>OY829538.1:66887425-67487425 GCA_963691705.1 Viola odorata | reverse complement strand
ACCGAAGTTGAGAATCAACTCGGCAAGACTATTAAGGCTGTCAGATCGGATCGTGGTGGTGAATACTACGGTCGATATGATGGATCAGGTGAACAGCGTCCTGGGCCATTTGCTAAATTTCTCGATGAGTGTGGGATAGTTCCACAGTACACCATGCCGGGGTCTCCGACCATGAATGGTGTAGCTGAAAGGAGGAACCGTACCCTTAAGGATATGGTGAGGAGTATGATTGCCAATACTACCTTACCTATATCACTCTGGGGAGATGCCTTGAAAACTGCAGTCTACATTCTCAATAGGGTACCAACTAAAGTGACTAACAGAACCCCATATGAGTTATGGACTGGCCGAAAGCCTGTCTTAAATTTTTTTAAGGTTTGGGGATGTCCAGCAGAGGCAAGGCCTTATAGGCCTGATGAAAGAAAACTGGACCTAAGGACTGTTAGTTGTTATTTTGTTGGATATCCGGAAAGGTCACGGGGGTATAAGTTCTACAACCCTACTACTCGAACATTTTTTGAGACGGGAAATGCTAAGTTCCTTGAGGATGTTGATTTTGGAGGGGAAGATAGAAGGTCTGATATCGTTTTTGAGGAGGACTTAGATATTTCTTCTCATAAAGTTTCTGAGGGACAAGATGAACTTATTGTTCCGATTTCTGTTTTTATCCCTCAGAGAGCAAGAAACGATGTAGGATCAGGACAAGATCCACAGGTTATACCTCCACAGGTTATACCTGAGGATCATCAGGATGTCCATGAGGATCCACAACCTGATCAAATTCAACAACCTCAAATAGTTGAGGAACAAGTAGAGGCAGATATGCCATTAAGGAGATCCACTAGAGTGAGAAGAAATGCGATTTCGGATGATTATATCGTATTTCTGCAAGAACATGAGGATACTATTGACTCTTTTGAGGATGACCCGGTCACCTTTAAAGAGGCTAATAGTCGTTCTGATACTCAAGAGTGGATAAGGGCCATAGGGGATGAACTTAAATCCATGAAGGACAATGACGTTTGGGAACTTGTATCATTGCCTGAGAAAAAGAAACCAATAGGTTGCAAATGGGTTTTCAAAACCAAAAGGGATTCTCATGGCAATATTGAGAGGTACAAGGCACGTCTTGTTGCGAAAGGGTTCACCCAAAAGGAAGGAATAGACTATAAAGAGACCTTCTCTCCAGTTTCATCGAAGGACTCTTTTAGGACTATTATGGCTCTGGTGGCATATTTTGATCTTGAGCTACATCAGATGGATGTAAAGACTGCTTTTCTCAATGGGGATCTTGAGGAAGAAATCTACATGAGGCGACCAGAAGGACTATTCTCCAACGAGAGTAGTGAATTGGTTTGTAGATTAAAGAAATCTATCTATGGGCTCAAGCAAGCTTCTCGTCAATGGTACTTAAAGTTCCATCGCGTTATTACTTCATACGGTTTCGAAGTAAACGTTGTGGAGGATTGTCTGTATCATAAGTTCAGTGGGAGTAGGTTTGTATTTCTATTGCTGTATGTGGATGACATTTTGCTTGCTACGAATGATGTAAAGCTTCTTCAGGACACCAAGGTTTTTCTTTCAGATAACTTTGAAATGAAAGACCTTGGGGAAGCATCTTTTGTGTTGGGGATTCAGATACACCGTGATCGTTCACGGAGTACCCTTGGATTATCACAAAAGGGTTATATCGATAAGATACTAAAGAGATTTAGCATGCAAAATTGTAAACCACATGATACTCCTGTCTCCAAAGGTGAGAAATTTTGCCTTGACCAGTGTCCTAAGACAGACTTGGATCGCAAGTTCATGGAGGGTATTCCATATGCTTCGGCTGTGGGAAGCATCATGTATGCACAGGTTTGCACCCGTCCGGATCTTGCATTTATAGTTGGCATGTTGGGAAGATACCAGAGCGATCCCGGAAGGGATCATTGGGTTGCAGCCAAAAGAGTTTTTCGATACCTGCAGAAAACGAAAGACTATATGCTCACATACAGGAGATCAGATCAGCTTGAGATCATTGGGTATTCTGATTCTGATTTCGCTGGATGCCAGGATAGCCGGAGATCGACTTCAGGTTATGTCTTTCTTCTGGCTGAAGGAGCCATTTCATGGAAGAGTGCAAAACAATCACTTGTTGCATCTTCCACTATGGAGGCTGAGTTCGTAGCTTGCTACGGGGCATCCAGTCATGCTATATGGCTGCGAAACATGGTTAAGGAACTGCGAGTTGTCACTGGTATTGAGAGACCATTGAGGATCTTTTGTGACAACCGGGCATCAGTGTTGTACTCCAACAGTAATCGGAGTACATCCAAGTCTAAGCACATTGATATAAAGTTCCTTGCTGTAAAGGAAAGGGTTCAGAGCAATCAAGTTAGCATAGAGTTACTGGGTACAAACGATATGATTGCGGATCCGCTCACTAAGGCATTGACACCAAGATCATTTCATGGCCATGTATCAAGTATGGGTGTTATAAAGTTAGATGCCTGAGATTAGTGGGAGTTCCGTTTGTACTATTGTAACTTGTATATGTGATGACTGTGTATTATGTTATTTCACAGTTTATGGATATTGATTTACAGTTTATTCAATATATGCTCTGATTTTTGATCTCATAAAGAAAAGAGGATCAGTTGGAAATAGACATGTATAGATCATTTTACATGTAATTTCCATGCTGTACATGCACATTGGATCCATGTCATTAATCAATCAATACACGTAATCATCATGAGTTTAGCCGCTTGAACTGCGACGACTGCTCTTTTGGTTCTTATATTGATAAAGTTAATGGACCGGATTGAATTAGACAGATATATGCTAGCATTCGGGAGTTAACATATGATTCTATGACAAAAGGTGGTACTACAAGGATTGCACATTGTCGAGTTGTCCAAGTGGGAGATTGTTGGGTTTTGGACAACGGGACTAGTGTATTAGTACCGTTCGTACACGTTAGGGACATATGGACCCATATGTTAATAGTGTACCGTCATATAATATATAGTTAACATAAGGTTAATTGGACTAATTGTTGATCTAATAAAGTTAAGGTGTCCAATCGTCTAATTGAAATAGTGTGTGGGGGTTAATACGGTTATTGTGCAGATTCCGGATTGATTCCGAATTGTTGATGGACCGATTCGGAATTAATGAAAAACTCTAAGGACGGAATTGATCCCTAGTGGAATTGCTTTATATAAATAAGGTACTCTCCATTGTTTCTCATTAAAAAAAAACTATGGAATGAAAACAGAGAAACCGTGAAAGTGAGAGTGAGGGAGATCCATTGAACCCCAAAGCAATCATCCACTAGAAGATCAAAACTCCGAATTTCTACATCAGATCATGGCATCATCCGCATCAGGTACGCTTCCGCTGCTCGATCTAATTAATTCATGCAATTTACTGAGATTGATTCGTTCCTTGGGATGTAATCTCCCATACGGTTCCAACATTCACCTCACCAAAGATGACTTAAAGGAGATATCAGATGCCGTGCCTATTGATGAAGTTGCTGGAGTTCGATCAGCGCACATGAATCTTACCTGGAAGTTTACTAATACACCACCTAAAAACTAGCTTAGTCGCAACTTGACTGTATATGGATGGAGATGCAAATTTTCAAACTTTGTAGAAGCTGCATTATGAGTTGCTGAAGTTTATCCTATACGTGTAATTGCTGAAAATCTGCTAGTTTTTGTTCCTGTCGCTGAGAATAATGTGAAACTTCTCCCGTATCCTTACTGAAATATAATATTCAGTCTTCAGTTTTGCATTAAACATTAAACCAATAAATTGATAGTGAATTGAGCATCTATGTGGACCAAAACTTAATTTTTTCGCAAGAGTACACACATCACCACAACCACCATCTCTGAACACCATCCTTTTTATTTCTTTTTTTAAAACCTTCCCTTTTTTATATATAATATAATGGAAAAATAATTAACTGCAATAATAGCGAGCTTAAATAATTAATAAGGTCTGAATGCAAGTGGAGATGAATAATGTTCATTTAAGGTGGCGTTATTTCTACACCTATATTGCCCCCTTTTGTATCATCTGAAAATGCATTTGTATTTTTTTGTTATTTTTGCATATGCTTTAAAATGTATCGGGTAGTATAGATGGGCCAAATGCAGAAAAGAGAAACAGTGAATGTCTTTACTGAGTGCTGACATATGATGGTATGTCACTTACATAGTTGCTATCTTCGGCGGCTTTACTATAGTCTATATATAAGAATGGAATTGAGAGCTGAAAGAAGACACAAATTATTAGAAAGTAAAGAGCTGAAAAGAAGATGGCTCAAGAGCAGAGAGAAGTTGTTCCAACAGTGAAACTAGGCACCCAAGGTCTAGAGGTGAATATCCTATTTCATTTTCTTTGTTCTTCTCCGGTTTTTCCCTGTTGTTGAAGTTAGAATTTCTTTCTTTCGTTTACTGTGTTATATTTGTGTTCTTGTTCTTGTTCATGCGGATTTTTATTTAAAAAAGAAAGCTGTTAACATTTAACTTGTATGTTTTCATAATTTTATCTTAAAAAGGGTTTATTTCTTGTCTTCTAAACTGTTTTGAAGCTTTGATTAATGTAAGATTTATGGTATTTTTGTCTTTGAGTTTCAGGTCTCAAAGTTGGGTTTTGGTTGTATGGGGCTTACTGGTATGTACAATGCTCCAGTGTCTGACGAGGTTGGCATTTCAATCATTACGGATGCGTTCAATAAAGGAATTACCTTTTTCGATACCTCTGATGCTTATGGACCTCACACTAATGAAATCTTGGTTGGGAAGGTAAGTGTTAGCTCTCGGATTACGTATTTACATTTTGAAACATATGATAGCTGGCTATGATTTTTCAATAATGAAGTTTGATCAATTCTTGTTTTCGTTGAATAATAGTTAGTCGAAACTCAAAGAAGCTTATGTGGATAGCAGAAACTGTGTAAATTTCAGAAAATTGCATCTTAATTTCAGGCACTGAAGCAATTGCCAAGGGAAAAGATCCAGTTGAGTACAAAGTTTGGTATTGTTGTAAAGGGCTCAACTTTTGATGGGGCTACAGTTAGTGGTCATCCTGAGTACGTGCGTGCCTGTTGTGAGGCTAGTCTGAAGCGGCTCGATGTGGAATATATTGATCTGTACTTTCAACATCGAATCGACCCTTCAGTACCAATCGAGGAAACTGTATGTACATTATTATGCCTAAGCGAGAAAGGTTAGCAGATAATGGTGAGTTTCTAATTGATTTAATGTTTGGAGTGGCAGATGGGAGAGCTTAAAAAATTAGTGGAAGAAGGAAGGATTAAGTACATCGGATTGTCTGAAGCTAGTCCCGACACAATCAGGAGAGCACATGCAGTTCATCCCATCACTGCAATACAATTGGAATGGTCGCTTTGGTCTCGTGACAGTGAGGATGAGATAATCCCACTCTGCAGGTATCTGTATCTGTATATGTATCAGTAGATTTTCAAGTATAGGTTGATTGTTATGATAATTGCTTTCAAGAACTTAAAATCAGGCAAACAGCTTTCGTATTAGGCTGTTTCAAGAAATGATAAGTTTAGCCTTTCGTTTACCTTTCCGCATCTACTACCTTCACTGATCACATCTGCTTATGGAACTTATGCAGGGAACTTGGAATTGGGATAATTGCATATAGCCCTCTTGGCCGTGGCTTTTTTGGAGGCAGAGCAGTTGTAGAAAGCTTGTCGTCTGATACTATTCTTGTATGCAACTAAACTTATCATGTTTGTTAGTACAACATCTTGCTACCATGTCTGAGAGATGGTCTTTTTTTTTCTCTCAGAAATCACATCCAAGGTTTACAGCTGAAAGTCTTGAGAAGAATAAGATCTTTTATACTCGAGTCGAAGAATTGGCCAGGAAACATAGATGCACTCCTGCTCAGCTTGCCCTGGCTTGGGTTCTCAACCAAGGAGATGATGTAGTACCGATACCCGGTGAGTTTGCTCCTTTGTCACCCTTTCCCTTCCAGTTTATCCTGTAGTCACACACGCGCACGCGCTTCTGACCGAGCAATGTGGTTCACTAAACTTGCATTATGATGTCTTCAGGGACAACTAAGGTTAAAAATCTAGATGACAACATTGGATCATTCAGAGTTCATTTCACCAAGGATGAGATAAAGGAGATATCAGATGCTGTGCCGATTGATGAAGTTGCTGGAGTTCGATCGGCGCAGTTGAATCTTACCTGGAAGTTTACTAACACACCACCTAAAAATTAGCTGAGGTCGAGACTTGACTGCATATGGGACTTGCAAGACTCATCTCAGATATTGCAGAAGCTGTATAATTACCGGTCCTTGTTCTTCTAGTTTTTGTTCCTGCTTGTGAGAATAATGTGTGTTGACAACTTTGGTACACTAGTCATAATCAATGTCTCGATTTACTTTTCGGACAGAAAACTAATATAATTTGAATATAATCCGGTCTAGAAGAACCAAAACTAGTATATTAACGATACTCTAAAATAAAATTTTAAAACCTAAGTAATGGATACTCTCAGAGTATTGCCTTAAGAGAAGTTAACAGTAACGGTGGATAAAAGCAAAAAAGGTCATTAACCCTCTCTCATATAAAAAGCTTAATAAAGGTTGCATTGCATCATCAAATCTGAATCTCATTGTAGGGTTTTTTTCATGAAAATCCCCTGTATTTAAAAAAAAAACAGCCTCCCCTCAACTTTAAAAATTCAAATTGTGCCCCTGAACTACGGGTCAATTGCAAACCCACGTCCTTCTGTTAGTCAACCCTGACGCCCCTCCAAAGTGACCTCTCACTCCCGGTTGTCTTTTCCTTCCAGGTTGCCATTCCTTTTTTTTACAACATTTTCATTTCTTATTTTCTTACTCCTTAATTTCTTTTCCTTTCTTTTTCTTTTCCAACATTTTTTTCTTTTTTTCTTTCTTTTCTTTTTCTTTTTCTTTTCCCTTTCTCCCTTCCCTTCATCATCCTCTACTTTTCTTTCTTTCTTTCTTATTTCTTATTTTCTTATCTTCTTATCATTAATTTCTTTCATTTCGAGCATTTAATCAATTCAAAAAATCCAGAGAAAAAAATGCAGAAAAAAATCAAGAAAAAATTCAAAAAAATAATGCTATTAATTGAACATTTATATCTCATAAACAAAAACCAATAACTATGTTCTCCCTTTTTGCATCGTTCAAGAATTGTTAACCAAATTAGATGGAGACCATGTAAATATGAACACCAAAGGAAGATAGAGAAACTCAAACTCGGTATTTCAAATTAAGAAAATTCTTATCATCTACTTAAATATCATCAGTAGCCTTCAAGCATTTGATGTTTACATGAACTTGGTTCCCATGGGCGCATGGAATTTCTCCAAAGCATTAATAAAGATTTTGGCATCGCCTACAACTTCCTCATATCTTGCAGCAGGGGGCCGGGTATTGAACATAATTGGTGGCTACTGGTTCTTTCATAGGCAAAGGAGTTTGCTTTGCACAAGAAGTTGATGCCATGGACAACTACTGTTTGCTAACCCCTCATTAGACTCGAGATAGAGAAGAGAAGACTCGAGATAGATGGATATTGCCCAACAATCATGATCATGATCATCATGAGCATCATCACCACCAGATCCAGATCGTCATCATTATCATCTCCACCAGATATGCCACCAGATCATCATCATCTCCACCAGATCCAGATCCAGATATGCCACCAGATCATCATCATTATCTCCACCAAATTTAGATCCAGATCCAGATCGCAACCTGTTTTTGCCCGGATGACACCAACTCCACATTCCCTTTCTTTTCCCAACCTGGAATTACACCGATTTCGTCCATGACTGCCTCTTCACTTGGAAACCCATTTGCAGGTGGAGTCTCAAAATCACCGTTCGTCACCCATCTTGGATTTTGCACAAGAAAAATGTTAGAAATATTGTTCACAATAAGTTACTATTAGAAATGACAAAAAGGTTGGAAAAGAAAGAGAATAAAAAAAGAGGATGATGAAGGGAAAAGGAAAAGAAAAAGAAAAGAAAGAGAAAAAAGGTTGGAAAAGAATACGAAATAAAGAAATAAATTAAGGAGTAAGAAAATTAATTGAAATGGCAACCGGGAAGGAAAATGCAACCGGGAGTGAGAGGTCACTTTGAATGGACGTCAAGGTTAACTAACATAGGGACGTGAATTTACAATTGACTCATAATTTAAGGGGCACAATTTGAATTTTTAAAATTGAGGGGAAGAGTTTGTAGCCTTCATGAAAAAAAACCCATTAAAAAACGACGGAGGAAGTACGTGCGACTCAGATTTGTTCAACTGGATGATTAGACTAATCCTGTTTCTCCACTAAGAGCGTCTTCATCGATCCTGCTGCTCAAGTGAACTGGTGAGAGCACGGCATGTGACATGATCACGTGCCATTTCTCTCCAGTCTTACCTAGTTGCTACTTATGACACAGACCTTGTTCTCGAAGTCTCTCTGTTCTAATTTCTGTGCCCTGCTGAAAAAGGATATGGTTGAGGAGCAGAAGATTGTTGTTCCAAGAGTGAAACTGGGCACCCAAGGTCTAGAGGTGAAAACTGAGAACCCATCTCGTTTCATGGCTTGTTTCTTGTAATTTCTTCTTTTGATTGCTGTTTATGTTTGTTGTTCTTGTTCAAGAGAATGCTTACTTATAGAATTAAGGAAAAAAGACGAAACTTTAATTTTATCTAGAAATTAAGTGGTTTTGTATTTGTCCAAATAAGAAAGCGTGATTTTATATTTTTCGTTTTGAATGAGTGAGCAATCGACTTAAAATTTCAGATCCATTTGTAGATAAATTGCAAAAGATTACATTTTTCTTAAATTCTTGATATTGCATCTATGTTAATCTCTTAGGTTGTTGTTGAGCAACTTGCATGCACTGAGGGTGTTTGCCTTCTAATCTTAGTTAGTATGACTCGTTAACTTTACTTTGAGTTTCAGGTCTCAAAGTTAGGTTTTGGTTGTTTCGGCCTTACTGGTGCGTACACTGCCCCAGTCTCAGATGAGGTCGGCATTTCAATCATCAAGGACGCATTCAATAAAGGGATTACATTTTTCGATACATCCGATATTTATGGAGCTCACGCGAATGAAATCTTGGTTGGAAAGGTAAAACTAAAAAGAACAGGTGATTTTCAAGGTTCTGCAATCTAAGTGATACGGTTCACACAGTTTCATACAAAAATGCAAATGATGCCACTAGATGTTGCAATGAATTTTTTAAAATGCATATTGTTTTTGGGAATGTTTAGACCATAACCATTTGTGTCTTCTTGAAGCATTAATCAAACCCAACTGCAGTTTTATGCTAATGTGGAGCCAATCATGCAATTAGAGAACAGGAGAATAAAAGTAACACGAAATTGCTTGTTTTCAGGCACTGAAGCAACTGCCAAGAGAAAAGGTCCAGTTGTCTACGAAATTTGGTGTTGTTAAGATGGATTCAGATTTAAAAGGGGCTACAGTTAATGGCCATCCTGAATATGTTCGAGCCTGCTGCAAGGCTAGCCTTAAGCGTCTTGATGTGGAATATATTGATCTTTACTATCAACATCGAGCCGACACTACAGTACCAATAGAGGAAACTGTACGGACAATGCCTTTTGCCTTACTTCCTGGGCAGACATGTAGTTGATCTTGGTCATTTTTGATGGGTTAATATTTGGTTTGGCAGATGGGAGAGCTTAAAAAGTTAGTGGAAGAGGGAAACATTAAGCACATTGGATTATCTGAAGCGAGTCCTGATTCAATCAAGAGGGCACATGCTGTTCATCCCATCACAGCTGTTCAAATGGAATGGTCACTTTGGTCTCGCGACATTGAGGAAGAAATAATTCCACTCTGCAGGTATTTGCACTCGTATTCTGTGTTCCGGTTGATGTTTAGATGAACATTATCCAGAACTTAAGCAGCTTCTTATTGAGTTATTCAAGAAATAAGCATATTGTGCGTCTCTTTGCCTTAACTATGACGTTCACAACCATGATTAATCATGTTTGGTTTCTGACAATATGCAGAGAACTTGGAATTGGGATAGTTGCATATAGCCCTCTTGGTCGTGGCTTTTTTGGAGGCAGAGCAGTTGTGGAAAGTTTGTCTTCGGAGTGCATTTTTCTTGTAATAACATGAGTAACCGAAGTTACTTTTGGTCTAGTACTTTCTTTCATGTTTCCTTCTGTGGTGATGAACTACTTTGTCTTATTTCAGCAATCACATCCAAGATTCACAGCAGAGAATATCGAAAAGAACAAGGTTTTTTATATTCGAGTCGAAGAATTGGCTAAAAGACATGGATGTACTCCTGCTCAGCTTGCCCTTTCTTGGGTTCTCAGTCAAGGGGATGATGTGGTACCCATCCCTGGTGAGTCTACTTCTCTTCTCTTTTTTTTCAATCCAACTTACTGTGCAATTACTTGAACGACCAGACTCCTCCTGGCTATGTGGTTAACTAACCTTCTAGTCTAATTTCATTAGGAACAACAAAGATAAAAAATCTAGATGACAACATTGGATCAGTGAGAGTTAGTCTCTCCAAAGATGACATAAAGGAGATATCAGATGCTGTGCCCGTCGATGAAGTTGCTGGACATCGATCAGAACAGGTGCAGCTCACATGGAAGTTTTCTAAGACACCGACTAGAGATTAGCCATGTTGCAACCTGAACTTATATGAGAGATGCAAGACTCTATTTCAGCATCGTGGAAGCTGCATAATTGTCTGTGGCTGCTAAATTTTTCTCTTGTTGGTGAGAATAATATATAACTCCCTTTGTTGGCAATTCGAAAGATTCCATTTTGACATTACAACATCCCTTTAGGAACAGAAGTTCATTTTCTTTTTGGTCATAGATAGGGATGTAACGTGTAAGCTACAGAAATCGAACTCAATATGGGGGTTACTTGTGACATCACAGCATCCCTGTCTGCTTTGTGACTCGCAGGAGATACCATTGAGCTACAACTTCATCAGTTATGGGGGTTTGGTTGAGGTTTCTCGTTGTTGTTGTTGATGAAACCAATGTAACTTCACTGTCCAGGAGATTACTTACTAGATTTGTTCTCTTATTGCACATTTTCTGCATTAGACTGCCAGTTTTCATCCATGTAGTATTTAGGAACTCAAGTTTGATATTGTTTGGCACAAGATTAATTGAAAGTTGCCAATTTGAGATTGGATTTTTGCGGGATGCTTTCTTAACAAGTCATTCTATCTTGAAATGAGGTTGCATTTCAGATGATAATTCCTGAAATTGAACTTCTGTGTTTTTTTATACTTGCCCATAATTAATGAAGACAAACAAATTTCAATAAATAATTTCTTTCACATTTTAAGCCACTAGAGTAGAGATGCCATATCCTGCTCAGTTAGTATTTTATGAGTGGAGGATGTTCTCATCTTATTATGGTTGCCCGTTATTTATGTTAAATTAACGTTTTATAGAGGTTTAAACCATCTAGCACCAGTGGTCTAGTGGTAGAATAGTACCCTGCCACGGTACAGACCCGGGTTCGATTCCCGGCTGGTGCATTTTCTTTTGATTTTCTGGGTTTTGGTTGTTTTTATTTCGACTTTCTTTGGGTATCTTTTTTTTATCGCCAAATTAAAATGCCTTAAAATTCCTGATCCACCTAACACAACGTTCTGTTCGTTTACCCTTTCTTGCAGTTGCAGCAATTTTGTGTCAAAAAACTGGAGACTGTTAGAGTGGCATCCAAAGTGTTAGACTTTCAGAATTCTTTACCTCAATCCTCATAGTTTGAGAGTGAGCTTCTAACCAAAGATGGCAGAAGAGAAAAGCTTCACAGTTCCAAGGGTGAAACTGGGCAGTCAATGACTTGAGGTAAATAATTCTCCATTTTTAATCTTTGATTCTGTCTAAAAATTATCATTCCTTGAAAACCCATCTGTAATTTTTAGTTGAAGGATTGAACTGCAGTTCGGTAGAAAAGTAAATATGTTCTCTAGAAAAGTGGCAACAATCTAAACCATATGGTGATTGCCTTCATGGGGTGCTTTCATTTGGTCCAAAAATGTCTGATTGAGTTCCAGTGTGGCTTTAACTTTCATAAAAATAAAATCTTTCCTAGCACAAACACTGGGTTTTGAAAATGAGATGATGGGTTTTAAAAAGGTTGGAACTTTTAACTGATGATGTCGAAAAATGTTGAATTGCAGCATCCAACAGAGAACTTCCCATTTTAGAATTTATTTACAAGATACAAACTTGTTGTTGGAATGGGGAACAATTTGTTTTCTAAACTGGAGTATTTGAGCCATTTTGTTTTTGTATGATTACAGGTCTCCAGGTTGGGGTTTGGGTGTATGGGCATATCCGGGGTCTACAATTCTCCACTCTCCGACGAGGATGGAATGGCAATACTGAAGCCTGCCTTCAACAAGGGCATCACATTCTTTGACACAGCAGATATGTATGGCCAGAATGCTAACGAAATTCTGGTCGGAAAGGTATGTGCCTCTCATTGCAACTGATCAATCAATTCTATAAGAGAGTGCATCTTTAGGACAGAAAGTTAAGGACAATGTATGATGTAATAATTAGTCTAAATTTTTGTGACCAAAACAAAGTTTATACTTTTCAGGCCTTGAAGCAGCTACCAACAGAAAACATCCAGTTAGCAACTAAGTTTGGCATTGTTAAATGGATCTCTCTCAGACGGTTGTGTGTGGTACTCCAGAGTATGTGCGCACCTGTTGTGAGGCTAGCCTAAAGCGGCTTGGTGTAGATTACATTGATCTGTATTATCAGCATCGAGTCGACACATCAGTTCCCATTGAGGACACTGTAAGTTGTTCCTCCCTTGTTTTACGCTAGACGTCTGCTATTATGATCTTTTGAAGCATTTAATCAAGCTTGCAGAATGTATTAATTGGAACTGTTTTGTTATTTCTGTATGCGAATACAGATGAGTGAACTTAAGAAACTAGCGGAAGAGGGAAAAATCAAGTACATTGGGCTATCTGAAGCCAGTTCAGACACATTAAGGAGGGCACATGCTGTTCATCCTATCACAGCAGTACAAATTGAGTGGTCGCTCTGGACTCGAGATATTGAAGAGGAGATTATTCCAGTTTTCAGGTTTGTTTGTATCCAAATTGTACTTTCTTGGAACTTCCCAGATGTATTTTGACGTTTGATTGGCTATCATTGGCTAATTATAGTTTATAAGAAATGGGTTTTGATCCGTGTTTTCGTGCAGGGAGCTCGGCATTGGAATTGTTCCTTACAGTCCTCTCGGTCGTGGCTTTTTTGCCGGCAAAGCAGTTGTGGAAAGTTTACCTGCAAACAGCATGTTGGTACGAATTCTGTCATTATATTTCCTATAAATTTCTTTTGGTGCGCATTCATGGCATGAGACATCTTTTGGGAAACAATATTTCTTATCAACCGAGTGAGATCCCTTTATCTTGATGGTTACTCTATAAGATCTCTATATAAATATTTATTCTGCTCTTCAACAAGCTAGTAATAAAAATATCCCATCTGGTGCTTATTTGGCACCCTGGTGTCAATTCTTGTTCATGTTAGTCTGAAAAATAAGTAAAGTTCTATTCTCCTGAGCAAACTTTTAAAACTAGAGTTATTTGAATGTTTTTTGTATCTGCAAAGGGAATTTTCACGTGGTAGTTTCTTCCTTTTTAGGGAATGCATTCTCGTTTTAAAGGTGAGAACTTGGATTGAAACAAGAACATCTACACTCGGCTGGAAAACCTTACAAAGAAATATCAATGCTCTCCTGCACAGCTAGCACTTGCATGGATTCTGCAACAAGGAAATGATGTTGTTCCTATTCCTGGTCAGTCAGCCCTCTGTCTGCATATGCATGTATTAGCTTATTGTACTGTTTTATTTGACAAAAGTGGCAAAAGCATCCGACAGCAGCCTAGTACAATTCATTTGACTTGAATACATCAGAATAGCTGAATAACATGTCGCTGCTATATTCTTATTGTTTTATTTGGGTCGTGTTATTTTAGGTGCAACAAAGATCAAAAACCTGGATGAGAATATTGGTTCGGTGAAGGTGAAACTTACTTCTGAGGACCTGAAAGAAATTTCTGATACCGCGCCCACACAAGAGGTTGCTGGGGATAGAACCTTGGCAAGCTTCATTACTATTTCATGGAAGTTTTCCGACACACCTCCAAAAGTTTCAGCATAAACAGATTGGTAGACACATTCCACGGCGCATGTTTATTCTATTATCCTGAGCGAGTAGAATAAAATCTGAAACAGCAAAAGACCTGCTGATGGATTACTGTATTATTGTTCATTGATGAATCAATGTTGTATGTGGTAGGTAGGAACCATTGCCTGGTTTTACATTACAAAAGCACTGTTGCTATGATACTATTACCTTATGGGATTGCAGACATGAATACATTGGTTTAAGAATTAGCAGCAACATGTATTGCTGCATCCTCACTCTGTCTAGGGTTTAAGAATTGCCTGTTGTCCACCACTGACGAGCATTACTGGCTCAAGTCGAAGGATCGCTTGATCCTCACGTAGCTTAGCTGTTTCCTCCTCTGGCAATGTTACCATCACTGTTCTTGCTAGCCCTTCTTCTGAGGAAAGCATCACTATAATCAAACCTTCTCCCTCAACATTTCAGAAATGGCAACCCACATGAATTGGCTTCTCATTCCTGTCGAAACTTTTTTCATACATTAAGGATCGATCCCCTACAATCATATGTTCCATACTAACACAGGTTAGCTCAGGAGTCAGGACCATACATAGTAAAAGGTGCTGCATACTTCCCTCCCTCTTGCTTCTGCGACTCGAGCCAATCTATACCAGAAAATACCTCCTCTTCCCGGACACCAGCGATATGACCATGCACCACCACGACCACTCGCCCCAACTCTCTGCAGTTCATTTCATCCTCATCTAACGACAGTGGAGAGAAACGCACTGCGTTGCCAAAGTAACCAAGAGGGATTGGTGGTTGAACTAGGTTTCTGAAGTCTTAGCAGACTGAAATTGTGTGTTTCCGGTCATGTTTCGAGGCTTTCAGACGAGAGATACGTGTCCAGAGAAGCGCCACCAGGAAATCAAATGGAGTTGCTTCAGGGCACATGTTGTGGGCTTCACCGAGGCATTGCTTGACTGTTGAGTCTGAGAATTTGAAGGTGGCTGTCTCCATTTTCACCAAGGGAGCTTCTTCTGCATTGGCTTTAGTAGCATAGTAACGATCAGAGGATTCTGTCTGAGGTGTACGAGGTTTTCGGTCAAGGAATGCAGATGGAATGAACAAGGGTGGATGCTCAATCGGTTCCTTTCGATAAGTCTCAACCCATGCTTTGAAGAACAGGATTAGAGTTGTTGGATCTGCTTGAGTATGTGTACAACTTAGTCCAATGGCTAGACCTCCTCCTTCAAACTCAGTTACCTGAATGAACAACCAAGACTTATGCTGCCAGCATAGCTAATGCACAAAATTCATATACTACCAACTGATTAGGCTTGTCAATAAAAAATGCTACATAGTTGAAGTGTAGTCTAGAGCTACCTTCTTAGAGCCCGACCATCATCTAACGGGTTTAGTACCGAAAAAAAGTACATTCTTGAAAGGCTTTCATTAAAATTCGAAAAAACAACCTAAAGTTCCATTTTGAGCTCTATACATTCAAAAGAATCCAAAGATTAAGCTTGTCAAATAAAAATTGGATATCCATTTCTAAAACTATTATCATCTGGATCACTTATTTTTCCAGCCTATCTGAGTGTTATCTCTATCCTTTCACATAGAAAACTGATCTCATTCGAACATGGTCTAACCAAAAAAGAAGGGAAAAACCCAGAGAACTTTATTGCTCACAAATTTTGAAACATCTAACAAAACAGAAAGGGACAAAAGAATGAATGAAAAACCTGTATACGAAAGGATGACCATGTGTAAGGATCCTCAGGTGGCATTTCCTCCCAAACAACAAGATCATTCTCCTCTGATCCATGAGCTGATCGCAACCATTCATCAAGAGTAACTCCAACTTTTGCCTTCACCACTCTAACACCAGCATCATTGAACTTAACCTCCCAATTACCCGTTTCGCCTTCCTCAGAAGAAGGGCTAGCAAGAACAGTGATGGTAACATTGCCAGAGGAGGAAACAGCTAAGCTACGTGAGGATCAAGCGATCCTTCGACTCGAGCCAGTAATGCTCGTCAGTGGTGGACAACAGGCAATTCTTAAACCCTAGACAGAGTGAGGATGCAGCAATGCATGTTGCTCATGTTGCTGCTAATTCTTAAAGGGTCCAAATCAAAAGTCCCCAAAAAATGATTTTTGGCAAAGTAGAGGACTAAATGCAAAGAGTGGAGACCCACTGCATGATCAAGTGCAGATAACACCTGCAATGACTTGTTCCCACCTAAACTAATGCTCACTGGCTTGCTTGATACGACTGTTAAAATTGACTGGACATCAACCCTACTACTGCTAACCTTTTTTTTTTCTGGACTAAAACAAGCAGAGCAGTGCTAAAAAGGATTGTGGATTTGGTGTAATGTGACTGACCAGTACTGCACGTATAATTTAATATATATACCATGGATAACCAAAAGGTGATTTGAGATTAGTTTTTTGCGAAATGGCACGGAAAATGGTAGTAATTTAAGATGGGCAGACTAATTAGTTTAGAATTTAATGTTTGTTCTGGGACAGAAATTGGTTCAGAATTTAAGAGAAGGGCAGGTGTTTGTTGGACAACATTTATTATGAAGAAGACATTACCCTCCAAAAGTAGGTGCATCAAGCCCAGCCAAAAATATGATAGAAGCACAAATTTCAATCTTTCAAAGCCATTTTTGGGGGAAAAAGTTGATTAATATGGCCTCATCTGTAGGTGTAGTAATAGTAGGGTGGTTATTAGAAATGGAATTAATTGGTGCGGCCAAGAGGTCCCAACAAGTTCTTAATTACCATGTCATTTGTCTTCATCTCATCTAATTAGGTTGCCTCTTTCTTGATCACAATTTACAAACCACACAAGTCTAGTCGCATTTTTTGCACCCTGACCTTGGTTTTCTTCTGCCACAAACTCTTCAACATGGGATAGTTCGACCATGTCACGAGAAACTAGCGTTAAACTTGAGTGTTGCGCTTATATTAAAAAAATCAGTATAAAACAATGGCTCAATAGTAAAGACATTTTGCATGAGGAGCTTCAAAAGAAGCCTACAAAAATTGCTCGATATTGAAAATATATATTTTCTAGTAAAATAATATCGATATTGATATTTGTGTTTTTGTAATATAAAATACCAAAAATTATTGGTTATTCAATTTATGATATATAAGTGCTTCAATGAAGTAGATGATGTGAAATTTCAAATGTTTCAAAATCTTAAGATTGGGGTGGTTGAGTCCCTAGTGTTTCAAAAACTCAAGATGAAGTGTTAATATGTCTGGCCCGGCAGCAGGTAGCAAACGGTTTCTGGTGGACTTATTTGTGAAAACTCCAGGTTCCATCGAAGTTTAAGATATTCATCTAAAGGCTAGTCCATAATGGCCTACCGACGAAGGAGAATCTGTTGAAGAGAGGCATTGTTGGAGAAGACAGGTGTCTTTGTTGTCAACAGGCGGCGGAGACGGTTGATCACCTACTGTTGCACTGTGCGGCGTCATTCAATATCTGGAGGGCGAGCCAGGTTCCATCGAAGTTTAAGATATTCATCTAAAGGCTAGTCCATAATGACCTATCGACGAAGAAGAATCTATTGAAGAGAGACATTGTTGGAGAAGACAGGTGTCCTTGTTGTCAACAGGCGGCGGAGACGGTTGATAACCTACTGTTGCATTGTGAGGCGTCAGTCAATATCCGGAGGGCGAGCCACGTATCTTCTAATTGCGTGTTTTCACCTAATGCAACGCTTCACGGATGGTTGGGCGAACTGAAGGCCACAACCTTGGCCGCAGTGATGGAAGAGGTGGTTTCCATTCTCTGGGAAATTTGGAACTCCAAAAATGACCAAATTTTCAATTTGGTGATGATGTCTACACAAGAGGTCTTGTTCCGTGGTGCACGGTTGCTGGGGGAGTACAAGGTGGTTAATGGGAGAAATGTCGAGGTTTGTGGTACTACTACACAAGACACTGCGACCGAATGGAGTCACCCTAGAGAAGGAGTTATTTGTCTTAATTCAGATGCGGTGGTAGGTCCTACCCGGACAGGTTTGGAAATCATTGCCCGGATAGAAACGACAGATGCATTTTTTCGGCATATGAGTGTGCCTAGTTTCGGATGGAGGTGGCTGTGGCGGAAGGGGTAGCTGTCAGGAGAGCGCTCCAAATGACCAATGACTGTAGTTTTGATCGGATCCAGGTTCAGTGAGATTGCTTTGAATTGATTCAGGCTATTCTCGCCATATCTCATACCTTTTCAAGTTTGTGAGTGATTGCATTTGACATTAATCGGCTTGCACATCTTTTTGGTTTTTGCGAATTCGTTCATATTAGGAGGACTGTTAATCTAGTCGCTCACGCTCTAGCAAGGGGAGCTTTTATATTAGGACAGTTTGAATGTTGGGATCCTTAAAAAAAACGTTTTGATTATTTTATTTTTTTAAAAAAAAATATTGATTGTATATAGTTAATAAAACGTTTAAGAACAATTTATTAAAATTATTATCTTAATTGTTATGAAAATGAATTATAAGTTTTTTTAAAGACTGAATATTAATGAGAGTATTTTACTTTATAATAGTTAATTCACAACAAACACGAATAATATTAATTTAATGAACTTATCATTAATTTATTTATTTACATTAAATTGGTTGATTAAGACGGAAGAGGTTGATCATATTTATTGATTTTATATGAATAAAATTAATCTTAACCTGGGCAGTGGATTGAACACGTATAGATTTTCCTACTCTCCGCTTGTGACAGCACAAAAACCACAATGCATCCACGACTCCAACTTGCCATGCACGCAGGAATCTGATTCGTTACAAAGAACCTTTGCACCGATTGAGAATAAAGAGGTACAGATTTTGGCATTGCTCAATAAATTATATATGGATTTTGAGTTCAAAAAAGACCCAAAAAAGAAGAAGTGGATATGAGTAGAAATTTTGCGACGAGTGGATGATTGTGATTTTGGGTTGTGACAAGTGTCCTCGTAGGTGTTATTCTCTCTCTATAAAATTGCATGAAATATAAAGTATAGTGCTAATTAACTAATTAAGAAGAAAATCTTGTTTTGCTCGATATCTCCTTCAATTTGATTACAATAACTAGCTGGGTAAATTGTCAAGAAATTAAATCGATCTAAGTTATAGACATGGAGTATTTGATGCATAGTTTCATGAACATTGTAGTTGCTCCTCTTGCTTTTGTAGTACTCCTCTTCTTTCTCCCACACTATCATTCTTTCAAGCGTTTCATCTCCATTTGGAATAGAACATTCTGTGAAGATGTCGCCGGAAAAGTTGTGCTCATCACCGGAGCATCCTCCGGCATAGGCGAGGTGAATTAACTAATTATATCTACATCTAAAAAGTTGAGTAAGATATTAGTAGTATTTTTTGTTTAATAAATTAGTATCAATTGATCATATATATGATGCCTTAATTAATTAATTAATTAACATTTAATTTTGGTATTGGTAGAAATTAATTAATTATTTTGTGGTGTATGTTTTGAAGCAATTGGCGTATGAATACGCTAGGCGGGGAGCTTGCTTGGCCCTTGTCGCTAGAAGAGAGAGACGTCTGGTAGAAGTGGCAGCCATGGCGGAGGTGCTGGGATCACCTGAAGCCATTCCCATCGCCGGAGATGTTTCTCGTCTTGAAGATTGTCGACGCTTTGTTGATATAACAGTCAACCACTTTGGCCGATGTAAATTAAATTATTATAAATCCTTTATTTAATCATTTGTTCTGGATTTATATGATGCTATATAATATAAGTAATTATTATTATTATTAATTAATTATTTATTTATTTATGGATGCTGGTGTTAGATACTTGACGAGCTTTTTTTGGTTGTTGTTGCAAGCAGTGAATCATCTAGTGGCTAATGCTGGGCTTTGGTCGCCGGGCTTGTTTGAAGATGCCCATGATGTCACCAAACTTGCAGCATCAATGGTAAATTAATTTCTCCACACCATTTCCTTTTCTAAACAATAATAAATTCCTTTTGTTTTTGTTTTGTTTCAGATGAAGTCCATGGTTCTTGTATATTAAAATTTAAAACTATTTATGATTCGGTTCAGTTCGGGTTAACTTTTAGTATGATCTTAATTTTCTCTCTTTTACTTGTGCTTTCTCTCGTATATGAGCTTTGAAAATAACTAATTCCAATGGAATGAATTATGATCCTTGTTCAAGAGATTAGGAGTGAAAATGATTAGTTCTATGGTTGAATAAGATGCTTGGTCAGTAGGTTTAGAAATATTTGGAGCATAAAAATGATAATTTGCACCTAATTAAAAACAATTCCGTCTAATTAATCTTGTTTTTATTTTTGACAACAGGACATAAATTTTTGGGGCGCAGTGTATAGCACCTACTGCGCAAGGCCGCACTTGGAAAGAAGCAAGGGGAAGATCATAGTAACCGCCTCTAATGCCTCATGGCTACCTCTCCCAAGGACCAGCATCTACAATGTAAGAACCAGTATATGAAAAAACAGCACTCGAGATTAATTTTAAACTACTAATTAGATAATTAATTACCTGTTTATGTGTATTCTGTATAGGCAAGCAAAGCAGCAGTGGTTACCATGTACGAGACGTTGAGGATAGAGATGGGGCCTAAGATCGGAATCACGATTGTTAATCCGGGGTTCGTGAACTCCGAAATCACCACGGGTAAAGTTGTCAACGCTGATGGTGAATTGGAATTCGATGAGAACATGAGAAAAGTAAGCTTACTTATTAGTTGTTTCTGTGTTTGCCAAAGTCATTTGATTAGGTTCGTCTCTTTATTTACATTTGTTTTGTGTTTTTTCAAAACTGGTGAATGTTATATAGGCTTTGGTGGGTTTTACTCCGGCTCCGTTGGAGTCCGCGGAGCAGTGTGCCAAGTCGATGGTGGATGCAGCGTGTCGCGGGGACAAGTACTTGATAGAACCGAATTGGTACAGTAGCTTATTCCTCTTCAAGGTGTTCTGTCCTGATGTAATAGAATGGAGCAATCGCCTCCAACTCCTCTTCAGTCGCCCCATCCTATCGGTTTAATAACTAATTAAGGCTAGTAACTAATTAATTAGTGATTATGAGGAGAATAAGAATTGCTACATCATGAGATGAGTTGTAATTTTTCTTGTATGTTTCGCCATATCAAACGTCCAGTACGGGAGTAATTATATATTTTATTAATTTAAATGTACATTTAGTTAGAATATCGGGTGTGCATTATATAATTTTCTATAAATATAGTCCATTTTTAATGAAAAATTTATGGAATAGAGATGTCAGTATGGACTTAGGTTGAATTTCTTATAATAGTCTCTTAATTTATTTTTTCTATTAATCATTCTCCTTTCAAAAAAAAAGATCTCTTATTTTGCAATCTAGTGCATATGTTTCTTTTATTCGTCTCTCTTATTTGTTTTTGCCTTTGAAAACAATTACTCTAGAATTTCCCATTTATTTCTCCTACAAAACGTGTTGAAAGATTCTGTTCCTTTCTCCGTGTCTCTTTGGGTAACGTGGATGGGCCTTTCAGAAAATATAAAAGTAACAGGCCCGAACTCACACCGCCACACGGTTCCCAGAAACAAATAGACAAGAGTAAAGAGAATCAGAATTCAAAATTGAAGGTGAGAAGAAAAGGAGAAAAAAAAACACTTCTGAAGTCCCATTTAATAAGTTCAGAAAAAGCACAAACGCATGAAATCTAAAAGGGTATCGGCGGCGTCGGCGGTGGCGGGAAAGAAAGACAACAAGTCTCAAATGTTTCTTGAGCAAAAGACAAAGGTGTGTTCTTTTGTTTTAATCTTCTCTTTTTAATTGATGCGTTAGAGAGCTAATTATTTTGGTAGTTAAGTGTTCGTGACGCGATTAATTTATTTTTTTTTGTGCAGAAAAAATGGATCGACACCAATTCTGGGCACAATTGCTTCATGTTGTATGCCAGAGCACTTGACATCACCTGGGGTGGTTATGAGAACTGGACTTGGAACTGCTTCAAAGAAACTGGGTCAGTTCTTCTTTTCTTCCACTGGGTCTGCTCTAAAGTTTCCTTTTTTTCACTGTATAGACTAAGCTTTTGTAATGTGCTAATTAGTTTTAAATGTAGTTTAGTATTGGAACCAACAGCCATGAGTTTATTTTCTCCACACAAATTAATACGCAGGTTTGAGCATGAAGATGCACTTTAGAAATGACATGTTTTTGCTTATTGAGGCATTTGTTTCTTATATGAATTCATAGTTTAATTTGTTTAGGTGCATGTGTTTCCCTCTGTTTTGATGAGCATTGAAAGGGTTGGTTCCTTATCATGGGATCTTTTTCTGTCTGATGTAGAGAAAATGTTGCTGCAGAAGACTAATGTATAAATTAGTTGATGGGTTGGTATTTCTTTTTGATCTTTTGCAGGGATGAGAACATAGAAGTGGCTAAATTAAGCCATGTGTGTTGGTTGGATGTGAAAGGCAAGTTTAAATTAGCAGAGCTCACACCAGGAATCGTTTATGAGGTTGTTTATGTGGTGAAGCTGACAAAGGGCGCGTCCGGATGGGAGCTCCCCATTACCACTAGACTTTCCCTTCCCGATGGAGGAGAAGCCCATCAACGCCAAGTTAACCTGTTCGATAAGCCAAGAGGAGAATGGATAGAGGTGAATCTAGGCAACTTCTCAACTACGAATTCCAGAGACAGAAGAGGTGAGGTCTACTTTGATCTAATGGAACATGGAGGTCATTGGAAATCTGGTATCATCATCAAAGGTGCCATCCTCAGACCGAAGCATTGATGTATGGCTTGAGTAGAATGTAATAATGTGTGTAGTATGTTCTAAGAACTATTTCAAGCTGTTAATTAGGTAGTCAATGATAAGTGTTTGGTGTAAGTTGCTATATACTCCCTTGTAATAGACGCGGGCCTACTTTTTGAAAAAAATAAGAAAAGTGGGGCCAGCGTTAGAAAATAACATTAAAAAATTAAAAAATTTACTGTGTTGGTGGGCCGCGTCAGAAATAAGATTAAAAAATTAAAAAGATTGCCGTTCTGGTGGGGCAATTGTCAGAAAATAATATTAAAAATTTTTAAAAACTACTGTATAGGTGGGACCCGCATCAGAAAATAATATTAAAAAATGAAAAAAAGGCACGACGTCTGAGGACGTCAATTAAAACCCAACTCTGGGTTTTACCCTCCGAGCGTCTATTAATAGAAGGCCGGAGGGAGTAATATTCTATAGGGGTAATATCAAAAAAGCCCCACGTACTATATTTTAAAACAGAAACTTCACCTGTTCTTTAAAATTTTGATTCAATCTCCCATGTGCTAAGAATCAACGACAAAAGCTCTGTCTCTCCTAGTCAAACTAACAGATCGTTAGTGTTGACCGTTGACTTTAATTAAAAAATTCAGAAAATATAAAAATTCAAAAAAAAAATGTTTAATTAATGTAAAAATTCAAAAAAATGTAAAACTCAATAGTTAATTAATTTTTTACAATTTTTTGGACTTTTAGATTAATTAATTTTCTTTTGGACTTTTAACATTTTTCTAGATTTTTAGAATAATTTTTGAATTTTAATTTTTTTTGGAATTTTTACATTTTTTTCTCAATTGTTAGATTAATTAAGTTTTTTTTTTTTTACATTTTTTTGGAAATAATTTTTTTTTGGAATTTGTACATTTTTCAAAATTGTTTATTTTTTTTGGAATTTTTAGATTAATTTTTTTTATAGAATTTTTACATGTTTTTGTGAATTTTTATTTTTTTCCTGAATTTTTAGATTAATTTTTTTAGGATTTTGGAATTTTTATATTTTTTATGGATTCTTATATTAATTATTTGTTTTTTGAATTTTCACATTTTGTGTTAACTTTTACATTTTTTTTCTAGAATTTTAGATTAATTACTTTTTTTTTGAATTTTTAGAATTTCTTGTAGATTTAAAAAAAAAATTTGATTTTTTACATTTTTTTAAGAATTTTTATATTGTTTTGTTGAAATTTTTACATTTTTCTGAATTTTTTAATTAAAGTCAACGGTCAACATTAACGGTCTGTTAGTTTGACTAACAGAAAACTAACAGAAACCACCCATTTGTCGTTGACCCTTAGTACAAGAGAGATTGAATCGAGAGGGAGGTTTCTGTTTTAAAAAATAGTACAGGGGGGCTGTTTGCTATTATCCCTATTCTATATGGTCTTTGTTGTGTTTCAATAATGGTTCCTTCTATTACTTTTGTGCAATGTATTCATTCTTGGTAGGGGTGTCAATTGGACCCGAGACCCGTAAACCCGTTACGGACACGAAATTTTGGGTCGGGATCGAGTCTAATATTTGGACCTGTTTTTGGTCGGGACCAGTTGTGGTCCCGACCCAAATTTGGCTGGATCAAACCCGACGGGTCTCGGGTCTAGACCCGGTAAACCCCTAAAATATTTTCTTTTCCTTTTTCTTTCCTTTATTTTTTCTTTCATTTCCTTCTTTTCTTTCCTTTCTTTTCCTTCTTTTCTTTCTTTCCCTTTTTTTTTTCTTCTTCCTATTTCACTACTAGTTTGGATTGGATAGAGGGGGCGAGATGGTCGTTTTGAGGTTATCGCACCTGATAGTGTGTGTTTTATACATATTTTACTCTTTATTTATAGTCTTATCTTGAGCAAAATTCTACTAATTTCTCTTTTATGCAGATCTAGGCTTAAAAGGAGAATATGCTGAAACAACCCTTTTTTGGTGGAATCTTGCCCTTTGGATTGCAAAGCGTCAAACCAGCGTAGAGGCCTAGTTGCTTTCCCGTCGTCGAGCCCTGGATGCGAGCCATGCTGTCTAGCCCTGGACCCGCATTGGAACCATCTGGAGCCGCATATTGCCCTAGACTCGCTGCCGCACGTGCAAATATTTCCAGAAGGACGCGCGAATGTAATTGTGTAACCCTTTTCTCATATGTAACCGATCATCTTTGTTGGCAATCAATGTAATTGTGTAATTGTCCAATCTTGAGCTATATAAGCATACCGAATGTAGCTTACCTATATTTTGTGGAAAATTATAGGCTATTCCGGAAATATCATGTCAAATTTTTACTCTCTTAATATCTTATTGTCGCACCCCCTTTTTTCGTTGAAAATGAGTTTAAGGTTCGCGGCGGATGCTAAGCAGAAATGGATGCTTCGCATAATACAATGAAGTCGCCACCCTAATTTCTAAAGTTTAGGGAACCTAAGCGTCATGGCATAAAATAAAAAAACTAAGGTTTGGTCTAAACCATTGAACAACGGTTCGAGGTCGTATTGTGGACTTGGGAAGGTGTTAGGCACCCAAGTCACACCCTTAAAAGGTTACCGGTAAAAGGTGTTTGAATACAGTTTTGATATACAAAGATTTGTTTAAATGACCGAAGCATGTCAACCTCCTCTTCCCACGAACTCAAGTCACTTTCCAATCATTTACATCGGCCAATGATTGAATCGTGCCAACAAAGTCCGCTTACCGAATTGGGTCACTTTCCGATTATCTAAACATTTTTTACGCAATTTGGCCCTCAAAGGTGACGTTACATCTTAGCATTTTCGTAGGGACATGTTATTTCCGATCGGGACACGAAGGATGGGGTTACCGTTTGTTCGTTATGCTAGAGCGGACGTTCCCCCTTTTCATCGAGCCATGCATGATTAATTAATTAATTACTACGTGATCCTAACATGGACAATACTAACATCGTACGTTTTCGTGAATGCCAATAATTGTGTGGGATTTGAAGCCACCATGCTCACATATCAATATATAGCAATTAATTTCATGGTATAAAGCGAGTGATCTAAACATGTAAGCATGTGAGTTTATTTTATCATGCATACGATTATAAGCTTTTTGGCATTTTTAAATAACATTTATGCGAATAATATTTACGAAAAGACATCGAATAAATAAAAAGAGACTTAGAAGAAAGATGTACTTGCGTTGCGTGATCTTGATCTTCCTTGCAAAATGAGAGTGTTAGCAACGTTTTCGAAAATAAATAAATAAGAAAAGCGCATGCAAACATTTACTTAATTTGACAAATAAATATTTGAATAAATATGATGAACAAATAAGCAATTTATTTCATGCCAAACAAATAAATAATTAATTAGACATAGGAAACAAGTAAATAATTAATTAGTCATGGCTAATGAGTAATCAATTAATTCATTTATTTCATATGAGCAATTTATAACAATTTAACTATGGCATGACTAATAATTAATTTATTTATAACATGCAAGCATATTCAAAATTTCACAATAATTTAAACATGGCATGAAGAAATCATTTGGATCATGTAAGCATTTAATTAAATAAAGCATAGCATAAATAATTTATTTAAATCACGCAGGCATTTAATTAAATAAAACATGACCTAAACAAATTATTTAAATCATGTAAGCATTTAATTAAATAAAACATGGCATAAACAAATTATTTGAATCAGGCATACAAGCATACAAATTATTCATGGCATATTGGTACGAAAGTTGTTCATGGCCTATACGAAAATTATACATGGCGTACGAAACCAATGATACATGGCATACGAAAATTATACATGGCATATATGAAAATAAGTGGGCCCCACAAGGGATTCTTGGACATTGCCAAGCCCAAATTTTAATTTAAACAAGTATGCAACTTAATTAAATAAAACATGGCATTAAAAGCATACGAACATGTGAACAATTCATACGATATTAATACTTAAATAAATAAGCAATTTATAAGCATGCAGAAATTACGAGAAATTAAACACGAAAGTTTTTACGAAAAATTTAACCGTATGCATACGAAAGTTAAATGGGCCGGGCCCACTATACAAACTTTGGGCATTAAAAAATGGGCTTGGCACAAGCCAAGCCCAAGTTTTAATTTTAAAACAAAGGTGGGCCGAAGCCCACCACCTTTCCCTTTTCTCTTTTCTTTCTTCCCGCCAAACCAGTAGCAACTTCTTCTTCCTCATTACGTCGTCGGCGCCAAGGCCGGCGACTGAGGTGTCTCTTCCTCTGCCAAATGGCCCGAAAATACACCCGATAAATTTCTTAACTCTCCTACTGTTGAACCCCACGAAAACAGCAAGCAAAACGCAGCAAAACAGTGGCCAATTTGATGAGTGAAAACAAAGCTAATTAATGTGCATATATAGCTATTAATTAGCTAGAGCAATATACCATTAAATTGAGGCAAGGAAAACATAACTATCATGAAAACTAAGCATGTGAGGCGGGTTTTAGCAATTTATTTCATGCTTTAGAGACAAAACGAAATTTAAGGAGAGTTTAGAGAGAGAGAGATTAAACATGCATATATGGCTATTAATTAGCCTAGAGGTTATACAATCAAATTGAGGTAAGGGAAGTCTAATTATCAAGTAAACTAAGCATGTGAGGCAAGTTATAGCAATTTATTTCCACACTACATGCAAAAACGAAAATTAAAGAGAGTTTAGAGAGAGAGAGCTTACCTCTCCAGGAGAGCAATTTTTAGCCAAGAAGGTAGTGCAAGAAATGGAGGTTAAGAGGAGGATTTGGTGCCGGTTTCTTGTTGATAGAAGCTTGCTATTTATACGGGAGAAAAAAAGTTGGAGGCGGTTGGGCTTGCGGTTGCAAATGGACAGGAGAAAATATCCAAGGTGATGATGATGCTCTAGCTTGGAATAGTGAGCTAGAGGAAGGAAGCTTGTGGCCAAGTGATGAGCAAGCTTGATTGTGTGGCTAGGTGATGAGCAAGGCAAGCTGGAACCGAGCTGGAGGATGAGATTGCATTGATTGTGCATTAACGTGGTATTTATCCTATTTTCGGATACGAACGGGATATTTTCGTACGAGCGAAATCGCTCAAAAATGAAAATAAATCTGAGCCGAGGGTACAACTATGTGTAGAAAAATAAGGCAAGAAAACTAGCATACAGTGAAGAAATGCGAAATTTGATTTAACGTATTTATTTTCTCTTTCGGAAGTGTCAAAACGTTCGCGCGCAAAATAAATGTCCTTACGACAAAAATTGAACGAAACTGAACGCGGTGGCATGAAATAGAAAATTAGCACGTAATTATCAAACAAAGAAAATATGCGTCCGAGCCTCGGTTAGAGAAAACTTACTTGAGACCGAGAAAAGTTCGAATGAAGACAGTTAAAAGTACGAAAAGATAAAAAGGCACGAAATGACATGAAATATTAAACAAACTAGCCTAGGACCAAGAATCGACATAAATTTGACCTAGACGAGTTATTAAATGTGGTAAACATAAAAATACGTAAATACGTTGACGAAAACCGAAAAATACGGTTTTAGTCGAAAATACGAGAAAAATACGAAAATTTTAAAAGACATGAAATGGCATGAAACATTAAAACAAATAGTCTTTGATCAAAAATCGATTGAAATTTGACGTAAACGGGCTATTAATGTGACATGAAATAAAACGAGAAAGTTGCGACGTAAGTCAAAATTCGGGTAGCAACACTTATATAATCATGACGATGGATCTTATTATTAGTGTGGAACTCACCATTTATATGAGATGATCTAAAGAGTGAGTTGACATTCCGAAAGTAGTGTATAAACGCTATCATTCAATACTTTCTCGATAGCATTTTTTACTTGCTAGGTTAGTGCAATCAACATTTTGTTTTATGTATATCATGTATGGATAGGGTAGTGTAGCATAGGTTATTGCATAAGGTGATTGGAGACGTTTGACTGAAACAGTGCCACACTACAGAAGCTGTTACTATTCAACTAAGTTGGTCATAGAAACAAGCAAACATGTCATGTTACATATTTGACTAGGGTTTTGGTTCTGTTGCTTATCTTTCAGACAAAGTGATGCCTCCTCCATCATATTTTCTAATTTCTCTAAGTAATTATAAGGTTTACTTTGATTATGTCCTTAATGCTGCAATTATACTCCATTAATCACAAATCTTGAGTGCAAATAAGACACCATGGACCATTCTGGCCTAAGAAAAGTTAAAGATTCAAGAAACCCACGTCCCAATTTATCAGTCTAACTGTCCCTAACTGCTAGAAACTCTCTTTTCTCCCCTCTTTCTCCATTATCATCTCTCTGTCAGTTTCCAAAATCTTCTCCTTCTCTGCAACTAATCCTAACAAAAAGATACAAACTTTAACAAAAGCAAGAAAATTTTATTTTTTCGATCTTTCCCGGTATCTTTGAACAAAAAAAAATATGAAGTGGGGCAAGAAGAAAGCTTCTTCTTCCTCCTCTTCTCGCTCTTCTTTGATCTCTCATGTTCTTCCTGCTTCTTGGCTTACAAAGTTCAAGCAAATGAGCACGAATTCAGGTCAAGAACATGCAAAAGCGAAGCCGATGTCCGGGAAGTGGAATTCAGTGCCTAAAACCCCTTCAAATTGTGGCAATGGAGGCGGGGGAGGAATAGGAACAGGATTGTCTTCGTGGAGTGACAACGAGATCTTGGTGTATGAAGACCGAGACACTCATGAGCATACTCTCTTATGTTCACTGGATGATGAGGATGAGATCTTGGTATTCGACAATGGAAGTTTTGTTTGTTATGATTTAAAAAGAAGGACATATAGGCGTCCTCAAATGTTTGGACCTCATCGAAACCAACGCAACTGTATATGGACTGCGTACAACCCAAGTTTTGTGTCACTCATGGATGTTGCAAAGTCAGAACAGCTAACAGGCACGAGGTGATGCTCAATTTTTAATACTACCAGTTTTGTGTCGCCTTTTCGTTGCTGGAAAAATGCTCCTCAGATTTCCTTATCGCTAATGGTTGATTTTGTTTAAGCGACCGAGCAATGATCAATGGAACTTTCTAGCGACATTCCTACCTCTTAGCTTCGGATACACATAAACAGTCAAGAGGCGCAGCAGTAGCAATGATGAATGGTACTTGGCGTTTCAGTTATAGTTGGAAAAGTACTGAGAAAAAGTGTTGTGTGAAAATCATTTCTGGAAAAATCAGTATGTTGTTTGGTAAATATTTGTTAAAAGTGTTGTGAGATACCAGAAGTTGTTTATGGTGTTTAGTAATAACTGCGGATAAAATTATGGTTGGAATGTAAAATGACCATAAATGACACAATCAATTTCAAGCATTATAATTAATATTTTTTAGCCATATATATATAGATTATTTACCAAATCAATCTAATTTGGTAATCCCTAAGCCTTTTTTTTAAACATTCGAACCTAATTAACTTAATAAATAGAATCTCTCATATATATATTTATTTATGAGATACGTACTCACTAATTTATTGAGTAATATTTTTATAGGTATGGAGAAATACTTGACTAAATTAAAATCATTTTCTTCTACTACCGAATCACCACAAAGTGCTTCTGAAAGTGAGCAACAACTTATCAATAAGAGATTTTTAGAAGTTGCTTAATTACTTTTGTTGAAAAAGAAGTGTCTAACCGTGTAGAGAATGAGAAAATCATACAAATATTTCAAAAAATGAAAACTCGTAGAGATTGTAAAAAGTATGCAATATAAATTTGTTGTACAAATTATTTTATATTTTCTCAATGCAAATTTTATTTAATTTTTTGTGTTTATAATGATTTGATTGGTTGAATGTTAATAATCTAATTTTTGCTCATACTAACAAAAATTTCTGGATCCGCCACTACTTTTTTGTGACATTATAATATAATTCTTTTCACCAATTGTTAGCTCTATAGTGATATCGCTAATTTGATTTTTGACAACATTATTTTATTTATTTAGAGTATTTTATCGTTTTTGAATTAATCCAAATTGGCTACAAATTTGCACAATACATACGGAATTGGCTACAAATTAAAAAGAAAAAGAAAAAGATTATTTTTTTTGCAGCTAGTCGACGATCTGAAATAGTGTCCTTTGAATTGGCACACAAATATTCCTTCTTCGTTTTTACTGACATATGATCGTATGTCACATAAGGTCCCATTCTCCGCTATATAAGAATGGAATCAGTAGAGCTGATCTTCAGAGCAGTTGAGTTGAGAGTAGAAGGCGCAAATTAGACGGGTCTCTTTTCCGATTTCTGTAGTTCGCTTCCAAATCAAGAACAAGAGCTGATAAAAATGGCCCAAGAGCTGGTACAAGTTGTTGTTCCGACAGTGAATTGGGGACCCAAGGTCTAAAGGTGAAAAATCCATTCTCAGTTTTCCTCTGCCTTTCCATCTTTGTTGAAGTTAGAATTTATTTTCGTTTGCTGCTTATGCTGTTGTTCTTGTTCATTGCGTATTTTTATAATGCTTAGTGTAATTAATTGCTTTTCCTCTGTCTTCTGATTGTTTTGTATGATATTTTTCTATTTGGGTTTCAGGTCTCAAAGTTAGGTTTTGGTTGTATGGGTCTTACTGGTTTGTACAATGCTCCGGTTTCTGATGAGGTTGGCATTTCAATCATAAAGGATGCCTTCAATAAAGGAATCACCTTTTTTGATACCTCTGATGTTTATAGACCTCACACTAGGGCTGTGCAAATACCGACCATACCGAAATTACTGTAATACCGTACCGAAGTTTACTTTGTTCGGTCGGTATTTATTTTCGATTTTTTACTGTTCGGTATACCGAATTACCGACCGAATTTTGTTCGGTACGGTACGGTATTTATTTTGACAGTTTCGGTAATACCAAAATTACCGTACCATATTTAATATTAATATATTTTTATTGAATATTTATTACCACATACTACAAAATTCTGTCCGAGAAAGCCACTCTTTCCATTTTTCTTCCCTAAATAAAATCGTCCATCTCTGATTCTCCTCTCTCAGACAAATTTCTGATTTCTAATTTGGTTTTGGTTGGTTGATGGGCTTGAATGCTTGGGAGTTGGGCCTGTTGGAAACAAGTTAGATAGTACCATTTTATTTTATTTGTATTTATTTATTTGTTAGTTATATGTTTATTTGTTTATTATTTATTTATTGCTTATGCTGCTGACTAATCGATGATGTAGGTTTAAATTAATTAGTAACCGCATTGGATACACCTCCTTTAACCCTTTTATTTATTATATATTCACGTGTATGCTTATTTAGAATTATTAAAATTAAAATTAATTCAGTTCCATGAGAAGTAGTTGGTTTAATAGCTCACTTTAATTAATTCAGTATTTATTAAACTAATGCTTATATGTAATTCAGTAATACCGAAATACCATACCGAAATTATTTCGGTAATATGGTAACGGTATCAATTAATAGAAACTATGGTACGATATTTGATTTTTTTAATTCGGTATACCGAATACCGAAATTTTTATACCGAAAAATTACGGTACCGACCGATGAACACCCCTACCTCACACTAACGAGATATTGGTTGGGAAGGTAAGATTTGCATTTTAAACATATATGATAGCTTTGGATTTTCACAATTGAAGTTTGATGATTAATTTTTTTTTTTAATAAGCTGACAATTTTATTGATGAAGCAGTCATGGCGTACATGACAAAGCTACAGAAGAAGTTGCATCCGCAGCTAAGACCACAAGAATAAAGCTGCAAAAAATCGGAAATTAAAACCAAAAAACGTACCTGAAACCATAATTACAACGAGGGAACCAATAGAGTCAATTTCGCACGCGCGTCAGACACAGAGATTCAAGCCACACGGATGAGATAATCATTTGCGTGGCAGAGTACGGAAACACCGGAATTAAGTTCCTGATCCATCGATGCCAATCTCCAAAAATTTCCCGCCCCAAACGGAAGGAGCAATTGTTAACATTACTGAACACCTTCTTGTTCCTTTGACTCCAAAGATGCCACACCACTACGTAGATGAGCATCCGCCATATCATATTAGATTGCTTATTCCCCCAGTCAGCAAGACTTTCCCAGCTCCTCCACATGTCTTGCAGAGTCCTCGGGCTACACCACGATACCCCTGCCCACCTTAATATGAAATCCCAAACCCGACTCGCTGGTGGGCAACGAAGAAACAAATGATTAGAACATTCTATAACATTAGAGCAGTAAGGGCAGCCACTTTCCTCCTCGGATATGATGTTGCGACGCCTCAAGAAATCCCTAGTCGGAATCCTATCTTGCAGCGCTACCCAAATGAATGCTTCTACCCTGAACGGGACCAACTTCTGCCAACAAGATGAGAGAATGTTATTCGATTGTCCCACGAATGTAGAGCTTTCTATGGCATTACCCAGCGAGCTAACCGAAAATTGCTTGGAATTTTCGAGCGACCACACAACATCATCAACCGTTCCAATCCTCCTTGGAGTCTGCAACATCGCCACCATATCGGAGTGTTCATCCGCTTCCCAATCAAACAAGGTCCTACGCCAACTCCATTTCCACTCCCATATGTCTTCTCGCCACTCTCCAAATTCCGTAATCTTCCCTAATTTAGCTTCCGAAAGATGATACAACCGAGGGAAACGAAGCGCCAGGGGAACCTGACACGACCAAGTATCCCACCAGAATGTGAACGAATTCCCATCCCCTAAGATCAACTTAGTGTGCGCGATCCATTGGTGAAACCTATCACCCCCTCTTCCCCAAATCGCCATGATGTCCTTCCAAGTAGGTGATAACTCTCCGAGGTCTTGCTTCCACAAACTTCCCACACTAGAACATCCATATTGAGATTGAATGATTTCCACCCAATGTTTATTCCCCCCTTATAATGCCCCCCCAAATCCACTTGAAGAGCAGAATGTCGTTTCTCAAGCTCAAATCTCTTAATCCCAACCCTCCCATCTCCTTCGGACGCGTAACCAAATCCCACTTAACCTTGGATAAACCTAACCGACTATCCCCCCCCCCCCCCGCTCCAAAGGAACTGCCGCATAATCTATTCACATTTCTTAGTGATCCCTCTTGGCATTTTGAAAATAGACATGTGATATAGCGGGAGGCTAGCTAGCGCAGATCTAATCAGCGTAATACGTCCTCCCAAGGACAGGAGAGGCCCTTTCCAGGTCGCAAGTTTCTCCCTCATCTTCCTCAATAAACCCGACCAATTAGAAAGCCTCCTCGGATTCATACCAACAGTGGATCCAAGGTAAATAAATGGCAGAGTTTCATATCTACAACCAGCTCGGCGCGCCATAACCTCGCCCAAGGGCCTATAGAGATTAACCCCGACCAAAGTGCTCTTATGGTAGTTTACTTTCAAACCAGAGAAAACGTCAAACCACCGGAGGATCCCTTTGACATTTTGAACTTCTTCTTCATCATTATTAACAAAAATCAATGTGTCGTCTGCGAACTGAAGGTGGGTTACAATCCACCCTGTTGATCCTCTAATTCCCCGAACAATCCCACGGTCGTGAGCACGAGTAAGTAGAAGGTGAAGCCCTTCCACCGCAATGTTAAATAAAAAAGGAGACAAAGAGCAGCCTTGGCGAAGCCCTCTGCTCACACCAAATTCCGCTGAAGGGGACCCATTGATCAACACAGACACTCTAGCTGAACTTAAGCACTGGCGAATCCACCCCATCCATTTCTGGCTAAAACCCATGTACTTCAAGACGTCGAACAAATAAGACCACTCAACAGAGTTGTACGCCTTCTCAAAGTCCAATTTGAAAAGGAAACCCGACTGTCTATTTTTCTTCAAGGAGTGTACCACTTCATTGGCCGTCATCACACAATCCAGTGTATTTCTTCCTTCCATAAAGCCATATTGGGTATTACTAACCACCGAAGATATGACTCTCGCTAGACGGTTGGCTATAATTTTTGAGATCACTTTGTAATAACTGCTAACCAGACTGATAGGCCTGAATTCCGCGAACTTCTTGGCCGCCTTAACTTTCGGAATCAAGGTGAGGAAAGAAGTATTAGTCCCCCCAGGAAACCTCCCCGTTCGAAAGAATTGCAAAACAAGCTCGCTAAAATCTTCACCGATGACCTCCCAAGCCCTTTTCAAAAATCCCATGGACCAGCCGTCTGGACCTAGGGCTTTATCCCCCCCAAAATTCTTCACCACCTCCCAGATCTCAACTCTGGATACTTCTCGATCAAGATCTACCAACTCCAACCCACTCAATTTTTTAAAACCCAACTCTGTCATTAGAGGTCTATCCCATTTTACTTCCTTGAAGAAAGTCTCAAAATAGTTGGCTGCAGCATCTTTTATTTCTCCCGGGGCAGTGAGCCTACTATTTCCCTGAATAATCTCTGTAACATTGCAGCGCAACAAATCTAATTTCGCGGACAAATGAAAAAATGTAGTGTTCCGATCCCCTAAAGAATCCCATTTCTGTCTCGATTTTTGCTGCCAGAGACTGCAAGCAAGACCCTGAGCATCCCACAGCTCCGCCTTAACTTCCTGAAGTCTAATGTTTTCTTCCGGCGAGAGATCCCTTATGTCCGCAACAGTGTCTAGCTGCTGCAATTCAGAGTTAAGCGTCTGTAACTTGTTCCCTATGCTCCCAAAAACTTCTTTGTTCCAAATCCTCAGCTTAGATTTAAGGAAACCCAATTTCTTGGTCACATAGAATGGACCTGGGAACACCGTGCCAGCTTGAAACCAAAGAGATTTCAGCATCCCTTTGAACCTGGAATCCTCCCACCAGGCAGCCAAATCCCTAAATGGCTTAGGACCCCAGTCAGAGGAGACAGTATTGAGCAGCAACGACACATGATCGGAGCCATTTCTGCCCAAAGCAGTCACCCTCAAATTAGGCCAGCTGACATCCCAACCAGGTTGGACAAAAATCCGATCAATCCGACTCCTGCTGACCGAATTAGCCCAAGTGAACCTCCTACCTAACAGAGGGATATCTCTCAGATGAGAATTGGAAACCCAGATTTGGAAATCACGCATACCTCTGTTCTCTGAAACCTCATGAGATCTATCAGCTGGCGAAAGAATCTCATTGAAATCACCCGCCAGAAGAACCGGATCCTGACAACCCGCAAGCCTGGTGTTCAATTGATCCCAAAGAATCTCTCTATTAGAAGCCTCCGAATGAGCATATACATTTACCATGACACACTTAAAATTGATCGATTTCACGCACCCCTCCAGCCAAATGAACCTGGCCTCTGTGATCACCCTGGAGACCTCAATAATATCCTGATGCCACATAGCCAGGAGTCCCCCCGATCTTCCACAGGAAGGTACTGCAACCCATTTAACTCCAGAACCATTCCATAAACTATTCACGAAAAAATCTGATAATTGATCCCTTTTTGTTTCTTGAATGAAAACCAACTCGATCTTTTCTCTTCTTATACACTGCTTAACGAATCTCCTTTTAGGCAACCCATTTAACCCTCTACAGTTCCAAGAAAGAAGTCTAACCATGACAATGACTGATCTCGCTATTAATCTGCTCATTACTGCTTGAACAAACTCACTTCCCCTTCTAACCTTTCTCTATCAAAATTTCGAAAAGATACCTCTTGAACATTATCCGTAAGAGACATCGCAATGCCCAGCTCCCAAAATGCCCCCGGCAGGATCGACTGGTCGTTCGCTCGATTCATGTTATGAATTTCGGAGTCATCCATTAACCCCACAACAGAGGTTGAGTCTGCACCCGAAACTGATTCAAGGATGTCATTTTCTCGTACCAATCGTTTTATTTTTGGGCGCTTGACCATAACAAAAGGAGTCCTGGAGGAGTGATCATTTTCAGTTTTAGACCCGAGGGAAGTTAGGGAGATCTTATCAAGCATTTCAGGCGTCTGAGTGTGTGATGCCAGAACTTCAGACTGATGAGGTGCCTGAAACTGAACCTGAAGATCCTCCTCAACCATGAGCTCGACCTCTTCATCATCTTCTTCCCCGCCCTCATCCCCCAATTTAACCCCTTCCATCCATTCGAGGTTAGAAATAGCGCCTTGCATAGGTTCCTCGTGTAGCCTTACCCGATGATTCTGATCTTCTAGACGAACCATAACTTCTCTATCCAGATCGCATGAGTCCACCGAAATCAGAAGACGAGCAACATCTAGCCTCTTCCGTTTCACGGTGATATCGTCCACAGAAATTAGTTGGCCGACCACACCCGCGATTGCGTTAAAAGATTTCATACCCCAAGCTTGAAGTGGGATCCCCGTGCATTGAATCCAACAAAGCCTCCCTCCACCTTTGATAGTTTCCGTCCATGGCAGCATCCTACTAAAGATCTCATCCATCGCTGGATTTTCTAGCTTCATAGCCCTGTCAAATTCCTCTTTGCTATGAAATTCCAGTAACACTATACCCCTACCCATCAGTTTGGAGTCACAAATCATGTTCGCTTCAGTAAGAAGATCTTGAATATCTGGGGCATCTTCTATCCTATGCAGGACTCCTATAGCGCTTCTCGCTAGCCACTCCGTATTCTCTTCCGGAATGGACAGATCAACGATGACTTCAGTGTTGGAATTTAATGGACGATCTAACACCGGAAAGAGATGGTGAGACTCTTTAGACTCTGCCATAACTGAGGCAGACCGCTTATTATCTGTCTTGGTAATGACCGCGACCTTCTTCCAAACTTTATCTTGAACAACCGCACGCGGTTTCCGACCAAATCTCTCTAGGCTACAGCGGATCGCCGAAGCCCCGATATGCTGTTTACTAAGAGCTGACTCCATCTCTAATTGGTTGGCCACACCCTCAAGACGAACAAAACCAAAACGCCGGCCTGCCTTGTTGCGGCGTCTAGGAATGAAGACATCCCGAAGCTAACGAAATTTAGGAAGACACCATCGCCGGAGAAGCAGAAATTCGAGAGTTTTATGGTCAACGTGAAGGGGAAGGTTTTCAAGATAAAAAGTTGTAATATGCTGCGGGTCCTCCCGCGTGGAGAGAGGTTGTTGATTCATGGAAAAGAGAATATTTTGCTTATATTAAAAAGCAAAAGCAAAAGAGATAGAAAAGGACCTTTGAATTTTGAAAAATACTCCACTCTTGTCTGCCACGGCTAAGTAGAAAAAAAGGTAAGGGGAAAAGTGAAGAAAAATAAAAAAGCCTCCAAACTTGTCGGCCAAAGCAAAAGTCAACAAAAATAATTCTAGTCGTTGGACTGAAAAACAGACCGGACCAACTAGAACCAGGAAATAATGATCGGAAAAGAGGAACGATAAGGGTGGAGAGCAAGATTTATGAAGATGATGAAGGAGAGGAGAGGCCTCGACGCTGGAAAAAAGAAAGTGGAAAACGCATGAAGGTTGCCGGATGCCGATGACACGGAGGAAGAAGATGGACGATGGAGGAGATGGGAGGAAATTTCACTCCGAACACAGTGGGTGATCGGTGTTTAGGTACTCTCCGGTAGCAATGGGCACACCGGAGAGGCAAGCCTAGCCGGGAGATGGCTAGGGATGCAGGAATCAACTGTCAGTGAACCTATCTACTGTTCACTTGGAGAGAGCATTTTTTCCCAACCCAGTGCAAAAGGAAGGTTTCTTCAGTGGTTTTCCATAGTTTTTTTTTCTCTACATAGACCGGGAGACTCGAAATCGAGAGCTTGTCCTCCATTTTGATGATTATTATCTCTAGAACATTCTTGTTTCATTGAACCATCAAGCTTATGGAGTTAAAGAATATAAGGAGTGATGTCAAATATACCGTATTTCTCTTCTTTATATGTAACGAGAAATAATGCATCTTTCAGGCACTTAAGCAATTGCCCAGGGAAAAGATCCAGTTGGCTACAAAATTTGGTGTTGCTGTAAAGGCCCTAAAGGGCGGAAATTTCCAAGGGGTAACAGTTAGTGGCCATCCTGAGTACGTGCGTGCCTGTTGCGAGGCTAGTCTGAAGCGCCTTGATGTGGAATACATTGATCTTTATTATCAACATCGAACTGACACTTCAGTACCAATAGAGGACACTGTATGTACTTTGAACCAGTTAAATTCTGTGAAACACCTTAGGCCTGCCTAAGTATGAAAATTTAACATTTGCATTGGCAGATGGGAGAGCTTAAAAAGTTAGTGGAAGAAGGAAAGATCAAGTACATTGGATTATCTGAAGCTAGTCCGGACACAATCAAGAGAGCACATGCAGTTCATCCCATTACTGCAGTACAAATGGAATGGTCGCTTTGGTCTCGTGACGTCGAGGATGAGATAATACCACTCTGCAGGTATATGTTTGTATCCATGTAGTTTGAAGAACTTATAATCAGCTTATTATATTATTAAGCACTTCAAGAAACTTTCATTTCCCTTCTGTGTGCATGTGCAACCTTAACTAATCACATTTGCTTATTGTGTGTGGAAATTATGCAGGGAACTTGGAATTGGAATAGTTCCATATAGCCCTTTAGGTCGTGGGTTTTTTGGAGGCAGAGCAGTTGTAGAAAGCTTGTCTTCTGATACTGTACTTGTATGAAACTAAACTTGTATTTTGTTAGCACAAACATCTCGCTGCCTGTTTGAGAGGGGACCTTACCTCCTCCTTTTTTCTTTCAGAAATAGCACCCAAGGTTCACAGCTGAAAATATTGAGAAGAACAAGATTTTTTATACCCGGGTAGAAGAATTGGCCAAGAAATATAGATGCACTCCTGCTCAGCTTGCCCTCGCCTGGGTTCTCAACCAAGGAGATGATGTAGTACTGATCCCTGGTGAGTTTGCTTCTTCCCCTTTTACCTTCCAGTTTATCCTATAGTTGCACGCACTTCTGACCAACCAATGCGATTCTGAACTTGTACGATCTGATGTCTTCAGGGACAACTAAGATCAAGAATCTAGATGACAACATTGGATCACTGAGAGTTCACCTCACCAAAGATGACTTAAAGGAGATATCAGATGTCGTGCCTATTGATGAAGTTGCTGGAGTTCGGTCATTGCAGTTGAATCTTACCTGGAAGTTTACTAATACACCACCTAAAAACTAGCTTAGTCGCAACTTGACTGTATATGGATGGAGATGCAAATTTTCAAACTTTGTAGAAGCTGTATTATGAGTTGCTGAAGTTTATCCTATATGTGTAATTGCTGAAAATCTGCTAGTTTTTGTTCCTCTGAAATATAATATTCAGTCTTCAGTTTTGCATTAAGCATTAAACCAATAAATTGATAGTGAATTGAGCATCTATCTAGACCAAAACTTAAAAACTTAGGTCGCGTTGAAAAAATCTCCAGTTTTTAGAAAACTGGATGTTTTTCCAGAAAAAATATTTACTTCGGCCGGACCCGTGGCCAAGCGACTCAAGACCCCTTTGTCCAAGGGTGCTTTGGGTCATTTATCCCTTGTATATATTTTCCTTATAAATAGAAGCACTTAGCTTCATTGTTAGGTTGTCTTTAAACTTGCTCATGATTTTCATCATAGAGCCATTAGACCACTCATCGGCCTAGACCGATGGAACCAAGCCCTTAGATGGGCACTTGTTAGGGTTCTTGGCACCGCATGCTACTAGAGCTAAAAGCCATTGTTTATCCCCTCCATTTCTTGTAATCAAGTTACTCAAGCTTGTTCTTGAGCGTTCATCAATCCAAAGAAAGATCCTTGATCATCTTGTGGTGAGTTTGTCTAGGAATTGCCCCTAGAAGGGTTCATCGTGATTATCAAGTTCATTACCTTGTTCTTCATCAATACCACTTCATATTCAACCATAAATCCGCTGCATCTCCATCAATCTCCATCTAATCGACAAACCAACCTCCCAAAGAGGCCTAGATCCATGTAAAGGCTCCAAACCGGAACCAAGCTTGTATCACCCACTCTCCCTTGGTCCTCACGTCCGTGATGCCCACTCTCGTCGTGGCCTCCAAGTCCACTCGCGGCTGCCTTGCCTATAAATAGCATGCCTCAAACAAGAAGAAAATGGCACCTAATTTCACTGTCACTCCCCATTTTCTTGCACTACCTTCTTGGTTAAAAACTCTCCTGGAACAAGTAAGCTTTCTCCCTCTAAGCTCTATTTTCATTTTTGCTTATAATGCATGATTTAATTGCTTAAACTTGCCTCACATGCTTAGTTCTCATGCCAATGTCATTTCCCTTGCTTCAATTTAATGATATGATGACTTAAAAACTTGCTACTGCTTTCGTGCTTTTTCTTTGTAAAATAGCTTAATAGCTTAATATGCATGTTAAATAGCTTGCTTTTTCTTTGTAAAATTTGTTACTGCTTTCGTGCAAAATGCTTGCTGCTTTCATGGGATTGGGTTGTTGCCATGTGAAGTGATTTATGGGGTGTGCTTTCGGGTCATTTGATTGAGTTTTAATCACCTTGGTCACCAGCCATGGCGTCGGAGACGTGATGAGGAAGAAGAAGGGTACTGTGTGGGAAAGAAAAATGAAAGGTGATGGGCTTGGCCTTTCCCAAGCCCATTTGTTTTAATTGAAATCCAAGCCCATTTTGTCATGTCCAAAAATCCATAATGTGGGGCCCGACCCATTTATTTTCGTCAATTTTTATAAAATGATCGTATGCTTTTTATAACATGTTTAAATCGTATGAAATGCTCGTATGCTTCTTGACATGTTTAAATTGTATGAAATGTTTGTATGCCTCACATGATGATTTGCTTACTTTGTGCCATGATAATTTCGTATGAATTGTTCGTATGCCTCACATGATGACTTGCTTATTTTATGTCGTGCCAAATTATCGTGAAAATTATTTACATGGTCACATGATGTTTTATTCACTTTATGTCATGTTTTAAAATGAAATGCCCGTATGCTCACATGAAATAAATCGATTACTTATTTGCCATGTTCATTCGATTGCTTGCTTGCTAATTAAGTGTGTGCATGCGCTTTTATTACTTTACCAACACTTTCACTTTGTAGGTTAAACTTTAAACCTTCACCCAAAAGTACGTTTTATCTCTTTTATTTAATTTATTTCCGTAATATTATTTGCATGCATATTGACCAAAAACTGAAATCCCAAGTTGATACGATCACACCTATCTCAATACTTTCTGATCAAAGACCATGTCGAAGGGCCGAGAATCCAGTGCGAAACCATCGCAAGACAAGTTTAACAAAGCCCACCCAAAGTCTTGGCCAAGCCCACCAAGAGCCAAGACCACTTCTACCACTACAATGGGCCATAGAAGCCCATCACAAAGACCATAAGAAGAAGGACATTCTCATGAAGGGCAAACTTGTCCTTAGCTTATGTTTGATTTTCTATAAATACCTAAGCCTTAGGCTTAACTCCACACAATTTGGATCAACCATGAAAAACACTTATGTGTATTGCTTCTTAAATTTCAGCATTGTAATTTCAAGTTAAGTTAATTCAAGCTTTCAATCTTCCAATCTCCGATTCAATCTTCCAATCCCTAATTCACTCTCCAATCTCAAATTCAATCTCCAATCTCCAATCCAATCTCCAATCTTTAATTAAAGTCATTTCAATTCAATACACCCTACAATACGGTCGGTTCTACCACCTACATTAGGGACGGTTGCACTTCTATTTCCGCACTTTTCAATTCAAATAACCCCTAACTTACGGTCGGTTCTACCGCCTACTTTAGGGACGGTTGCACTTCTTAAATTCCGCTGCCTAACTCTATCTTTTAATTCTCCTCTCTTGTTCGTTTCATCCTAATCCTTGTGTTTGCAGCTCATAGCTAGATCCTCCATTGAAGTCCTAAGCTCTGTTTCTTCCATTTGGAAGCCGGAGCTTATCAAGTGGTAGCGGAGCTCTAGCCGCTCTTGAGTTGCTCTTCCTGTCCAGTCCAGCTTCTGTTCATCTTCGAGTCTGTCTGATTTACACATGTTCCCCCGCCCCGAAAAATCTGAAATTTTGTAGTCATAAACTTCCATTTGTCTGTAACGTTTTTTGTTCTTTAACCTTCTTTCATTTCGGAGTAAATATTGGTATTTTAATTCAGAACATAAAAGTGTGCAAATGTCACCCGAGAAAAACTGTCTTTGTGTTCTTCGTCTATTTTCTTTTCCGTTTGTATCCGTTTAGTCGCCCAGAAAAATCTAAAATTTTGTGTGCACAAAATTCTTTTTGTTCTTAACGTTTTTCGTTTTAAGTCTCCTGAAAATTTGGAGTCAAACATATTTATTTTCGCCAAAACAAAACGGTGCGCAGTTCGCATCTGAGAAAAATCATCCCTGTGTTCTTGGTCTATTTTTAGTGTGTTCCATTTGGATTTTTCTTTTCTTCCCTTCTTAAAAGTTGTACTTAAATATCTTAGGAGTGTTCCTGTAAAATTTTATAATTGTTAGCCGTCGTTTGATATTTATTTGAGTCAAAATCCGAAAATTGTGTTCGTGGTCTGTTCTTGAACATTCAAGTTGTGTTCTTGAAATTGTGTTGTTTAATCCGTTTTTCTTCAGTCACAAGTCCAAAATTGTGCCCAAATTTTGTTTAATCATTTCCTTGAGTCAGCATTAACCCCACCTCTTAGAACACACTCATAAACCCACTCATGCAAATTCCTTAACCTTTTGTTTTGTCTTCCCCTTTGCAAAAGCTTGTCCCTAAGCTTGTTCCTTCCCTTTTTGCAAAAGTCTCCACCTTTGTTATCCAAATACGATTTTGTAAAAAGAATGACCTCCACACCATCTATTCCACCTTAGTTGGCCATCACCCCTTCCTTTTAATTGAAATTCATTCTTTTCCTTTAACAATACTACTACACAAAATTATAAATCAAGGGAATAAACTTTTGTCTTGTGTCCCTCCAATTCCTTTTGTCCCCCTTAAAGAATTCTAACAAGGACCAACTCTTATCTCCAAAATTCAAGTGATTCCACACAGCAAGCATTATTCACAGCACTTTCCTTTAGAAAAAAAAAAGAAAAAAAAAAGAAAAAGAAAAAACAAGAAAATTAAAAAAAAAGAAAAAATAAATTCAGCAAGTGTATCCTTGAGTCTTGTTTCATCTAGAGTCATTCTTTTACCTCTAGAGTCATTTATCTTTGTGTTTCCAAGTCCTAAAGTGAAGTATCTCAGTCCTAAACAAAGACAATACAAGTTACAATTTTCGGATTCACTATTCACAGCAAGAGTCCAATAGTTTTTAACTAGTTTGTCTTTGTAAATCATTTCTTCTTTGGGTCTTGTTTTCATTTGTATCTTTTTGTATCTTCTTGAGTCTATTTTCTTCATGATTGAACTTGAGATTGCTCACTTGAACATTACCAAAAAAAACACGAATTCAATTGGACGAGGAGTTGAGCAATTTATGAGAATAATTTTTTTGAGTGATTTAAACACATTGTAAACACATGAGGGAGTGAACTTTTTATTTTACTAATAGTTGGTTCCTTTTGCAGGTATAAATGTCTTATTACTATGAAGACATAGCTGATTCTTATTATCAAGGCTATCAAGAGCCTCCATCAAATGGCCAAAATAACTAATATAATTAAACCAAAAGAAAAGCTATATAAGTCCTATAGTAAAATAAGTTACATAACTAATATAATTAATTAAGGTCTGTAGGCCGACGAAGCAGATACTTTTCGCTCCATTTTGGCATCCCACATCCTCTAGTTATTTTAGTGCCCTCTCCAATTTAGTTGTGGGGCTCACATTTGTTATAGCGATCCTGTTCACGTAACATTAACTAGCAAAAGAAGTTACATAACTAATAAAATTAAACAAAAAGAAAATCTATGTAACTCCTATAGTAAAAGAAGTTACATAACTAATATAATTAATTAAGGTTTGTAGGCTGACGAAGCAGATACTTTTGGCTCAATTTTGGATCTACAACTCGTGAACTCCTTGAGTTTGAGTCCTATGTGTGTTCTTTTCTTCGTCTAAAATCGCCCGCGAGGGTGCGACATGGACCATATTTCGTGTAACTTGATCATAAGTCATACCAATGCTTTTTGCTATTAACATATATAACTGTAAACAATTAGCTACTATTTTTCTACTAATTATATCACAAATAAATACATGTCTTTGTTGTGGCATTGTATATTTATTTTCATTTTTTTATATCAAGTTGTTCATGTAATTATATAACATTGTTTATTTGTTGTTTTTTATTTTTCATCTTATAGATGGCTTTTGTCGATTATCTCCCGTTGATTGTGATGATTATTGTGCAGACAGTCGGTGCAAGGATAAGTATCATATACCGGCTGGCATTTGATTATTAGATGAATGTAAATATTTTGGTGCTTTATCGCTAGTTGTTCGTGGCTGCTTTTACTATCCTCTTGTCTCTTGCCAAAAAGTGGTATGTTTTTTTTTTTTCAACACCTAATTAAGTTATAAATAATTTTTTTTTATAGATTTTTCTAATTTTATGCAATTTATCGTTTAGGATTTGGAGACGGGGAGAGGCCAGACCCATATTGTCCATTGTAAAACTATTTGGGTTGTGGGGTGGTGTAGTTTTCAAAGATGAGGTATAATTAGACATGCATGACTCAATGACCCAAGTTTATTCTTCAATGGCTACTGCTACTAACTACCTTTAGGAACTAGGTAGCAAGTTGTCATGTATTGTACTTTTTCGGGTAAAAAAATGGACGAATTGAAGTCTAAAACTTTTACTAATCTTCTGCATTTGTATAAACATCACCTAACTTATGATATTTTGTTTTCATTTGTTAGCGCATTTTCATCACTGTTGCTGTTAGCACTGAGTTTGTGTCTCACATTCTCTAGTTATTTGCGTGCCCTGTCCAATTTAGTTGCGGTGCTCACATTTGTTATGGCGATGTTGTTCACGTAACATTAAGCTACTAGCAAATAGCAAAAGAAGTCACATAACTAATAAAATTTAACAAAAAGAAAAGCTATGTAACTCCTATAGTAAAAGAAGTTACATAACTAATATAATTAAATAAGGTTTGTAGGCTGACGAAGCAGATACTTTTGGCTCAATTTTGGCAAGTACAACTCGTGAACTCCTTGAGTTTGAGTCCTATGTGTGTTCTTTCTCTTCGTCCGAAATCGATCGCGAGGGTGCGACACGCACCATATTTCATGTAACTTGATCATAAGTCATACCAATGCTTTTTGCTATTAACATCAATAACTGCAAACAATTAGCTACTATTTTTCTACTAATTATATCACGAATAAATACACGTCTTTGTTATGGCATTGTATATTTATTTTCATTTTTTTTATATCAAGTTGTCGGCTAACGAAGCAGATACTTTTGACGAAGTTACTATTTGGGTTGTGGGGTGGTCTAGTTTATAAAGATGATGAGCTATAATTAGACATGCATGACTCAATCACCCAAGTTTATTCTTCAACGGCTACTGCTACTAACTACCTTTAGGAACTAGGTAGCAAGTTGTCATGTATTGGACTTTTTCGGGTGAAAAAATGGGGGAATTGAAGTCTAAAACTTTTACTAATTTTCTGCATTTGTATAAACATCAACGAACTTATGATATTTTGTTTTCATTTGGTAGCGCATTTTCATCACCGTTGCTGTTAGCACTGAGTTTGTCTCACATCCTTTAGTTATTTGAGTACCCTCTCCAATTTAGTTGCGGGGCTCACATTTGTTACGGCGATCCTGTTCACGTAACATTAAGCTACTAGCAAATAGTAAAAGATGTTACATAACTAATAAAATTAAACAAAAAGAAAAGCTATGTAACTCCTATAGTAAAAGAAGTTACATAACAAACATAATTAATTAAGGTTTGTAGGCTTACGAAGCAGATACTTTTGGCTCAATTTTGGCATCTACAACTTGTGAACTCCTTGAGTTTGAGTCCTATGTGTGCTCTTTTTCTTCGTCCGAAAGCGCTCGCGAGGGTGCGACACGCACCATATTTCATGTAACTTAATCATAAGTCATACCAATGCTTTTTCCTATTAACATAAATAACTGTAAACAATTAACTACTATTTTTCTACTAATTATATCACGAATAAATACATGCCTTCGTTATGGCATTGTATATTTATTTTCAATTTTTTTATATCAAGTTGTTCATGTAATTAAATAACATTGTTTATTTGTTGTGTTTTATTTTTCATCTTATAGATGGCTTTTGTCGATTATATCCAGTTGATTGTGATGATTATTGTGCAGACAGTCGGTGCAGGGATGAGTATCCTATATCGACTGGCCTTTGATTATTAGATGAATGTAAATGTTTTGGTGCTTTATCGCTAGTTGTTCGCGGCTGCTTTTACTATCCTCTTAGCTCTTGCCAAAAAGTGGTATGTTTTTTTTATCTTTTTTTTTTTATAGATTATTCTAATTTTGTGCAATTTGTCGTTTAGGATTTGGAGAGGGGGAGAGGCCAGACCCGTATTGTCCATTGCAGTCCATGGCCAGATTTTACTCATTGGCTTTTTAGGGTTAGAATTTTTTAAAATTTATTTTGCAAACTATTTGGGTTGTGGGATTGTGTAGTTTTTAAAGATGATGAGGTATAATTAGACATGCATGACTCAATCACCATAGTTTATTCTTCAATGGCTACTGCTACTAACTACCTTTAGGAACTAGATAGCAAGTTGAAGTCTAAAACTCTTATTAATTTTCTGCATTTGTATAAACATCAACTGACTTTTGATATTTTGTTTTCACTTGGTAGTGCATTTTTATCACTGTTGCTGCTAGCAACGAGTTTTTGTCTCACATCCTCTAGTTATTTGAGCGCCCTCTCCAATTTGGTTCCAGGGCTCACATTTGTTATGGCGATCCTGTTCAGGTAACATTAAGCTACTAGCTAATAGCAAAAGAAGTTACATAACTAATATAATTAAACCAAAAGAAAAGCTATGTAACTCCTATAGTAAAAGAAGTTAAATCAGTAATATAATTAATTATGGTTTGTAGGCTGACGAAGCAGATACTTTTGGCTCCATTTTGGCAACTACAATTCGTGAACTCCTCGATTTTGAGTCCTATGTGTGTTCTTTTTCTTCGTCCGAAATCGCTCGCGAGGGTGCGAAACTCATCATATTTCATGTAACTTGATCATAAGTCATACCAATGCTTTTTGCTATTAACATATATAACTGTAAACAATTAGCAACTTTTTTTCAACTAATTATATCACGAATAAATACATGTCTTTGTTGTGGCATTGTATACTTATCTTCATTTTTTTTATATAAAGTTGTTCATATAATTATATAACATTGTTTATTTTTTATTTTTTATTTTTCATCTTATAGATGGCTTTTGTCGATTATCTCCCGTTGATTGTGATGATAGTTGTGCACACAGTCAGTGCAGGGATGAGTATCCTATACCGGATGGCATTTGATGATTAGATGAATGTAAATATTTTGGTGCTTTATCGTTAGTTGTTCGCGGCTGCTTTTACAATCCTCTTGGCTCTAGCCAAAAAGTGGTATGTTTTTTTCCCCTTTTTTTTGCACCTAATTAAGTTATAAATAACTACTTTTTTTTTATAGATTATTCTAATGTTGTACAATTTGTCATTTAGGATTTGGAGGGGGGGAGAGGTCAGACCCGTATTGACCATTGTAGTCCATGGCCAGACATTACTCAGTGGCTTTTTAGGGTTAGTATGTTTTTTAATTTATTTTGCAAACTATTTGGGTTGTGGGGTGGTGTAGTTTTTAAAGATGATGAGGTATAATTAGACATGCATGACTCAATCACCCAAGTTTATTCTTCAATGGCTACTACTACTAACTACCTTTAGGAACTAGGTAGCAAGTTGTCATGTATTGGACCTTTTCGGGTGAAAAAATGAGGGAAGATGTCTAAAACTTTTACTAATTTTCTGCATTTGTATAAACATCAACTGACTAATGATATTTTGTTTTCATTTGGTAGCGCATTTTTAACACTTTTGTTGTTAGCAACGAGTTTTTGTCTCACATCCTATAGTTATTTAAGTGCCCCCTCCAATTTAGTTGCGGGGCTCACATTTGTTATGGCGATCCTGTTCAGGTAACATTAAGCTACTAGCTAATAGCAAAAGAAGTTACATAACTAATATAATTAAACAAAAAGAAAAGCTATGTAACTCCTATAGTAAAAGAAGTTACATAACTAATATAATTAATTATGGTTTCTAGGCCGACAAAGTAGATACTTTTGGCTCCATTTTGGCATCTACAACTCGTGAACTCCTCGAGTTTGAGTCCTATGTGTGTTCTTTTTCTTCGTCCGAAATCGCTCGCGAGGGTGCGAAACTCACCACATTTCATGTAACTTGATCATGTCATACCAATACTTTTTGCCATTAACATATATAACTGTAAACAATTAGCTACTTTTTTTCAACTAATTATATCACGAATAAATGAATGTCTTTGTTGTGGCATTGTATACTAATCTTCATTTTTTCTATATAAAGTTGTTCATATAATTATATAAGATTGTTTATTTGTTATTTTTTATTTTTCATCTTATAGATGCCTTTTGTCGATTATCTCCCGTTGATTGTGATGATAGTTGTGCACACAGTCAGTGCAGGGATGAGTATCCTATACCGGATGGCATTTGATGATTAGATGAATGTAAATATTTTGGTGCTTTATCGCTAGTTGTTCGAAGCAGATACTTTTGGCTCAATTTTGGCATCTACAACTCGTAAACTCCTTGAGTTTGAGTCCTATGTGTGTTCTTTTTCTTCGTCCGAAATAGCTCGCGTGGGAGCGACACGCACCATATTTCATGTAACTTGATCATAAGTCACACCAATGCTTTTTGCTATTAACATATACTCCCTCCGTTACTGAATAATTGTCGCGCACGCATGCCGGATGACTCACTACTTGATCCCAAAAAAATTCGTACTTTTTTATGGAAGTACGTTAAAAGTACGGATTTTTTTGGGATCAAGTACTGACTCATCCGGCCAATATTGATATGCGTGCGCGACAATTATTCAGTAACGGAGGGAGTATAACTGTAAACAATTAGCCACTATTTTTCTACTAATTATATCACAAATAAATACATTTCTTTGTTGTGCCATTGTATATTTATTTTCATATTTTTATATCAAGTTGTTCATGTAATTATATAAGATTGTTTATTTGTTGTTTTTTATTTTTCATCTTATAGATGGCTTTTGTCGATTATCTCCCATTGATTGTGATTAATATTGTGCAGACAGTCGGTGTAGGGATGAGTATCCTATACCGGCTGGCATTTGATTATTAGATGAATGTAAATATTTTGGTGCTTTATCCCTAGTTGTTCGCGGCTGCTTTTACTATCTTGGCTCTTGCCAAAAAGTGGTATTTTTTTTCTTTTTTCAGTACTTAATTAAGTTATAAATAATTATTTTTTATAGATTATTCTAATTTTTTACAATTTGTCGTTTAGGATTTGGAGAGGCGAGAGGCCAGACCCGTATTGACCATTGCAGTCCATGGCCAGATTTTACTCAGTGGCTTTTTTGGGTTAGTATTTTTTTTAATTTGTTTTGCAAACGATTTGGGTTGTGGGGTTGTGTAGTTTTTAAAGATGATGAGGTATAATTAGATATGCATGACTCAATCACCATAGTTTATTCTTCAATGGCTACTGCTACTAACTATCTTTAGGAACTAGGTAGCAAGTTGTCATGTATTGTACTTTTTCGGGCGAAATAAGGGGCGAGTTGAAGTCTGAAACTCTTATTAATTTTCTGCATTTGTATAAACATCAACTGACTTTTAATATCTTATTTTCACTTGGTAGCGCATTTTTATCACCATTGCAGTTAGCAACGAGTTTGTGTCTCACATCGTCTTGTTATTTGAGCGCCCTCTCCAATTTGGTTCCTAGGCTCATATTTGTTATGGCGAAACATTAAGCTACTAGCTAATAGCAAAATAAATTACATAACTAATATAATTATACCAAAAGAATAGCTATGTAACTCCTATAGTAAAAGAAGTTACATAACTAATATAATTAATTATGGTTTGTAGGCCGACGAAGTAGATACTTTTGGCTCCATTTTGGCATCTACAATTCGTGAACTCCTCGAATTTGAGTCCTATGTGTGTTCTTTTTCCTCGTCCGAAATCGCTCGCGAGGGTGCGAAAGTCATCATACTATTACCCCTTTAAATTAATACAATGAGCAGCAGATGGAGACCAAAATAATGTCCTAAATTCATCTTTTAATTTTCTTCCCGCTGCGACATACTCCCTCTGTCCATAAATAATGGACGTTTTAGCCCAAAAACGTTGTCCATTTTTAATTGACGTCATTGGCAATTGTGTCCACTTTGTTTGTGTTTTGACAAAAATACCCTTAAACGACTAGTCGTTTTGTGCCCGAGCATCGCGCCATACGAGGCAAAAAAGGGAAACGAAAAACTTAAAGGGCCACATTTGAAATTTTGGGGGCATGGAAAAGAAAGAGTCAAAGAAAAAGCTGCAACAAATCTTCACACCATCTTTCCTCCTCCGATTTCAAACCTAAAATAAAATAATTTTGGACAACATGATCACGAAGGTGACCATATATTCTTGCCGGAAATGACGAGGCGAGCAGAAATGCAGGTGGTGGCGGCCTCAACGGTGGCGACAGCTTAGGAGGCGCATGGCGATTGCACGGTCGGAATGGTGTCGTTCCACCTGTTCCCGACTCGAGATGTCCTTCCGCTCCTTTCTGTAGTGACGGTGAGAACGAAAAACGATGACAGAGGGAGTATTTTTCCGGACAGAGGGAGAAAGAAAGAAAAGAGTGAAAGAAAGAAAGAAAAAAGAGAAAAAATGAAGAAGGTTTCTGTGGCGAATACGTGGCGACAATCACTGACTCACACAGGAAATTTCTTAATTGGTTGCAGCATTGTCCGTGATAATGTGCACAATATTTTCAGGCTCAATAAATTGTACAATTTCTCTAAACAAATTATGCATCGTATCACCAGTTTTGAAGCATCAGAAACATCTACAATTTGAGGAAAAAAAGTACTTTTGGGAGAATAAATGGGAAAATTGATGAAAGTCCTTCTACTCCGGAGGGTTTGGTGGCTCTCACCCAACTCACTTCCATGCCCATTAGAGTTTTCTAGGGTTTACCTCTCCCTCCCCCGGTCTAAGAAAGAAGAAAACTTTCATGGCGTGCTTGGGTTCTTCTGACCTTCATACTCAACTCCTCCCACCCACCTTCCATTTCATCAAAGGTCAACCAGTTGAAGTAAGCAGCGACGAAGAAGGGTTTCTCGGCGCCTGGTATTCCGCCTCCATTTTGGAGTACCCGTCGAAATCTTCATCCAGGATGAGGAAAAAGGCCCTTGTTGAGTACAAGACCCTGCTAGCTGAGAATGGCTTCTCGCCTTTGACTGAACACGTCGACCCTACTTTCATACGGCCTCTGCCTCCTGCTCACTACTCAGGTAATGGGGTTTTCAAAGAGAACGATATTGTTGATGCTAAGGATAAAGATGGGTGGTGGACTGGTGTTGTGAGGAAGGTTCTTCTTCCAGGTCGTAGATACAGAATCTATTTTGAAACCTCATCTGATGTTCTTGATCTTGATGCCAAAGACTTGCGCTTGCACTGGGATTGGGTTAATGGGTTTTGGATCCGACCTAACTTGCCGGTATGCCCATCTAACTTTCATGTCTAGCGTCTTAACGGATGTTTTTGAGTTTGTCTAGTTTTGCACGTCTAAATTGGTGGATGCCATTCTGAAATTTGAGGGCCAACTTGTTTGCATGTCAATTCATTATTGTGTCTGCACCCCATGTTGATGCTGTATTCTCCGCCTTCTGAGTTGTTTTACACTGTCTGTCTCTTTTATTACTACTATTATTATTATTATTATTATTATTTAAAAAAAAAGATATTGGATTCTTGAAATTGAGCCCTTTCCCTGTTCTGTGCTTTGTTCAATTTGAATTTTGTTTTACCATATATTCTGAAGTTTTAGAACCACAAAGTTGATGCCTTTCAAAAGGCTTGGTGCTTATGGGGTGCAATGTGAACCCTTATTAGCTTTGGTCTTCGCTCTCCTAGGGTTTGCCACATCTCAGGGAATGGCAGAAAGTGGTTTGGATATTGTTCCTACGTGGAAAAGTGAATGATTTAGTATTGAAATTGAATTATTCTGCTCATTGTTTAGAATTCGGGTGTTGAGGATAATATGATTCTGCAAAAAAATATGGTGAGTCTCCTGCACTTGTCCAGGCCTGTAATGACTGCTCTGTCCCTTTTATTTTCCAGCTGTGTCATATCTTTGTGTGCTTACTACAGCAAATATGTTTTAAGTCATTGGATTTATGTACTCCTGTTTCCCATAACTGGCATGGTAATATGCAGACCTTTATGTGTTTATTTATATATTGACTTCACAGTACCCCTGATAAGTCTATTTCATTTTGCTCCTACTGTCAATGACATATGCTAGCTCATTAACTTATGTGCCATTAAGTGATTTGGTTATTCTACTTCATTTCTAAAGCAAATGACAGGGTCAGCTTTTAGCTCAGGAACAGTTGTTGAAGTTAATCTTGACAGAGAAAACGTGCATTATGCTTGGTTCCCTGCAGTTGTCATTAGAGAAAATGGAGATCAAAGTTATTTTGTGAAGTGTTTAAGCCCAAATAATGATGACGGTGGAGAATTGAAAGTGACAGTAGATTCTCTCCACATCCGACCCACTCCTCCCCATTACGCAGACAGGGATTACGAGTTGTTTGATAAGGTGGATGCTCCCTATGATTTTGGCTGGCGAGCTGGAGTAGTTACAAAAGTTCTTGCTGGCAGGAGGTACAATGTCTTTTTTAAGCAGGAAAATGAGGACAAGGAACTTAGTCACTCAGAAATAAGGCCCCATGCTGATTGGCTTGATGGAAAATGGGTCACTACATCCCAGGTATGATATATTCTTCTTTTTTGGTGGTTTTCATATAGAAATCACCTGTTGCTATGGAATGGTTGGTATCGCTTTTAGTGATGGTATCTAGGAAGCAAAGATTCTTTTGGATAATTGCTTTTGGAGTTAGGAAGCCAAAAAAGCATGATAGAAACTTCCCATTCACCTTTTAGTAGCTTACTACCTGATTTTTTGTTTCAGGGAGCTGTGGTTGTTAAGCAAGAACAGTCGGGTGTTGCTCAAAGTGGCAATGAAAACCCTGAAGTGAATTTGGAACTTGAGAAGCCATGTGTTGCCAAAGACAATACTGTAGAGGAAAGTCCCTGTTCCCAAAAGAGAATCAATCTGATGGAGCACCCAACTACTGAAGATACTTCTTATTCTTTGCCATCGACCAACAAGAAGATAAAGTTAACTACTCCTAGTGGTAATGACCTGCACCCTTACCCTTCCCAAAGATCAACTGAAAGAGATGCTTCCAGGGCACCATCATCTGTTACACCATTGGAATCTAAGAAGATGCCTGCTGAAATGTCAAGTAGAATGAACTTTTGTAGTTTTACTCAACAAACAGCAGCTAAGAAATCCATGTCCTCAGCAAAACTTGATCAGCCCACTGCAAAAATGCAAAGCCCATCTACAGGGAGGACGACTGTAAGTTGAATACTTTTTCTTAAATCCCTCTTTTAGTTCTTCTCCATGTATGACTATCAAGAATGCACTGTATTGAGTTTGATTGGTCTGCAGCTTTCTGCATCTCAATTTTTAAGCTTGAGAATTGTTAAACATTACTGCCAACCGAATTTGGAATTTTATGAACTATGCTGGGTCCATTAAATTTATAAATCTAGCTTCAAAAAATTCACGGTCATAGCAATGAGCTTTTAGTTGATGCATGTAGACATGAGTGTTTTCTTACCCAAAGCTGTATCAGGCTACTGGGATCATAATAGACTACTGATTTACACACCTCTTCTGTTAATTTAATGACATAGATGCTGTCAGTAAGTTTTCCTTTATATGTTGTCGGTTTTATTTATCTTATGACATTATTTCAAGTTTTCAACTGATAGCTTGTATACTTCTACAGAATAATAAGAGACGAAACTTTGTTGAGCTTGACAGTCATGCAGATGATGAAACCATGAGAACCAGACCCATCAAATCACTTATTGAACTTTCTTTGCATTCAGCACCAGGTAAAGGTTCCTTACTCATTCTTCTGCATTCAATTGTTTACCTCTTGTTTTCTTTTAGGGGACATTTATGTGGAGTCATTTCCAGTGGATGCTGCTGGTGCTGAAGACATCAAGCAGAGTGAAGATATTATAAGAGCAATTGAAGTCCCTGTTATCGTAAGTGTACAAGCTACAGAAAGTGAGAGTAAAACTAGAGTTGAAGTTCCCATCATCATAGGTTTAGAAGCATGTTTACGTCCTGCTAAATGTCAACAGAAAAAGAATTTAAATGATTTAATAGGAGAAAAGATTACATATTCGAGAATGTAGGGAGGATTCCGTCTTTCTAGGTAAAAAATAGTATGAACATACACTATTCAGAATGAGACAGCTTAGTGATGGGCAATGCTGAATGGCTTCAACAATTTATATACTTTACTTCTCGTGACATAACACATACCTTTATGGTCATTGGCATTTTTTCCCTGACCATATAGTACTGTCAGTCATTAACTCGTGCTAGTATTCTTGTTAAATTTGTTATATAGGCCCGTAGTTATGTTCGTGAAGTGTTTCTAAATGGAGGAGAAATCCTGCTTTCTCTTTTTTATCATGGAGTAAAGCTTAAAAGAAATCAATTCTATTGCAAATTCATTGGGAATCTTTATAAGCAAGGTAGATTGCTGTCACTGCCCTTTGGATGTATTAAAGGGAGGAGCTGAAGTGTAAGGAATCTAAGGATTTTTGAATTACAATTTTGTTAGGCTTCATCATAGAGGCCTTAATACATTGAATAACAAGTACCTAACCTTGTTCCACTCACCTTTGACTAATTGTGCTAGGCTTTGGTTGCCCGTGATTTTAATATTGGAATTCTACTTCGATTAATTTTCATTCCAATATGAGACAAAGGGTCCAATACTGGCTTGTCATCCCTATTGTTCTTTGACTGTACCAACTTCATTATAGTTGCCTCTTGTGCAGGAACATAATATGCTGAAAAGTGGAGGAGGAGGCAGTCCAAGAAGAAAACGTGGAAGACCACGTAAAATTGTAGGAATAGCCCCAAGGGTTTCAGAGGCTGGTATATGAAACCTTTAAATCTCAACCCATGGCTGTGCAATGTCCTTTTATTGGTTTGGGATACACTATAAATACTATTGCACTACAGGTATGGAAGTTCATGTTGCTGGAGATATTGCTTATGAAATGGCTGTGGAAGATCATACAAGTAATGGATGTAGGCACATTTACATGCACATACTTATATAAATTGACCTCTCTATTTTGTCCTGAACTTAACCCAATTTGGTATGTGTAGTTGTTGAAAACGAACCCATAGCGAACACTGGAGTTTCTGAGACAGACAGAATGACAAAGGATCTTGATGATGCCTCTGCTGGAGTACCAAAGGACTTGGCTGATGATGATAAACCTCTATCAACATGGTGTGAGGGAATACACTCTTCAACAAGTGTTGAAGACTCTCGTAAGTTACTATAATACATTCAAATTCACTCCATTTTATAGCCACTAGTTTGATTGTAATTACTTCATGTTCAGGATTATCTTCTGGTGAAGCTGTGACTGGATTGGATGAGACAAGGGAGAGGCAAGTTGTACCGCTGGAACCTTGTACGGTTAACAATGCCTCGTTAACCGGCAATCAAACTCAGATTACACCTTTCATAAAGAAGTCACCAATTTGGAAAACAATTGAAAATCTCGAAGTGTTCCAAACTGTGCCACAGAATCCACATTTCCATCCTTTGTCTGAATGTAAAGAGGAGTATCGTGAAGTATCAGCCATTGGTATTATGGCAACATTTGCAAGTTTGGTTGAGGAGATATGCTCTCTGCAATTTGATTATCCCAGAAGCATATTTGAGAGTAATTTGAAGAGTCTTGTGGATTTGGAGAAGCATGGATTTGATAGCATCATACCACGAGGTCGCGTGAATGAATTGTTATCAATGAAAGATATGGTAGGAGAGCTGCTGAATGAATCAAAAGATGCTGAAACTCAAGTAAGAGAGCATACTGATGTAAGAAGAGTACTGGATGGGGTCGTGACTGATATTAAAGGGAAGATAATGGAGTTACAGGGTGAATTCGCAGCAGCCAAATCAAAAGTGGAGGCTAAGGATCACGAGATTTCTGAGTGGCAGACGCGTGCAGATGCTGTGAATAGTCGCCTTAACAAAGCCAGACATGATTTTGAAAAATTAGCCGCAGCCCCTTGGAAATTGCCCTGATGGACTGTGTAAGATTGTCTGATTCCTTGTTCGTCAAAGTTGTCATTGCCTGGTCTGTAGTTCGTGCTTGGCTTTCCATTCTCAATTCATTGGTAAGAGTAGGAATCATCGTAATGTAGGTATAGGCTGAAGTCAGTTCAGCTTTTGTTTCTACTACATATGGCTACTAATTAGCTTAATGAATTTGTGTCCATCACTTTTAAACAAGTAATATTGCAAGACAGTAGTAGCTACTCCATTCTTTTTTAGTAGTTTAATCTAAACCAACTTAACTTTTTAGGTGGTCATGTTAGTGATTTTATTCCTTTATCCCTAATTATGCGTAATTATAATATTTAAATGCGTGATGGTATAAAAGATAATAATTCATAGATTTATGGGTATTCTTGTAAAAAAAAATGAATTCCAGCCAAGATTTTAATATGTAAGATTATAATTAAAAAAATTAGTATAAGAAAAAACGAAAGAAGTAGTATTTTTTTACTTTTTACGACTGAAAAATGCACACTCGTACTAATAATACACTACTTTCTCCGGTTTTGAAAGTATGTCATTTAAGACATTTTGCCGGAGACCAGAATTGAATGTTGTTCTTCCGTCCCAATACCTTTTCCGTTTTCGTTTGACCATTTTGCCCCTAGTGCCAAACAATGGCGCGAGAGAGCTCCTGCTCTGCCATTTTCAAGCTTCTCTTTTTTTTCACAGATCTGATTGAGTAGAAGAGGAGAGGAGATTGGATTGTTGTTGAGTTGTGCTCTACCATTTGCAACGATGGAGTATTTGCTGGTGCAGATTGGGTAGGTGGTGGTGAAGATTTGATCTGCGGTGGCAAAGAGATATCTACTCCTTTTTGCACAAATCTGATAAGTAAAAGAGAGGGGGAGGAGATTGGGTTTTCGTTGGTGGTGGTAGAGAATGAAGAAGAGTAGAAAGGGAATTTGATAGAGTGGTGGTGGAGAGGAGGAAAGAATCAGTTTTGGACATGATGGTAATTTAAAAAAAAAATCAGGGGTCCAAAGGTAACAACATATTTAAAAAGTCAGAACTAACCACTTTCTTAATCTTCGTGTCTGGTCTCCAAACAACATCTCTTGAAAATCAGAGGGAGTATATGATTCGACACTTGAGAATTAAATGTTGAAAAAATCTGCAAAATAAAGTTATAATCACAAAAATCGAGTCGCGTAGAAACGCTGTCCTAAAGGAATTTATTCCTTCAGGATAAAACGATCTTTCCTGATTTAGAAATCAGGACCAGAACAACAAGAACTAGTAACAAAATATTAACCAGGAAAGAAAAACCCTCAATTTTAGTTGTGGTGTGTTTTTTGTACTGTCTTTTAGTTTGGTGGAGTAGGTAGTATTTATAGGGAGGAAGAGAATCATGACCATTAAAGTGGAGATTCATGGTCATTATGGTGGGGATTCATGGCCATTAAAGTGGGGATTCATGGCCAATAAAGTAGAGATTTTATGACCATTAAAAGAGAGATTTTATGGCCATTATTATGGCTGTTTATAGTCGTTGGAAACTAGCCGTTAATGTGACTGTTGGAAATGTGATACGAATAACCTTTGTAATACTTCAATTTTACAATAATCACCCACATATTACATAATTAGCAATCATTCATTACATACGAATGCATGGAAATAATGTATACAATCTTAATGGGCCGGGCTAGGCCCACACTTGTGATAAGCTCCGGCTTCCAAATGGAAGAAACCGAGCTTAGGACTTCAATGGAGGATCTAGCTATGAGCTGCAAACACAAGGATTAGGATGAAACGAACAAGAGAGGAAAATTAAAAGATAGAGTTAGGCAGCGGAATTTAAGAAGTGCAACCGTCCCTAAAGAAGGCAGTAGAATCGACCGTAAGTTAGGGGGTATTTGAATTGAAAAGTGTGGAAATAAAAGTGCAACCGCCCCTAATGTAGGCGGTAGAACCGACCGTATTATAGGGGGTATTGAATTGAAATGACTTGAATTAAAGATTGAATTGGAGATTGGAGATTGGATTGGAGATTGGAGATTGAATTAGGGATTGGAAGATTGAATTGGAGATTGGAAGATTGAAAACTTGAATTAACTTAACTTGAAATTACAATGCTGAAATTTAGTGTTTTTCATGGTTGATCCAAATTGTGTGGAGTTAAGCCTAAGGCTTAGGTATTTATAGAAAATCAAACATAAACTAAGGACAAGTTTGCCCTTAATGAGAATGTCCTTCTTCTTATGGTCTTTGTGATGGGCTTCTTAGGCCCATTATAGTGGTAGAAGTGGTCTTGGCTCTTGGTGGGCTTGGCCAAGACTTTGGGTGGGCTTTATTAAACTTATCTTTCGATGGTTTTGCACTGGATTCTCGGCCCTTCGACATGGTGTACGATCAGAAAGTATTGAGATAGGTGTGATCGTATCATCTTCTCCGCCTTTGAAAGGATTCATCCTCGAATCCATTTCTTTAATTCCTTTCTCGGCCATTTGGGTCTTATCTTGCACACGACTTGTATACACATACTCGTGTCTTTGTTGCACCAAAGTCACTATCTTTATCTCACCTACATACCTAAGATCACTTGAAAACAAAGGTGAGATACAAATGGGTAGACGGAGCAAATGTTTATACACTGGTTGAATGACTCTTGATAAAAGGGTAGACGGAGATTTAAACACAAGAATGCACATTGCTCTTCTTCGTGCCATGTCTCTTTCAAACCCTTGGGGAAACAGATTTGTATAGCCAAGAAGGGGAGCCAAAATAGTGATGGAGGATGAGCGGCCAATATGCTCATGTAGGAAAGGATCCCGAAACTGACAAGGTGGAACCGACGGAATGAGGGAGAATTGGCTGCCAAGATCTTGAAATTTCCTTTGCAACAAAAGGCCATGAAGAGCCTTCTCATGGTAGCCCGAAGTAAATCTACACATCCCTACGCCATTCCTGTTGTTGTCATCCCTCTTATGATCATCACCATGTGAACATACACTCAATTACCCATATCCGTGACCAAAGGGACCACAACATCATCAATTGGCGGAACAATAAGCATTGCCTCTTGAGATGGAACCAAATCCACCTCAAATGAAGGGAAACCAAAAGAGTCAACACTATCCTCATCAGGGGGAGATAGAATGGAAGAACAAGTAATAGGTGGAACCTCTCCTTCTTCACATCCTTTGGCCATTTCTTTCTTTTCCTCATTTTCCACCTCATTGGAATTCTCAAGATCATCATTCTCCTTGTCACATTTTCTTCCTCGAATGAGGGCTAGTCGACGATCCGAACATATGGAAGAAATATGCCCTCTTCTACAATATTCAAACCTTTCAATACTGTTGTGTATGTTCTTAGGTGGAGGACCTAAGATAGAAGTATTTTGTGGCTTTAGTAGAGGAATACAGACGGTTGTTTTGGGGTCATGTGTATGGAGTGTGGGTGTGCTCATCAAGGTCTCGATGAAGGAGGTTTTGTCGATGCTAATAGGTGGAGGCAAAGGCAAATAGGCATTGGTTTGAATTGGTGCTTTCGTAGGTGGAGGTCCTAAGATGGAACTATTTTGTGGTTTAGATAGAGGGTGTGAGGTGATTCGGCCTTGCTTCAAGGGAATGGAAGGAGATGATTCCTTGTTACAAGGGACGGAGCAACTGCTTTGCATCATCGAGGATTTTTGATTTTAAATTTCACAAGCAAGGATCATCATGGATTGTAAGCTTGTAATCTCATAATGGTTCTTTTTAATCCTCTTTCAAACAAAGCCATGATCATGCCCTCCTCTTCTTGAAGATAAGTTTTGATGAGTAAATCATCAAGCTCTTGATAATATTCCATCACCGTGTTGGTTCCTTGTTGAAGGGAGGATAGCTCGTCTTTTAACAACTCTTGATAGGATGGTGGCACATAACATTCTCGCATTATATGTCTCATGTCAGCCCAACTGGTCACTGGTTCTTCTCTTCTTGCTCTTTCACAACAAATGTGGTACCACCAAATATTGATATGGTCATCAAAGGTCATTTGAGCAAGTTCAAGTTTCTGTACTTCGGAAAATCCATGACATTCAATTGCTTTCACTAGATGGTATTCCCATTCGATAAATTCAGCCGGATTGGATGCTCCACTAAAGGTGGGAAGTGGAACTTGGAAAGGATCAAAGTTGGTGCAACTACTAATAGAGGGGCCATAGCCAAGGCCTTGTTCGGAGGGACCTAGGCCATAGCTTAAGTGATGCGGATGTTGCACTTGATTTTGCATTCCTCTATTTGAAAAACGATGAAAATAAGTTCAGAAAATGCACAAACGCATGAAATCTAAGAGGGTATCGGGGGCGGAGGCGGCGGCGGCGGGAAAGAAAGACAGCAAGTCTGAAATGTTTCTTGAGCAAAAGACAAAGGTGTGTTCTTGTTTTAATCTTCTCTTTTTGATTGATGCGTTAGAGAGCTAATTATTTTGGTAGTTAAGTGTTCGTGACGCTATTAATTTACATTTTTTTTGTGCAGGATTGACACCAATTCTGGGCACAATTGCTTCATGTTGTATGCCAGAGCACTTGACATCACCTGGGGTGGTTATGAGAACTGGACTTGGAACTGCTTCAAAGAAACTGGGTCAGTTCTTCTTTTCTTCCACTGGGTCTGCTCTAAAGTTTCCTTTTTTTCACTGTATAGACTAAGCTTTTGTAATGTGCTAATGAGTTTTAAATGTAGTTTAGTATTGGAACCAACAGCCATGAGTTTATTTTCTCCACACAAATTAATACGCAGGGTTGAGCATGAAGATGCACTTTAGAAATGACATGCTTTTGCTTATTGAGGCATTTGTTTCTTATATGAATTCATAGTTTAATTTGTTTAGGTGCATGTGTTTCCCTCTGTTTTGATGAGCATTGAAAGGGTTGGTTCCTTATCATGGGATCTTTTTCTGTCTGACGTAGAGAAAATGTTGCTGCAGAAGACTAATGTATAAATTAGTTGATGGGTTGGTATTTCTTTTTGATCTTTTGCAGGGATGAGAACATAGAAGTGGCTAAATTAAGCCATGTGTGTTGGTTGGATGTGAGAGGCAAGTTTAAATTAGCAGAGCTCACACCAGGAATCGTTTATGAGATTGTTTATGTGGTGAAGCTGACAAAGGGCGCGTCCGGATGGGAGCTCCCCATTATCACTAGACTTTCCTTTCCCGATGGAGGAGAAGCCCGTCAACGCCAAGTTAACCTGTTCGATAAGCCGAGAGGAGAATGGATGGAGGTGAATCTAGGCAACTTCTCAACTACGAATTCCGGAGACAGAGGAGGTGAGGTCTACTTTGATCTAATGGGACAGGGAGGTCATTGGAAATCTGGTATCATCATCAAAGGTGCCATCCTCAGACCGAAGCATTGATGTATGGCTTGAGTAGAATGTAATAATGTATGTTGTAAGAACTATTTCAAGTTGCTAATTAGTGAGTCAATGATAAGTGTCTGATGTAAGTTGCTGTATAATATTCTATATGGCCTTTACTGTATTTCAATAATGGTTCCTTCTATTACTTTTGTGCAATGTATTCGTTCTTGGCAATAACTTTTGTAAAGAGGATTAAACTGAGTTTCCCCGTATAAACTTGTCATCTTAAAAAAGACTCATTATCTAACCCATTGATATATTAGCAATTTTTTTATTAGATCATTTCTTTCATTTTAATCCGAACAAGGTGTGGTTTATTACTTCTCTGTCCCGGTAAAACATTCAAACAAAGAAAATGTTCATTACTTTACTTTCCCAACACTTCCTTTAACTCTCTACCAACCATTTCATTCCTATTTATTTACTTACTCTACATTTTTATCATAAAAGCATAAATTTACTAATATAACTTTTCCAAATTCGAATCTATAGAAATATAAATTAAATTAAATTTTAAAAACAAAGCACTCAAATTAAGTGAAATCTACACAGTTTGATTGATTTTATTTTAATTTAGTCTATAAATAATGAAACTTAACCAACAAGATAGAAAGTGCACATGCCAACCAGATTCAACATTTGAAGCTTAAAAATTACAGATTTATTCTCAAAAAAATTTAAAATTATAGATTTTGTAGTATGATATTATATCATCATATTCTATCATATACATGGTATAGTGACATTAATTGTATAATGTATAATCTGTATGATACTGATACTATACATTAAATTAGGATAAAAATATAAAGTTACTAATAAATTAAACAATAAATAAGCTATAGACGGGTAGTTGTGGATCACCACCTGATCTAGGGGGGGTGGCAATATAGGACGGATGGAGATCCATGAAGTAATCCCATTTGTCCAATAAATAAACTTGACAGATTTGTCCAAGTTCATTTAATAAACGGACGGACTAGACCCGTCCAACTAAATTAGACGGGTTTGGACGGGTTCCCGTCTAACAATAATTTTTTTCTGGAACTTAATTTTTTTTTTTGAAAAATAAGAGTAATTTTTTTTTTTGAAAAATTTTTTTTTTAAAAAAAATTGAGAAAAATCCAAAATTAGTACCTGCAGTCTAATTGATTGACTTATTTCATCTCTCTGTTTTTAAATTGTTGTTTTACATCCTTCCACTCCAAGATTATGTTGGATTTCATCCCTCACCTTAACACCATCCATTTTTTCCGTCCGTTTGCGTACGTGTCGTGCCACGTCAAGCGACACGTCACTGACTGCTGACGTGTCACGCCATGTGGCAGAAATCAACCGGGTCGAGCTCGAATCCGGGTCGCAAAATGGGGCCCCCATTTTGCGTGAAACGACATTGTTTCATCACTTTCTCCGTGTTCTGATATGCTCAGTCTCCCACTCTGCCATTTCTATCTTTTCAACGAGACCATCTCATTCTCCTTTCTCCTTTTTCTTTTCCTTTTTCTTTCCTTTCTTTTCCCTTTTCTTTTTCTTTTCTTCTTTCCCTTTTCTTTATTTCTTCACTTTCCTCCAACCTCAGACCTCACTCTTCCCTCTCTTTCAATTTATTTTCTTTCCATTTTCTTTTTTTTCCTTCTTTGCTCTTTCCTTTCCTTTTCCTTTTCTTTTTCTCTTTTTCTTTCCCTTTTTTTTATTTCTTCACTTTCCTCCACCTCAGACCTCACTCTTCCTCTCTTTCCATTTTCTTTTTTGTTCCCTCTTTGCTCTTTCCAGCCAAAGTGCAAACAACGGGAGTTAGCAGTGAGTGATGTGTCGCTTGACGTGGCACGACACGTAAGCAAACTGACAGAAAAAATAGATGGTGTTAGGGTGAGGGATGAAATCCAACATAATCTTAGAGTGGAAGGATGTAAAATAACAATTTAAAAGCAGAGGAATGAAATAAGTCAATCAATTAAGACTGCAGTTACTAATTTTGAATTTTTCCCAAAAAAATTAAATAATAAACGGACAGACGGGAACCCATCGGAAGAGGTTGATTAAATTGGTTGATTAAGACGGAAGAGGTTGATCATATTTATTGATTTTATATGAATAAAATTAATCTTAACCTGGGCAGTGGATTGAACACGTATAGATTTTCCTACTCTCCGCTGCTTGTGACAGCACAAAAACCACAATGCATCCACGACTCCAACTTGCCATGCATGCAGGAATCTGATTCGTTACAAAGAACCTTTGCACCGATTGAGAATAAAGAGGTACAGATTTTGGCATTGCTCAATAAATTATATATGGATTTTGAGTTCAAAAAAGACCCAAAAAAGAAGAAGTGGATATGAGTAGAAATTTTGCGACGAGTGGATGATTGTGATTTTGGGTTGTGACAAGTGTCCTCGTAGGTGTTATTCTCTCTCTATAAAATTGCATGAAATATAAAGTATAGTGCTAATTAACTAATGAAGAAGAAAATCTTGTTTTGCTCGATATCTCCTTCAATTTGATTACAATAACTAGCTGGGTAAATTGTCAAGAAATTAAATCGATCTAAGTTATAGACATGGAGTATTTGATGCATAGTTTCATGAACATTGTAGTTGCTCCTCTTGCTTTTGTAGTACTCCTCTTCTTTCTCCCACACTATCATTCTTTCAAGCGTTTCATCTCCATTTGGAATAGAACATTCTGTGAAGATGTCGCCGGAAAAGTTGTGCTCATCACCGGAGCATCCTCCGGCATAGGCGAGGTGAATTAACTAATTATATCTACATCTAAAAAGTTGAGTAAGATATTAGTAGTATTTTTTGTTTAATAAATTAGTATCAATTGATCATATATATGATGCCTTAATTAATTAATTAATTAACATTTAATTTTGGTATTGGTAGAAATTAATTAATTATTTTGTGGTGTATGTTTTGAAGCAATTGGCGTATGAATACGCTAGGCGGGGAGCTTGCTTGGCCCTTGTCGCTAGAAGAGAGAGACGTCTGGTAGAAGTGGCAGCCATGGCGGAGGTGTTGGGATCACCTGAAGCCATTCCAATCGCCGGAGATGTTTCTCGTCTTGAAGATTGTCGACGCTTTGTTGATATAACAGTCAACCACTTTGGCCGATGTAAATTAAATTATTATATATCCTTTATTTAATCATTTGTTCTGGATTTATATGATGCTATATAATATAAGTAATTATTATTATTAATTATTTATTTATTTATTTATGGATGCTGGTGTTAGATACTTGACGGGCTTTTTTTTGGTTGTTGTTGCAAGCAGTGGATCATCTGGGCTTTGGTCGCCGGGCTTGTTTGAAGATGCCCATGATGTCACCAAACTTGCAGCATCAATGGTAAATTAATTTCTCCACACCATTTCCTTTTCTAAACAATAATAAACTCCTTTTGTTTTTGTTTTGTTTCAGATGAAGTCCATGGTTCTTGTATATTAAAATTTAAAACTATTTATGGTTTGGTTCAGTTCGGGTTAACTTTTAGTATGATCTTAATTTTCTCTCTTTTACTTGTGCTTGAATCTCCTAGTTCTCTCGTATATGAGCTTTGAAAATAACTAATTCCAATGGAATGAATTATGATCCTTGTTCAAGAGATTAGGAGTGAAAATGATTAGTTCTATGGTTGAATAAGATGCTTGCTCAGTAGGTTTAGAAATATTTGGAGCATAAAAATGATAATTTGCACCTAATTAAAAACAATTCCGTCTAATTAATCTTGTTTTTATTTTTGACAACAGGACATAAATTTTTGGGGTGCAGTGTATAGCACCTACTGCGCAAGGCCGCACTTGGAAAGAAGCAAGGGGAAGATCATAGTAACCGCCTCTAATGCCTCATGGCTACCTCTCCCAAGCACCAGCATTTACAATGTAAGAACCAGTATATGAAAAAACAGTACTCGAGATTAATTTTAAACTACTAATTAGCTAATTAATTATGTGTTTATGTGTATTCTGTATAGGCAAGCAAAGCAGCAGTAGTTACCATGTACGAGACGTTGAGGATAGAGATGGGGCCTAAGATCGGAATCACGATTGTTAATCCGGGGTTCGTGAACTCCGAAATCACCACGGGTAAAGTTGTCAACGCTGATGGTGAATTGGAATTCGATGAGAACATGAGAAAAGTAAGCTTAATTATTAATTGTTTCTGTGTTTGCCAAAGTCATTTGATTAGGTTCGTGTCTCTTTATTTACATTTGTTTTGTGTTTTTTCAAAACTGGTGAATGTTATATAGGCTTTGGTGGGTTTTACTCCGGCTCCGTTGGAGTCCGCGGAGCAGTGTGCCAAGTCGATGGTGGATGCAGCGTGTCGCGGGGACAAGTACTTGATAGAACCGAATTGGTACAGTAGCTTATTCCTCTTCAAGGTGTTCTGTCCTGATGTAATAGAATGGAGCAACCGCCTCCAACTCCTCTTCAGTCGCCCCATCCTATCGGTTTAATAACTAATTAAGGCTAGTAACTGATAATACATAAAATTATCAGAAGGGCATAACAGACATTGTACCTTCACAAGTACCGTTGACCAGTCAAAACGGCATCACGACCGATTGACCAAGTCAACGGGAATAAGTGGCAAAATGACAAGTCTGGCCCGTTGTCACCAAACGGCACAAAGCCGATCCATTCAAGCCATGAGGAAACGGATCGGCACCGCTTCATACGTTGACCAAGTCAACAGCCTCAAAACGGCACCAGGCCGATTGGCGAGAACGGCACCTGACCGATTCAACACAACGGCACCATGCCTATTTGACACGAGCAGTAAGCTCCAAACAGAGGTATACTTTATATAATTTCCATTATACATTTAGTCAAAGTTGGTGTGGGGAACAACCTTACCTGCTCCCACTAACCCATCATTTAATAGCTACACGTTACAATTATTAATGCTGACTTTTCAACCACCTTCTGAAAAGAGGGGAGAAAAGTCAAAAGATTCAACCACTCTAGCCCTACATATGGACTAGAGGGGAGTACTTGAAAGAGGGGTTTTTTTTTTTGATCTAAAAACCGGATAAGCTAAGCAGACCCAGACTCTCTCTACACCTTTGATCCAAACACTGACTTTGGCATCGGAGATTCTCCGCCGGAGATTACTCCGGCGGTTTTGCAGGTTGCTTAAGGAGCTTCAACCACCACCCTCCGGCGTGCCATTTGACGGAAAAGCCCTCACCCCGTTCAGCGGATTATCATTTGGTGCTTTCATTGAGAGCTTTTGAATTTTAAGTGAGTCACCTTGAAATTCAAAGCTCTTCTTCTTCTTCTATTTTCTTGGGGTTTAATTTCCAGAAAAATGGCATCCGACCCAATCTTTCAATCAAAACAACCCACCGGTGAAGCTGCTGGCCACCATGACCCTTCACCAGCGCAAGCTTCATCTTCTTGTGTGGAAGTGCAAGCTGCAGAACATAGGCTCAACTCTCCAGAAATTTCAGAAATCCTATTTTCTGCAACTCCTCAACCAGATCTGTCCGAATCAATACTCCCTCCAGCGGTCATGCTTGAGTTTGCTGCCCTACACCGAAGGATGGACGTGATAATGGCGACGATCATGGAGAGAATTCCTCCGCCCAACCAGCAACTTATTCCTCAACAGATCCACCATCAACCGACGGTTCCACAAGCTGGGCCAGTTCAGCAGACCGGAAAGAGAAGACGGGAGCAATCTGTTCCTCGACCAGATCTGGAAGAGCAAGATGATGAGCCAAAGAATCCGTTGACCTTTCGGATTCGGAAACATCAAGTAAGCAGGCATGTTAAGCTGCCATCTGATCATTATCATGGGAGCACAGATCCCGTAGCACATGTGAGTCTAATAAAGAAACATGTCAAGTTTTTTACTAGAAATGATGAGGCTTTATGCCGAATATTTGTGATGACCCTTAAAGGGATAGCCAACACTTGGTTTGAGAAGCTACCAGCCGGATCTATTGACTGTTTTGAGCAGCTGGAAAAAGCATTCAGAAGCCGATTCAGCTCATGTATTCCGATGGAAAAATCTCCAGCCGTTCTGTTTGACATAATGCGAAAGTCAGGGGAGTCGTTAGCTGCGTATGTGGCTAGATTCAACACGGAGCTAGCAACTCTTCCTGATGTAGCGCCTAATTTAGCAGCAGAGGCGTTGAAAAGGAACTGTAAATATCGAGAATTGGAAAATGCTTTGGTTGCAAGCACTCCTAAAACCTTGGATCTCTTGCGGGTTGAGGTAGAAAAGTATTCCAGAATGGAAGAAGCAGATTATCAACGGAAGAAACGGGAGGAGGCCGATTTCCAAAAGAAAGGATCTTCCCCGCATAAATAGACAGAGAAGAAGCAAACGGCAGGAAGCCGATATGCAGAATGGTCAACCAATTTCTCTGCCATGCCGTTGTCCAAATCAGGGAGCGAAACGGTAATATTTTCAAAACGGCCCAGCGCCGAAGGAGTATAAACCTCAAACGGTTCCCTCAAAACGGCATCTAGCCAAATCAGAGATAAGTTCAATTATTGATTGTTTTTATCTTTGTTAATTTTTCTGGAATATTATGTATAACATGAATTATCGAATATTTCCAAAACAATGAAAAATATATATTTGCCAGTATTGTTTCTCCGGTGATTGCAGATCCTGAGAAAACAAAAATCAAATAAATCGTGGATGTAGGTTATTTTAAACCGAACCATGTTACCAAAATTCAAGAACCGGCGATATTAAAGCTACCAGGGCTACCTAAGGCGCTGCCTAGGGATGCCGACAACCAAATCAGCAACAACCCGATTAGTTCAAATCGGCAGCATATATTGCCAACGATACATATATAGTCACTGAGACGTATATCGTTATTGAGGCATATAGCGTTATTGAGGCATATAGCGTTATTGAGGCGTATAGCGTTATTGAGGCGTATATCGCTATTGAGACATATATCGTCATCACATCTTCATAAGACCATTTCGGTCCTGCTGATCAGACGGTGACAAAATGAAGAAAGACTCAAACCTATCTGTGTCTTAGTAAACCAGATAGTGAAATGAACAACGGCAGTATCTCCAAAACGGCAAGCAGCCGATTCCATAAAATAAAATCAGCCGTGGACGTAGGTTATTTCAAACCGAACCGCGTTATCAAAATTCAAGAAGTGTGGACGTAGGTTATTTCAAACTGAACCACGTTACAAAAAATTAAAGAGTCAGCAACAACCAAATCGGCTCCATGCCGATTGGTTCAAAGCGGCATCTTCAAAACGGCAAATGGCCGAACCGCCAAAAACACAGATAAGTTCAAAGTTACAATTGTTTTATCTTTGTTAAATTTTTTCTGGAGTAGTATATATATGCATAACAGAAATGTTTAAGCACTTGCAATAACTAAAAATTGCAAAATTATATTCCGAATAGTATCTGTTCATTAGAAAAATATGCCAATCGACAAATGATCAAGAAGTAAAACTAAACCTCAGGCCGCCGGCCCAGATCCAGAGGCAATGTCAGGTCCAACAGGATTGTCATCTTCGTCTGAATCGGAAGAAGATGCATACTCTTTAGCCTCGGCAATCCTTTCTCCAGCGGCAACATATAGAGAAAGATGATCGGGGTAGAAATGCTTATCGCCATAGTAGGAGAGATAGCTTTCCAGCATGATATCCTTCATCTTCTTTCGCCACCAGCTTATCTTCCCAGGAACTTTCTCCAATTCCGCGTCCTTAGCGGCAATGCTACCCTGAGCTGTTTCCAATGCTGCCGTTCTGGCCGTCAGATCGGAACGGACCGCGTTTAGTTCCTCAGTAAGCTTGGCTACAGTATTGATCAAGGTGGCCTTATCTTCAGAAATCTTGGTAACGGATTCACACAAAGCAGACCTATCTTTTGTCAGCTCCTCGATTTGTGCCTGCTTCTCCCTGGCCATCACCGAAAGTCCATCCCTCTCCTTCAGACTATCGGCAAGCTTCGAGCGAGCTTCCATCACTGCCTTTTTATCATCTTCCCGAGTGGCAGAAAGGGTTTTCATCTCCCTCTGAAGGGAAATCTTCTCAGTGTCTGATTGCTCAAGAGCTTTCCTCAGAGACGCCATTTTCTCATCTGTCGTCTCGGCACGGTAGCGAATGCTGCATAGCATGCGATAAGCAATGCTCTCGGCATTTGAAAACTGGGCGCTAAATTCTAACTCCCGGAACCGCTCCCGGTCGGCGTCATTCGCCAGCATTTCAGTAATCAGTTGCCCAGACCGCCTGTCGGCAATGCTAGGAACATCCAAACCAAGGGAACGGCAGCCGATGTCCCCAAAGTTGTGCATGCTCACAACATGAGTCGCTTCCCCATCAGGACCCTGGCTTGAGAGATGACCTTGGATATCGGCAGGCGGCGCGAGTGCAACATCATCCGAAATAAACGGACTAGGCATTGGCGGACCAGCGACCCAGTGAAGACGAACTTGAGGAGCAACGGGAGGACCCTGGGGAGTCTTCGCTGGTAGAATGGGCTCACTAGAACCAATAGCTGGTCCAGAAATGGCATCTTGCCGATTTGTCTCATCTCGAAGAGTAGCAGTCTGATGGGCTTGCTCAGGGACGGCTCCTGACTGATTCGGGTCGATTTGCTGCAAAACGGCTTGAGGCCGATCTGCTTCGCCTCCCGATTCTGAAACGGCAGATGCCCGTTGATTGCATTGCATTTCATCATGTTTTATTGTCCATTTTCTGGTTAATTTGGACAGTAATTCTACTGATGTTACCTTTTATTTCCCACATTTGATCAGGTCTGGTTTGGAGGCAGAATGAGAAGAATTCATGAAGTTTAGAGCTGAAGCTGTTTATTCGAGTCTAGGCCTGGATCTTGGCCTAGACAAGGTCGTATCTGACGGAGTGCGCTTACCAGAATCGTCTTGGCCTAGACTTCGGCCAAGACTCCTTTGCGATCAGACTGCAGCTTGGAGCGATTGAAGTATTTTTGGAGATGGACTCTCACAGCTGGCGCGTAGCAGCTGTCCAGCAATTGTAGAGGGATAGGAAGACTACCTGATGTAGAATCCCGCAAGGGATCTCCCTCTTTTATTATTGCGATTTAGTTCCATCCATAAACAATTAAATTGTAATTATCTTTTAGGATATTTTAGGAGTTTGAGTTTGATTGGGACAGAGGTTCTTATGGCTATTTTAGCTAAAACATCATTGGCCTCTGTCCGCATCATCTCTAATCGGATTTTCCTAGTTAGCTACGCAATTCTTCTTTCTTAGTAGGCCATTGTTAAAATACTTTGCTCCGAATCTATTTCGGATATATAATATTTATGCAAGTTAATTTCTTTATCTTTTATCCATGAGTATGAGTAACTAAAAACCCATTCTTGGTAAGGGTGATGAGCTGAAGTTCTTAATGCAATCATGAGACACAATCCGTTCTTCACAATCTCTTTCTTTGTATTTATTTATTCTTGAACTTTATCCATCGCTTACTCACTAGAGCCAAGGTTTGATCATCCTTGTTCTCTAGGAGAGAAGAGTTGTAACCAGTCTAGAAGGAGAGGGAGTACCCGCCGGCTAGACGGAGTAGGTGACTAGTCTCGAGCAGACTAGAAGAATAGGTAAAATAGGTAGAGACCAGATTGACAACCTAGGAACTTAGCCTAGGTACTGTCTTCCCCTGTGCCATTGAAGAGGTGAGCAACCATTCAAGACAGCAGTCAAACGGATAAACCCTTTAACCAGCAAGGTGTCCCTTGACTAGGATTATCAGGAGAGGGAGTACCCGCCAGGTAGTTTGAAGAGGAGGGAAGACAGGAGGGAAAAGGAGTTCCTCCCCTCTATAGCAGTACTATGAAGAAGAGATGAAAATACTTCGGTCAATGATCGATGCATAAGAACGCAAGCTCACCCATCGCCCTTACCTGGAATTCCGTATCACAAGACTTATTCCCAATCTAGCCCGCAGTCTTGGCCTAGACTTCGGCCAATACTATTTTATATTTTGAACTGTTTTCATTGCTTTCTGTTTTGTCTTTAGTTTCAGATAACAACCAACCAAAACTCAGTGACGAGGAAGTCAACTCAAGAATTACATCTCCTAGAGGTCTCTGTGGACGATCCTCTTACCATCATCTACAAATCCTTGTAGACAGTGATAAGTTGTATTTCTACCCCCATTTCCATACTTATTTCACTCTTATATTTGACGTGTTCGACGCGCGGTCACCCGTTTCGCCCTATCAGCGGCACGTTTCTCTTCAGCTCTTTTTCTTTTCTTAAGAATTCTTGCGGCAGCCTTGAGAACATGAGGATCCGGATCCGGTAGCTCGGAATATTGAAACGATGAACCGGATCTCCGCCGTTTGATGATGAGAGGGGGTTCCTCATTTTCTTCTTCATCAAAGGCAAAGTGTGTTTCTGGCCTGGCCGATTGCTCACCGCTCTCGACAACGGTCTCCTCGGCCACCGTTTCCTCATCACCCGTTTCATCTGCCAAACGGCCTTCTGCTCCCGTTTGTTCTTCTGCCGACTCATCAATTGATTGATCCTCAGTCTGCATTCTGTCAGAAGTTTCGGCCGTTGCAGATGTCAACCGAATCGAAGAGGCAGGAGCAAGAACAACCTTTTTCTTCTTCGTTTTCTCTGCAAAATGAAGTTCGTTTCAGAAATTAACAAAGAATAAAACGGCATGTTTACGGCTAGGAATAAAAGCTCACTAAGAACACAATCAGACAACGGCACGCCGACGGCCAAATACCGTGTGTGAAACGGCGTGTTCACCGACAGCAACATATCAACCTGGGATTGAAGAGGTTCACCAAGGTTATCTGGCTTGAGCCAGTGTTTCTCATTCATTTCCCGATTGAATCCAGAAACCCATCCGGACGAAGAAGATGACACCAGAAAGAAACGCTCTTTCCAATCTTTGACAGAAGAATCGTACCTCTGGAAAATCTCATTAAGATGGGAATCCCGACGGGGACGAATGATCATCAAGCATCCACGGTTGGTCAGATTAAAGAAAAATTTAAAAAGGGATAGAGACGGCGACTTGATCCCATTCAACGCACAGACCTTGATAAAGGCATAAATTCCAGCCCAGGAGTTCGGAGTAATCTGGGCTGGGTTCAAAAGATGTTGACTCAGCATAGTCTTAATCATGGAATCAAGGGGAAGCCTAAATCCAAATTCAAACATCCTTGAATATAAAACCCTAGTGTTATCTTCAAAACTACTATTCAACCGAACATTTGGAGGAGCAACAGTGGCAGAATATTCATCGGTCAACTCAATTTCTAGTGCCTCTATCTCAGCCAGCAGCTTATCTTCACTGTCTAACTTAGTGGGGGTTCTATCAATGATCTCATCAGTAACAAGCGGGCGTTTGGGTGCCATTCCTAAATCTCAAACAATAAATCAGAGAGGAAAAGGAATGGGTAAATACCTAAAAACGCAGAGGTCTTGAAGAACGGAGCCCGAAATTGCAGGAGAAGGTCGTGGAAACGAGAGAGAGAATAAGAGAATTTCTTGGAGGAGGAAGATGAGTGAGAGCGGAGCTGAGAGAAGAGATTAAATTAGGGTTTCCCAAGAGAAACCACTTTTAAAAGGAATAACACTTCAAGCGTCAGTATTCCCAAACTGGACAATGACACGTGGCAGGCCCGATTGTGAATAGACGGACATATGTCAATAAAGCTGCAGAAGCATTAAATGAGGAGACGGCGCATGCGTTTCTCCCAGGCTTTGAATTTCAAAAGTCAAACCTTCTCAGAAAACGAAAAGACATTTTCTCCTCAAAAGGCTCGAAGCAATCACAATCACTTTACTAGGGATGTGCCACGTCAAATGGTATGCATTTAAATGCATTAACCTTTTTTATTACTGATTAATATTTATTTGCAGGACTGATAGAAAAACTCTACAAACTGCACTGAATTAAAGCCAAACGGTAGCATGCCGATTGACAAGCCCTTGGTAAACACTCGGGCTCGTTTGTTGTTGGGCCTCTGATAATACATAAAATTATCAGAAGGGCATAACAGACATTGTACCTTCACAAGTACCGTTGACCAGTCAAAATGGCATCACGACCGATTGACCAAGTCAACGGGAATAAGTGGCAAAAGGACAAGTCTGGCCCGTTGTCACCAAACGGCACAAAGCCGATCCATTCAAGCCATGAGGAAACGGATCGGCACCGCTTCATACGTTGACCAAGTCAACAGCCTCAAAACGGCACCAGGCCGATTGGCAAGAACGGCACCTGACCGATTCAACACAACGGCACCATGCCGATTTGACACGAGCAGGAAGCTCCAAACAGAGGTATACTTTATATAATTCCCATTATACATTTAGTCAAAGGTGGTGTGGGGAACAACCTTACCTGCCCCCACTAACCCATCATTTAATAGCTACACGTTACAATTATTAATGCTGACTTTTCAACCACCTTCTGAAAAGAGGGGAGAAAAGTCAAAAGATTCAACCACTCTAGCCCTACATATGGACTAGAGGGGAGTACTTGAAAGAGGGGTTTTTTTTTTTATCTAAAAACCGGACAAGCTAAGCAGACCCAGACTCTCTCTACACCTTTGATCCAAACACTGACTTTGGCATCGGAGATTCTCCGCCGGAGATTACTCCGGCGGTTTTGCAGGTTGCTTAAGGAGCTTCAACCACCACCCTCCGGCGTGCCATTTGACGGAAAAGCCCTCACCCCGTTCAGCGGATTATCAGTAACTAATTAATTAGTGATTATGAGGAGAATAAGAATTGCTACATCATGAGATGAGTTGTAATTTTTCTTGTATGTTTCGCCATATCAAACGTCCAGTACGGGAGTAATTATATATTTTATTAATTTAAATGTACATTTAGTTAGAATATCGGGTGTGCATTATATAATTTTCTATAAATATAGTCCATTTTTAATGAAAAATTTATGGAATAGAGATGTCAGTATGGACTTAGGTTGAATTTCTTATAATAGTCTCTTAATTTATTTTTTCTATTAATCATTCTCCTTTCAAAAAAAAAGATCTCTTATTTTGCAATCTAGTGCATATGTTTCTTTTATTCGTCTCTCTTATTTGTTTTTGCCTTTGAAAACAATTACTCTAGAATTTCCCATTTATTTCTCCTACAAAACGTGTTGAAAGATTCTGTTCCTTTCTCCGTGTCTCTTTGGGTAACGTGGATGGGCCTTTCAGAAAATATAAAAGTAACAGGCCCGAACTCACACCGCCACACGGTTCCCAGAAACAAATAGACAAGAGTAAAGAGAATCAGAATTCAAAATTGAAGGTGAGAAGAAAAAGAGAGAAAAAAACACTTCTGAAGTCCCATTTAATAAGTTCAGAAAAAGCACAAACGCATGAAATCTAAGAGGGTATCGACGGCGTCGGCGGTGGCGGGAAAGAAAGACAAGAAGTCTCAAATGTTTCTTGAGCAAAAGACAAAGGTGTGTTCTTTTGTTTTAATCTTCTCTTTTTGATTGATGCGTTAGAGAGCTAATTATTTTGGTAGTTAAGTGTTCGTGACGCGATTAATTTACTTTTTTTTCTGCAGAAGAAATGGATTGACACCAATTCTGGGCACAATTGCTTCATGTTGTATGCCAGAGCACTTGACATCACCTGGGGTGGTTATGAGAACTGGACTTGGAACTGCTTCAAAGAAACTGGGTCAGTTCTTCTTTTCTTCCACTGGGTCTGCTCTAAAGTTTCCTTTTTTTCACTGTATAGACTAAGCTTTTGTAATGTGCTAATGAGTTTAAATGTAGTTTAGTATTGGAACCAACAGCCATGAGTTTATTTTCTCCACACAAATTAATACGCAGGTTTGAGCATGAAGATGCACTTTAGAAATGACATGTTTTTGCTTATTGAGGCATTTGTTTCTTATATGAATTCATAGTTTAATTTGTTTGGTTGGTTCCCTCTGTTTTGATGAGTATTGAAAGGGTTGGTTCCTTATCATGGGATCTTTTTCTGTCTGATGTAGAGAAAATGTTGCTGCAGAAGACTAATGTATAAATTAGTTGATGGGTTGGTATTTCTTTTTGATCTTTTGCAGGGATGAGAACATAGAAGTGGCTAAATTAAGCCATGTGTGTTGGTTGGATGTGAAAGGCAAGTTTAAATTAGCAGAGCTCACACCAGGAATCGTTTATGAGATTGTTTATGTGGTGAAGCTGACAAAGGGCGCGTCCGGATGGGAGCTCCCCATTACCACTAGACTTTCCCTTCCCGATGGAGAAGAAGTCCATCAACGCCAAGTTAACCTGTTCGATAAGCCGAGAGGAGAATGGATAGAGGTGAATCTAGGCAACTTCTCAACTACGAATTCCGGAGACAGAGGAGGTGAGGTCTACTTTGATCTAATGGAACATGGAGGTCATTGGAAATCTGGTATCATCATCAAAGGTGCCATCCTCAGACCGAAGCATTGATGTATGGCTTGAGTAGAATGTAATAATGTGTGTATGTTGTAAGAACTATTTCAAGTTGTTAATTAGTGAGTCAATGATAAGTGTCTGATGTAAGTTGCTGTATAATATTCTATATGGCCTTTACTGTATTTCAATAATGGTTCCTTCTATTACTTTTGTGCAATGTATTCGTTCTTGGCAATAACTTTTGTAAAGAGGATTAAACTGAGTTTCCCTGTATAAACTTGTCATCTTAAAAAAGACTCATTATCTAACCCATTGATATATTAGCAATTTTTTTATTAGATCATTTCTTTCATTTTAATCCGAACAAGGTGTGGTTTATTACTTCTCTGTCCCGGTAAAACATTCAAACAAAGAAAATGTTCATTACTTTACTTTCCCAACACTTCCTTTAACTCTAGCAACCATTTCATTCCTATTTATTTACTTGCTCTAGATTTTTCTCATAAAAGCATAAATTCATACTAATATAACTTTTCCAAATTCGAATCTATAGAAATATAAATCAAATTAAAATCTTTTCTTTTAAAGATTAAATCATTAAATAAATAAAAATAGTCGAAGGTAAATTTAATAAAATTTTCACTGAAACTGTGTTGCAACCAATAAGTACATGACCTCGTTATAAGGTATGTTATGAATTGAATTCACCCCGTAAAAAATAAAATTTATAAGTGTTTCTAGTAATAATAAAAAGAAATCCAAACAAGTATAAATCAAATTGAAATTGGATTCTCAAAATTTCAACCAGAAGATTCCATGAACAAGTCTTGTGTTTAGGTAGTAAGCGAGTGGTTTGGAAATTTTCAACTCCGAGAAAATTCCATGAACAAGTCTTGTGTTTAGGTAGTAAGCGAGTGGTTTCAATTTCCAAATCCCAGTAAGATTAAATTGCTACCCAAATTCCAACCCTACTTCCAAGTTCTGGCTCCTTGTTCTGGAGAAAGAGGCCCAGGTCTAGTATTTTACTGGGTCCAGACTCCAGTCACTGTCATGCAATATCTCCACTCAACGACCAGTTGAGTCCGCGTTACTATAGCCTTTATACTACGCGTTACTGAGTATAACTGCAAAATCCCAAGTAAATCTTCTATGCCTTTTTTTCTATATAATCAGCCAATCCAAACCAAACCAAACTATATCATTCATTTCTGTTCTTGGAATTCATGTTTTTGCTTGAAATGAAACCGAACCATTGATGTTTGAACTGAAATTAGCCAACCCTTTTGTTGATTCCTTACCAAAAACAGAAATCTAGTAGCTACAATCCATGGCTGATCCTGTCTCCATAATAGTTGGTCCTATTCTTGATTACACTGTTAACTTTGCAGCTTCCTTGTTGACAAACAAGCTGCTTTCTTTCTTTGGAGTGGAGAAAGAACTGGAAAAGCTGAGAACCAATTTGGTTAGCATCCAAGCTGTTGTCAAGGGTGCAGAGGAGAGGCAATTGCAAGATGAGTTCTTGAAAGTTTGGCTTGGAAGGCTAAAAGATGCAGCTTTTGATGCAGCTGACCTTCTTGATTCTTTCCAAACTGATGCTTCCATGTTGCAGATGAGAAAGCAGCAAAAGGTACCCAGTAAGTTTCATCTCCCCATAACATTTCCCTTTAGCATTTCAAAAGCATCCTATAAGAAAAAGTTTCAAGACATCTCTTCAAGGGTGGATGAGATTAACCTAGACAGGCTAAAATTCAATCTTGTTGTCATCTCTGATGATTATGTTAGGCCTACTAGTCTTTCGATGGATAGGCTTACTCTTTCATATGTGGATAGGACTAATGTTTTTGGTAGAGAGGGTGATAGAGATAAAATAGTAGAGATGTTGAAATCTGATAGTACTCAAGGGAGCAATATTTCCATCATTCCTATTATAGGAATGGGGGGTTTGGGGAAAACAACACTGGCTCAACTAGTCTATAATGATGAGTGGACAAAGGGACACTTTGATTTGGGTAGAATGTGGGTTTGTGTCACACAAGATTTCAACTTGATATCAATCCTTAGAAAGATGATTGAGAGTTATTCCAAAATGCCACTTCCAAATGACCTTTCCCTAGAAGTTGTCGTGTCTAGGTTTCGAGACTTCTTGCCCGGTAAACGCTTCGTACTTGTTCTTGATGATGTGTGGACGAGTGATTACAATAAGGATTGGAAACCCCTTTTAGAGCTGCTGGAACTAGGGTTACCGGGGAGTAAAATTTTGGTCACGAGTCGAGACCATAAGGTAGCTAGGATTTTAGGTACACCACCTTTCCTTCTTGAACTTTTGCCTGATGATAAGTGTTGGGAGTTATTCGAGAAAATAGCATTTACAGATGACGATTTGCCTGGTTCATTGCGGAGGGATTTGGAGAAGATCGGCAAGCAAATAGTAAGTGTAATTTACCAAATGTTTATTAATGTTTCAATTGATACAAAGGGTATACACCCATATATATACCCTATACACTCTACTCTACAAATACGAAATCATATACATGATATAATATATACAATTCTAACACTCCCCCTCAAGCTGGAGCATAGATATTAATCATGCCCAGCTTGTTACAAAGATAATTTACTCGAGGACCTGGAAGTGCTTTTGTAAACAAATCACCCAACTGTTCTCCTGTTCTCACATAATGGGTAGAGATGAGGTTCTCCTGAATCTTCTCACGAATAAAGTGGCAGTCCACTTCGATGTGTTTAGTTCTCTCATGGTAAACCGGATTAGAAGCAATATGAAGAGCAGCTTGATTATCACACCAGAGTCTTGATGGTGATGACTGAACTATACCAACCTCAGCTAGGAGTTGCCGTAACCATAGAATCTCACAAGAGGATTGTGCCATTGCTCTGTATTCAGATTCTGCACTGGATCGAGATACCACATTCTGCTTCTTGCTCCTCCATGAGATCAGATTCCCACCAACAAAGACACAGTAGCCGGTTATTGACCTCCTATCAATCTTTGACCCGGCCCAATCTGCATCTGCAAAACACTCAATCTGGCTATGACCATGGTTACTATATAAAATCCCGAGACCAGGTGCTCCTTTCAGATAACATAAGATATGCTCTAGAGTTTTCCAATGCTTATCTGTCGGAGCAGACATGAATTGACTGACAACACTAACAGCAAATGTGATGTCAGGACGAGTCACACAAAGATAGTTTAGTTTTCCAACTAGTCTCCTATACATCTCAGGGTCATCAAACGGATCACCATCATCTTTGGTGAGATGAACATTAGAAGTCATAGGTGTACTACAGGGCTTGGCTCCCAACTTTCCTGTTTCTGCAAGAAGATCAAGAACATACTTTCTTTGAGATAAAAAGATACCTTTGTTGCTCCTGTAAACTTCTATCCCTAGGAAGTATTTCAGCTGATCCAAGTCTTTTGTACTAAACTTGGTATGCAAGAAAGATTTGAGCGAAGAGATCCCAACATTATCATCCCCTGTAATGATAATGTCATCCACATATACAAAGAGCAAAATGATACCAGCAACAGATCGTCTATAGAAAACTGAATGATCACACTGACTCTTATGCATGCCAAACGCTAAAACTACCTCACTGAACTTGCCAAACCAGGCACGAGGACTTTGTTTTAGACCATACAAAGCTTTCTTCAGATGACACACTTTCCCATACTCCCCCTGAGCAACAAACCCAGGTGGTTGCTCCATATAAACTTCTTCCTGTAAATCACCATGAAGAAAAGCATTATTGATATCCAGCTGATGTAGGTAGGGGTGTACGCGGGCCGGGTTGGGTCGGTTATGACTCATAACCAGCACCAATGATTACATTGCATTTCATCATGTTTTTACTATCCATTTACTTGTTATTTGGGTAGTAAACCTACTGATTTATCCTTGTATTTCCCATATCTTAGCAGTTCTGGTCTGGAGGTAATTTATAGAAGAATCTGATTTTTGGAGCGCTGAAGTTGTTTTCCCGAGTCTAGACCAGAGTCTAGGCCAAGACTCCGGCCAAGACTGGTCCGCGAGAGAGGAATTTTGAGCAGCAGCGTTGGAAACCGCTTGGGCCTTGCGAGCTGGCAAATCACAGTTGTCCAGTGACAAAGAGAAGGATCAGGAAGATATTTATTTAAGAATCCTATCAAGGATCTCCTTCCATCTTTGTATATTTTAAATTCCTATTTTTACTCAAACAAATCAGGATAATTATCTTTAGAGATAATTTAGGAGATTATTTAGGAGATTGAGTTGGAGAAGGACAGAGGAGTTTTAGCTTACTTATAGCTGAACTCGTCCTCCCCTTCCTCTCTCTCTCTTTACGCTCTCTTCTTCTTCCCCAATTCGACACTTTTATACTATTGCTCCGGATTTAATTCTTTGAATCTCGGATTTAATTTATTTATGCAATCAAGTATTCTTATTATTCATTCATGAGTATGAGTAGCTAAACACCCATTCTTGGTAAGGGTTGATGAGCTGAAGTTCTTATGCATTCATGAGATCAAACTGTGCTTAATAATATCTTCTCTCGTATTTATTTATTTCTTGAACTTAATTTATCGCTTACTCACTAGAGACAAGAGTTGGCCATTCTTGTACCCTAGTAGAGAAGAGTTGCAACCAGCCTAGAAGGAGAGGGAGTACCCGTCGGCTAGGCGAAGTAGGTGACTAGTCTCGCACCAGACTAAAAGAAATAAGTAATCTAGGTCAAGACCAGATTGACAACCTAGGGTATCCGTGGGGAAACACCTTGACCTAGGTACTGTCTTCCCCTGTACCATTGAAGAGGTGAGCAACCATTCAAGACAGCAGTCAAACGGATAAACCCTTTAACCAGCAAGGTGTCCCTTGGCTAGGATTATCAGGAGAGGGAGTACCCGCCAGGTAATTTGAAGAGGAGGGAAGACAGGAGTGAAAAGGAGTACCTCCACTCTATAGCAGTGCTATGAACGAAGAGATGAACATCCTTGAGTCAATGATCGAAGCATAAGAACAGAAGCTCTCATATCGCCCTTACCGGGAATTCTTTCTTTTCTGATATTTCACTGTCTTGACCCGTGTCTTGGCCTAGACTCTGCCCAAGACTGTTTTGAATTATTTTATTTCTTTCTGTTTTTGTCTTTATTTTCAGATTCAACCAACCAAATTCAGTGACGAGGAAGTCAACCAAGAACTACATTTCCTAGAGGTCTCTGTGGACGATCCTCTTACCACAATCTACAAATTCTTGTGGACAGTGATAAGTTGTATTTCTACCCCCTTTTCCATACATATTTCACTCTTATATTTGACGTGTTCGACGCGCGATCAAATTTTGGCGCCGTTGCCAAGGATCTCTAACGGTATTTGTAGTTTTTGTTTTATTTTATTTTTGATAGTTGATGACCAGGTCCTCTTGCAGAGAAGAAGATTTGCTACCATATAATCCGAATCTCACTAAGGCCGAAGCACAACTCAGGAAGATAGCTCGAGAGAGGAAAATCCCAGAAGAAAGTGAATCAGGAACCTCTAGTTCCGAAACAGATTTTAGTCTAGACCACAGTCTTGGCCTAGACTCCGGCCAAGACGATTTCTTTGGTCCAACAATGGCAGGAAATCGACAAGAACCGACGATGAGGGAGCTAAACAAGACAGCGGAGCAGGAAACCTTCTCCTGTATCGCTTTGCCAACAGTGGCAAATGATTGGTCTATCAAGACCAATATGGTGACCAACCTTCCCAAGTTCTTTGGCCATTCGAATGAAAACCCATTCAAGCATCTGAGGAACCTACACGTTCAATGTGACATGATGAAACCAGCTGCTGTGAATATAGAAAGAGCAAAGTTGAAAGCTTTTCCATGCTCTCTTGAGGGGGCTGCCCAAAATTGGTTCTACAGCCTGCCTCACAACACGGTCAACACTTGGGCCGAGATGTCCACTTTGTTCCTCAACAAGTACTGGAATGCAACAAAAGAAGGGGTGGCTAGAAAGAACATGGCTGTCATCCAGCAAAGGAACGATGAGGGTCTAAGTGAATATCATCAACGGTTCCGTGAGTTACAAGAAGTCTACCCTACACACGGAGTTGCGGATCAGACAATAATCCAGTACTTTTATGACGGGATGCTGCCAAGCTGCAAAGAAAAAGTGGATTCAGCAGCTGGTGGAGCGTTGCAAGACTTGACTGTCACAAGAGCCAAGATGCTACTTCAGACTATGGCAGACAATTGCCAAAATAATATTTCTTCTGACCGAAACTCTATTCCTTCAAATCTTTGTGCTATTAATGTTGAACAAAAGTTAACTGAATTAACTGACATGGTCAAAAATCTTTCTATTAACTTTTCAGGTGCAATGCCCACAGGAATTCAGAATAAAAAACAGGTAGCTTCAGTGTGTGGAATATGCCAGCAGCAGGATCATCAAACCAGCAATTGTTATATGGTGCAACACTCTCTGGATGATATGACTCAGGTTAACGCAGTATACGTACACAACCAAGGGAGCATGCAGAACTACCCTCAGGGAAGTAACGAGTACTCATGGAGAGGCCACCCAAACTTCAGATGGAGCGATCCAGTCCCTCCACAACAGAATCTAGGCCGAGCTCCTGGCCAAGCCCCAGTACCTCTGCTGCCACCAGCACCTCAACCTTTGCAGATTACAGGTCCATCTATAGAAGACACTCTTAAAAGTTTTATGCAAACAACCCAAACTGGTTTGGTAGAGATGCAGAAAAATTTTATGCAGTCACAGATAGAGATGCAGAAGAGTTTTATGCAATCACAGGCGGAGATGCAGAAGCAAATCAATCAGATGGCTAACCAAGGCAGATTGCCTTCTACCACGGTGAACAATCCAGCGCATAATGTTAGTGCCATGTGCCTAAGGAGTGGAAGTGTGTTACCGGAGAGAGAGAGGGCGAAAACAGACAAGGAATTGAAAAAGATTCAGTCGCAAGAGCTAGAAGATGATAAGGCAGAAGCTGTCTTGGCCAAACCTCAGGCCAAACCAGCAGTTATCACGGAACCAGTGAAAGCAGATTCAGTCTTAGCCAAGACTCCGGCCAAGACTGACCAGAAAGAGGAAGTGATCGAAATTCCTCCACCGTTTCCTCCTAGATCCTCAAAAGAGAAGAAGTAAGGGACTTTATGAATTTTTTTGCAAAGATAGCTGTTAATATGCCTATGTTAGACTTAATTGCCAAAGTCCCCTATTATGCCAAATTTCTTAAAGAATTTTGCACTAACAAAAAGAAAGTTGCAGGTGTAGAGAGGGTGAATTTAGTTCATACAGTGCAGCAACTTCCAGAGAAGTGCAAGGATCAAGGAACTTTCACCATTCCATGTCAAATAGGAAATAAGACGATCGAAAAGGCCCTTTGTGATTTAGGAGCTGGAATCAATGTGATGTCTTTGAGCGAGTTCGAGACCCTAAAGATAGGAACGATGAAGGAAACTGACTTAGTGATTCAGCTGGCTGACAGATCGTTCATCCGACCCAAGGGAGTCGTGACAGATGTCTTGGTAATGGTAAACGATTTTATATACCCAGTGGATTTTTACATTGTTGAAATGAATGTTCAATTGCCTTCTTGCACCACTGACATCTTATTAGGAAGACCATTTCTAAGGGCATCAAAGGCTAAGATTGACTGCTATGAAGGGAGTATAATCCTAGAATTCTTTGGAAAGACTATGAAATTCAACATTACCGAAGCATTGCAGCATCCTGATGATTTACATTGTGTGAATTTTCTTGATGTTTTAGATCCAATTACCGATAAAATGGTTGATATTTTTATTAACGATCCCTTTGAGTATGTGTTGAGCAGGGAAACAAAGACTCCAGCAGGATTGAAGGGCAGATCAGGAGATCAGAAGGGACTCCAAGAAATTTTGACCAGTTTGGCCGATCCAGAAAAAACAGATTCGATCTTGGCCGGAGTCTTGGCCAAGACGCAGGCCAAGACTGCCAAACCGAAGAAGAAAACAGTAAGTTGCCAATTCATGCAATCTACGGTTCCTAAATTCCTACCTTCTGTTGTGCAGACACCACAACTGGAGTTGAAGGCTTTGCAAGACCCTCCCATTACAGATCCAGCAGCAGCAGCTGATCTTGGCCAAGCTTCAGGTCAAGATCCCTCAACCAGTCTCCACCAGAAAACAGACTTCAGCAGCACTGCACTCGCTCAGCAACAACAGTCCATCCTGGAACATCCTGGACAACCACCAGGCCAAGAACCTCCTCCTCCAGCAGCTACCTATTCCCCTCCAGTTGCGGATCTAGGCCAAACATCAGGCCAAGATCCCGAGCCTCCAGCAGCATGATCTGCTTTTGCCCCCAGGTCGTGTTTTTCTTTTCTTTACTCTCTTTTCTGTTTTTATTTGTTTCTCCACACAATAAGGACATTGTGTCTTTTAAGTGTGGGGAGGGTGTACAGTTGTGTCTTTTTTATTTCTTGTTTTGTGATGATTATTTTCATTTTTTTTTGTGTTATTTTTTCTTGTTTTTTTCTTTTTGCATGCGCTTGTCCAGTTTAGAGTTTGTCATTTGCATGATTTTTATTTGTATTTTTATGTATGTTTGAGTCTGTCTTGTTGAGTGCACACCAGAGACCCAGATTTCAACATAGGTTGTTTAGTATACCACTGAAATTGCATGTAGACACTTGTCTAGGCGAAACAATGCTATAGTAACAGGGAAGCGAATGAGCGTAACTTGATCAATGCCTAAGGGGCATATCATCTAATGTCACCCAAACAAACACTATCCACATGGTCTAAAGGACGTCTAGCTTAAAAACTTAACTTTCATTAGGGTGTCTAGGCTTACTGCGCCTGATTTGAGTGTGTTGTTCTATCTGTTTTAGTGTGAGACATAAAAAGGTGTTGGAATGTCATAGCAGAATATAGCAAAGGTGGAAGTTCTGGGTGCCCAAAAAGAACAAGCTCTGTCTATATGCATATGCCTGTAAAAATACATAGGGCATAGAGAAAAAATGATGACGCATATGTCTGTAAAAATACAAAGGACATAGAAAAAAAAGAGAGAATAAATCTGCTGAAAATGATTTAAATGGCACTAGTCTTTAGGCACGTTTGGATAGAATAGCACTCGGTGGGACTCAAATCTGTGGTAAATCTTGACCCCTATACATTATAAATAAAATCTAGCAGGATGTCTTGATACCATTTGGATGAGGTTTGTTTAGGGTATTGATTTGTCCTTGTTAGTCTAGCATTGGGTCGCTTAAGGAAGTGTCTTGGTAAATTCAGTGGTGAGGTGAACAACCGAAAGGAGAACTCTGGGGGTCTTGGTGTCTTTTCTGTTTTTGTTGTGTTTTTATTTTTGTTAGTGAGTCTTTGAGTCTGTATGCTTGAGGGCAAGCATAGTTTAAGTGTGGGGAATTTGATTACATTGCATTTCATCATGTTTTTACTATCCATTTACTTGTTATTTGGGTAGTAAACCTACTGATTTATCCTTGTATTTCCCATATCTTAGCAGTTCTAGTCTGGAGGCAATTTATAGAAGAATCTGATTTTTGGAGCGCTGAAGTTGTTTTCCCGAGTCTAGACCAGAGTCTAGGCCAAGACTCCGGCCAAGACTGGTCCGCGAGAGAGGAATTTTGAGCAGCAGCGTTAGAAACCGCTTGGGCCTTGCGAGCTGGCAAATCACAGCTGTCCAGTGACAAAGAGAAGGATCAGGAAGATATTTATTTAAGAATCCTATCAAGGATCTCCTTCCATCTTTGTATATTTTAAATTCCTATTTTTACTCAAACAAATCAGGATAATTATCTTTAGAGATAATTTAGGAGATTATTTAGGAGATTGAGTTGGAGAAGGACAGAGGATTTTTAGCTTACTTATAGCTGAACTCGTCCTTCCCTTCCTCTCTCTCTCTACGCTCTCTTCTTCTTCCCCAATTCGACACTTTTATACTATTGCTCCGGATTTAATTCTTTGAATCTCGGATTTAATTTATTTATGCAATCAAGTATTCTTATTATTCATTCATGAGTATGAGTAGCTAAACACCCATTCTTGGTAAGGGTTGATGAGCTGAAGTTCTTATGCATTCGTGAGATCAAACTGTGCTTAATAATCTCTTCTCTCGTATTTATTTATTTCTTGAACTTAATTTATCGCTTACTCACTAGAGACAAGAGTTGTCCATTCTTGTACCCTAGTAGAGAAGAGGTGCAACCAGCCTAGAAGGAGAGAGAGTACCCGTCGGCTAGGCGAAGTAGGTGACTAGTCTCGCACCAGACTAAAAGAAATAAGTAATCTAGGTCAAGACCAAATTGACAACCTAGGGTTTCCGTGGGGAAACACCTTGACCTAGGTACTGTCTTCCCCTGTACCATTGAAGAGGTGAGCAACCATTCAAGACAACAGTCAAACGGATAAACCCTTTAACCAGCAAGGTGTCCCTTGGCTAGGATTATCAGGAGAGGGAGTACCCGCCAGGTAATTTGAAGAGGAGGGAAGACAGGAGTGAAAAGGAGTACCTCCACTCTATAGCAGTGCTATGAACGAAGAGATGAACATTCTTGAGTCAATGATCGAAGCATAAGAACAGAAGCTCTCATATCGCCCTTACTGGGAATTCTTTCTTTTCTGATATTTCACTATCTTGACCCGTGTCTTGGCCTAGACTCTGCCCAAGACTGTTTTGAATTATTTTATTTCTTTCTGTTTTTGTCTTTATTTTCAGATTCAACCAACCAAATTCAGTGACGAGGAAGTCAACCAAGAACTACATTTCCTAGAGGTCTCTGTGGACGATCCTCTTACCACAATCTACAAATTCTTGTGGACAGTGATAAGTTGTATTTCTACCCCCTTTTCCATACATATTTCACTCTTATATTTGACGTGTTCGACGCGCGATCAACCAACCCGCCAAATATTTAGCAGGTCGGGTTGGGTCGGTTATCCACCTATAACCGCTAGTTGACGGGTTGAACGGTTATAGGCGGTTAACCGCGGGTTGGCGGTTATAGGCGGTTATGGGCTGCCAAGTTGGCTTGGCCATTTTGTTGTTTAAAAAGGCAATTTTAAACCCTGCTGCTGAAAACAAAACCAAAAATAAACATGTAACTTCTAGTTTCCGGCTTTTAGCCCATTCATCACATCCACATTTTTCATAAGAACAACAATGTAACATGAAACTTCACAATAACATGAAAGTTCACAATAACTTCACAATAACATTCATCACATCCACATTTTCCACATAGCTTGTTGTGTTTGAGTTTGTTCCTCACCAGTTGCACCAGTAGCATCAATTATAGGAGTTTGATCCTCACCATTTGAAGCAGCATAAGAAGTAGTTGAAATTTCAACTTCAACCATCTGTTATGAATAAAACAATTAAGAAAATTTAAAAATGGATGCAAAAATGAATGCACAAATGCTCTAATTTAATAAATAAAATAATGGATATGTTTTAATTTCCCAATCATTTTCAATTTATTTTTGGCAGAAGTTAGCAATTTTAAAAAAATCCATTTATGAGAAAGTTTTATGAGCAATTAAGGGGGCAGAAGCTGCAACCAAGACAAAAAAAGGCAGCTAAGGCTGCAACTACAGCAGATACGAAAATCTGCAGAAAAACCACCAGCTACACACGGCCTCCACCATCGCTGCACTACCACAACTGGACACCCAACCCACTACACGACTCTAATCACACCTAGGACAAACACATGGAAGGGAGGATTGCACAGCATCAAGCAACAAGGAGAGCACAACAGCAAGGATAGAAAGAAATAATCAAAGCATTAATTAATCCAAAAAAAATAAAAAATCCCAAATTGACAATAACAGAGACAGAGAGTGTTAGACAGGAAGGGGGGAAGCAAATTACCTTGCTTCTTGAACTTGTGTGGCCCGGTGGTTGCCGGTTGGTGATGAGGCCGAGAGGGAGAGATGAGCGGAGAGGAGGGATATGGTCGGGATATGGTCGGGATATAGTCGGGACTGGTGGTTGGTGATGAGCGGAGATGAGCGGTGGTCTTGAAAAGGAATGGGGTGTGGCGGTGGATGGTGATGAGCGAAGATAGGTGCAGCGGCGAGTCGTGGTTGGGAACTTGGGAGGGAGCCGAGAGGCTGTTTGTTGTTGTCGATGGGTTAGAGTTATAGGGAGTTAGGTTTTTTTCATTTATGTTATATACCTAGGGCTAATAATAGATGGGTGGGCGGGTCGGTTATTAACCGCGGTTTTTTAAAACTCGACCCGCTATCCGACCCAACCCAACTCTAACGGGTTGGTTATATAACCGTTACCCACGGTTATGGCGGTTATGTTATTTTTACGGGTTGGGTCAGATCGGTTATACGGGTCAAAAGGGTTGGGTCGGTTTTTTGTACAGCCCTAGATGTAGGGGCCAATCTCTAGAAGCAGCCAAGGAGATGAACAATCTAACAGAGGATAACTTAGCCACAGGAGAAAAAGTATCAGAATAATCGACCCCATACGTTTAGGCATATCCTTTAGCAACAAGTCTTGCTTTAAGACGTGCCACAGAACCATCAGGATTAGCCTTTACTGCAAAGACCCATTTACACCCCACTGCCTTCTTTTCCTTGGGTAAAGTCACCAAGTCCCAAGTCTGATTATCGTCCAAAGCTATAATCTCCTCAAGCATTGCATCCTTCCAACCAGGATGATCCAATGCTTCCTTCACTATTTTAGGAACCACAACAGAGTCTAGAGAAGAAATCAAAGCACATGTCGATGGAGACAAACCATCATAAGATACAAAATTGGCAATCGAGTAAACAGATTTGCATTGACGTTTACCTTTGCGAAGACTGATAGGTAGATCCAGATCAGTGAAGGGAGCAGGTACCGAATCTTCTGGTGGAGGTGTAGGGACTAGAGGATCACCGCAAGGAGGGTCTCCCATAACCGGGAGATCAGGAGACTGAATCATAATAGTATCTGCAGGTGGATGCTCAGAAGTACCTGAGGAAGTAGCCTGGTCCAGAATAGTATCTCTAGAAGGTTGATCAGGAATACCAGAAGAATGGTCCAATGAAGTCGGCTGGTGCAAGACAACATCTCTAGAAGACTGCTCAGAGATACCAGAAGAGATCGTGGGATAGACCAGCCAATCATCATCACCATCATCATCCTTATCCTGTGGAGTGGGAGTAGGATGAGATGAGAAGAACGGTGTCTGTTCTGAGAAGGCAACATCCACGGATACTAGATACTTCTGAAGGTCTGGAGAGTAACACCGATACCCCTTCTGAAGTCGAGAATATCCCAAGAACACACACTTTAAAGCCTTAGGATCCAACTTGGTGATGTGAGGACGAACATCACGGACATAGCAGGTGCTACCAAAGATCTTCGGCTCAATAGGAAATATTGGTTGACCTGGAGCAAGCAGTACTATATACGGTATACCATCATCTAGAACTGTAGAGGGCATACGGTTAATCAAGAAACATGCTGTAGAAACAGCGTCAGCTCAAAATTCCTTAGGGACCTTATTCTGAAACAGGAGAGCACGAGCAGTCTCTAGAAGATGTCTATTCTTCCTTTCAGCTACACCATTTTGAGTTGGTGTGTCAACACAAGAAGTTTGATGTAAAATACCATGTTGAGTCATATACTTATGAAAAGTTTCAGACATATATTCCTTAGCATTATCACTTCGCAGCATACGAACAGACATTCCAAACTGAGTTTTAACTTCAGTAACAAATGCACAAAAAATGAGAGAATACCTCAGAGCGGTTCTTCATGAAGTATACCCAAGTCATTCTGGAGTAATCATCCACAAATGTGACAAAATATCTAAATCCGGGCTTGGAGGTTACAGGACATGGACCCCAAACATCCGAATGAACTAGAGCAAACGCAGAACTCGCACGTTTACTAGTACGTGGACCCAAAGATGTGCGATGATGTTTCGCAAAATGACACGCCTCACAATCAAGAGAAGTAGCAGACTTGAACTGTGGACACAACTGTCGTAGATACTGCATACACGGATGTCCTAAACGACAGTGAGCTTCAAACACGGAGGTAGTGCTGAGACAAACTATTGACTTTGGTACCGACTGATCAATGACATAGAGACCACCAGATACACGTCCTCTACCAAAGACTTGCTTTGTCACAAGATCCTGAAATAAACAGTAATCAGGGAAGAAAGAGACCGAGCAATTCAGATCTTTGGTTATCCTGCTCACAGACACCAGATTAAAAGCCGACACTGGTAGGTTAAGCACAGATGATAAGGTAATAGCAGGAGTAAGCTTAACAGTACCAAAACCCACAACTTTACGAGTAGTGCCATCTGCAATAGTGACATCACTTGTTCCCGGGTTTTTCAAGATGCTCGAGAAGACATTGGGATTACCAGTCAAATGGTCATTTGCACCTGAATCAATAACCCATCTGTTGGATGCAGTAACAAGACCAATTTTACCCATTCTAGTTGAACTCGAGGTTGTCTTCACCCATTCCAGATACTAAGTATATCTTGCAAACTCCTCTGCAGATATAGTTACAGTATCACCAGAAGAGGAACTAGGTACCCTGACAAGATTACGACTCTGTAATCTCCTACAAAACCTCTTCGTATGGCCAACCTTCCTACAGTAGAAACAAATCACACCCATGGCAAAATCCCAACAACAGAGCAAATACAGAGCAAACAGACCCCAACTGAGTCTACACAGACTGAATAAGAAGCAAAGATCCAGCAAATACAAGCCAAGTGCGCAACAATACGAGTAAATAGTACCCAAACAGTACTCAATACATAGCAAATACGGCTGTAGATACACCCCAAATGTTGTCCAAATACGAGCTAAATACTAGCAAAATACGAGCTAAATTCAAGCCGGTGAACAGTAACCGCAAATAGTTCAAAGGACCAGTTTCGGAATTATGGAAAAATGAGAGAGCAAATGTTGTCGGAATACCTCGAAACTTCACAGGAATGACGACAACCTCAAGGCGAGCAAAACCCAACCGACGGCGACCAAAACAGAGCTGGCACGCGCCCCCACGCTCCGGCGAAGCGAAACTGCGCAATCGGACAAATCCAGAGAGTGACAGCGCGTCACTTATCGGAATGACTCGAAACCACCACCATCGGACTCGCAACGTCCGTCCTCTCCTTTATACGGGGGTGGTGAGAATAGTAGACGTCGAAAAATCGGTCAGACGGAGAAACAGACGGAGAGAGCTTTAGTTGCTCCGCTACCATCTAATTTACTAAATGTTTATTAATGTTTCTCAATTGATACAAAGGGTATACACCCATATATATACCCTATACACTCTACTCTACAAATACGAAATCATATACATGATATAATATATACGGATCCAGCTCCTCTAATTTTCCCTTGAACATGACCAGTTATGTTAGAGGAATCTGAATCGTTCAATAAAATTGGACGGATGAGATTAAAAATTCAAATCATTAATGAGTTGACCAGTCAATAAAATTTAACTAGTGGTCAACTCATTAATATTTTGAATTTTTAATCTCATCCGTCCAATTTTATTGAACAGTTCAGATTCCTCTAACATGACTGGTCATGTTCAAGAGAAAATTAGAAGAGCTAAATCCAATATATACAATTCTAACAGTAAGCAAGTGCAAGGGTTTGCCTTTGGCTGTAAAGGCAATGGGCGGTCTGCTCCGTGCTGATGTTGATAAAAATAGATGGCAGAGGATTCTGAATAGCAGCATGTGGGAGTTGGATGACCAAAACATTCAGCCAGCTCTTAAATTGAGTTATGATGGCCTGCCTTCTTACCTGAAACAATGCTTTGCTTATTGCTCCATATTTCCCAAGGCGTATTCCTTCGAAAAGAAAGAGATGGTCCAACTATGGATGGCTGAGGCACTTATTCATTCCAAGAAAGAAGAAAAGGTACAGGAGATTGGAATGGAGTATTTTAATGGGTTGCTGGTGAAGTCCTTCTTCCAGCGGTTTGATATCAACAACAAGGAGCGGTACAGAATGCATGATCTTATCCACGACTTGGCCTTGTCCGTTTCAAGGCCGTATTGCTACCAAATCAAGGATATCAAATGCTGTGATGTTCCTCACAATTGCAGATACATCTCACTGCTTTGTCAAGATGTTGAACAGGCTTCCCCGCAACTTGTCAATAGTTCCAAGAAGCTCCGCACACTTCTTTTGCCTGGCGATCAGCTGAAAACTTTTGGCAATGGGACGCTCGAAAAACTATTCAATTCACTGAAATACATTCGTGTGCTGGATTTAAGCTCAAGCTCACTCTTGCAAGTGCCAGACTCTATTGAAGAATTAAAGTTGTTGCGCTACCTTGACCTGTCAAACACTGAAATTGAAGAGCTCCCCAACTCAATGTGCAACCTGTACAACCTGCAGACATTGAAACTGTTACATTGTCTTTCACTTTTGGCATTGCCTAAGGACTTCGGGAACCTTGTTAACCTGCAGTATCTTGAGCTAGAAGATATGTTCTGGTTCAAGTGCAAGGCATTGCCGCACAGGATGGGAAATCTAGTCCATCTGCATAACTTGCATGCATTTCAAGTCGGCTGTGAGAGTGGGTATGGAGTTGAAGAATTGGAGAAGATGAACTATCTCACAGGGATGTTGCATATTTCAAAACTCGAAAATGCAGTGAACGCAAGTAATGCAAAGTTGGAACAGAAAGAAGGCCTTCAGAAATTGGTGTTTGAATGGAGTGATGCCAATGAAACCAATCCACCGCATGTTGCAGCTCAAGAGAAGGTCTTGGAAGACCTGCGACCTCACTCAAATGTCACAGAGCTCCAAGTTTGTAACTACAGCGGCAACATATTCCCAACCTGGTTGACAGATGGGCTGCTCGAGAATTTGGCCATTTTAACTCTAAAATGTTGCGTAAAGTGCAAGATTCTTGATCTTGGTCAGCTACCCCACCTTAGAGCACTCGCCATGAAAGGGCTACAAGAGTTGGAGTGCTTAAATGCCAACTTCCCTTTCCTGTACAGGCTTCAGATTAGTGACTGCCCCAAGCTGAAGAATTTGCCAGAAGTTCTTCCTAACCTACAAGTTTTGAAGATTAAAAGATGCAGGTTTCTAAAGGATCTTCCAGTGGCCCCATCTCTGAAGTTTATGATACTTGTCGACAATTTATGTCTGGAAAACTGGAGAGAATTGATACTAAGGCCAGCAGGTAATCAAAACCAAAGCACAAATTCACAGATCAAATTTTCTCTCCAAAATTTATTGGAGCTGAAAATAAAGAACTGCCCTAAATTGTCCGAACTGCCAGAAGTTTTTGCCCCACAGAAACTGGAGATCAGCGGCTGTAACATGTTGACTACCCTCCCATCCTCCCAGTTTGCACAGCGTCTCCAGTGTCTAGCAATCGAATCAAGCGATAATGCAACAATACTAAAGGCAAATCCCAGTGCCAGCTCTCTGTACTCTCTGGTCATTTCCAAAATCAAGAACCTTGTCACTCTTCCAAGATGGCCTTCTCTTCCTGGCCTTAAGGCTTTGCATGTTCGGAGTTGCGAGGATCTCATGTTTTTGTCGGAAGGATTGGAAGGAACTTGGCAAACCTTGACTTCTCTCCAGCTACTGTCCATTCAAGACTGTCCAGGTCTTACATCCCTCCCAGATGAAGGGCTACCTGCTTCGCTTATATGTTTGAGCATTGATTCATGTCCCAGAGTCACTTCCCTAGGGCCTAAAGACATTCTGAAAAGCTTAACTTCGCTTCAGGATCTTTACATCAAGGACTGCCCTCTGATCAATTCCTTACCAGAAGATGGGGTCCCTTCCTCTCTCCAGCACTTGCAGATTCAAAACTGTCCGCTCCTTATTGAACGGTGCCAAAAGCAGAATGGAGGTGGCCTGGAATGGCCAAAGATCTCCCACGTCCCTGACCTGGAAATTGATTTCATTAGAGTGCCAACAGCAGCAGTTTCACCTGTGAAGAACCCATCTTGGAGACGCTGGTTTAATCTTGCAATTTGTTGTACAGGTTAGTGCTTAAAATCTGCTACATTTCTGTATGAAAGGAGTAGGTTTAAAAAACCTTGACATGATTGTAATGTGCAGGGATTGAAAAAGGTGTGCAGCCACAAGCATAACAAGAAAACTATTCATCTTTTATCTTACTATACCTTTAAAACTATTCATCTTTTAAGGGTATTATTTTTTCCTACCCATGTACTTTTAAGGGTATGTAATGTAATTTATCAAGTGTTGCTGTAGATGCACTATAATATGTTTTTATTATTATTATTAGACTCACTACGCATTCGAAAATAGGTATAGTACGATAAAATATTTCGATACTGCAATTTTTTAAAAATTAAGACATGATATAATTAAGGACATGTTATTTTTATTAAATTTTCATATTTTCGGTAATTATAAAATAATATTTTAGGCTATTTATGGAACATTCTTATATCTAAAATATTTTTAGAAAAGTTACTGTTTTTTTTAGAAATTCAAACATGGAATATAAAAAAAAGTATAAAAACTGGAAAAGCTGAAGGAACTAACTTTACCTTGTTAAACTTTTGTTACCGTTGCAATATATTATCACTACTATTATTTTGGTGTTCTACTATCCTTATTCTTAAAATTGCAATTAAAACACCTTTTAATTAAAATTATTCATTATAAATTTATATGCATTATAAAATTATTCTTTTAAATTTGTGCATCCATTTGTGGCAAAATCAACCACAAATCGATGCACATTTCTTTTTTATTTTCTTATTTTCGGACAAGTCTTATTTATTTTTTATATTGTGTTTTTCATGCAATAAAATTTTGATACATTAGTATAATTTAACGGAGGACATTTTAGTCAAATACTAGTATATGAATTCATTTCTATTTCGTGCGAATATATTCCAAACAAATAAAATAAATTGGAATTCATTTCTATATGTGAGAATATATCATTTATAGCGAGGATTTGGTTTTCAAACATAGTGATCATTTTCAAAATTTGAGGGGTATTCTATTCTTTATGCAGTTTACAAGGGGAAAAACGATTCTTTCCCGGTTCCTAAAGACTAATAAGAATTCCTTCATCGGTTCACCACTCCAGTCCAGAGTCTACAGACAACCCCGCAAAAATTCCTGTTCTTTTTCCGAATTTTTTTAGCCTTCCCTGTACTTCAAGCAGAGGTCAAAATGGTCTCCCGCAAATTCGTCGTTCGGCACAATGACTCCACCTTCGACGTCGATTACAACACCGACGACGGCCTCGAGGTCTCCCTCTCTCTTTCTTCATCTACACGACCTTTGTTTTTCTTTCTACAACAGCTCTGTTTCTTAATTTCTTCTTAATTTGTCAATCATTATAGGTATTCAAGTTCCAGCTCTTTTCCCTCACTTCCGTTCCTCCTCACGAACAACAGGTCCTCACGCTCTCTCTCGTCTCTCGCTTTATAGGTGTTATGTTTATGCACTTTATATGTAATGGTTGAGAAAATTGTGTAGATCCTTGTGGATGATGGTGATGACAATGATGGCCATGTCGTGGTGTTGAATGATGAGGAGCTCGTTGCTGTTTCGAGCAAGCTGAAGGTATCGTCCGTTGAGGTGGCAGAGGGCGAAAGCAACGAAGAGGGAGCCGTGGAGGTTGAAGTGGAGAGTGCTGATCTGTTGAAATCAGATGAGGAACTGGCACGGATGCTACAGGTGGGTTCCAATTAGTTAATTGTTGGTTAGTATGTTTAGTAAGAGTGATTTAGGGAGTTGGTTAAGGAGCATTTGATGATAGGATTATAAATGATGGGTTGTCACTGGTGGTTCCAAATACTGGCCTTCTGTACAGGTAAGGGAAGATCTTTTTATGTTTTTGTATGTTTGATTGTGTGTTTAGGCAGAGGAAGAGGCGCTTATGTTGCAGGAGTATGCTGCAAGTGAAAGCAGTGGAGGAGTTGAGGAGCAGATAAGGCCACATATTAATCAAGTTCTGATGGTAAATTCAAAATTTTGATGTTTTTTACATTTCTAGCTTGTTTCTGGAGCTTGTTGGTAACATGAAAATGGTTGGAAATTTTAAAATTTCTTGTCTAGCATTATAGCGGAGCAAAGAAAACACTTGAATGCCAATTATCCCTCACTCTCATATCATTATTAAGAGGGGGTAAAAATCACTGTGTTAGTGACTTGAACTGTTTTCTTGGCAACTAAATAAAAAGATTCTCTAGAACCAAAAAAATGGTTTTTTTTATGGGTAATTGGATTGGTGCGGCGTAGTATGAAGATCCAGTGCGACAGGAGGCAGCACGTAAGACAGTTCCTGTGGATGAGCTTGAAGAGAAAGCTCTGGTTGCTTTGGCCAAGGTAAGAATCTCCATATCATTGTTTTGGGTGTCTGTCAATTAAGCGTTTGAGTTCAGGGTCACAAACAGAAACAGAATGTGTGTGATTCATTGGTTCAGTAAGCTCAATGTTGTTAAGTGTGTCATGCTACCTAATTATTATCGTGGGAATTTTATTGATGCAATTAAAGTGGACTGGAGCAATCCAATAGTCTGGAAGAAAACTAATAAGCTACATGAAAGATAGATAAATGTTTATCCATCCAAAACTGTGATGATATATTTGCTATAATTCAGGGTTGTTCTTTGTATTGGACACCTTTTGGACATATTAAACACTGATTATCCTGCAATGCCAATTGTCTTGGGTCTGGAAATAATTGCACCTTAAACTGGAATTCCTTCTCCCTAATCATGTTTCACCTGTAACATGTCATGATTGAAATCAAAAGGAAGTTTGTGCTCCTGAGATGGAACTTGTTTAAGCTTTTTGCATGAACATTGCACTTCCAGAATTTTTCTCGTTGCACTCCATGGTAATTGGTAATTTTGTAAATATGTTTTAGGAGGGGAACTTTAGACCATCAAAAATTGAACAAGACCATGCTTTCTTGCTGCAGCTGCTTTTCTGGTTCAAACAATCATTCAGGTGTTTTGCATAGTATTTAAATTTTACCTTTGATACCCTTGATTTATCATACATTTTTCTTTTTGAATAACCTCATATCCTCATAAAAATTACAATTAAAATTAAAAGTAAGATCTTGCAAATAGTAGAGTGTTTGGTTTGTTGCATAGACCCTAGGATATGGGGGTTATATAGAAGGATGTATAATATACTCAAGAAGGATAAAATATTATTCATCTGACAATGTAATTAACTAAAGAGGACACTGCTACTTGATTTCAGAAAATTGCATTTGACTGTCTTTCATGTTTCTTTATCTTGTTAGAATCTTAGAAGGTCTTCTGCAACGCATGTTGAAATAAGTAGCCATCACCTGAAGTTTTATTGAGTCAGCCCTCGTAGCCCATTTGAAGTTACTGTAATAAAGGTAGCTTCTTGTGAATAAAAAAAAGGTAAGTTGTTGCAGCCAAAAAACAGTGAAAGACCATCATTTTATTTCCATAACTATCATTATTTTCCGAGGATAGCCCTATTCTCAAGCTTCCAAGATGTTTGACGATATGAATGGTTAACGATGGCAATGAGAAGATTTGCAAGGTTTCTATGTTTTCTTCACCAGTTCTTACCCTTCAAGATCAAAACCTTGAAGTAGGATTTTTTTATCCAATTGTATTTGTATCTTTAGTTCCATAGGTTTACACTTCTTATCTATATGGTTCTAGTAGATTTATGTGCCTTTAAGCATATATTTTTCTAATCTACATAGTTATCATGAATGGTTGTGTACGACACTGCTAAAGCATGACAGACAATTAACTTCAATAAAATATATATTCAGATTAGATCAGTGAATTTGATTTCAATGAAGAGGTACAAAGTTTCTTTATGTAACTTTTTCTTTGATAACAAGAAGAAGCACAGAGTTGACTCTGTAAGTTTAATGCAGAAGAATTTATGGACTTTCTTCATGATTTGTGAGACAATACTACTGAGCTTGTGTCTGACTTTAATTTTCTGATATTGTAGGTGGGTTAATGCCCCCCCTTGTGATGGCTGTGGCAGTAATACCATTGGTCAAGGAATGGGTCTACCACACCCTTCAGAAACTCAATATAGAGCCTCTCGAGTTGAACTTTATTAGTACGTATTGAGGCATTGCTTATTCTTAATTCCTGGTTTCTTAACTTTGAGTTGTCACATCTATTATGCTGAGAAACTTTTGCCAAGTACATCTCTGTTCAGACGATGCATAATCTTCTTGGCTAAAAGAGTTTTGGTTGATTTAGTGTCTTTTTTTCTGCTCATGCAAGCATATTCTTGTACGGGTTACTGTGCTCACCTGCCAACTTTTCTGCTGGGTCGTTCTTGTTTTCTCTCAATATGGAGTCATTCTAGTTTTCATGTTAGCACCTGCTTTTTTATTTTGAATTTACTCCTTTTTCTCATTCCCGCTTTCATGTTCCAGCTGCAGTTCTTGCACAAGAGTCACTCGTTTTCCACGTTATAATGATCCATTGAAGGTATCTTTTCTTCCATTGGCTAAGAAGTTTCTGTTTCTTAAACTCCTTTTATATTACCTTAGCTTCCTTTTTTCCGTATGCAGCTTCTGGAAACTCGAAGGGGACGTTGCGGGGAGTGGGCGAACTGTTTTACGCTTTACTGTCGTGCATTTGGTTATGAATCCCGCTGGGTTAGTCTAACTAATGCAGTTTTGGCTCCCACTTGCTTTTAACAAACTATTCTTCCCATAGCATTAAAAAAGAAAGAAATGGTTAATAATACAATCAACCTCTATATTAGGGCTTAGTTATTCCACTCAATAAGATTGTCATCCAGTCAAAGTAACACAACTGAGATTTCCAAATTGAAGTAATGAGATCATGGAATCAGTAGACTGCTTCCATGTTGATTTTTTAGTTCCTATCCACAGAGTCTTGATGAATTTATATAAAATTTTGTTTTTCCATTTCATTCTTTTATTTGTGTTCGATAACCTAACTTTCCTGTAGGAGTATAAGTTCCCTTCATTTGCTTGATAGTGGTGGACTTGTTGGGTGCAAGTATATCACTGTATAAGAAAGACCAAAAGAATGGTTATAGGAATACCTTTAATTATTTTGCCTTTGAAAGACAATGACCTTGTTGAGAGAAAAAGTGATCCTTTTCCATTCATCGCTGATTCCAGGTTATGGATTTTAATGATCATGTTTGGACAGAGTGCTTCTCTCAGCTTCTAGGGAGGTAAGGTTTGGTAGGAGAATTAAGAAGCATTCAGTGATTTGATAATAGAGCTTGGCATATTCTTGGTCACTTCAGTATTTTTCAGTCACATGGTCATTTCAGTATCAGTTAAATGTATCTTGCTCCATTGTTGTACAGATGGATGCATCTCGACCCTTGTGAAGGAGTACATGATAAACCATTATTATATGAAAAGGGGTATGTGCCTCTTCCACCTGCCTGCTTTTGGATCTCCAATTATCAATAAAATTTCCATACTTGTATAAATATGAACATCCTATTTATTTTGCAGGTGGAAGAAGGAAATGAATTATGTAATTGCTATCGCGAAAGATGGTGTTTATGATGTCACTAAGCGTTACACAAGAAAGTGGCTTGAGGTAATTCTTTGGTGTAGACTGTTCAAGTTTTTTCGTGCACAACGATACTTTTTATTGAGTTGTTATTTCAGAAAGGCTTCACCACATGCAGGTTCTATCTCGAAGAAACATTGCTCCAGAGCATGTTTTAGCTACTGTTCTCTCTAGCATGACAAAAGAATGCCGAAGAAAATTTACTTCTCAGGTTCTTGCTGCCCTCAAAGACCGTGAACAGAGGGAGTCTGTAGAACTTGAGAGAGATCTACATTCCACAGAAGATGCATCAGTCTCATTACCTGGAAGACTAAGTGGGGATGAGCAATGGCGCATTTCTCGATCAGAAATGGGTTCTGGTCAGAATGTCTCTTTGGGTTGTTCTTGTCCAACCCGCAAATGCGTGGATGAGCATGTTACAAGAATTTATACTGCTTTTCGTTCACTTCTTTCTCAGTTTGTTGAGAATTCTCTTTCTCCATCCAGAGTTGTTGAAATACTGAAGATCTTTAAAGGAATTTTGGCGGATCTCAAGAAGGCACCTTATAAAACCAGGAGAAGCACCATAAACCCTTTCTTCCTTTGTTTGATGCCCTATTTTCATGAGTTACTTAGTGTCCTTTCACTTAAGACTGATATAGATGCACTTGGGGAAGTGAACATTTGTTTGGCTGCTGAACCTGTCAACACCTCTTTATCACTGCCGGTTGTCTTTGATGCTTTGGATGATATGATCCAAAATTGTGACAACTTGATGAAAGGTTCCATTTCCTTTCCATGCCAGAAGTTGAATAGAATCCATTCTGGTTCAGTTCTTGCAAGTGGTGAAGAACTTCCATTCGGAATCGTGAGTAGTCTTGAACTTTTCTTATTTTTGTACTTCAATAAATGTGAGTTAGGATCATTGATGACCCTCCAAAATTTCAGGCCACATCAGCATTTGATGGGCTTCGTGCATCAAAATGGGAAGAACCAAATGGTGCAAGAGGTACTACGAATGCAAATATAAAACTTATATTGTGCGGTACATGATGCGTATACTTCTATTTTTCAATGCATAATACATGTTATGGTGGCGTGTTGTGCTGGCGAATATGGAACAATTTTCTGTAATTTCTGCATTGAGTGTGTAGAAATGGAAATTGAAATTTGGCTTCTGTAAAGAAACATGCATTGTATGAATAGCTAACCTGTTCATGTTTCCTTGACTGTTATTTATTATTCTTTTTTTCTGAATCAATTGTTTCTTGCAGGTTGTTGGCTCGTTTATAAACTTCCAGGAAGTCAGATGCATGAGTTAGCGGCATATGATATAATGTCTGCCAATGATTGCCCAGAGAGGGATCCAATGAATTGGTATGAGTTTGAAACTTGTGGTAGTGACTTTAATCATCTGCATCTTTGTATCATTATAATGGACATTTTGTCTCTGTGTATTGCTAGTTTCCATTTTCTTGCCAGTGCTCACTTTTATCCATAATTAAATGGTGATCCCAGTCACAACGAGAATTGGCGGCTTAGCATCTCAGCTTGTGATCTTACTTACGTTTTTCTTTTCCTGTTTCCATTCACAGGGTTATCGAGGGAAGTAACGATGGCGGATTGAGTTGGCGTGTTTTGGATAAGCGAACTTCTTGCTTGTTTGGAAATCGTTTTCAGAGAAAATCCTTTACGATAGAGTCAACAGGTTTTGCATGCAATATTTTCAGGTATATTTTGTAAATACAAACCTGGGCCTGCATTACTATGTTTTAGTTTTTTATGGCCTCTGATCCAAAACTTGAAATACAGGTTTCGATTTCTGGAGGTCAAAGATGTTCAATCGAATTCTCGCCTTCAATTGGGTAGCATTGACCTGTACACTGGCTGCAGTTAAAGTTTACACAGTTGTTTCACCCATTAACCTTACAGCCATTGTGGCACATTTCCAGTTCACCATGTCGACTTGTACACTTCCCACATCAGTACTTCATGTACAATAAATACCTTGTACCAAACAAAGCAACTTGCGATAAATAAGATTATAATTTATTGCAATGTGAACTACAATTTCAGGATTTTTTTACCTACAAAACAGACGAATACTCCTACAATTTGTTCTCACATAGTTGAGAAAGCAATATTTTTGCATTGTAGGAGCAGACCTTATAAGGTATTTTATAAGCTCTTCATCTAAGTGATGGAAGGATACTAATGTTATTTCCATCAATGTAATTTCATTCTTGTGGTTGTTTCCTAAGTTTTTTCTTAACTGATACTAACCTCGTTGGAATTCTACCGGTCCTTAAAAAAAGGTAATTCTCCCAATATAATTTTATATATTCTCAATACAAAAACTCACTTTAATTAAAGGGGGGCTTGAATCAGCAAAACTGTTTCGATATGAAATTTTTAGTTTCTATCCAGAGCTTTGGTGAATTCATATAACTTTTTCCTTTTTAGAGTGTTGTCAGTTCCCATTTGGGAAATACTAATACGCTCAGGCTCGAGCTTGGTCGAAGAGGGCCGTGCTTGAGCTCTAGCTTGATCAAAGCGGGCCGGGCCAGCCCATCTTTAGGTCTAATGATAATTTGTCATTCATAGGGCTAATAGTACAAAGGTCCCTGTACTATAAGCCAAAATGCGTTTAGCCCCTATCATTTAATTTTTTTTCTAAACCTCCCTATACTCATCCCAGTTAGCAAGATGACCCTCTCCGTTAAATAAACCAAAACTCCGTTGGTTTTGACCCTCTACAGCCAGTTTTCATTACTGGTTTGTTTTTTTTTTTTCTTTAAAAATTTAGAAAAATAATATAATTAATTAAAAAATTCAGAAAAATAATTTTAAAAATTTTTAAAAATAATATAATTAATTTGAAAATTTCAGAAAATTAAAATAATTAATTTTAAAAATTCAGAAAATTAATATAATTAATTTTAAAATTTTGAATTTTAAAAATCCAGAAATGTAATTATATTATTTTCTAAAAAATCCAGAAAAATAATATAATTAATTTAAAAAATTCAGAAAAATAATTTAATTAATTTAAGAAATTTAGAAAAATAGTATAAACATTAGTTTAATATTTCTTTTCCTTTCTCTTTTTCTTTTCTTTTCTTTTCTTTTCTTTTCTTTTCTTTTCTTCTTTCTTCTTCCTCAGCACAAAGCCTCAATGACCCCAATAATTATAAGAAATTTTCTAATTATAATCACAACTCAATCAATTCAATATCTTCTTAATTACTAGCACCCAAGCCCCACAAAATTCGCTTTGAATAGCTCAGCATCATCATCAATGTTCCCACCATCAAACAAAATTAAAACAAATCAAACAAAAACCCAATCAAAGACCCAAACCCGTTCATATAAGATCCGGATCCGTTCATCACAACCCGGATCCGTTCATACAAGATTCGACCCTCCTTCTTCCCCAACCGCATCGTTTTCTTCCTCCAGCTTGGTGTCACCGCCGGCCACCGATGCTGCACCATTCCAGCAGCCAATTGACACCTACGAACAAGAAAAGCAACACCCGAACACAACTCCAAACAAAACCAACCAAAAACAGCAGCCCAAAAATAAAAAAATAAAAACAAAAAAAGAAAGAAAAGTGAGGTCGTGAGAGAGGAAGAAAAAGAGAGAAAGAAAAAGAAAGAAAGAAGTACTCAGCGAGGGCATCCTTGGAGGAATGGCGGCTATGGAGAATATGGGTGAAAGGGAGAGGGGAGGATTTTATTTGGTAGATGGGACCGGCAGTGGGGGCGTAGATGGGGGCTGGAGAAGGGAGGCGGAGGTGCTGGCCAGAAGCGGTGGTTGGAGGTAGAGGGAGAGATGGTGAGGGGCGGGGAAGAAGGAGAAAAAGGAAATGTAAGAACGGATTTTCAAATTGAGGTTGTTGTGCAGAGGAAGAAGAAAGAAGAAAAAAAAAGGAAGAAAAAAAAAGAGAAAGGAAAAGAAATATTAAACTAATGTTTATATTATTTTTATAAATTTCTTAAATTAATTAAATTATTTTTCTGAATTTTTCAAATTAATTATATTATTTTTCTGAATTTTTAAAGAAAAAAAAAAGAAAAAGAAAAAACAAGCCGGTAATGGAAACTGGCTGCAGAGGGTCAAAACCAACGGAATTTTGGTTTATTTAACGGAGGGGTCATCTTGCTAACTGGGATGGGTACAGGGAAGTCTAGAAAAAAAATTAAACAATAGGGGCTAAACGCATTTTGGCCTATAGTACAGGGGGCCTTTGTACTATTACCCCTTTATTTTATAACTCGTGTAAAATGTCAATTTAATATTACTATATTTTCTTGGTTTAAAAAATAGGGGAAATAGCTTGAAGCACCCCTGTACTATCCGCGAAAACCAACATCCTCCTCTATCCTTCAAAAATGCCTATACACCTCCCCTGTACTACGTTGACCGAGCAAAGTAAGGTCTCCGTCCACTTTGACCAACGGACCGTTAGTGTTGACCGTTGACTTTAATTAAAAAATTCAGAAAAAATGTAAAAATTCCAAAAAAAATCTAAAAAATGTAAAAATTCACAAATAACATCTAAAATTTTTTAAAAAATCTAAAAAAATGTAAAAATTCAGAAAAAAAATGTAAGAATTCCAAAAAAATATATAAAAATTGCAAAAAAAATTTAAAATTTACAAAAAAATGTAAAAATTCATAAAAAATCACAAAACAATATAATTTTTTTTTAAAAATGAAAAAATTCAGAAAAATGTAAAAATCCAAAAAAACCATAAAAATCCAAAAGAAATATAAAAATTCATAAAAAATTAATTAACCTAAAAATCCTAAAAAAATGTAACAAATCCAAAAAAAAAAGTAAAAAATCCAAAAGAAATAAACAATTCCTTAGGTTAATTAATTTTTTTATATTTTTTTGAATTTTTACGATTTTTTTGGATTTTTACATTTTTTTGTGAAATCTTACATTTTTTATGGATTTTTACATTTTTTCAGGATGTTCTATATTTTTATGGATTTTTACATTTTTTCTGAATTTTTTCATTTTTTTTGGATTTTTTCTTTTTCTTTTATTTTTTACATTTTTTTATATATTTTTTTAAACTTTTAGATTTTTTTGGAATTTATAGATTTTTTTGGGAATTATTACATTTTTTTAGAATTTTTACATTTTTTCTAGATTTTTAGGTTTATTAATTTTTTTGTGAATTTTTACATTTTTTAGTTTTTTTTTTAAAAATTAGATGTTTTTTGTGAATTTTTACACTTTTTATTTTTTTTTACATTTTTTTAGATTTTTAAAAAATAAATTGATATGTTTTGTGAATTTTTACATTTTTTAAGATTTTTTAGATTTTTTTATATTTTTTATATTTTTTTTGGAATTTTTACATTTTTTCTGAATTTTTTAATTAAAGTCAACGGTCAACACTAACGGTCTGTTGGTCAAAGTGGACGGAGACCTTGCTTTGCTCGGTCAACGTAGTACAGGGGAGGTGTATAGGCATTTTTGAAGGATATGGGAGGATGTTGGTTTTCGCGGATAGTACAGGGGTGCTTCAAGCTATTTCCCCTAAAAAATAAGAATTTTTGGAAAAAAATGAATGGAGGAATCTAATTGAAACAAATTTGAAAAACATAAGCATTAATTAGAAATTTCGCAAACGTAGTTAATAATTACAATATATTGATACTAAAATGGCCAATTTAGCCTACAATCAAGACGCTTTTTATGCTTGGTTTTCTAGTGTCTCTTGAGAGACATTACACACGCCTGTTTTAGGTGTTTGTCTAATTGAAACAAATGTTTGTGCTCGATTGTTGCAGGTGTTTGTAACTTTGTCTCACTTCTTTTTATATATAAAATAAAAATATTGCTTGTTGGAACTATTCCCTTCTATTAAAAAAGGAAAAATTACCAATTAACCCCTATTTCTTTATCCTTTTTATTTTATTTTTAATTGATGAAATGAAAATTAACCTAGGCTAAGGAAATACAATAATCTGATTTAAATAGTGAAAGCTTGTGTGATTAGGTCTGCATCCATAATCAGTAGTGAAATCAGAATGTGAAAGTCTGTTCTTGTTAGATCAACTCCCATAATTTTATTTGATTGTAGTTTTGTTTTAGTTTTAGGATAATTAGTATTACAATATTTATTTGTTTGCCACACAAAACTCAACTATTATTTTTATTTGTTTCCCACACAAAACTCATCTGTTATTTTTCTACGTAGACTTTATATCATTCGTATTTTGTAGAAAGTACTAGCTCATTAATTTGTTTCATTAGTTGTTTATCTTTACCAAACAAAGTGATTTACAATACATAAGATTATAATTTATGGCAATATGACCTACAATTATATGGATCTTTTACCTACAAGACAGATAGTGGTAATATTTCTTTAATTTTACTTATTTTTGCATTGTATGCGACGAAAGGACGAGCATACCTTATAAGGTATTTTATGCCAGGGATTCCCTTGAACTGCATAAGCTCCATCTACGTGATAGAACAATCAATGCAAAATTAAAAACGAGAAAAAAAAAACGCAAAAACCCTAAAACAGCTCCCTCCTCCGGTCAGCCCACTGCTACCGAAGGTAACCTAAACATCGGTACACCCACTGTGGCCGGGGTGATATTTCTCCCACGTAGAGACCCTCCGATGGCGGTTGGCAGGGTGAAGATTGGACTTGAACGGAAGCCGGTGAAGGTTATTACGTATTACGTAGAAAATTTGCCCTTACATGTTGATCAACGTGCACTCAGATATCTAGTCTTGCAACGATGGAAGCTACCGCCGTTTGGCAACCTAGTGGATGTGTTCATTCCAAATAGAAGGAATAAGATGGGAAAACGATTTGGTTTCGTACGAGGGGAGAAGATCAAGAGAATCGTGAACAATACTAGTACTTTGCAAACGACCAGTGCAAATGTGGATTCGAGGACGGAGGTGTTTCAGGCAGAGGATAGTGATATCAGGAATATGAACAGGTTGGCTGACACAATCATGGTTGAGACAGATGCTTGGGAATTTGGAGATCAGGCAAACTGACTCGCCGTCGAAACAGGTCAAAAATAATATATTTCCTGAGGCCTAGATGCACAAACTAATTTGTGTAAAGCGGTAACAGGGTCGAACCACAGAGATTGAGAGAAACGAGATCAAGCCCTCGATTGTATGACAGAGGTAAAAATGCACAGAATCACGATAACAAAAGGGGGGGGGGGGTTATAGGTTAATCAAGTTAAGTTAACCAAGAGAGTGATCAGAGCTAACAATTCTAACTACTAAAAATGACAATCGAGGTCACGATGAGTAAACAATAATAATAAAGATCAGAGATAAAATAAAATGCAAAATAAACAATTAGATTAATAAGCAAAGATAATAAGTCAAGGAGAAGGGAACTTGGTAAAGGGCTTTCTTGGGTTGCGTCGAGGGCTCGATTGTCATCAACGCAAAGATTTTCTGTTCTAACGTTACAGACGTGCTATAGGGGTCATGTTTTCACGTAGACCCCCTGCTTTCTTTCGTAAGGAGCCACCCCCCGTTTTCACTGTTAATAAGGTGGCCTCGATCCTTTGATATCCTCTCAGCCACCTATCTTGTCATCAAAAGACAGCCTTTTTCACTTTAGCTTGTCACTAGCACAAAGCGGACAGAATATCAGAGCATCGATAAAGAACAAGAAAGACACATCTAGGGATCGATGCCTCGATTTGTCAAGATCACGACAGGACCCTAACCAGCTGCATGCCCTAGACGAATGAACCAGATCTACCCGAGAACACTAATCTAGTTGTCTACACCTACCCAACAGTCTCACGCTAGTTATCACTGCAGAGTCACGACAATAATCACAAAGGGAAGATTAAGAGTTGATCAGGCCTCGAATCACCCTAAGCAAAAATGGAATTAAAATGACAAGCAACTAGATATAACAAAGAGAACATGTTAAGAGCAATCAGGCCTCGAATCTACCCAAGCAACCCTCGATACACCTTTACCAAGAACGTGGGTTTTAGCCACTCATGTTAAGAGATAAACAAATAAAAGATTGAAATAACATAATAAAAGATAAAGGAAGAGTAAAGGATAAAACTTGATTAATGGTGCTTGTTACAAAGTTTGGAGCCAGCAGCTATGGAGAGAAGAGGGAGGAACAAGTCCCAAAACTAATAAACTAGAAGAAGGCTACTGAAATTAGTTTAAGAGTAAAATATCTAAAGTGTCATGAGGTGTTGAACTAGCACATAAGGTTGTATTTATACACCAGCCACCCACTAAGGGACAAAATTCCAGCTAAGGGAAGTACAACACAAGGAGCCCATGCTCCTGCAAAAGGGGTGACCCACGATGGCAGAAAAGGGGAATATTCCTTGGGATTCAGGCAGAGCATCTGACATGCACCAGGGAGAACACGTGGAGTGATTGGAGTGGAGCCACGTGGGTTTGGCGTTTGCACTCGTCGAGGTCTCGATGACATTGTCGAGGGCAGGAGATCAGCATCTTTGGGAATATTCCGGAATGTTCTAGAATGTTCTAGAATACTCTAGAAGGGACACGTGGAAGCACAGCAGCGAGGACACGTGGATATAAGGCTCTTGGTCCATCGAGAGCTCGATGATAGGCCTTGATGAAGAAATTGGTCCTTGGACTCGACGATGGTCCTGAAGCTTGGAGTCCGCAAAAATCACCCAGAAAGCATATCTTTTCGCACATTTCTCCTTCTTGGCATTGATCTGTGATAAAGATGGAAATACGAGTGGATTAGTAGTATCAAGGCCTAAATCAAGGCAAAACTAGAAGGAAAAACATGCATAAAATACATGCTATCAAATATCCCCACACTGCCCAATGCTCGCCCTCAAGCATTCACAAAATTAAAACAACCCCAAAACATAAACACAAACAACCAAAACACTGGAATGATCAAACCAATCAATTGTCCAGGTCTCAATAAGATGCCTCCTGCCTAGATGCACACTTGCATTAAACCAGAGGGATAACGACCCCAGAGGTAGAACTTTTCCACATCAAGCCTGGCCACAAGCAATCCTTACCAGATATGTGTTTACACTCTCACTTGCAAACAAGGCTATTGTCGCACCCCCTTTTTCGTTTGAAAACGAGTTTAAGGTTCGGGACGGGCCATAATGCGAGACAAGCGTTGGACTTGTCTCAACATCATGCAAAATGAAGTCGTCACCCTAAGTTTCTAAGGTTTAGGGAACCTAATCGTCATGGCATAAAAAGTAAATAAACTAAGGCAAAAATGGTCTAAACCAAAGAACAACGGTTCGAGGTTGTATTATGGACTTGGGAAGGTGTTAGGCACCCAAGTCACATCCTTTAAAAAAGGTTACCGGTTATACGAGGTGTTTTTAAGAAAATCATTTTTTCATGTAATTGGACCCTCAAAGGTGACGTTACATCTTAGCATTTTTGTTATTTCCGATTGGGACCGAAGGACGGGGTTACCGTTTGTTCGTATGCTAGAGCGGACGTTCCCCCCTTTTTATCATCGGGTCATGCATGACTTAATTACTACGTGATCTATCATGGCAAAAACTAACAAGGTACCGATTAATGTATGCATATAAGGTTGGTATGGCCTTTGGAGCCATCATGCGCAGCATTTAACAAAGAAACAATTGATCTCATGGTATAAAAGACAAGTGTCATAAACATGGTATATATGTGAGATTGATTTTAATTGTTCTAGCAATTCTATATGCCATGCATACGAATAGGGTGGTTCTAACGCTTACTAGGGAGTCATGCATTCGATTCGTATTCTAGCATTTTAATAAACATACAAGGAAATGTCTTAAGATAAACTTACCTTTTAGATGAACCCCAATCGATCCGTCCCTTCAAAACTGAAATTAATGGCAATTGACATAATATAGGTATAAACGAACGTACATGATTTTTAACTACTTACCTAATTATTACAAATTGGAGGTCGGAATAACTATCTAACTACTTATTACAACAAGTGAAATAACTAATTAAATATTACAACAAGTGTAGTAAATAATTAATTATTACAACAGGTGAACATAGGCATTTAAATGTTATCGCGTACACGAGATTAACAGTAATTGACAATTAAAGATCACATACGAACGTACGGAAAAATGAATGCAAATCTAATGGGTCGGGCTAGGTCCATGCTTGGATTTCTAGTTTTGGATCGCATGTATGCATATAATTTTTTACGGAAAAATCGAATAAAGGTAAAGGAGAGGTAAAACGTACTTTTGGAGCGGTGATTTAAAAATTAACCTACAAAGTGAGAGTGTTAGTAATAATTCGAAAATAACGAATAATAAAAAAAAGCGCTCGTCCACATTTATTCAGCAGGCAATTAAGTAATTGTGGCAAACAAATGAACAAATTATTCATGGCATGTGAACCAATAATTAAAACAAAACATGGCATACAAACTCAACATATCATTCAAAACACGCAAATATTTAATTAAATAAAATGGGATATAAACAAAACATTTAAAGTATGCTAGTATGTAATTAAAATAAAATATGGCATAAATAAATCTATTAAAGCATACGAGCATTTAATTAAAATAAAACATGGCATAAGTAAATCACTTAAAACATACAAGCATTTAATTAAAATACACATGGCATAAATAAATCAATTAAAACATACAAGCATTTAATTAAAATAAAACATGAGATAAGTAAATCAATTAAAGCATACGAGTATTTAATTAAAATAAAACATGGCATAAATAAATCAATTAAAACATACGAGCATTTAATTAAAATAAAACATGGCATAAATAAATCAATTAAAACATACAAGCATTTGAATATTTGATGAAAAAGTGGGTCCCACGTTTGAAATTTGGACATTAAAAAATGGGCTTGGCCTAAGCCAAACCCAAAATTTAATAAAAAAACAAAATAAAACATGGCATAAAATAAATAAAGCAACATATGTGCATACGACTAATCAAGCAAGGAAATAAACCAATCGTCATACGAGGCATGTGGGCATTTCATACGACTTAAACAATATTCAAAAGGGCATACGAATTATTAATAATATTTAAACATGGCATAAAAAACATACTAAAAAAAAAGATTTAAACATGGCATAATAAAAACATATGAACTAATTAAATAGATTTAAACATGGCATAAAAAAAAGTATACGAATTAATTAAATATTGCATACGAGTTATTAATTAAATAAACATAAAAATGAAACGAACGAAACAATTGACGAAAATTTAAATGGGCTGGACCCGATGCATGCTGGATGAAAATGGGCTAGGAATAAATCCTAGGCCCATGGTTTAAATTAAAAGAAAAAAGAAAAGAAAAGATGGGCTTGGTTTAAACCAAGGCCCATCTTTGTCAAATGACAAAGAAAGGGACGGGACCAGCCCGTCCTCCCTCTCTTCCTCACGAAGAGAACAACATACTGCTGTTCATCTTCTTCCCTTGCGCCGGCGCTACTGCCGGCGGCAAGGAAGGTGGCTCCGGGCACCGAAATCCAAGAAAAAAAACCTCCATGCACAGAGTACGAAACCCCGATCAAAACCCCATAAAAATCAAACCATTTCAACCGCAAACGAGGAGCAATTTAAAGCTTGAATATATATGCGCATTAAAACCGAAAATTAGCAATTAATTAAACCGGGCATCATGCATTTAAATTGAAGCAAGTATCACGTTTATAACTTGAAAAAGAAGTGTTTAGAACAGATTTTAGCCATTTATTGATTGAGCAAGCAAGAAAATGAAAATTGATGCAATCTAGAGAGAGAAAGCTTGAGGAAAACTTACAGTGCTTGCTTCCTTTGCTTGGGCTGAGGTTGATGATGAAAGGGTGCGTCAACCCGTCCCTTTTAAGGGTGAATAGTGTTAAGTATTTATAGTGTAGGTTTTGGTGTGGGGAGCACGTTGGTGACGCGGCTGTTTTTCAGTGTGTGTGGCGGAGAATGCACGGCCGTACATGGGAGCGTCTTGACGTGATGACGAGGCCTGGGCAGCTGGCTTGCTAGAACCTTCAGGAAGGCGATGACGAGGCTTGATCGTGCGCTGGATTGTTTGGAAGGAAATGGTAAACTTGCTGCAAAAGAAAAGGGAAGGGATGTGTTTTATTAAATCCGTGACCGTTGGATGGTTGACTAAGGATAGTTGACCAATCCAACGGTCCATGATTAAAAGGAAAGAGGGATTTTATTTAATTATTTACGGGCTCGATCTATCTGTTGCGATGAAATTGACAAACAATTCGAATAAAAGTCACTACGCCAATGAGAAAAATATGTCGGTCGAGATGATGCGAGCAAAATTTTAAACTCAACTTTCTAACCGCATTTATTTTGACAAAGTGTCAAAAAAAGCTCGTTCGGAGCCTGAATTAGACTAAATGGAAAAAAACCAAAATGATAGATAAAATTAAAAGAATGCGAAAGGACTCGAGCTAGGCCGAGAGATCATGAACGGTTTAGTCAAAATTCGGGTAGCAACAGCTATGTGTTTAGTCACTCAAAATGCAGATAACACAACACAAAATAGAGTTTGCATATCAATCCGAGTACATTAGTCCACATGCTTGGGCAATCTAACAATCGAAAAGTAACTTTGCATCATGAAAAAGAGAGGAAGAGAAAAAGGGATGCATGGGTTTAGAGAAATGGAGAAGAGATATGATGAAAGAGAAAATAAAAGGAAAAAGGCAAAGAAATAAAAGAGAGAAAGAAGAAAGATAACCAATTGTGTTGAGGAAATCCTTGGCCGGAAAAAAGAGATGCGGTGAGTAAGCACTTGCTGGAGAGGGCGCGACAGCGAGGGCTTGATGATGATTTCTGCATTTTTCATTGAGGGAGGTCTCGATCTGCGTTCTGTGTCGAGGGCTCGATACTTGTGGCAATGGTTGCTTCTCTGTCTGGTCTGCTTTTATTTGATTTATTATTTTATTTTTTTTGATATGAATTTTTTTTTTTTTAGCAGACACAGACTTTGAAAATTTGGCTTGCCTTTCTACACCTCAGGGGCTGCAGCTGGGGACCTTTGCCTCTTTCTTGCTTTGAGTGATCCACGTCGAGGTCTCGATGATTTGACCTTGATTAGCGTCGAGGGCTTGATGATAATTTCTGCTTCCCCACACTTATGTTGTGCTGTGGAGAGGAAGCGGTCTTACTCTACTGGTTTGCCCTCGATTTTTATCTTTCTCCCACTTGATCTTTCCGCACCTAGCCCTTGTTGTTCTTGTGAAAAGTGCTACTCACCTACCAAGGAAAGATCAAGAAAATGGCTCAAATGGTTAGAAGAGAAACAGAGAGTGTCGAGGTTATGATGGAGAAAGAGAAGGAAAAGAAAGAAAGAAAGAAAGAGAAAATAAAATGATGCAAAGGCTTTCGTCATATTGCTGCTTTCTCAAGTCTAATGGTGTCTATACCCAGGGATATCATGTGTCGCACCCCCTTTTTCGTTGAAAACGAGTTTAAGATTTGGGACGGATGTTAAGCATAAATGGATGCTTCGTATAATACAATGAAGTCGCCACCCTATTTTCTAAGGTTTAGGGAACCTAAGCATTATGGCATGAAAATAAAAAACTAAGGCTTGGTCTAAACCATTGAACAAAGGTTCGAGGTCGTATTGTGGACATGGGAAGGTGTTAGGCACCCAAGTCACACCCTTAAAAAGGTTACCAGTTATAAAGTGAGAGGTGTTTGTTATGTTTAATATTTTTGACACGAAAATGAATAATCGAAGCATGCTAACCAATCTTCCCACGAACTCAAGTCACTTTCCAATCATTTACATAGGCCAATGATTGAATCATGTCAACAGAGTCCGCTTACCGAATTGGGACACTTTTCGATTATTTAAACATTTTTTACGTGATTTGGCCCTCAAAGGTGACGTTACATCTTAGCATTTTTGTAGGGACATGTTATTTCCGATCGGGACACAAAGGACGGGGTTACCGTTTGTTCGTTATGCTAGAGCGGACGTTCCCCCTTTTCATCGAGCCATGCATGATTAATTAATTAATTACTACGTGATCCTAACATGGTAAAAAAACTAACATAGTACCATTTTTGTGAATGCACATAACCGAGCGGGATTCGAAGCCACCATGCTCAATTATCAAATATAACAATTAATCTCATGGCATAAAGCGAGTGATTTAAACATATAAACATGTGAGATTGATTTTAATTGTTTAGCAATTCTATATGTCATGCATACGCGAGGGTGGTTCTGGCGCATTCTAAGTGGTCATGCATACGATTCGGGGTCTTAGCATTTCTAATAAACATTCAAGGAAGTGTTTTAAGATAAACATACCTTTTTTACGAGCCCCGATCGATCCATCTCTTCAAAATCGTGTTTAGAAACAAGTAATAAATACGTAGGTATAACAAACATACACGATTTTTTAACTACTTAACTAATTATTACAAATCAACAATTGATAATAACTACTTATCTGATTATTACAATTTGGAGGTCGGAATAATTAATCTAGCTAATTATTACAACAAGTGAAATAATTAATTAAAGCGTCAACTAATTACAACAAGTGAGATAAATTAAGATAATTCAGTGCGAGCGAAGACTTGAATTTTATCCTACGAAGTGAGAGTATTAGCAATAACTCAAAATAATAAATAAGAAAAGCGCATGCAAAATATTTATTTAATTTATGACTAATAGGCAATTAATTGAATAAACATGGCATAAATAAATTAATTAAAGCATGCAAGCATTTAATTAAATAAAACATGGCATAAACAAATTAATTACAACATGCATTTAATTAAATAAACATGGCATAAACAAATTAATCACAACATGTATTTAATTAAATAAACATGGCATAAACAAATTAACAACTCGTTTATAACATGCAAGCAATTTAATTAAACACACAAGCGTACGAATATTTCATACGATTTAAATAAAGCATTTAAACACATGAACGTTTTAACATCATTTAAACACGAAAATAAATAGCATACGAGTATTTCGATTATTTTGAACATGTTATATAAGCATACTAACATATTACATAACTTTGACAAAAAATAAAATGAACGGGTCCCACGTTGGAAATTTGGACATTAAAAAATGGGCTTGGCACAAGCCAAACCCAAATTTTAATTTAAAACAAAATTGGGCCTAAGCCCATCACCTTTTCTTTCTCATTTTTCTTCCCTGCTCACCTCTTCTTCTTCTCCAACCCGCCAACCACCATGGCCAAAATCAAGTTCCAACACTTCAATAATTCTAACCCAAAATGGCCCCAATAATTACCTCACAAAAACAGTAAATTAAAGCCCCAAAAACAGCAAGCAAAATGACTCAAAAACAGTAGCAATTTCTTATGGAAAGATTGAGTTATTTAATATGCATATATGGCTATTAATTAGCTAAATCATTATATAATTAAATTGAGGCAAGGAGAGCATTACTAACATGAAAACTAAGTATGTGAAGCAAGTTTTGTCAATTTATACATGCATTATAAACAAAAATGAAATTTAAAGAAACTAGAGAGAGTAGTAGTTTACTTGTCCGGGAGAGCAAATTTCCAAGAAGGTAGTGCAAGAAATGGAGATAAAGAGGAGGTTTTGGTGCCCTTTTCTTGTTGGTTGAAGCAAGCTATTTATAGAGGAGAAAAAAAATTGGAGTTGGTTGGGCTTGTGGCTGCAAATGGACGGGAACAAAATATCCAAGGGTGATGATCAACTCTAGGCCGGAATAGTGATCTAGCTAGGGTTTTTTTGTGGCCAAGAATGATCATAGGGGACTTGGTGCTGATCTAGACGAGCTGGAGTGGTGCTGGAGGGTAAGATTGAATTAAATGGCATTTATGTGGCATTTATCCTATTTTTGGGCACGAACGGGATATTTTTTGTACGAGCGAAATTGCTCGAAAACGAAAATAAATCCAAGCCGAGGGTACAACTATGTGTAGAAAAATAAGGCAAGAAAACTAATATACAGTGAAGAAACGCGAAAGTTGATTTAACGTATTTATTTTCTCTTTCGGAAGTCTCAAAACGTTCGCGCGCAAAATAAATGTCCTTACGAAAAAATTTGAACAAAACTGAACGCGGTGGTGTGAAATAGAAAATTAGCACATAATTATCAAACAAAGAAATAACGCGTTCGACCCTCGGTCTCTGGAAACTTACTCGGGATCGAAAGAAGTTCACGAAAAGACAGTTAAAAGTACGAAAAAAATATAAAAAGGCACGAAATGACACGAAATTTTAAACAAATTAGCCTAGGACCAAGAATCGACAGAAATTTGATCTAGACGAGCTATTAAACGTGATAAGCGTAAAATTATGTAAATGTGACCAAAAAAGTGGTCAAAAATCGGGTAGCAACATCATGCAAACCTAGCAAGTGCCTAGCTATGCATTCACTCATGAAAAAGATATGGCATGGAGGCTCAATGTGCTCACAAGGTGCTAAATGTGACTACTAGTGTCCAGGCCTCGATGTAGACATAAGGGGCAACAGGCAGAGAGCATATATAATAAAAGATTGGTCTAATCATGCAAAATCAGTACTCAAGTCATGTGCTCATGCAAATGGGGTTTCAAAATAGGGTAGCAAGGTCATGCAAAAACTTAGAGAAACCCGAGAGTAAAAATCCGCAAATATTTCACAAAACAAGCAAACATGCACCAAGCGAAAAATAAAACATGCAGTCAAGCAATTGCAATTAAAACAAACGCAAATAAAACCCTCCCCACACTTAGGCCTCGCATTGTCCTCAATGTGAGAAGGGGGCACACATATAAAAATTAAAAGGAGTTTAAACGGGAAAAAAAAGGAAACAAAGGAAAAGAGTATATAGACAGAAATGGAAAAGAAATTGTTTTTGTTTGGGGGGGATCGAGAGGGAGGGAGATTGCGTCGGGCCACTTCGGTTGCCAAGGCCTAAATTTTCGGACTGCCGTAATCTTGCTCTTGCTGCTCTTTGAGAGCTTCTTCGTCGGACACTAGAGTCTCTCCCAAAACCTCATCCACCGTAAGTTCCTTAAGAATTTTTGGGGCTTGCTTGCCCTTCATCTTTTTCGGCTCTGGTTTGGCGGTGGCCGGTGGTGGTTTAATGGTTTTTTTTTTCGGTGGTGGGGGCGAGTTGAGAGCAGGGGCGGAGCCTTGTTAGGGCCAGACCGGGCCACAGCCCGCTCTCAAACTTTTCAAAATTTTGGATAGTGGGCTTGGTCCGTTTGGGTTGGATAGAGGCCCAACAGAGGTCACTCAAACAACAACCAAGAACAATCCTACAAATTGGAACCCAAAACCTCGTCGCCCGATCGTCCCCAATCGTGCCATCGTCGCCAATCAAATCCAATCACCATTCGCCAATCACCACCAGCCATCGTCCCGTCACCAATCGCACAATCGCCGTCGCGGCCCGCGGCACCAGCAATCGCCAATCGCCAATCTGATCCAATCGCTAATTGCCATTCCGATCCAATCACCGCCAGCCATCGTCGCGTCGCCAACCGCTGCGGTACTTTTCTTTTCTTTACTTTTTCAATTATGAATTAATAATAATGATCAAATGAGATGAGAGAGAGAGAGTAAAATTAAATCCCACCGTAATTTCTTTGCTTGCTAGCTAATCAAATTAAATAATTGACTTGGATGTAATATTGTAATGGGTTGGTGGGATTGGGATACGGATTGTTATACTAATTTGTAAGTAACTTGTACCTTGTAATTATAAAGCCATTCATCCATTTTCTGTTTGTTTTCTTGCATACTGTCAAGTTTTAGTGTTTTACTGATTCGATGTAAATGGTATTAACTCAGGTGTATTACAGTATTATATCGAATTTGAAAATTAAAAAATTCATGCCGCCGAGAAAGCAACAATGTCTCGATTCATTTTTTAGAAAACAAAGTGTTCAATCCGAAGCTAGCACACAATTGGATGTTGATGTTGATACTTCAACAATTCCGGGGCATCCCGCTGAACCTTCTGAGATTGAATGTGAGAGTAATCTTGATTCCTCTATTCATCCCATGTCTACTAGTGTCAAAGTAGATGGTTTAGAACGTGATCCAAGATTACGACGTTTTCAAGCTTCTTGGTTCTCTCAATTTCCTTCTTGGTTAGAGTATTCTCCTACCAAAGATGCCGCATATTGTTTGCCATGTTATCTTTTTACTGTGAAATCAGTTGGGCGACGTGGATGGGATGCTTTTATAAAAGATGGATTCAAGAGTTGGAAGAGGGTCAATGATGGCAAAAATTGTGCTTTTCTGAACCATATCGAGACAGATTCGAGCTCAAACCATAATATTGTCGTGAATGCTTGTGCAGATTTAATCAATCTAGCCACATTGATAAAGTCTTACTTGCACAACGGTCTAATCAAATTCAGAACAATAGACTAAGACTCAAGACTTCTATTGATGCGGTTCACTGGCTTGCATTTCAAGGGTGTGCATTTAGAGGTCATGATGAGACTTCAAGCTCTAGAAATCGTGGTAACTTCCTTGAATTGATACAACTTTTGTCATCATACAATGAAAATGTTGCAAATGTTGTTTTGGAAAATGCCCCTCCTATTGCTAAATACTCTTCACATGACACCCAAAAGGAGATTCTACATGTTCTAGCAAAGAAAGTTCGCAATAAGATCCGAGAAGATATTGGTGATTCCAAATTTTGTATTATTGTTGATGAGGCTCGAGATGAGTCTAAAAGAGAGCAAATGGCTCTTATTTTGAGATTTGTTAATCAAGATGGTTTTATAAAAGAGCATTTCTTTGATCTAGCTCATGTTCAAGACACAACTTCAGCAACACTAAAGAGTGAGATTTCAGATATTCTCTCTCGTTATTGTCTTGATATTCAGAACCTGCGAGGTCAAGGATATGATGGAGCAAGCAACATGCGTGGTGAATGAAAAGGGCTACAAGCATTGTTTATTCAAGATTGTCCTTGTGCCTATTATGTACATTAATTTGCTCACCGGTTACAACTGGCATTAGTTGCTGCAGCTAGAGAGGTACATCCAATTCATGAATTCTTTTCCAATTTGACTTTTATTGTCAATATTGTTACCTCTTCATGTAAACGTCATGATGAATTGCAAGCTGCCCAAGCATCTAAAATTGCCTATTTGCTTTCTATTGATGAACTTGAAACTGGAAAGGGTCTCAATCAAATTGGAACTTTACAACGAGCTGGTGATACTCGTTGGGGATCACATTTTCATTCCATTTGCAGCCTTCTAAGTATGTATGATGCAATTTGCTCTGTTCTTGAAAAAGTAAAGACTAATGGATCTACTTACTCTCAACGAGGTGATGCCAACTCAGCTTTGAATATGATGACATCCTTTGAATTTATTTTTATCTTGCATCTAGTGAAGGAAGTCATGGGGATTACTGAAGTACTTTGTCAAGTTTTGCAGCAAAAGTCTCAAGATATCTTGAATGCTTTACATTTAGTTTCAAGTTCAAAAGCATTGATCCAGAAGTTGAGAGAACATGGTTGGAATGGTTTTATTGAAGGTGTTATATCATTTGCAAAGAAAGAACATGTTGAGATCCCTGATTTGAGTGCTCGATATGTTGAAGGTCGAGGTCGTCGTCAACGTGATATTACTAAGGAGCATCACTATCACATTGATATATATAACGTTGCAATAGACTTCCAATTGCAGGAGCTAAATAGCAGATTCAATGAGCAAGCAATGGAGCTTTTGACACTCAGTTCAGCATTGAATCCAAATGATGGCTACAAATCCTTTAACATTGAAGATATTTGTAAGCTTGCTGAAAAATTTTATCCTCTTGATTTTAATGAGCAAGAAATGATGAGTCTCAAATATCAATTGCAACATTTTGAGTTTGAGATACAGAGTCATCCCAAACTGCAGGATTTGTCATCTCTTTCAGAATTATGTAAAGTGTTTGCAGAAACCAAGATGTCAAAGACGTTCTATCTTATAGATAGAATGATTCGTCTTATTTTAACTCTTCCAGTATCTACAGCAATAGGTGAACGTGCATTTTCAGCAATGAAAATTGTTAAAACAAGGCTTCGGAATAAAATGGAAGACGCATTTCTCGCAGATAACTTGGTGGTTCATATTGAAAGAGAAATTGCCGAGACTTTCAGTTTAGACTCGATATTAGATGGATTTGTTGATTTGAAAGGGCGTCGGGTACAATTCAGGTTATTTAATTAATTATACATAATACATATTAAATTTATTATTATAATAATTATTGACGATAATGTTTATATTTTACAGGTAATTTTTTTCTCGCCCCCCCAAATAATGATGGCAGGCTCCGCCACTGGTTGAGAGGAAGAAGAATCAGAGGTTTCCGGCGAGTGGTGTATGGCTGGCGGTCGCGCTCCTGAGGTTTGCTTGTGTGTCACTTGTTTCACCATGGCCGGAATGGTTGGTGGGTTGAGAAGATGAAGGTTGGAGAAGATGATGATGGTTGAAAGAGATAGGGGTTTGGAGTATTTTCTTACGTTGTTTTTTTTTTTATATATATATTTTTTTTTTTTGGGAGTTGGGGGGTCGGTGAAAAGGGATATTTTTGAAAAGGACGGAGTGGTGGGGATATTTTTTTTTATTATTTTTTTTCTGAAAAGGTATTGACGTGGCGCGCTGGGACGCGTTGAGTGGATGAGCGAGGACGCGTGGCGCTCGCTGGTTGGCGAGGCAGATTGCAGATAAGGATGGGACGCGTGGCGCTCGCTGGTTGGCAATGGGACGCGTGGCGCGCGCTGGTTGGCCGTGGATCTAGATAAGGTTGGGACGCGTGGCGCGCTATGAGAGGGCGACGCGGATTGCGGGACGCGTTGGATGGATGAGGGAGGACGCGTGGCGCGCGCTGGTTGGCGAGGCGGATTGCACGGATTCCCACCTGAAAATTCCAAATGACTCCCGGGTGAGGGAGAGGAGGGAAAACAAAATAAATTAAATGCAAATAAAGGGAGAGGGGACAAGGCATTTAATGAAAGAGATGTGAGCGGGATACGAGATAAAGCAACGGTCAAAAGAGACATGAGAAGGGATAAGTGTTTGACTTGGGTAATGAAATAAATTAAAAAGGAAACATGACTTGGGGAACGGCATAAATTAAAATGGCATGACTTGGGGAACGGCCAAAAGGGAACAAAATTAATTAAAAAGGAGCATGCAATATTTAATTAATAAAAAGACATGAAAAAAAATTAAACAATGAAAAGGCATGCAGGGCATGCAATAATTAAACAAGAAAAGAGCATGCATTATTTAAATAATAAAAGGCATGCAAAAATTAAATAATAAAAGGGGAACGAAAAAGAGATAAAGGAGGGAAGAGTGAAGGGTAGTTCGACGATTCGTGGAATTCTCCACGATCGTGGCCTTGTTTAACGTCGAGGCCTCGACGTTGGATACTCAAATTACTTTGGGTCTGGTGGCTCTGCCATAAGGGGGTGGAAACCTTCATGGAACAGCTCCAATCTGTGGTCTTGAATTTTGAAAATAAGGCCCGTGCCTATACTCTGAATCTCAACTACACCATAGGCATACACCTTCTTGATGAGGTAAGGCCAGTCCATCGAGGCTTCAACTTTCTACAAAAGAGCCTAAGCCGAGAATTATGGAGTAAAACTTTCTGTCCAGTAGCAAAGGTCTTAGGAGAGCAACTTATCGTGACGGGGCGTCTTGCCCTTGATCGTGTCACTGGCAGGATATGGAGCTAGATTGGCATTAGGTGTCTTGCCCTCGCTTGTCAAAATGGTGTCGGTATCAGTTGAGGCGAGGGTTGGTGTCATGGCTTTGGGGACATCAGGAGTGGGTACGAAAGTTACCGGGGTTAGTTGAGGAGCACATAGGGCTGGTAAGAGTGTCGTGACCTCGACGGCCGTCCATCCAAGGGCCTCGCGATATCCTTTGAGTGTGAAAATTAGATCGCGCTCTGCAGCAGGATGGAGCTTGTTAGAGATGATCACCGGGAGTGTGTCATGCTCGCCAAGGTAGGCGTACTTGAGGTGCGAGGGCAAGCTCTTCAAATCCCAGCTTAGGGGCCTCTGCCAGTGCATTAGTATTGATGTTCCCGTCGAGGGCACGATGTGCAGAGTTGTCAGCATTAAGATCGGAGACTTGTGTAACAATGGGGTCAATAGCATCAACAATTGAGTGCTCTGAAGTAACAAGTGTCAAAGTGAAGGTGTCCAGCATGATGGGCGGAATACTCCTGTCGAGGGCAAGCTGTAGAGAATCATCAGCAGCAAGTGTAGAAACTTTCTCAACAATAGGATCAATGATATCAACAAAATTAACACTAAAGAACTCAATAAGGTCATGCATAGCTGATTGCATTGCATTTCATCATGTTTTATTGTCCATTTTCTAGTTATTTTGGACAGTAATTCTATTGATATTCCCTTTTATTTCCCACATTTGATCAGGTCTGGTTTGGAGGCTGAATGAGAAGAGTTCACGAATTTTAGAGTTGAAGCTGTTTATTCGAGTCTAGGCCTGGATCTTGGCCTAGACAAGATCGTATCTGACGCAGTGCGCTAACCAGAATCGTCTTGGCCTAGACTTCGGCCAAGACTCCTTTGCGATCAGACTGCAGCTTGGAGCGATTGAAGTATTTTTGGAGATGGACTCTCACAGCTGGCACGTAGCAGCTGTTCCGCTATTTTAGAGGGATCTGAAGACAATCTTATGAAGAATCCCGAATGGGATCTCCCTCTCTATTATTTAGCGATTTAGTTTTCATTTATGAACAATTAAATTGTAATTATCTTTTAGGATATTTTAGGAGTTTGAGTTGGATTGGGACAGAGGTTCTTATGGCTATTTTAGTTGAACATTATTCTCCTCTGTCCGCATCCAATCTCTGAACCAAATAGCTACGCAATCCTTCTTTCTTAGTTTACCATTGTTAAAAACTTTGCTCCGATTTTATTTCGGATTTAAGATATTTATGCAAATTAATTTCTTCATCTTTTATCCATGAGTATGAGTAACTAAAAACCACATTCTTGGTAAGGGTGATGAGCTGCAGTTCCTAATGCAATCGTGAGACACAATCCGTTCTTCACAATCTCTTTCTTTGTATTTATTTATTCTTGAACTTAATCCATCGCTTACTCACTAGAGCCAAGGTTTGATCATCCTTGTTCTCTAGGAGAGAAGAGTTGTAACCAGCCTAGAAGGAGAGGGAGTACCCGCCGGCTAGACGGAGTAGGTGACTAGTCTCGAGCAGACTAGAAGAATAGGTAAAATAGGTAGAGACCAGATTGACAACCTAGGAACTTAGCCTAGGTACTGTCTTCCCCTGTGCCATTGAAGAGGTGAGCAACCATTCAAGACAGCAGTCAAACGGATAAACCCTTTAACCAGCAAGGTGTCCCTTGGCTAGGATTATCAGGAGAGGGAGTACCCGCCAGATAGTTTGAAGAGGAGGGAAGATAGGAGGGAAAAGGAGTTCCTCCCCTCTATAGCAGTACTATGAAGAAGAGATGAACATACTTCAGTCTATGATCGATGCATAAGAACGCAAGCTCACCCATCGCCCTTACCTGGAATTCCGTATCACAAGACTTTTTCCCAATCTAGCCCGCAGTCTTGGCCTAGACTTCGGCCAATACTATTTTATATTTTAAACTGTTTTCATTATTTTCTGTTTTGTCTTTAGTTTCAGATAACACCCAACCAAAACTCAGTGACGAGGAAGTCAAACTCAAGAACTACGTTTCCTAGAGGTCTCTGTGGACGATCCTCTTACCATCATCTACAAACCATTGTAGACAGTGATAAGTTGTATTTCTACCCCCAATTCCATACTTATTTCACTCTTATATTTGACGTGTTCGACGCGCGGTCAATAGCGTTAGGCATATTGAACTTGATGGTCTCGCCGTCGAACTCAAGAGTAATCGAGGCGTCATGGACATCGATCTTGGCCCTTGTTGTCTTAAGGAATAGTCTGCCCAGGAGCATGTTCGAAGCCTTGACAGAATTCTCATTCTCCATGTCAATCACAAAGAAATCGGCTGGGTAGATGAAATCACCAACTTGGACCAAGACGTCCTCAACGACCCCCTTGGGATGGATGACGGATTTGTCAGCTAGTTGGATCGAGGTCTCGGTGGGCTTGAGGGGTCCAAGGCCTAGACTGTTGTATATCGTCAAGGGCATGACGTTGATACCTGCACCTGAATCACACATAGCTCTACCAATATCAGTAGTGCCAATTTTACAGGAGAGGGTGAACATACCTTTGTCTTTGCACTTGATCGGTAGCTTTCGCTGGATCGAGGCCGAGACATTCGCACCTACACAAATCTTGTTCACACCTATCATATTACATTTGTTAGCACACCAAGTTTTCAAAAATTTAGCATACCGAGGAACGTTTTTTATAGCCTGCAGCAAAGGAATATTGACTTGGACTTTGCTGAACATGTCAAAAATCTCACGATCCTTACTTTCCTTCTTGGTCTTGACCAGCCTTTGAGGGAAGGGTGGTTCAAGGATCTTGTGAATATACTCCTGGGTAAACTCAGGAGGAATTTTATCATTACGCGGGGTCATTCCTCTAGGAGAGCGGATGCGATCTTCCTTACATTCTGGTATCTTGGCCTCCTTGTGCTTAGGAACTTTCTTCTTCTTGGTCGAGGGCTCGACAGATTCGTCGTCGGGGCCTGGAAGAGAGGAGCTAGATGGGTTGCCATCGAGGTCTCAACTTTCGCGAGAAGGCAATTGGAGACCGCTGCGAAGAGTCATAGCACACACACTGTGCTTTGGGTTGGCCTCAGTCTGCCCAGGAAATCTACCTTGATTTTTCAACTCTTTCATTTCAGCCATCATGATGCTCACTTGCTTCTCGAGGTCTGCTACCTTTTTTTCATGAGCTATTTTCTCTTCATGATCTATTTCATCAACCGGTGGTACGGTGAAGGTCTGACCTTGAGGGCGTTGATGTTGGTACTGATTGTTGTGGTAGCTAGGCCTGGGCATGAAGTTCTGCATGTTGAAAGGAGGAGGCTGATTGCCATAGGGGTTTTGTTGCTGTTGTCGAGGCCCTGATGATTGATGATTGTTCGGCCAACCTGGGTTGGGTTGTTTCCAATTCTGGTTGTAATTTTTGCCATATGGGGAATTATACCCTCCTGCTGCATTTACTTGAGTTTCATCTGGAATGAACGGGCAGGCATCGGTGGGGTGATCCGAAAATTGGCAGATCTAGCAGGCTTTCATTTGGACAGGCTGAATCGAGGTCATGCTCTGTAACATACTCGTGATGACTGCCAACTGATTTTCCATCGCTGCTGAGCGGGCGTCTTGATTGTTGTTGTTGATTATGGGCACAACATTCTTTGCCATAAGCTCGATCATGGCCTTGGCAACAGCAGGAGTGAGGCGGGTGAGAGAGCCGTTTGCGGCGGCGTTTAGCAGGGCTTTGTCTTGGGCTCGCAGACCCTCACAAAAATATTGGATCAAGGCATGCTCGGTGAGGTTGTGGGAGGGGCATAACGCCTGCATCTTCTTGAAGCGCTCATAATACTGATTGAGGTTCTCCGTATCCTTCTGAAGAATCGAGACCAACTACTTGCGAGTGATCATGGCCATGGACGTCGGATAATACTTGTCCGTGAAGACCTTGGACATTTCTGGTCATGATCGAATGGATTTAGGAGGGAGGTCGTAGAACCAATCGAGGGCATCGTCCTTGAGGGACCACATGAAGGCACGGAGCTTAGCTTGCTCAATGCTGACATTGGTGGGCTTCATGGCCTCGCAGATATTGTGGAGCTGCTGGAGGTGTCGATGAGAGTTTTCCTTGGCCATGCCACGGAAAAGGGGGAGATGGTGCATGACTGCTGATTTGAGCGTCCAGTCATAGGCAACGATAAGCCAATCAATGCAGGTACTTGGTGTTTCAGGGGTAGCATTTAGGTCGTCAATGGTTTGGATGTTTGGTGGAGGATCGGGACCTGGAGGAGGAGGAGGGTGGGGAGGTGGATCTTGTTCCATAGTATGTAGAACTGGGTTGTCGAGGTCTTGATGAAATAGAATACCGTGATTATCCGAGTGAGATCGATGATTGTCGAGGGCAGGACGTGAGGCTTCCCTACGACTGGTAGATTGTCCTTTGGCCTGTCTTCGAAGTCCTTTCCCAGTTCGAGTAAGTTCGTGATCGAGGGGTAGTAGGTCTAGTGCAGATCTCCTGGTCATGCAAACAAAAGAGAAAAATCAGTTTCGTCACAATCCCCGGCAACGGCGCCAAAATTTGACTCGCTGTCGAAACGGGTCAAAAATAATATATTTCCTGAGGCCTAGATGCACAAACTAATTTGTGTAAAGCGGTAACAGGGTCGAACCACAGAGATTGAGAGAAACGAGATCAAGCCCTCGATTGTATGACAGAGGTAAAAATGCACAGAATCACGATAACAAAAGGGGGGTTATAGGTTAATCAAGTTAACCAAGAGAGTGATCAGAGATAACAATTTTAACTACTAAAAATGAAAATCGAGGTCACGATGAGTAAACAATAATAATAAAGATCAGAGATAAAATAAAACGCAAAATAAACAATTAGATTAATAAGCAAAGATAATAAGTCAAGGAGAAGGGAACTTGGTAAAGGGCTTTCTTGGGTTGCGTCGAGGGCTTGATTGTCATCAGTGCAAAGATTTTCCGTTCTAACGTTACAGACGTGCTATAGGGGTCATATTTTCACGTAGACCCCCTGCTTTCTTTCATAAGGAGCCACCCCCCGTTTTCACTGTTAATAAGGTGGCCTCGATCCTTTGATATCCTCTCAGCCACCTATCTTGTCATCAAAAGACAGCCTTTTTCACTTTAGCTTGTCACTAGCACAAGGGATCGATGCCTCGATTTGTCAAGATCACGACAGGACCCTAACCAGCTGCATGCTCTAGACGAATGAACCCAGATCTACCAGAGAACACTAATCTAGTTGTCTACACCTACCCAACAGTCTCACGCTAGTTGTCACTGCAGAGTCACGACAATAATCACAAAGGGAAGATTAAAAGTTGATCAGGCCTTGAATCACCCTAAGCAAAAATGGAATTAAAATGACAAGCAACCAGATATAACAAAGAGAACATGTTAAGAGCAATCAGGCCTCGAATCTACCCAAGCAACCCTCGATACACCTTTACCAAGAACGTGGGTTTTAGCCACTCATGTTAAGAGATAAACAAATAAAAGATGGAAATAACATAATGAAAGATAAAGGAAGAGTAAAGGATAAAACTTGATTAATGGTGCTTGTTACAAAGCTTGGAGCCAGCAGCTATGAAGAGAAGAGGGAGGAACAAGTCCCAAAACTAATAAACTAGAAGAAGGCTACTGAAATTAGTTTAAGAGTAAAATATCTAAAGTGTCATGAGGTGTTGAAACCCTAGCACATAAGGTTGTATATATACACCAGCCACCCACTAAGGGACAAAATTCCAGCTAAGGGAAGTACAACACAAGGAGCCCATGCTCCTGCAAAAGGGGTGACCCACGATGGCAGAAAAGGGGAATATTCCTTGGGATCCACGCAGAGCATCTAACATGCACCAGGGAGGACACGTGGAGTGATTGGAGTGGAGCCACGTGGGTTTGGCGTTTGCACTCGTCGAGGTCTCGATGACATTGTCGAGGGCAGGAGATCAGCATCTTTGGGAATATTCCGGAACGTTCTAGAATGTTCTAGAATACTCTAGAAGGGACACGTGGAAGCACAGTTGCGAGGACACGTGGATATAAGGCTCTTGGTCCATCGAGGGCTCGATGATAGGCCTCGATGAAGAAATTGGTCCTTGGACTCGACGATGGTCCTGAAGCTTAGAGTCCGCAAAAATCACCCAGAAAGCATGTCTTTTCGCACATTTCTCCTTCTTGGCCTTGATCTGTGATAAAGATGGAAATACGAGTGGATTAGTAGTATCAAGTCCTAAATCAAGGCAAAACTAAAAGGAAAAACATGCATAAAATACATGCTATCACAAACGAAGCTGCCATCCGAACCTTTGACAGAGAGCAGTTCGGTGTGGAAATGGATAATGTCCGTAGATAGGATTGTGTGGTAACGAGTTCTTCCAAGTCACTATGGTTCAGCTGTTCTCATGGAATTGTACGGGACTAGCTTCGGCTAGGAAGAGGCAGTTTGTTAAGAAAATTATGCAAGGTGATCAAGCGACATTTTGTCTGTTACAAGAAAGCAAGAGAGAAGAGGTGGATGACTTTCTCATCCAAGCTTTAGGGGGGGGGGGGGGGAGGTAGGGAGACGGGTTGGACATATGCTCCATCAATTGGAAGATCGTGGGGTTTAATTTCGATGTGGGACTCTACAGGATTTCGATCGGAGTATACAGAGGTGGGATTTAATTTTACATGGATAGAAGGCAAGCTTATAGCGGGAAACACGCGTTGTGCAGTCCTAAATGTGTATGCTTCCAACGATGTGGAGCGGAGAGGACAATTATGGGAGGTATTGGGTAATAAGATAGTGGAGCGGAGAGGACAATTATGGGAGGTATTGGGTAATAAGATAGAGACCGCAGGAATACCAGTGTTAGTGGCAGGAGATTTCAACGAAATATTAGCCCCATCAGATCGCTTACAGAGGGGCGGGTTACTCCAGGAGTATGATTCCTTTTCAAGAGTGGGTAGATAGATGTGGTATGCAGGACATTCAGCTGGTAGGAAGGAGGTTTAGATGGTCTAACGCCATTAACAAAAGTAAGATTGATAGAGTGTTTGCTCAAGTCGAGTGGCTGAGTTGTCTCAATGATTGTGCTTACAGCGCTGGACAAAAATGGATCCGACCATGCGCCGTTATTCCTTAGACAGGATAAGGTTGATTGGGGGTCAAAAGCATTCAAGGACTTTTCGATATGGTGGGAAGCTAGAGGATTCAAGGACTTGGTGGCGGAATGGTGGATGGAAGTAGGCACCGAATTTCTAGGTAACATCAGGGTTATTCATAAGATGAGATACTTGAAGAAGAAAATTCAGGCTTGGAATAAGAAAGTATTTGAAAATGTGGAATCCTGATTAAGAGATATGCAGGGAAGATATGAGGAGTTTGAGAGACTGGCAGACGAGCGTGCCTTGACTCAAGAGGAACAAACCGAACAGGAAACCATTAAAACTCAGCTTTGGACTCAACATGAGCAAGTGGAGAGGTACTGGCAACAAAAGAATAGAGTGAAGTGGAATGTTCAGGGCGATCGCAATACAGGGTTTTTTCACAGGATGGCCAAAATTGCAGTAAGGAGGAGCAACATTAGAGAGATTGTGACTCAAAATGCGAGACTCACAACGCTAGTGGATATTAAGAGGGTTGCCATACAACACTACGAGACCTTCTTTCAGTCGGTCAGTTGGAACAGACCTCGGATGCAGGACTTAGGGTTCTCGAAGTTGTCAAAAGATGAAGCGACTGGGTTAGAAAGGGAGGTTACTCAATCTGAAATTTGGGAGGCGGTGAAGGGATGTGATGGTCAAAAAGCTCCTAGGCCGGATGCGTTTTCTCTTCGATTTCTGCAAAAGGCGTAGGATATAATCGGGGTGGATTATTGCAGACTGATTCAGGAATTTTTTAGGCCAGGGAAATTCCCGGCGGGGGCAAATACTTCATTTCTAACTCTCATGCCGAAGGTGCCCGAGGCCAAGCGATTTAGTGAATATCGCCCCATAAGCTTAATGAGTAGCTACTATAAAATTATTTCTAAGATTATGGCGAGACGGCTTAGCGAGGTAATCACGAAAGTGGTTAGCGAGGTCTAACATGGTTTCATTAAAGGGAGGCAAACTCTTGACTGTGTCATGATAGCAAGTGAGGTAGTGCATTACTTGTAGGAGATGAAGCAGCAGGGATTGCTTTTTAAACTGGATTTTGAGAAGGCGTATGATTCCATTGAGTGGGCATATCTAGAGGATGTGATGAGGCACATAGGTTTCAGAGGGAAGTGGAGGGGTTGGATTAAGCAATGTGTTAGCACGAATAAAGTGTCTGTACTAGTCAACGGGTCACCATCTGGACAATTTGGTGTGGGAAGAGGGTTGCGGAAAGGATGTTCTATGTCCCCGTTCCTATTTAACATTGCAGCGGAGGGACTACATCATTTATTTATCCGAGCAGAGGAGGTGGGGGTCACCATTGACTATGCAATCTTTGCTTGACTCTTCCCCAGGTCTGAGGCTGAGACCGATTCTTCACCTCCTTGCTCTATATCGTTAGTTTTCAGTTCCTTTTCTTCTCCTTGTTTCCTTGACCTGTGTTCTGCAAAAAGGGAGTAGAAACCACCAATTAGCAACAGAAAACTCATTCAAATAAGCTGAATTGAATGCCAATTTATCGCCATAAAAGTATTCAATCAACCCCCAAACTCGTCTGCTCTGAATCAAATCTGTTAGTCAAACACAAAAATGGAAGCCAACCAACAACAATCTAAGAGAAACCAAGAACAAGAACGAGAAAAGAAATGAACAGATGATGATGATGAATATTCAAAAATAGAAAAGGAATTATTCTTCTTCTTGCTTGTTGGGCTTGTCAAAATCGGAAGAGGGAGAGTGTGGCGGATTGTGGCAGTGACGGTTTTTTGGTTTTGATGGAGGTAGATCAGAGAGGACGGTTGGTGCCGGCGATCGATGGATGGCAGATGACGGTGTGGTGGCAGTGGGTTGCGACGGTGGTGATGGCAGTGAGATGGAGGTGGGAGATCAGGATTGAGAGGAGAGAAATTGAATTTTGGGTAGAGGATGTGGTTTTGATTTGGCAGAGGAAAAACTTTGCTGACATGGCATGACAAGTTAGCAATTATACATGTGGCATTTAACATGTCGTGCCACGTCGGATACTTGACGGACATTGTCTGACGGTGTTAGTGAGGTACCAAAATGTGAACAACATTTTGAATGTGAGTATTTTTTTAAAGCAAAAAAAGATGAGGTAGCAAATATATCAATCAAATAAAATGCAGATGTCATTTTTTGTATTAACCCGGAAAAAAACGGAAGAAAACCAAACAGTACAATAATTTGTTTGCAACTAAGAAAACCAAACAGTATAATAATTACAACAAAAGACATTGGTAACCTACAATAACTATAAGTTACAAATCTTAATATTTCTTTGACTTAGCTGTCTCTGCACCGTATGCAGCAGAAAGACAAGCAGATCTTATAAGGTATTTTATACCAGCGGCTCCCTTGAATTGCATGGGCTCTCCACTCCACCTACGTGATAGGACAATCAAGGCAAAATTCAATGCGTAGAGATAACACAGGATGAAGAACAAGAACCCAAGAACACCAACAGTAATAGCAAGCCAAAATGATCGCTCCAACACGGCATACATTCCCATTACGAATGACACTCCCATTAATCCGGTTGCTGCAACCGTGAGGAAGAAGGCCAACATGAACAAGCATAGCATTGTGTTGTATTTTCTTTTCAACAACAAGAATATGTGGTTGAATATGGCGGAAATAGAGAGAACCAATGATGATGTGTTTGTTAGAACAAATGCTTTGAAAATTGGTTTCTTCAATAGAACTGCTTCTCCTGCATCAGGGCCATCACCACCTTTGTAACCTCCAGGTAAGGTGAAACCAGCGCAAAAAGTAACAGTAGCTACAAGTGCAGCCACGACCAGTTGACCTGCACTTGCTCTCTTAATGCTAGATTCTTCACATTTCCATTCTTCTTTCCATACATTTTCGTCATGAATGATCCGCCGACCAGAAGGAACTCCATATCGACTCATAAATCCTACATTTGTCCTTTGAAAAATGGTCGTTTGATCACCTATGTTCTGCATTAAGGGAAAGATAAGTTTTTTAATGCAACTAAATGCTAGTAACTCTTACTCATCACAATCAATGAAAGCATAAACCTACTGCGGATTGCATAAGCTTTGCATGAGCCAAGATGATATCCAAAGCTGTATGATTTTGCTTGTTACAAGCCATCTTATCAATTTTAGTGTGCATGCTTGGCATTTGAACCGAAGTAGTCAAGGAAGTAGTTGCCAGTTGGTGGAGAATTGTGTTTCCTTGATGATCACTCTCATTTATGAGGTTATTACAGAGAGGGGATTTATTCAGAATCAAATCAAGTACAGCCTGATCCCCTTTCTCTGCAGCAAAATGCAATGCATTCCAACCTCTACTATCAACCTGCTCGCAACAATCCGGACATCGTTCTAAGAGCTCTTTGATTACGAGTTTTTTACTGCGACGAGCTGCAATATGAAGAGTTGTTAACTTATCATTGTTGTTGTTCTCATAAGCCATGGATCTATCAAACCCCACCAGCAAACGAACCATCCAAACATGACCAAAGTGAGCAGCATAGTGAAGTGCAGTCCATCCTTGATTGTCCACTTGCTTGGCAAGAGTTGCTTCAATTTTCTTTCCTATTTCCTGTACTATTATTTTTGCTATCCCTGAAAGCATCGCAAAAGATGATAACAATTAAATATAGAAGGATGAAGTAGAAACACAAAAGTCCATTCAAGAAGATCCACTCCAAGAATTTCTGACTTCAAGAATATGTTTAATTGACTTTGAACCCCAAAAGTATTTGTCCAAAAAATTATTCTAGTCTCCAACAAACAAACATTATAAGCTCAACTAATGCAGGTATTACTCCAGAACAATAATCAAATACTTATTGACAAGATAAGAGAGATTTTATCTTAACCTTTGTAATTGTGCATTACAGCTGCGTGCAAAACAGTTCGACCTAAGGGACCTTCAACTCCTGGTGACTGGCAGTGGGCAAGTATTTCCTGCACAACATCGTTATATCCTCTCTCGGCGGCTATGTAAAGTGGGGTCTCACTAGCACCATTTTGAAGATAATAATTCCCATCCGAGTCTCCTTCAGACAAAATCCTCACTATTTTAGGATAATTACCTCTTGCAGCTTCATGTAATGCTGTGTCCTTGTCTATATTTTTGGTTCGCAGCATCTGCTTCCACCCTTCTCCACCACTCTCCAAATCAGCTTCTTTGTGTATAGCTTCAACCATCTCATAATTTCCATGTCTTGCTGCTAATTGTAATGGTGTTTCCTCTTTGATGTTTGGCTTTGTTAAAAGTTCAGGACACAGTTTAAGAATCTCTTCAAGAGTTGATACTTGGGTTTGGGTTGGGGAATTTGAGATTTTCTTGCTTGAAGCTATGATATAAACATGAAGAATTGTGTTTCCTTTAGGAGTTGTTTGGATAGCCAGGTGCTCACGATGTGCAGTAAGGTAGTACAAATTGCCAGTAGCTGCTGCATTGAATAATTGAAGATCCATTTGCATCAAATCTCTCCTTAGTTTCTTAGCTTCGATGATGTAGAAGTGAAGGAAATGTTTATATTAAGGAAAAACGATAAAGGCCAACGAGTCAATGAAGAACTTTGCCGAGAAAGCTCATGCATTTTTGTTAAAGAATAAAAAATCGAAACTAAAAGTTGACACTGACCATTTCTCACAAAGCTTACCAAACTGAAGGGAATGTCTAAGGCTTTTATTTTTTTGCCATCGACGTATGCTCTCTTATAAAACACGGTCACTGATTAGGACATCAGATATAATATGAATACCGATATTACGACTTAGAAAAATTAAAAATTATTGCACACCATATATATATATATATATATATATATATATTTATGTATATTAATATACACTAGTCTAATGACCCGCGTCTTGCGCGGTTATATTAGATCATTGATAAAATAAATATTTAAATATGCATACTAATTTTATATAATAACATATACTATAAGGTAAATAAAAAAAATAAAAAATTAAAATTAAAATTAAAACTAAACTTAGCTTCCATTATCCATTATATGATCAACAGCATGTCCAATGAATATTTGTGAATAAAATAAAAAATTTGTGAATATATATATATATATATATATATATATATATATATATAATTACATTCATTTTCATATACTAGGCTCGAGTCACGTGCGATAGTGTTAATTTTCTTATTATAAATTTGAAAAAATAATGTAAATCTTTTTGATAGCCTAATTTAATTTTTTCGACAAAATTTAAATAATTAATTATTATGTGTTGTAATGAACCAAAAAAATTTAAAATCTCTCCCAAAAATAATTATTAGTCATAACGACAACATGTTTAAATTTTAATTATTTTCTTAAATTGTTGGCTAATGTCTTTTCCGTTTTCTTCTTCTTTGTCGTCTTTGTCTTCGACAATATGAATTAATTAAGTATCTATTTTCTTTAAAAAAATTAGGCATGTTTTTTTACTTGAATAATTGATTGTGCATAGTCTGAAACTGAGCATCCAATAATATTTTATGCTCTCCATCATAAAACTTTGCCACAACAATAATTATTCTTTCTCGTCTCTTCTTCAAATCTAAAGTGGCTTAATAAAAATAAAATGAAATTAGGGATCATAACTTTCGTGGTTCGTGTTCTAGATTTAGTAAAAAATGTTATAAAATAGCTTTAAAAAACAAGCCATGATTGATTAAATCAATTCAACAATCTTAAAGTCCAATTCAAAAATGTTATAAAATAGCTTTGAATACACACGGTGATCTGACAAAATAAAATTTTATCACATTAATGAAAAAAGAATTTTAACAGTTTACTAGGAGGAGAAAATATTGATCAAGAAATGTAACCTTTCAAATTGGTACTTCTCTTGTTTCGGGTCTCGCTATTTTTTTGAATTCTTTCTCGTCGTCTCTCCTCCAAAATTAAAGTATGAAAAAATAAAATAAAAATAGGGATGAGTTTTGTGGTTTGAATCCTACACCTATTTCACGGGAAAAGACACCCCGGAGTCCCTATCGTTATTATTTTCATTTTAGTCAGTCCCACTTTTCGAATTTGGTTCAATTGGGTCCTAACCGTTAGCTCGGTTATCCACCCCAGGTCCCGCCGTCTAAATCGACCCTAACGGCGTTAGACGACCATTAAGTACCATTATTTTATTATTATTTCTGAAAAATAATATAATTAATTTTATTTTATTTTATTTTATTATCTAATTAATTTTTAAAAAATTCAGAAAATAATTTAAATATTTTACTAAAAATATAATTAATTTAAAAATTCAGAAAATAAATATAATTAATTAAATAAACTAAAAAACACAATGTAATTAATTAAAAAATTCAGAAAAATAATATAATTAATTTTTCATTTTTCATTTTATTATCTAATTAATTTTAAAAAAATCAAAAATAAATAAATAATTTATTAAAAAATGTAATTAATTTAAAAATTCAGAAAATAAATATAATTAATTAAATAAACTCAAAAAAATAATGTAATTAATTTAAATGAAATAAGAGATAATAAAAGAAAAAAAATAATTATATTATTTTTCTAAATTTTTAAATTAATTACATTGCTTTTTATGAATTAGTTGATTAATTATATTTTTTTCTGAAATTTTAAATTAATTACATTACTTTTTATAAATTAATTATATTTTTTTCTAAATTTTTTAATTAATTATATTTTTTCTGAATTTTTAAATTAATTACATTATTTTTTATAAATTAATTACATTGTTTTCTGAATTTTTTAAAATAATTATATTATTTTCTGAAGTTTTAAAATTAATTAGAAATAAAACTGATTTTTTAAAAATTAATTAGATAATAAAATTAAAAATTAAAAAATTAATTATATTATTTTTCAGAAATAATAATAAAATAATTGTACTTAACGGTCGTCTAATACCGTTAGGGTCGATTTAGACGGCGGGACCTAGGGTGGATAACGGAGTTATCGGTTAGGACCCAATTGAACCAAATTCGAAAAGTGGGACTGACTAAAATGAAAATAATAACAACAGGGATCCCGGGGTGCTTTTCCCCCCTATTTCACACGTGAATTAAAAAACCGTAAAAGTTTAGAACAAATTGTAAAAAAAAATGAATTTATAATATAAATTTTTTCTATTTTTTTTACTTTTTTAGAAATTATTTGTTAAAAGCTCTAATCCCAAACTTTGTATATATTATCTTACGAAAAGAATTTGGAATTGCACAGTCCGTCTTATAAAAGAATCCTTGCTATTTGGCTAAGGTGTTTAAAACGAATTATATAACCAAGAGGGTTAAAAGAATACAGTATATTAACTAAATAAATAAATAATTACAACGCATAATAAAATCAATTATTTTATTTTAATTATTAACATAACCTAAATATTTTTATAATTGCATGTGACTAAAACAATCTCACAATTAGTTTTTGGACCATGCTTGGGACACACAATAGTAAATCACACACCCATTATTATACAATCTAGGCCGTCCATTTTCAGATTTTATTAAAAATTAATTGATGAATTTGACCGTGAGATGGCAAGCGTGTGGTTGTGTGTGGTGGTGATTGCCTCAATGCCCTTAGCCACGATATGCGGCCCTTGTTCCTTCCTTTGTCTCAAAATCTCGAGTTTTTTTTAGCTAACCCAAGTATTTTTAAAACTTATTTGTGGAAGTGTGGTAGTCTCAAATTTATTCTTCATTCTAAGGGTGATATATACATATTATTGATGTCATTTTTTTTTATCAATAATTTATTCTTATATTCTAGCAAGATTAATGATGAAAACACCGCAATTTTTTTTATTTAACTATATTAGTTACAACCTAAAAAAATAAAAACAAACAGCACAATATATCCATTTAATTAATTCAATTCTCTGCTTTCATCTCTGGTGACTAATGAAGATTTGACCAATTACCAGTATTTTATGCCAAATTAATCGCTAATAGTAATCAAGCTTTTTTGTGGTATATTAGAACAATAAGATAGTGCACTCCAAGTGTTTGTTAATTTGTCTCAATGAAAAATGATTGATGGATTTGTAAACAATTCAAGTGATTTCTTCAAGAAGTCTACTGATACATCATCAAATGCCAAAGCTCCAACTGTAAATCTGACAGCTTTATGTGCCTTCACAATTTTCTCCGGTGGTGGCTGTAGGAGCAGGAGGAGGATGAAAATCATGGGATTGATAACGGGTAAGAAGAAGTAGATGACGGCGGCAGAACATCTGGACAATGTTGGCTATGAACCGGATACTAAAGTATGTTTAGGGTTTATTTATTCATTAAATTAATTTTTAATAAAAAAAATTAATATTTAATAACTGATGTGGAGCTGACATACACAAAATGACTATTAGTTAGTAATTATTTTTAAAAGTACTAGACAATAAAAAATAAATTTATAAAATACAATTTTTTGGGGAAAAATAGAGAAGCACTTATAGTTCAATTGATTAGTACATATCATTTTATAATATAGATCATAAGTTCAATCACGGTATCATAATAATTAATATTATAACCTATTTTGAAAAAAAAAATAATAACGAAAGGAGAAGAAAGATCATGAGAGCACATAGTTCTTAAAAAAATATTGAAATAGAACTAATCATATTCCCTTTTTTTTCCCTTCTTTCTTAAACAAACAATACGTTTTTTTTTTTTTTGGGAGGACAAGGTGACGTACACCACTTCTAACCCAAAGAAAAAAAAAATGTACGTACACCACAAGCTAAAGAGTACCTGAAATGTGAAATCCGAATTTGCAACAATCACAACTTATTTGGCAACAACTATCATAAATTGGGCTATGCCTCTTCGTTATAAAAGAAAATGCTTGTCAACTATGCATCATACCAGTGTTAAACTTGAAGAGAACTTGGCCTCAAGTGCAATCATCCATTTAGATGCAAACATTTATCAAAATTCAGAATTTTGCAGGGTGACATTGATCTCTCGTTGGCCAAACTGTTATATAGTACCATATCTTAATGGAAAAAATAGAAGTCTAAAAGGGCAAAAGAAATTATCAATAGCTTCAAGCTAGTCCATCCCTTCTCTTCTTCTTCAGGATCAGTGATCTTCAATCTTCTTCAAGCCTTTCATGTCTGTTGTTTCCACACTGTTAACAGAAGCACAGCTCAGTGAATTCACGTTGGATGCTAAATCAAGCAACATTTCCAACAAAGCGAAAGCACAGAAAACAACAACAATAATCTATTGATAATAAGTGGAAAATCTGAACAGTGTGTGCATATGCTTAACCTTTTAAGCCTCTGCTTTCTTGCTAAACTAATCCAACCTTCAGATTAACTTGAAGACCAAGTTATGAGAAGCATTCTTGGATGTGACATTTTATTTAACCTAAGCGTTACCGCACAAAAACCCTCCTATAACTCTCTTAAGATATCACACGCTATTTAAAAAGCAAACAGCAATAAGACATCAAATACACACTCAACTTTCACTTTATGTTCCTAGATACTTATTCAAGATTCAATTAACTATACCACAGAAACAACAAAATATACTCCTCGTACAACTTGATCAAGCTTGAACTACTTATTACATGGATTTTCTTTTTCATACAGATAAGTAACACAAAAACATTCATCCAGAGCTAAAAACTTCAAGCGGGAATAAATGGCATAACCCCCTAATTTCAATGTTTTTAACGGGACAAAATTTGACGTCCAACATGTGGTTTGAGCACACAAAAGTTAAGTCCAAGACTCTTGATTTCCATAAAATTACATGAGAGGCACTAGTAACAAATACTAAACATTATATCATCTGAAATTTGAATTAACTGTCTATGGTCTCAAATTCTCACTGAGACAGCTTCATTCAGAAATATAATTGTTACAACAATGCAATTAGAATACAGACATGGACTAAGTAGTGAACACAAGCACCATAATTCATATAAAAAAGTTGACAACAGTTACATAAGAGAAAAAGGATAGTGACAAAAATATTTCGTGCAAGTAGAGATTGTCTATAACTTACGTTGTTCCATACAGGCCAATCTTTTGAACTTTTGTGATGTCAGAACCTGACTGATTATCCTCAATAAATATTGTCAAGCTGACCAAGAGTAACAAATTTAATTACATAATACCCATTAGGATGAGAACGGAGGAGAAAGCATAAAATGGAAGAACTTTCCACATACCTACGAACATTCTGAAACTTGACATACTTCACAGCTACTGGTTGTCCCTGCAGATATGTAGATGAAACTTGAACATTCACATATAATGATACAATATACTATATTGGTGCTTTTCTGAACATCTACGCCTTTCCACAAGCATCCACATTATAGTAACTGTGCAACCGAAATGACACGTACCTTGAGATTGTCAGAGGATAAGACAACAGTATCATTAGGAGGGAAAGCATCGACATCACTGTCCATTACCACATTGAATAAAATCGAGATAAGGATAGTGCACCTTTTAAAGTATAACTAATTGAAGTTTTCATTGGCGAGCATACCTAAATCCTATATGCTCCTTGTTAGAGAAAAGTTTTACTGTCTTTGGACCTGGAAAAAGAACCTTTGAATCAGATGTTGCATGCAAACCAAAGTAATTACATACTCTTTTTGAGGCGACTGAACCTAACTATGACCAGCACATGAAACCAGGGGAAAGGAATTTGGAGAAAAAAATATAGCCTAGATAAAAGGATACCTTCTTCCTCAGGTCCTCTGATAACAATAGAATGCAGTTTGACAACTTGATTGAAAGGAATATAAATCAATAACTGCTCATCCGCGTCACTTTCTAGATTCAAGCCATCATCCTCTCTATAACCCTAATTCATAAACAAGCATAATAAGTACAATTGCATAACAATGATCAGATTGTTTAGTTATGGAGAACACCCAAGGAAATAAAAGACAAACTTCATATGTAAATACTTCCCACCTAATAAATTTGTGTACATATAAGGGAAAAACTGAGCAAGAAAGCATAGTAAAGCAACTATATCTAACGTTCCAATGCAAGCTCTACTTGAAAAACAAAAGAAACTCACTTCAAAGAAAATTCTAAAAATCATCAAAATCATCCGCAACAATAAGTTGCATTCAAATAGATTTTGAAGAAATCCAAACACTTGACTAAAGTTACCTGCTTAACAGCATTGGTAAGAGGGTGGCTGCTGTTCTGGTTAAGACATTCAACTCCAGACCAGTCGATGAAGTCCAACAGATCAACCTGATTCATAAATCAACAAATCTCAATAAACCCAACAAAACCCAGTTTCGAAATTCCGAAGTAAGAGAACGGAAACGTATAAAGATCAAAAACTTGACACCTAAAAGAATAGAACTACTTACTTGGCTTCTTAGAATTGAACTACTGCCCGATTCTCCAGAAGACATGGTTTGTTTCTCTGCTAAACAAGTGCTAAGAAACTGGGATAGATTGGTTTATTAGGGAGAGCTAGAGGGGAATATCTTTTGAAGAGAGATTGCTGTTGTTGTTAGGACACTGATTTATGCCTTTTGTGACCAACAAGGAAGAATCCGAATTAGGAACACACACGGGTAACTGGTAAGAGTAAGACGGAGCTGGATCTCTAAATAAAGCGACAACTCCTGATATCACCTGTTTGGGCCCCTTGAACTTTGAGGGCATTGATTGTTTTAAGGCCCAAACATATTATTGTTTTATCAAAACGAATTTGAGGGAATAGATAAATAAATAATTTAGGGGGAAAAATAAGATTTATTTTTCTAGTTAGTTCCAAAAAAAATAATTTGAAGAAAAAATGCTCAATATATGCTAGGAAAAATATAATTTCTTTAAACTTACATCAATTTATGATAGAAATTTATAAAATTTGAAAAACAAATGTAATAAATATGATATAATCTTGACGAAAAAAAATGAAGAAAACTAATCAGGAAAATAGAAAAACTATGAAAAAACAACTAAAATTGAAAAGAAAGAAAAAATAGTCATCATCATATTCATCACCCCTAAGAATCAAGATACTAGTCAAATGCAAAGACTAACCTCTTCTTTCACAATCAATATTTTAACTCTTTAATTATTTAATTAAAGCAATTCACCCCGTTTATATTAAAGTAATAATAACTCAATTAATAACAATGAATATGTATTTATAACTCAGATTATATGTTCATTGATATTATAATCATAATTAATAATTTAACCAACTACAAAATATTTTAAAAAATTATATTTATGTGCAAAAATATCTAACAAAATTATAAAATATAAATAAACATAAGAAATTCTAATAAAAATATTATATAATTCATTAATCCACATGCCTGGACTACACTCTACCGCCCAACCCAAAGAAGGAAAAATAAGTCTCATCATTTTCTTCACCCACACAAGAAAGTTCCCAACTTTGAACCCATAAAGAAGTTTTTTCACATAAACAAAACAAAAACCACTCATCAACCAATCCCACCTCACTCTCCACACCAAAGATGGCTTCCTTATCCCTCCTCTCCCCTCCCTCCACCTCGCTCTCCTCCCTCCACCACAACAATGCCTCCTCCCTTATCCTACGCACCCCCTCCGTCTCCCTACGCACTTCCTCCTCCTCCTCCTCCACTAGACTCTTCTCCATCAAAGCCCAATCTGCTCCCGTCCTTACCCAAGACGACCTCAAGAAAATCGCCGCCGACAAAGCCGTTGACTATGTCAAATCCGGCATGGTCCTCGGCCTCGGCACCGGCTCCACTGCCGCCTTTGTCGTCGCAAAGATTGGCGCTTTATTGAAGTCCGGCCAGCTCACAGACATCGTTGGTGTCCCCACTTCAAAGCGCACTGAAGAGCAAGCTCGCTCATTGGGTATTCCTCTTTCCATTCTCGATGACCATCCCCACCTCGACCTCGCCATTGATGGCGCCGATGAGGTGGACCCAGATCTTAATTTGGTGAAAGGACGCGGCGGGGCGCTTCTCCGGGAGAAAATGGTGGAGGCTGCGTCTGATAAGTTTATTGTTGTGGTGGATGACACAAAACTCGTGACGGGTCTCGGCGGGAGCAAGCTGGCGATGCCCGTGGAGGTTGTGCAGTTCTGTTGGAAGTATAATTTGGTGAGATTGAAAGAATTGTTTAAAGAGGAAGGGGTTGAGGCGAAATTGAGATTAGGGGATGATGAGAAACCCTATGTGACAGATAATTTCAATTACATTGTGGATTTGTATTTCGAGAGTCCGATTAAAGATTCAAATGGCGCGGGCAGAGAGATTTCGGCGCTGGAAGGTGTGGTGGAACATGGGTTGTTCTTGGATATGGCAACTGCTGTGATCATTGCTGGGTCGACTGGAGTGGAAGTGAAGAGCAAGTGATTCCAGGAGGTACTGTACCAATTCAAATCTTGTAACTGTTACTATTTGTTGTCCATTACTTTTAATTGAAGTCATTTTGAGCTCATAAAAATGGCATTCTTTTCTGATAGCTGAAGTTTTCAAGTTTTGTACTTTATGTGGTATAAATTGGCATTAGCGTAGGAATGATGTTAATGGAATGTGAAATAATGGGAATAAAAAAGCTTTTTTCATGTTTATATTATGTATAGATAGTAATGGTGTTTTGAGCTTATGGATTTCATATCACATTCTGTAGATTTTGTTGTTTGCTTGTTCTTCCTTTCTTTTAACTTGATGCAAACTTTTGGTCTTCTATAATAGTGGTCATAATTGTAATATTTGCCATCGCACTCCTCTTATCATTTGTATTGGTGTGAAAAGCTAGAATTGTTCATACTTTGCTACAAGTAATGTAGCAATTGTTAGTGTGACTTTACTTTGTTGTATGAGTGCTTGAGTTATTATGTTAGATTGGTTAACACTATGTTCTGGAATTACCCAAAAGATGGCTCACTTATCGAACAAGATTCCATTATCAAGTACAAGTAGCTGAACATACATAGCTACCTGCTTGTTCTTGAGAGTTTGGAAAACTACATTTGTTTGAGTTATTGTAGAACTCTGCATTTATTAGTTTTCTAGGAATGTAAAGATGAAGTGTTCTGGTCTTCAACTGTTTTCTTGTACTTTGCTCGTGGTCTTCTAAGTAAAATGGAACTTAAGAGCCATGAAACTGCCTGGCATTGCAGGCCAATCTTATTTATTAACGGTCAAGATTGAAGATTATGGATGTGAGGACTTACAGATGGAGGGCATATAGATTTTGAGAGTTAAATTAGAAGTGGTGCATTTTGAATCTTTAACTTCCAGTTTGTGAACATTTGGAACATCACCAAAACTAGGGGTCAATTTTTCATCCGACAAAAGATAACTAGTTCTAGGGAAGTCCTTATAGTTCAAATGTGCAATGAAGGTTGAACTTAGGCTGTATTTTAACTCTTCCAGATTAGAAATATTTACTTACTTAGAGAGGTGAAAAACAGTCCAGGAATGCAGGATCATATTTAGTGCCCCTTTGGCGTTCCGGTTCTACACCGGAACGCCCGTTTTCCACTGAACCAAACACTTTAAAGTGTTTGGTAATGACACCAAGGCTGGGCTTCTCTAGAAGCCCAGTTTCATTTGCGTTTCCTACCGCATAAAAGCATGCGTTTGAGGCTGTAGCAAAATGCTTCAACCTATGAAACGCACATCCCTCTCTCTTTCTTTTCTTTTTTTTTCTTTTCCTTTAAATAAATTCAATTTTCTTACTTTATATAATGAATAAAATAAATTAAAAACTACTACAATAAAATCTCCATCTCAAGATAAGTAATTCTAGATCCATTTTTCCTATTTTTATTAATTTTTTTAAAATGGGTTTTATACCCTTTATGGTCATTTTACATTCCAACCATAGTTTTAACCGCAATTTTTACCAAACACCATAAAACAACTTCTCGTTTCCCACCACACTTTTCCAGAAGTACTTTCCACACAGCACTTTTTCAGAATCACTTTTCCAACTAGAACCGGAACGCCAGCTGCATGAAGTGGCCCTCTTATTTATTGTCACAGGTTCTCTTGTAGCAGCTATCACTAGGTGGTTCAGTTTGCTGAGAGCAGAAGAGGTTGAAACTACTGTAACGGATAACGATACCTTTAATTCTCAAGTCCTGAGCGTGAGATGAACTAAAATGGTGATGTGCCTGTTCAGTTACATGAGAATTTGTCAGAAATTTCATAGTAAGTTGTTCTGAAGTAGGGAAAAGGTTACTTAAGGTTGGTATTGTGATGAGATTTGGATGCAATTCTATACTGTTATTGCATAAGGTTGACAAGATCGAACTCATGACCTAGACCTTTCCCGCTTCGCAAAAAGTACTATTAAATTATAAGCTCATTAATTGATTGATGAGAGCGGACTTGCATTCAAACTTCGGTAAGTTATTCGGAAACTAGCCATTTACCTAACAACTACAAGTTGTTCTTGTTTTCTTTCTGGTTAGTTATATACTTAGCTTGAATCCAAAGTGAGAAGAAAAAAAAGGAAAAAAAAGAACTCATCAACAAGAATTTATAAGTAATACAAGTACTATATACCCAAAACGTATGTATGCTAAGTGCTATGTACAGAAACACATGATCCTCCTCCTAGGTCTGTGTTCTTTTATTCATACAAACTGAATTTCTACACAAGAATTTCATACAGAATAATCAAAGGAATGATGCACAAAATGGATGTTATTAAAGTCTAATACAATAATGAAGATCAAAAGCTAGCTGGTGGCCATGATCGGTCTTTTTCTCTGGCTCCTAAGTCCAGTCTTACTTCCATAGAGCCATACCCATAGAAACAAGCAGTATAACCATCCATTGCAACTTTCCCGGTAGAATTGACCCAGCTCATCAATCACAAAAACAAAATAATCATGTCAAGAACAAGATAGTTAGGGGAAGAAATACATCATAGACATGTTTTGTTGTCAATTTTACTTGCACCGAATCGACCTATTAAAAGGTAAAATGTCTTTAATATGTAACTATTTGTCAAATAAAATCAAATCAACGACCTCTTATTTAACGAGTGAGAACAGCGAAAGCATTATGGTTGGACAGGTTGGGTGTTACATTGTCATTAACTTGTGAGGTAAGTATAAGCCCTAAGGTCAATTGCGTAGATGCATTAGCTTGAAAAGATCAAACGCAGACAGGTTGCATTTGTAAGTCAAAGGTACATAACAGTTAAGCTTTAGCATAATTAAGATTAAATTTGAGATTAATTATATAAAACCTCCTTAAAGTCTGTTTTACTTTAGAATGAAGACAGTCAAGACTGGAAAGTGAAACCCATAAAAAAAATAAAACCATCATTTTTGCATTGTGTCCAATTTAAGCTTACCATAACTGGAACCATTTCCAGATGATGGTGATGTTGTAGAATTTGCAACTTTGATCCCAAGGTTTGCACAATCATTACCAATGGTACCTTATCAATCAAAAAGACCAAAAACCCACCTCAGTTTTCTCTTCTTTTCTCCAAAATTAGTCAGTAATTAAAAACTAATCAAGTGTAATTAATAATTATCATATCCAAAAGAGTTTCTTTCTTACATTCGCTGTAGCAAGGGTAGTAAGAGACATTGAGGAGATTGAAGTATGAGTTAAATACAAAAAAAGTCCCTGCAGTCTAATTGATTGACTTTTTTCATCCCTCTGTTTTTTTTTGAACTATTTTTAGTACTCCGAGTCAATAAAATGACTTTTCTCATCCCTCACCCTAACGCCGTCCACGTTTTCCGTCAACTTGCTGACATGGCATGCCACGTGTCACTGACACGCCACCGGATTCTGACGTGGCATGCCACGTCACACAAAAACTGAAGTGGCGTGCCACGTGTCACTGACACGTCAGCAAAAGATCAAATCTTGATCATATTAGATTTTGTGTGAGGTTGGGTTTGAACCCATGACCTCATGCTTGCCTTGCACTCTACCAACTGACCTACACAACTTTTGTGTTAACATGTAATACATTCTGACTATTACTTCCCATGTTTTTCAACAATAACACTCAAACATTTTCATGAGGTTGGGCTCGAACCCATGACCTCATGCTTGCCTTGCGCTCTACCAACTGAGCTACACAGCTTTTGTGCTACCAAATCTTGCATTTTATTTATATATTTAAATTTTAATGGACAAATTGATAATAGTTTGATAATAGTTTGTCCTATAAAATTTAAATATATAAAAAAAATTGATAATAGTTTTTCCATTAAAATTTAAATATATAAAAAAAATTGATAATAGTTTGTCCATTAAAATTTTAATTTTTTTTATAATAGTTTATCAAATTTATTTATATATTTAAATTTTAATGGACAAACTATTATCAATTTTTTTTATATATTTAAATTTTAATGGACAAACTATTATCAAACTATTATCAATTTGTCCATTAAAATTTAAATATATAAAAAAATGCAAATAAATAATTAGAAGTACTAATAGTCCATAATTAAATTTATATATAATAAATATATGAACAAAACATATATATCTTATTTGAAAATTGAAATATTAATAATTTTATAATAAAATTTAAATATTTAACATCATAATAATTAATAATTTAAAACAACCTCGGGTCGAGAGATGATCTGCACAAAAGTTGGAAAATGTTTGAGTGTTATTGTTGAAAAACATGGGAAATAATAGCCAGAATTTATTACATGTTAACACAAAAGTTGTGTAGCTCAGTTGGTAGCTTGCAAGGCAAGCATGAGGTCATGGGTTCGAACCCAACCTCACGCAAAATCTGGTATGATGAAGATTTGATCTTTTGCTGACGTGGCAAGTCAGCAAGTTGACGGAAAACGTGGACGGCATTAGGGTGAGGGTGAGGGATGAGAAAAGTCATTTTATTGACTCGGAGTACTAAAAATAGTTCAAAAAAAATAGAGGGATAAAAAAAGTCAATCAATTAGACTGCAGGGACTTTTTTTTGTATTTAACCCTAAAAAGAATAGAACTTTAAGAATAATTACGAAAAAAATTTAAATTTAGCTAGCGAATATAAAGGTTTATAAAATAACTTTAAGCATTGTTACGGAAGAATAGATAATTTTGAAAGTAAAACTATGGAGGATTAAGAGAAAAAATTAAAATTTTAAAAACTATTACGATAAAAAACTTTAAAGAGGAAAATACATGAAAGGTGTAGACAAAGGTAAAAACGTATCTGAAAAAAAAATACATGATAAATTAAATTAAAATTTAATATATTTTTTCATGTGTTTTTATTTTTATTCAATTTATTATTAAAAGTATTATAAATTTATTTACTTACTGAGTTATATATTTAGTATTTAAATTATTGGATACAAAGTTAGGATTGTTAGTGTAAAAAAACTCAAATAACCTTTTATTTAAATTTTATAGACGAGTGTAAGGACTTGTGGAAGCAATTAGTGTAAATAAATTATTTGGATTTAAATGTAAATTTTAAAAACAAAAGGGACTAATTGGTAAGTAAAATAAAGTAAGTGATGAGTGACTTGGGTAATTATTTCACCCGGCCCACGATATTGGACCGAGTAGAGTAAGGAGTTAGGGGTTCAATAAGGGGCAGACTGGGATTAAACCAAGATCGATCTAAATATGACACTAAACTTAAATATGACATAAATAAGATCCTAAAATCAATAAATTTTATTTGATTTATAAAAAAAATACTTGATTATTGAAAAAAATGATCATAAGCTTAAAATATAAAAAAATTGGAGCAAGAATTAACAAACAACTAAAAAAAGAAAACTAACCGATTCAACCCAAAAACTAGAACCGAATCGCCAGATTTCAACCGATTTTTTTTTAAAAAAAATTATCCTAAAAGTCATCAAGAAACCTATCCGGTTCCAGTTCAACCTAGTTGAACCAGCCAAGTTGATCCGGGTTTCAAAACCCTGCTCTTGCCTCTTATATAGATTATAATTTGAAAGTTCAATTACCTAATTCCACATATGCTTAAATTTGAACTAAAGTGAAAGACGATAGCTAACGTTGGTAATATAGAAGTATAGAATTAATATAGGTAGATAGATGGGCGGTTTAGGACCCTTGACGTGTCCCTCTACTCTTTCAAAATGTTAATTCATTGCTCTGTAAAGGTGGATGTGATATCCTTGCGAGTTTTAATACGATCATTTTTGTAATTGGTGATTGATTCTGCATATGGAATGACCAAATTGTAGATAGGTTGATATCTTTTGTCAAAGATAGGCCAGGCCCATGCCAAGGAAGTTGGATTCTGGAATATAAGAAATCCAAATTTAAAATCAAATCACAATACTTCTTTTTTAATCAGATTCAAATAACAATACTATTCAGCTGAAAAAAGTTGGAGAAAGAACAATCGAGTCTAAGATTAGAGACAAACTATAGTATGAACTCTTTCATCATAGTCTTTTAAACGCAATATTGGAGGCATTAAGCCAGAAAAAAAAACGAACAACGTACATACAAACTCATCAAAAACTGACTAACGGACCTTTAAGGAAATTGATGAGAAGAGAGCAACATAAGACAAGAACATAGAGGAAGCTGCCGCGAAATGGCTCCTCGAACAATTTTCGATACTGAATCTTCTGATTATCTGAAACTGCGTCTCTCGTGTATAACAATCACAATCAGAAAAGCACTGCAACAACAAACTGAGCAGCACACCAGAATCCAGAACGTTATTTACAAGGACAAGCAGGTATCTTCCACCAAGAAAAAAATAGAGAGGGAAAGGACAAGGACGATAAGCAAGTCACCACATGTGACATTTTGTTCAAAGGAAATCTAAAGAGCGCTAATTTTCTGCTTCAAAAGAACAAATCCAGTCACATAATACACAGACAACTAACTGCACGAAGATGAGATGCGTACAAGGAACGACATCAAAAGGAGTTTCTCTTTCACCTCATCAGAATAGATGACAATTTTAGCAAACAAAACAAAGAAGCGAAAGAAAATTGAGAATACACAAAGAAGCAAACACCACTGATATTTCTAGACAAAGAAGCACCAGGTAGCAACCATTAACGATTCCAGAATCAAATGGCAAATTACAACCTATGGTTCAGCTACAAATCCAATAAGATCAGTTTGAATGAACAACAGAAGGCCCCATGAACTTCACCTTTCCTTGGTAAACAGCAATCAAAAGATTCAAAACTAACAAAATAAATGGAACTATTCAAAAGCACTCTCTCGCACAAGAGAGTGTGCACTCTGAGGCCACAAAACAGCATTCTCATTAGGAAATACGGCAAGAGTCAACAGCTTCTTCATTTAAAGAAAGTCCACAATCTAAGTAGCATATATAGGAAGACTGGAATCGTGAAAAGGAATTAAAAAAAAAACAAAAGCTTCTGGTTATATATAGACTAGAACAAGTACAGAACCAAACATAACTAAAGGTACCAAAAAGAATCAACCATTTGACTTCTCCCACAAAGATTCAGTTTCATTCACAATAAACTCTTCATAACTAGCTCTGATCTTCTCTCATTCCTCTTTTCTACAAACAGGCCCTCCTCAAATACTCCATGATCTATGATTGATAACATAAAGAAGCTGCAGTTGGTCCGACATAAATATCAATCTGCAAATTCATCTGAAGACTTCTGTTCCACACACATAATCGCACAGGTTTCATAAGTAACACCTGAAAACTAGTTAGAAATTCATGCAAACCCAATAAAAATTACCAACCAACACTCTATCTTCCTATGTCCATTCATATTCACTGCCATCTTTCCTCTAAATCACCTAATCTTCCATGGCTAACTTCTCCAAGATTTGAGAAGATGAAATCTAATAGACAGAAGTATGTCCAATAAGTTTTTGCGAGCACTAATATATCAAGTACTATCTTCTCCTATTCCACCTATGGTAGAGCATTTCCTTACTTCACACTACTAACTAAATTTCATTCACTGATTTACATCGGTCATCGCCAAACACTCTACATGACCAAAAACATAAGAAAATAACTAGATATCTACCGGCTAACATAAAAGAGAGAAATATTGCATGAAATAGTAACAACATACATTCCTAAGCCATATTGGCATTACTGAACTATAGCATTTTCACTTAGACTAAGCACATATCATGTCAGAAGCAGTGTAACATACAAAATTACAATAGCAATCTTTGATCATGGCACAAATAAAAAAGTTAAAAGTTAAATGCATGAAAAATCCAATCAAGAGGTTAATCTAGCCAAAAAGCTGCTACTTGGTACTCGAAAAACTAAAATCAGCAAGCATCTCAAAACAAAGTTCCAACACCTTTCACAACTATGATCAAGAAATCAGAATTCATCCCGTGTAAAGAAAATAAAGGGTCAGAAGGCAGCAATAACACTTGTAGGACACTAATCCAACTCTGCACAAGTAAACATCATGAACCCAAATCACAATTCCGGGTGAAGCTTGAGTAAATACTCAATATCTGCTAAACAGGAACATGGAAATTGCCTAGTCGACAGATAAGAATTCAAAAGGTAACGCTTTACACGCGCCAGATTAAAAGTAGCAATCAAATTTATACCAAAAATCCGTGATATCAAACCGATAAACCACGATGAAAGTATGAAACATTCTTCTTCAAATAGGCACATATCTCTTCATAACGCGCTTCCCTGCCACAGCAGCTCCTGCCGCGATCCCTCCAATAGCTCCAGCAATAGCAGCTGACCTAGGCCCTCTTGCCGCCCTATAAATAGCTCCGGTCCCCAAGCCAGCCAGCACAGTATTAACCGTATCATCGGTATCCCTATAATGATACAAAGCGCTCTCAAGCCCTGCATACATCAAACCAAGGACCCCCAAATTGTTTCCATACTTCCGACCCAGCTGACCTCCCGTATTCAAAACCCGGTTCACCATCAGCTTCATGCTATCCCCAGCCTCCACAGCACGGATCCCATCAAAAGATCCCTTCACACCGCCAAGAATAGCCCCAGACAAATAGCCTGTGCCAGTATAATACTGGAGATTTTCGCTCCAGCTGCGGCGTTGGCGCATAGCCTCCTCCTGGAAAAGGAATTCAGGGGTTGTTGGAAGATTGTAGAGCTTCTGTGCCGGGACATTGTAGAAATCCTGGTATGGATGATAAGCTCTGTACTTTTTGTTGTTGTTTTCAGGATCCATGGTGTTTTGACAGGGTTTAGGGTTTTCCGGTGGAAGAAGGCGCTGACGAATATTGAGGAGTTAAAGAGTGTTCTATTTCTAATTTTCTATACTTATAAAAAAGAAGGCGATGGCTACTAACCGAACTACTTTTTTTCTCCTTCCGGGTTAGAATTGGCGTTATAATTAATATAAAAAAATTAATAAGGGAAAAAGTTTCAAAATTTAGCTAATTTTTTTATTTACTTCAAATTAAAAATTAAAAATTAATTTAATATCATAATATCGCTTAAATCAATAATTAAAATAATAGATTTGATATTTTGAAAACTATAGAGCTAACATGTACTTTATTAAAAAATTAAAACTAATTATATAAATTTAAAATTTTGAATATATATGTGAATTTAAAACTAAGAATTTTTCCATTATAAAGTGATGAGGGCAAAAAAGTCCTTACACGGGTGTAACAAACTAAAAGAAAAAAGCTTAAAAAATGGAGGGACATTTTTTCTTTTATATTTTGTATTCCATCCTTCACGCAAAAAATAACTCGATATTTTACAAAAAATTAGGAAAACATTAATTGTCGAAAATAATCCAATAATCACAAAGCATTATGTGTTTTTAATTGCAATTTTCTTTAAAAAAAATAACACATTTATTATTAACACATTTTAATAGCATGGAGACATTTTTTGAGTGGTGGACCGATAATGGAAAAACTAAGAACTTAGGGGACTATACATTTATAAACTTGTCATCCTTTAGCGGGTTGGATCTAACCAAATGGTTTAAGGGCCTGTTCTTGGAAACTTGGGCCTATCTTTCTACAAATAACAGGCCGCTAAATCAATGTTTGTGTAAAAAAATCTCTTTTTAATTTTTAGTACACAAAGCACTCTCAGTCACTCTCATCTCTTAAGTCTTAGAGCAAAAGATTACAAATTTAATTTTGTTTGTAATAAAATTATCTATTGGGATCCTTCTTTCGGTAATTTAGTCAATTTGGGCTGATTAATTTCAGATTTGAGTTTTGTGAGTTCTTTTTAGGAGTGGATTCTCTTTAGAGATTTCAAAGCAGCTGTCAACCGTAATCTTAAAGATAGAACTCGAAACCTTAATTAAATCAAAAAAAAATATTGTTAATTCATCTACGTCCTTTTAGAGAGTAATATTTTTTATTTTTTAGTGAATCAACTCGATGCCAATAAAATTAAATTAACACACCGAAGGTTAGAAATACTTATTATTGAAAGCATTACGAAGCAATGTGTCATTATAAACAACCCATCAAGATAGTATTAGTAGGTATATCAAAGCAGCACTTACATAATAAAGAAAAAGGAGCCCAAGACAATTGAGTGCCAACCCATTCTTGTTCTTTTTCACACATTTGCTAATATTGCACACCAATGATGCCAGACTTTGTAGCACCATCAACCCTAAATGTGAAAACCAGGATTTTTTTTTGTTTTCTTTTTTATAACAAAAAAACCTGTTCTTTCATTTTCACCCTTTGGTCTGTCAGGTTTTTTCAATTAACTCTCTTGCATCACAAAATCTCTGACGCACTTTAAGGTTTCTAATTATAATATTAATCTTAATAAATACTTAAATAGGGTGCTAATTGAAATAAATTAAACAAAGTAAGGGGTGCAATCAGAAATTCTGTGTATGAGTGGTCAATAGAGAAAATTGGACAAAAGAAAAGTTATAGTTATAGGCATGAATTAAACTTTTTCTAAACCATATGCATTTCTGATTAAAATTAAACTTATTCGATCAGATTTCTATAAAATAATTTTTTCGTATATAATGATCAAATCAACTAATAAAGAATACTACTGAAAGGATATATAAAAGCTCCCATATACATCAACCAACCAATAGAGGTAGCTAGCTATGTATATATCGAAAACTGATGAGTGATGAGAGTATCGTCCCCTCTATATCTTGCTCTGTTTTTCTTTTTGTTTTTCAGTTTCTCTCTCTCTCTCTCTCTCTCTCTCTCTCTATCTCTCCAATATCCTTAAATAAGTTTGGTCCCAGCCTCTGCATGTTTTCACGTGTCCTGCCATCCCCATTGCCGTTAATTACACCATCATGAGCATCACCCTCTGCATTGGATTCTAAAAGGACCCCATGATACCCTAAAAATAAAAACTATATACTAATTTTTTTAATTTTTATTAGTATTAACTTGTAGCAGTATAGCATATAGTATATAGTATACAGTATAGTATAGTCTCATTTTCTATATTGAGTCATCTCTCCCCCAATCTCACCATTGCTTGTGTGCATCACATTCTTGAGATCTAGGAACAAGAATAGGAGAGTGTAAGTGCCACTGCCCTAAAAATAGAGTGAGGTTAAAATGGTGGGCTACCCTTTTTTGCTTTCCATGAAAGGACAAAGTCCTTGATAAATGAAAGAGAGAGAAGAAGAGAGTTAATTTTGTAGTCTTGTGTCATCCTTTTTCTTTTTCTTTTTCTGTTTTCTTTGCCATATTACAGTAAAAGATCACAGATTCAGAATTTTTTGAAGAAAAAAACCAAGGGAAACTACAATGTTTGAAGCTGGAGGAGGTGTGCCTGTGCAAGACCAGTTCCACCAATTCATAGCTTCTTCTAGTAATAATTCTTCTGCTGCTGCTGCTGCTTCAAGAACACCATCTAATTCAATATCATCAGTTCCTCTCCCTCTTCCTAGTTTCCTTCATGCCTCCTCTTCTTTTGATCCTTATTCTTTTGCTTCAAGTGCTGCTGCCGCTTCTTCTACTTCTGCTCAACAAGTTCAACACTTTCTGCACCAATTGCACCAATTACCTCATCCACCACAACCATCCACCACCACCAAGATTAATAACCAAGCTGGGAAAGTACAAGAAAACAATAACAACAACAACAGCATGGTTGGCATGAATTTGGAGATTAATGAAAGAGATCAAACATCGTCAGCTGATTCTTGGTCTAATGATGAAGTTCTTGCTCTGCTAAGGATCAGATCTAGCATGGAGAATTGGTTCCCTGATTTCACTTGGGAAAATGTCTCAAGGTAAATTTATCATCTCTTAAACACCACTTGCTACTCAACTCTTTCTTGTCATATTATGAGTATAAAGGTTCAAACTTTGAGTGACAAACTACACAAATCTTTCCAAAATTATGCAGATTTAGTATACAAGAACACATTTTTATGATTAGCTATTTTAACAAATTTTAATTAATGGAGTTGACTGGCCAAGATCTTTTGTAGGGATCTTCAATTCCATTATTGAGAAAGAGAGAGAGAGAGGGAGGAAGAGGACAATAGTTAAAACAAAAGATTTCTTGTATATATGTTATCTAAAAAGGAATGAATGTATGCAATATTACTGCAATAATAATAAAATAGAAGAAGTAGTGTGTATATATTATAAATGCTAATAGTATAAGTATATATATAAAATAGAGTTTTGTTTTTGGAGTTTTTGGCATGTACTAACATTTATTGCGATGGGTATGATGAGTTTTGCAGGAAACTTGCAGAGATTGGGTTCAAATTAAGAAGTGGTGAGAAGTGCAAGGAGAAGTTTGAGGAAGAAAGCAGGTACTTTAATACCAACATTCATTTCACTAATAATAACAAGATCAGTAATTACACTGCGGTGTTTAGTGAGTTTGAAGACCTGTATCATCATGATCATGATCAAGTTGGTCTAGCAGCTGATCAAGAAAACAAAAAGAGATTGGAGAGTGATCATAAGCCAATTAGTGATGATCATCATGACCAAGAACAGGACAAGATCATGGGACAGAACTTGCAAGAAGATGAAGAGGAAGACAACATTATTAATAACAATCCAAGAAATGATCATCAAACAGATGAGATGAGATCAAGATCAAGTACTAGGCAAAATATTAACAAGAGGAAAAGGAGGCACAAAAAGTTTGAGATGTTGAAGGGTTTTTGTGAAGGTGTGGTGAAGAGATTGATGGATCAACAAGAGGAGATGCATAACAAGATTCTTGAAGATATGGTGAGGAGGGAGGAGGAGAAAGTTGCAAGAGAGGAGACATGGAAGAAGCAAGAAATGGATAGGATGAATCAAGAGATTGAAGTTAGGGCACAAGAACAAGCTGTGGCAGGTGATAGGCAGTCCAAGATCATCAACTTCTTGAAACAATTCACACCAACGAATGATCATCTTGAGGTCAATAAAAAGGTACCCCAAAACCCTAATCCTCAAATTGAATCATCATCATCACCATCATCATCATCATTACCACCTCATGATCAAAACCCTAGTCCATCAGACAATGCACCCATCTCCTTAAACAACCAAAAGATCCAATCTTTATCACCACCACCACCTCAAAACCCTAGTAAATCCTTGCCACCACAAAAGTTGCACACAAAATCCACTTCAAATGAGAAATTAGATCATGACATTGGCAAGAGATGGCCAAGAGATGAGGTGTTGGCATTGATAAACTTAAGGTCTAGTACTGTCTACAACAACAATCGTAATAATAATGATGATCAAGAGATGATGAAGGAAGGAGGAGGAAATAGTAATAATAGTAATAATAATAATAATAAAGATCAGATTAAGGCTCCTCTATGGGAAAGGATCTCACAAGGGATGGCAGAGTTGGGGTACAAGAGGAGTGCAAAGAGGTGCAAGGAGAAATGGGAGAACATAAATAAGTACTTTAGAAAAACCAAAGATATTAACAAGAAGAGGTCTGTTGATTCCAGGACATGTCCTTACTTTCATCAACTAAGCAACTTGTACAATAATAACAATCAAGCTAGCTCAGTAGTAGTCATAGCACCCCCATCTGATGATCATGATGACCACACCGGGCCCGCCGAGAACCGCTCTGTATCGCCGGAGAATCGCTCAGATGTACCGGAGACAAATGGGTCTAGTCCTACTACTTCAACATTGCATGGTCTGGAGGGTGACAAGAATGTGGTTCAAGGACCAGGTTTTGATTATGAGCTCTAATTTTTTTGCCTATTTACTACAGTATGTGTTTTGTGTCATTAATATTGTTTGGTAGGGTAGCTAGCTATGATACTAGTGAGACTATAATAAGTTGATTAATTAAGTAGTATCCTTTTTGTTTTTTTTTGTTTTTTTGGTATAACCTTTGTAAAATTAGATATATAGTAGCAAGTATTTTTCTTGAAATTATTTTTTTAATAATCTTTTTTTTCCTAATATAATCTTGTAAAATTACATTATTACCTTTTTAATAATTTGATTCATATCTTCTGTAAAATCTTTTGGAGGAGACCTGTAAGATTTGTATTCTAGTGAGCACCGACAGTGTGAGGAAGTAGGAGGACTAAATATTGCATAATTTTCGATTTGGTATTCAAATATAATTTCTATTTTTATTTTTAAAAAAAATAATTATTTACGTACAGAAAGAGTATTAATTATGTATAATAATAATATTAGTGTATCACAATTTTATATATATAGTCTGCCAAGGCTACAATGACAGCACGTAAACATGACACCACCTATTCTGTTGTGGGGTGGGTCCTACCACATGACCACCTTGGCAAACAGACATTAGATGCAGACAGATACTATGAATGTCTCCCAAATAAACTTTAATTTTCCTTTTTGTTTTACCAAAAAAAAACAGCAATAATAAAGGTAGTAATAATACCAATAATGAACCGTTTATTTTCTTCCTTGTCTTTGTCACTCCAAGGAGGTGTTAGCTGTTACGTGTCAAGTGTTCATCGGTAATTTCGGAATAAATTCGATCGAAATTTCGAATCTAACAACAACCTTTCAACTAATATTAAATTTATAGTACTATTTTCAATAATGTTCAGAAATTAATTTTTGAAATTCCGCTCCATTATTACATGAAGTAAGTATTTTAATACGTATTCTCGTTTCTTCAGTAGAAAATCGTATCCATAAGCAATTGATTTTTATTCAGATTCTCAGTACTGCCACACATTTGCATCATTGCATGTGACCCTGATTGCCTGTTCTCTGTCTTTAGCCTGTGTTTATACACAGCCATGAAGTTTAGTTCTGCCAAATCAATTTGATCTGATCATATTATAATAAGTTCATTGAATTTAATCACCTGATTAATTAACTAAATAATTTATTGATCATTTGTCGATTATAAAGTAGCGGTGGAAATTCTATACGAGGATGCATGCAATGCAATTTAACTAAATAAGATTTCATAACTTGATTGATTGGGCCCAGGCGACGAAATCAACGGCTCAAAAGTGGGGTTGCTTGGATTCTTAAAAGTCAGCATAATCGACTGATCTCGAGTGTTTTTTGACTTTGGCACTCTTGTATTTTTGGCACAGTGCTCCGGGTATTCTCTTTGGTCTTCATAAAGCAAAACATGCTTTTGAGGAAATAAGGAAAACAAAAGTTTCGAAAATTTTAAATCAAATGCATATAGAAGATTTTTAGGTTTAAATCCAAAAAAGACACATGTACATGAATGAATTAATTGACTCATTTGGCACCTCTACTCAAAAAACGGTTTAAAAGGCACCTATACTTCTTACGTATGACACATTTGGCACCTCCCACGAACGGCGTCACCATTCCTCCGTCATCCGCTGACGTGGCGCGCCACGTGGCATGCCACGTCATAAACATGATGACGTGTCATGCCACGTGGCAAATCCGACCCAAATCACGCTGAACCGAGTCTAAGCACGGGTCATTTATTTGGGTCGTAAACGACACATCATCCACTTCACTTCATAAGAGTGAACGACGCGTCGTTCACTCTTTATTCTTTTTCCTTAATTTTAATTTTAAAATTTCTGAAAATAATGAAATTAATTTAAAATTTTCAGAAAATAGTTTAATTAATTTAAAATTTCTGAAAAAATAATTTAATTAATTTTAAAAAATTCAAAAAAATAGTTTAATTAATTTAAAAATTCTCTCTTTTCCCATTTTTTATTTTCTTTTTCTTTTCTTTCTTTTTCTTTTCCGTTTTTTTTCTTTTCTTCTCTTTCTTTTTCTTTTTCTTTTCTTTTTCCCTTCATCATCCTCTCTTCTTTTCTTTCTTTCGCAGGGAGGGGCAGAGAACTTTCAACCGCCTCGGCATTTCTCTCTGCAACGATCTTGGACATTCCAAACATCTGCATACGAACCATATCGAGTTAGCAAACCGATGCACAAAGATTACGCAAAGCAAAAAAAAATATTGAAAGTCGGGATAAGCAAAGAACTTGAAAATGGGAATGAACCTTTTGAATGGTCTTCTTGAAGCAACTTTTGTGCTCATCCATTGATGCATGGATGAACTCATCAATGTGATCTTTAAAATCCTCCAAAAAGGTAGCGTCTTCACTCTTCTTCTTTCGACATGAAGTGACAGAAGGTGCTGGAGCAGTAGGTAGCGACTGTTTTTCTTGAACATTTTGCGTCTCCATCCTTGGTGTTTCCTGTTATATACACGAACACGGTTATTTTCACGAATTACTTTTTCCAACAAGCTTCATCTACATGCACATCACAACCGTCACTCATACTCTCAGTGATACGATCCTGATTCCTTAGGATGCGTAGCACCAATTTTGATCTTTGTTCAAAGACGGATTTCCTGCGGAAATAGATAACTCGACAAGTACGAGCTTAGACCACTTAGCTAACCTGTGCTAAGAGCCCTAATCGATTTCAAGTCAAGGGTCTTGAATCGGGTTCTTAGGACTAGACTCAACAATGTGAGAATCACACTAAGATAAACGACACAATAATACAATTCCAAGATTTACTTGTATACGACTCAAGTATTGCGGACTCAAGAAGAACAAGGTTCAACCAACTTGAACAAGGGGCGGAGATTGAAGAGAATATCTCAATTTATCAAATAACAGCCAACTTAATAAAGTAGCCAAGTGGTTCCTTATATAGGTTACAAACAAACCCTAATAGTAAACCAAATAGGAATAGAAGTAGGACTTCTAAAATAGGAAGATAACTTAACTAATTAAAACTGTCTAATTAACTAATTAAGCTAAAATAATTAAAGTCAACAACTTAAACTTCAGTCAACGCGAGCTTCTGGACACGCGAAACGGGCAGGAGCCGTTTTGAGCAATCGGCACGCGAGACAGATGAGTGAAACGGCAATGGCTGAGTGAAACGGTCAAGTGCCGATTTAAGCGAAACGGACAAGAGCCGTTTTGAACGAATCGGACAAGAGCCGTTTTGGTGACAAACGGTCAAGTGTCGTTTCTGGCAGAATCATCTTCAGGCATTGTGAATGTAAGGAGATTCACAACTCTTGGTGTCTTCTCTCTAAGCGCAGCTTCCTCACTTGTCCTCTCACATTCCAGCTCCTTGTGAATGAGAGATGACAAACGGTCTTGAAGCTTTCTAGCTCTGGCTCGAGTCATTGGACCAGCTGGTGGTAACGGTAGTTGGATGCGTGGATTCGCATCATTCCCTCCCCCTTCGGAAGGATTCGCCCTCGAATCCGAATCGGCATCAGCTGAAAGTCCATACTCGTCATCTGCATCAAACAATTCTAAGTCAGAAACATTAAAGGTAAAGCTAATGGCACCATACTCACTCGGCAACGCCAGTTTATAGGCATTGTTGTTGATCTTCTCGACAATCTGGAACGGTCCGTCGCCTCTAGGAGATAGCTTGCCGCGGCGTTGGGCAGGAAAACGCTCCTTGCGCATATGCAACCAAACCCAATCGCCAACCTGGAACGTCACTAGCCGTCGGCCATCGTTCCGTTTCAGCATCAGCTTCTCATTCATGCGCTCAATGTTCTGCTTTGCCTTAGCATGTAATTGCTTGACAAAATCAGCCTTCTGGGCACCATCTAAACTCACAACATCACTCAAAGGAAAAGGAGTTAAATCCAAAACAGTTCTAGGATTAAATCCATACACTAGTTCAAACGGCGAGTAATGAGTAGTAGAATGAACAGCACGGTTGTAAGCAAATTCAATAAAGGGTAAATGATCAACCCAAGTAGAAACATGCTTACGAACTAGGGTGCGTAAAAGGGAGCCAAGAGTCCGATTTACCACCTCTGTTTGACCATCCGTTTGTGGGTGATAAGATGTAGAATACAATAACTTAGTACCAAGCTTCTTCCATAAGACACGCCAAAAATGACTAAGAAACTTAGTATCTCTATCACTCACAATCGTCAAAGGGATACCATGCAAACGGACTACTTCACGAAAGAACAAATCAGCAATCTGAGTAGCATCAGAAGTAGTCGAACATGCAATAAAATGGGACATTTTTGAAAACCTGTCCACCACAACAAAAACACTATCCTTACCGTTCTTAGACCTGGGTAGTCCGACGACAAAGTCCATGGACAAATCGGTCCAAGGATGAGAAGGAACAGGTAACGGCATGTATTCCCCATGACCAGCAGATTTAGATTTGGCTCTACGACAAGTCAAACATCTAGCAATAATGCGCACGACATCACGCTTCATGTGAGGCCAATAAAAGTGATCATGTAACACATCCAAAGTTTTAGTCACGCCAAAGTGACCCATTAAGCCACCACTATGGGCTTCATGCACAAGTAATTCACGAAGAGAGCAATGAGGAATACATAAATGTTTGTCTTTAAACAAATAACCCTCAGGCTTGTAGAATTTAGAACCAGAAATAGAAACGCCATGCAAATAAATATCACCAAAATCAGAATCGGTAGCATAGAGTTCGATAATGTGCGAAAACCCAAGTAATTTGGCATTTAGAGAAGTAATGAGCACGTACCATCGAGATAGTGCATCGGCAACAACATTCTCTTTGCCTTGCTTGTACTGAATGTGGTAAGGGAAGGCTTCAATGAATTCCATCCAAACGGCATGTCGCCGATTCAGCTTCCCTTGACCCTTTAGGTATTTCAAGCTCAAATGGTCTGTGTGGATGATAAACTCTCTCGGCATCAAGTAGTGTTGCCATGTTTCCAATGCTCTGACAAGAGCATAGAACTCCTTGTCATAGGTAGGATATCGGAGTTGGGCATCCTTGAGCTTTTCACTGAAATAGGCAATCGGTCGTTTCTCTTGCATCAGAACGGCGCCGATTCCTAACCCGCTGGCGTCGCACTCGATCTCAAACGCCTTGCTGAAGTCGGGCAATGCTAGCACGGGAGCGGCACAGAGCCGTTCCTTGAGGGTAGCAAACGCCTCCTCCTGTTGTTGCTCCTACCTGAAAACAACATTCTTTTTTGTTAAATCATTCAGTGGAACGGCAATTGTGCTAAAATCCTTTACAAAACGCCGATAGAAACTCGCTAATCCATGGAACGATCTCACATCGGTAGAGGCCTTCGGCGTCGGCCATTCCCGTATCGCGCGGATCTTCTCTTCATCCACTTTAACGCCTCCTGTACTGACAATGAAACCAAGAAAACCAACTTGTTCCAACACAAAAGAACACTTACTAGGTTTAGCATATAATTTCTGCTCACGAAGTGTTAGAAAAACTTCCCTAAGATGTAAAGCATGCTCATCCAATGATTTGCTATAGATTAAAATGTCATCAAAATAAACTACAACAAATTTACCAATTAAGTGCCGAAGTACATGGTTCATTAACCTCATAAAGGTGCTAGGAGCATTAGTCAAGCCAAACGGCATAACCATCCATTCATATAAGCCATACTTAGTTTTAAAAGCAGTTTTCCATTCATCCCCTTCTTTCATACGAATTTGGTGGTAGTCACTCATTAAATCAATTTTAGAAAATACTATGCTACCACTTAATTCATCTAACATATCATCCAATCGAGGAATAGGATGGCGATACTTTACAGTGATTTTGTTGACTGCTCGACAATCAACACACATGCGCCAAGATCCGTCCTTCTTTGGGACCAGAATGACTGGAACGGCACATGGAGACAGACTCTCCCGAACGTACCCACGCGCAAGCAAATCGTCAACTTGCCGTTGCAGTTCCTTTGTCTCCTCTGGATTGGATCGGTAAGCCGGCCGATGAGGAATTGCCGATCCAGGAACAAAGTCGATCTGATGTTCTATGCCTCGAATCGGAGGTAAGCCAGGTGGCATTTCTTCGGGTAGAACATCTCCAAATTCCTGCAAGAGAGAAGATATACCAATCGGAACGGTATGGTGTCGTTCCGTTTCATTTGAGGTTAAACAATAAGAGCGAAAACGGATAAGAAGTAGAGGACGGCTTGCGTCAAAACAATTGTTATGAGAAAGCATGGCTCTCCTTACTTCGCTCCCCTTGGCATATACACTCAATTTCTTTTTATTTACCTCTCCTTTTCTCTCAATGCCACTCGCAGCACGCTTACTCTTTTCGTGCGAATGTTTACACTCGCCCTCTGCATGTTTGCTGCTTTCATGCGACTGTTTACACTCTCCCTCTGCATGCTTACTGTTTTCATGCGAATGTTTAAGGCTCACACTCTCAGTGTTTCCCTCTATATATTTCACACTCAAACCTTCTTTTTCTCTCGCAAGCTGTTTTGAAATTTCATATTCAGCATGTGACTTAGCAAGCCATTGCTGATCCTCAAACACTTCAGCTTGTGTTAACGGTGCCAAGGTGAACTTCTGACCATCCTTAACCAACTTGTAGAGGTTCCTCTTCCCATCATGATTCGCTGCGCGATCAAACTGCCATGGGCGTCCAAGGAGGATATGGCTTGCTTGCATCGGCACAACATCACAGAGAACTTCATCTTGGTATTTGCCGATACGAAACTTAACAAGCACCTGTTTGGTTACCTTAATACCGTTGTCATCCGTCATCCAGTGTAGATGATACGGTTTCGGATGCTTTACTGTTGGCAAGTCCAGCTTATGAACCATCAGCGCACTGGCACAGTTGGTGCAGCTTCCGTTGTCTATGATAATGGAACAGCCCTTGTGATCAATCACCCCGCGGGTGTGGAACAGATTGGTCTGTTGCTCCTCATCACACACTTCTTCTGTGGACTGTACGCTCAGGGTCCGTCGGATTACAAGCAACCGAACATGGTCACCTCTCTGATAGTCAAGATCCGAATCGGTCTGATCGTTTCCCTCAGGTTCCGTTTCCTCCTGTTCATCATCCGATTCTTCCTCGCCAGTCGGTCTGATGATGAAAACTCTTTTATTCGGGCATTCTGATTTCTTATGCCCTCGGCCGTTGCACTTGAAACAGATAATTTCCTTAGTGGCTGGCCGATCCACTGGTGGAGTGTAAGGTTTGGTAGTAGCCGTTTTGGAAGGGATAACGGCACTAGCAGATCCCTTTGAGACGGTAGGGACCGTTTTGTCGTCTTTATTCCAAGACGTCTTTTTCCAAGGTGTCGACCCAGTAGATTTATAGGAACTCCTAGCTTTCCTATGCTTCTCAATCTTTTGAGCCATATGAAGCATCTCCTCTAGAGTATTGTATTGCGTCAGCTCCAAGGCGTCGACAATGTCTGCATTCAGACCCGCAAGAAACCGAGCCATCGTTACCTCAGTTGCTTCAGTAATCTTCGCTTGAGCCAAAGCAATTTCCATCTCATTAAAGTATGCCCCAACTCCTTTGCTGCCTTGCTTCAAGGTTTGAAGCCGTTGATGAAGCTCACGGTGAAAGTGGGTAGGGACAAACCGTTGTCGCATCGCCTGTTTCATCTCACCCCAATTACCAATCGGGCCAGCAAAAACAGCTGTGTGTCGCAGGTTGAGTTGTTCCCACCAATGACTAGCATACCCACTGAATTCGACTGCTGCTATCTGAACCTTTTTACCTTCCGAATAATTGTGACATAAGAAGATAGCATCTACTTTCCTTTCCCAAGTTAAGTATGCATCAGGGTCGTCAGTACCCTCAAACGGAGGTATTTTCATTTTGATGCTGTTGAGATTAGCATCCAAACGGTCATCATCCCGTTCTCTCCTACCATCACGACGGTCTCGTCTCTCTCTCCTCTGTCCATCCCTTGTATTTATCCAACCTTCTCCCCCATCAGGTTCTCCTTCCAAATCAGAATGTGGTAATTGTGGACCACGTCTGGCAAGTCGCCTAGGAGGGACCAAAGCAAGATTACGCCGATGATTCACATCACGTGGTCGACGGGCGTTGTCATCTTCTTCGGACAGCTCAGTCAAACGGTCATCACGTTGGTTATTCGCGGCTATAGGAACTGGATTAATGGTATTTAACGCTTCCACCCTAGCCAGCCTTGCATCGGCAGTTAGCTGCCGCTCATTAGCAGTTAATTGCCGTTCATTCAATGTTCGGAGCTGTTCCGTCATGTTGGCTAGTATAGCCGATAGATCGGGTTGTTGTACTCCCTCTTGAGACATCTTTTACTTGTCCTGAAATTCACAACACCAAAGAAAAAACGTAAAATTGCACTAACCTAGCACTCCCTCACGTGTTTACTCTCGTGTTTAATCACTCTAATAATCTCACAAAATCTCTCAAAATTCCCTGCAATGTCCAAGTGTTAGTGAGACTCAAGAATCCAAAGAAAAGCTTCCAAGAAGACTCTCAAAGAAAACTTAGCACTGAAAAGAAAGGTGACACTTGATATTTGAGTAATTGTAAGAACAACCAATCAAACAAATAGCAAGTAGAGTAGAAGGTAATTTCAAGGAATCAAAGAAAGCTCAAAATTGACTCGAAAGGACTCAAACAAGTTCAATTTCAGTTATGATTGTAATACCCAATCGCAGTGCAATTTTAATTCCTTGATAAATCTGGTTTTTATGGAGCAAATACTTCTATATATTTTCGTTTTTGCAGGATCGAATCCCTTTCTTTTCTTTGGGAAATTTCCTATTGTTGTTTTTTTTTTTTTTTTTTTTTTGACAGCAAAACACAATTCAGTGTTTTGATCAGAACTTTTTACTCTGAACTCCGAATCGACCGATTCTTTTTGATTCGGGAGCCCAACAGATTCAGCTTTCCAATGAAACTACAATCACTAAAATCGGACTTCAGTTGCTATATATATGAATACAAATTCGACAACTGATACTGAACAGAATTTTCTCTTGTATTTCGTGACCTCCTTGTGGGTAGAAAACGCAAGTAATTTAGCGAATTGCAACACAACAAACTGGAACGAAACACAACCAATTGTATTCAAGTAACTAACCAAGCACAGCAAAGAAATCGGTTTTGAATGGAGTAGAAAGAGAATACCGATTTCAACAAAGAAAACTTGAAACAATTGAAGATACTTACCAATCTTTGAACGCCTTAAGCTCCGCTACCAACTGATACGATCCTGATTCCTTAGGATGCGTAGCACCAATTTTGATCTTTGTTCAAAGACGGATTTCCTGCGGAAATAGATAACTCGACAAGTACGAGCTTAGACCACTTAGCTAACCTGTGCTAAGAGCCCTAATCGATTTCAAGTCAAGGGTCTTGAATCGGGTTCTTAGGACTAGACTCAACAATGTGAGAATCACACTAAGATAAACGACACAATAATACAATTCCAAGATTTACTTGTATACGACTCAAGTATTGCGGACTCAAGAAGAACAAGGTTCAACCAACTTGAACAAGGGGCGGAGATTGAAGAGAATATCTCAATTTATCAAATAACAGCCAACTTAATAAAGTAGCCAAGTGGTTCCTTATATAGGTTACAAACAAACCCTAATAGTAAACCAAATAGGAATAGAAGTAGGACTTCTAAAATAGGAAGATAACTTAACTAATTAAAACTGTCTAATTAACTAATTAAGCTAAAATAATTAAAGTCAACAACTTAAACTTCAGTCAACGCGAGCTTCTGGACACGCGAAACGGGCAGGAGCCGTTTTGAGCAATCGGCACGCGAGACAGATGAGTGAAACGGCAATGGCTGAGTGAAACGGTCAAGTGCCGATTTAAGCGAAACGGTCAAGTGCCGATTTAAGCGAAACGGACAAGAGCCGTTTTGAACGAATCGGACAAGAGCCGTTTTGGTGACAAACGGTCAAGTGCCGTTTCTGGCAGAATCATCTTCGGGCATTGTGAATGTAAGGAGATTCACAACTCTTGGTGTCTTCTCTCTAAGCGCAGCTTCCTCACTTGTCCTCTCACATTCCAGCTTCTTGTGAATGAGAGATGACAAACGGTCTTGAAGCTTTCTAGCTCTGGCTCGAGTCATTGGACCAGCTGGTGGTAACGGTAGTTGGATGCGTGGATTCGCATCACTCAGCCATCTTAAAACACAGTCTTCATAGTAAACAAAACCAATCTTCAAAATAAGATGCACATGGAGGACAAGGTTAACAGCAAAAAACAACTATACTTGATGAAACAAACTCGAAGATGAAATCCACAGGTAAGGATCAGGGTCATGATATAAACAGCATAATGTCAATGAATGAATTGATTTGTCCAATAACAATTCAACTTTCCTGATTCATCTTCCTCCGAACCTCCCCCTTCTTGGCTAAAAGTAAAACAAGCATAAGGTTTTACTTTGAAGAGGAAAATGGCAATTCAAGATAGCTACTCCCTATCCATCCTGCAGGTTTATCTATACAGCAACTCAGCAAAGATGTGGGTTCTGTTTTTTGAATCAGGAAGCATTTAACATAAAGGAGAATTTTGACTTTCCCTAATTCCACTGCCCAAAATGCACTCATCACATAGTTATCGAAAGCAGTTTCGCACAACAATTCATATTAGCACAAACACATAGATACCCATATACGAAATAGTGTCATTAATTGGATCAGTTCTACAAAATGCAACTGCACACCAAGTGTTCGAAGAAACGCCAAACACAAACATCAAAACAAGCTCCAACGAGCTTGGTTACACAACTCAGACAAGAAAAGTGAACAAACAAAAAGCGAATTGATCGTCAAATACGATCATAACAGCCTTACCTGAAATGTGATAGTCAAATGGCACCAGCAAAAGAGAAAGCTGTAGATTTTGATTTGGTTAATCAGTTTTATGCCTTTTGGATTTGGGAATTTTTGGTTTGATGAGCAAGAAACAAAAAAGCGTTTTTTCCTCTCCAGTCTAGAGAAATCTGGATTCAAGAACGAAAACGGTGCCGCTTAGAGAAAATATAGCCGACTTGTAGTTCGGGAGGTAACAGTCGGTGGGTGGAGAGTAAAGAAAGAGGAGATGGGTAGGAGGGGGAGAAGAAGGGGACAGTCGGTGGTGGTGGAGAGTAAAGAAGGAGGCGGTGATGGAGGAGGGGGAGAAGAAGGAGTTGGTGGTGGAGAGTAAAGAAAGAAAGCAAAGAAAAAGATTTGAGGAAGCAAATAAGAAAGAAAAGAAGAGAGGATGATGAAGGGAAAAAGAAAAGAAAAAGAAAAAGAAAGAGAAGAAAAGAAAAAAAACGGAAAAGAAAAAGAAAGAAAAGAATAAGAAAATAAAAAATGGGAAAGGGGAGAATTTTTAAATTAATTAAACTATTTTTTTGAATTTTTTTAAATTAATTAAATTATTTTTTCAGAATTTTTAAATTAATTAAACTATTTTCTTAAATTTTAAAATTAATTTCATTATTTTCAGAAATTTTAAAATTAAAATTAAGGAAAAAGAATAAAGAGTGAACGACGCGTCGTTCACGACCCAAATAAATGACCCGTGCCCAGACCCGGTTCAGTGTGATTTGGGTCGGATTTGCCACGTGGCATGACACGTCATCATGTTTATGACGGGGCATGCCACGTGGCGCGCCACGTCAGCGGATAACGGAGGAATGGTGACGCCGTTCGTGGGAGGTGTCAAATGTGTCATACGTAAGAAGTATAGGTGCTTTTTAAACCGTTTTTTGAGTAGAGGTGTCAAATGAGTCAATTAATTCATGTACAAGTTCCTTTTTTGGATTTAAACCAAGATTTTAACTTTAAGATTTTAACTTTAGGATACAACTTTAAGAGTCAAGGTTGTCATAGAAGCAGGCAAAATTCATTTTAGCGTTTGTGGTGAAACGAAGCCCAAGTTAGGTCCATATAGACACACGTTCAATCTTGGAAACAGAGGATTAGCCCAGCCCAGCTCAGACCAGCCCAGTGAGATTGTTTTGGGCTTTTGAGTAAATATGGATTTTGCTTCTGCAATATTGAGCCATTGAAGCCCTTTAAGAAAGTTAGGCATGGCATTCTAGTTTTTTTCCAAAATGAAGAATTAGCAAGCTGATCACCTTCCAAATATGAGTATAATTAATTCATTTTTATAATTAGAAACGATTATTTGCACGGATTATTAAAACTAATAGAGAATTACAAAAGAAACACTCATCGAAATACCTTAAGTTATTGGCAGTGTATAACGAAAAGAAGCCATCACGTCCTCTAAAATGTAAGGAGTGAGGACAATGATACAACAATTGTGTGGTTGCCACTATCTCACAATCTCATCTTCAACATATAGATCTTTGTACTCTTTTATTCTTATATTTATAGTATCTTGTTTCAGTCATTGTTCCGTCTTGTGTGTGTGCGCCACTCCTTCATGTTCCCCTCTACAACTGTACATACATACATAGTCGGTTGCACTTCAAACCAAAAATAAAAACAACAACAACAATAATAATAATAATACATAATTTGATTGGATTTCAATGAACCCAAAAAATAACACCTCTACCTATAAAAAACCAAATTTTTTTTAGCATTGTTGGTCAGGAGATCATCTTTTTTACTCTTTACCTATGTGCTCCCTTGAGCGAAGAGTCACCAAATAAATAAAGTTTTCAAACTCGGTTTCTTATAGGGATGGCAATTTCCGTCCGCGGATATGGATATCCGCCGGATACCTGCAATTGCGGGTGGGTATTACCCGCAATTTGTGGGTATTTTGCAGGTATGGATTTACCCGCACCCGCAAAGTGCGGGTATGGATGCGGGTATGGATAGTGCTTACCCGCTCCAATACCGGCACTAAATACCCGCAAAATACGGGTATGGATACCCGCAATAATACCCGCAAAATATATATACATATCATAAAATTTATAAACCTTAGTAAATCCCTTAGTCAAACACAAACCATAAATTAAAATTTACATATTCACTAAAGCAATTTTTCAACTATTTTCCAATTCAAAGTATAATACAAACTATAATTTAAATGACTTCAAAAGGGTGTTTGAAAACATTAAACATGAAATGGATAATTAATTGCAATTTATTACTTGAAAATTTAAATTTAATAAATTTGCGGGTATCCGTGAATATCCGCGGGTATGATTTGTCTTCTCTTACCCGCTCTGCGCGGGTGCGGGTATGGATTACCCGCAAATTTGTGGGTACGGGTATGGATAGTGCCTTACCCGTTCCATACCCGCTCCATTGCCAACCCTAGTTTCTAAGCTTGATTGGGAGAAAAAAATGATTGCAAAATTAGAGGTTTATGGGAGTTAAATTGAGTCCGAATTAGGTTGAATTTAAATAATAATATTAAATATCTTCATATATATATATATGATTTTTTTTTATTAAAAATGTTAATTTTTAGTGTAATACAAGAATCGAATTTATATTTTATAAAGATAATGACTCAGTCTAATTAAAAGAGAAAAAAAAATTACAAACAAAATATAACTTAAAACTTCATACTCAATTTTGCTCTTTAGAGCGGATTTTTGCTCAATCTCGTGAGTAATCTACTAGTAAAATTTGAGCATTATCTAATGATTAGATTAAAGTTATGCTCATTTAATTTTTTTTTAAAAAGCAAAATGATGCTAGTTTAAACTTGTATTGTACATCTTGGATAAGAACGAAGAATAAAGAGACAAATGTAGGGGGAAATGCACTCTAGAGGTCAGGATTATCCGTCTATAAAATGGTTGGAAACTGAGTGTCTTTAAAAAAAATGGAAAAAAGATTTATGGTTTGAAAATGAATTAAGATAGCGTTTGGTTTACGGAATACTACTTTCTTTTTTAAATCACTCTCTTAAGAGAGTGATTGAGGAGAATGTTAATTTTTTTGCGTTTGGTTGGCATTTAAAATTAGTGACATTCTTATATTTGTTTTGTAGTTAAGAATCCTAAGGAAAAATAAGAATAATTACTACTCTACCCTCAATAAATAATAATTATTTCAAGAACAATATAATGTATACTTAAATATTTTGAAATCGTGGATAATTTGTTCTCAAATGACGAATCCAGTCATCAATAAAATCAAATAGTGAAACTCATATTACTGAGCATGACGAATTGGACTGACTCAACACATCAATAAATAATTAAGAAAAATCAAATAGGAAAAAAAAATTAAGGGACTTATTGAGCATTATTGCTCAAGGTTGAAACGTTGGAAGGTAATGTGCTAGCATAAGTATTGTCACATGAACCTTAGACTATACTTGACTATACTTAAACTTTGATATATATATTTTTTGTGGTATTTAAAATATGGGTAACTAAATAATTTAATAAAACACAACTTTCTCAGTACTCAGGAAAGTGAGATTCCTCACCCTTTAATTAGAGAATCATTTTCCTTCAAAATGGAAAATTGAATTTCGGGAAGTCTAACTTTCCTTACGCTAACCAAACGCAATAAAGTTCGAAATCTCGAATTTCTGAGTCACTTTTTTTCTTGATTTTGTGAGCGAAACGTACCTAAAAGTGTTAGTATTGGAGAATTAAAGTGGGAGTTATTGGTTGGTTATTGCTGTTTATTATTCAGTTGAATTCCGTGTATATGATGAATTTAATTTAACAACCAACAGCACAGCAGTGAATAGTGTTGATCATTAATTAAAATCACAGATGAATTTCTTGATTTGGTCTTTCTGATCGATTTTTTCTTTTCTTTTCTTGAGGTGATCATTCTTACCATATAGCTAAGTGCTTGGGTATATATGGGTCGAAATTCATTCGTTGTTTTTGTTTTTCTCCAGTTTTGGCCAGCAGTATTCATATGGTCGGTCAGTAGAGTTGTGTTGCATCATGTGATATCTATCTATCAAGTTAAAAGCTGTGGATAATTATTGGGCTGGATATGTCTTGGTGTATACAACCATATTCAATATATCTTTATTTTAAGTTTTGAATTTCTCCGATTAATTTTATTCGTCGAATTTCTAAATGAATGATTCTTTCAATATGATATACAGTCATATTTTACAAAATTGAATGCAAACAAAATGTAGCATGAAACATACTAGAAAGTGGGTCCAAGAGAAAAAAAGAAAAAGAAAAGAAAAGAGTCCAAGTACATTCTCCTAGGCTCCTAGCCGAGGCAAAGTACAATTGTGAGCAATACTACAAATACAACAACATCAATAATTCCCTATCGTTTGCATCTTTTATTTTTGAACGTACGAGCATTCTTAACGTACGTTTGAGAAAAAATAAAAAGTAAAATTATGTTAAACAGTGAGTCATTCGACTTTTTTAATATGTGTGCTCAAAATTAAAATGACGTTTAATAAAACTAAAAGAGGTAATAATAATAATAATAATATTGGGAGCAATATGGAGGGTGGTATAGTCACTTCATACGGCATGAATAAAAAGGCCCGGATCGTGATTTTCAGATCCAGGGAAGAAGCTACGGGCTCCACAATGTTTTCCTTCTGTCGGTCCTTCTTCTTCTCTACAGTACTATTTCCTTTTTCTTTCAAATTTTTCATTGCATGATGCCATGAGGCATGAGCCATGAAAAATAAAAATCTAGAGAAACAATTTTAAATTATTTTCACGATCTAAAATAAAAGTAAGTAATTATGAAAAAGTCCAACAAAGCTGACAAAAAATACACTTTCATATTCTTTTTACAACACAGGAACAGAACACACACCTACCAAAAAACCAAAGAAAAATAACCTATCAATCAACTTCACCCACTAATCTTCTTCCTCTTCTCTCTTCCTAAGCAGGAAAGCTACAAGAATTAAATTAATAAAACTTTACTTTGTTTCTTTCTTAGGACAAGACCTATCTTACATTAGGCTCTCTCTGCTTTTGTAGCTTTTTGCATTGAAAAAACAAAACAAAACAAAAAAAAAAAAAGCTTTAACATCTTCTTCTTGTCTCTCCCTCACCCTTATTAAAAGAAACAATGTTAACCATTGTTTAATCAAATATAATAAACAAGATTAGCCTTCACTAATCTAATCTCTCTACCTTTATTTCTCAGACTTTCTCATGTTTAGATCATGAACCTATATCCTTGTGGTCCAATCACATTTTCCATCCTTTCTTCTTTTATTTATATATAAGAGAGTTTGTCATTTTCTCACAACACTCCAAAATGTCTCAACAGCAGCTCCTGCTGCTAATGCTGCAACTTCCTCTTCACTTTCTCCTTCTTCCCTTGCTCAAACGGTGTCGTCTGTTCGTTTCCCTGCAAATGCTCAACTCCACATTCTTGTTCTTTTCTCTCCCATCTACATTGTGATCTCTTCCGCTCTCTTTTTCTTGATCCATTGCTTGCTTAATTATATTCAGGTACTTGAACTCTCTTTTCTTTCAAGAATCTTTAGATTTGATTCGCTCTCTTTCCTTGATATACAAATTAATTTGTGCACTGTTTTGACTCTATACTTTTTGGTTTAAAAATCTTTGCTTTATTGAACCCGCATTTGTCATTCTGAAGTCTTGAGCTTTTGTTTTCAATTCAACTATTTTTTTTCTGGGTTCTTTTGATTCGTGATGTATGAAGTTCAAGTTTATAACTTTTTGTGGTCTGCTTAGTAGATTTTTGGTATACCTTCCGTTCCCCACTCTTTGCTTCATTTTCTTTCTTTATGGAAAGATGGGTGTTTGGTTGCTGAGAAAATGTAGGCAAAAAGCTTATGGCTTCACTTCCGGTGGTTCTTGAGATGTTGATAGCTTTATTTATTGGTATCAGCTTTTAATGTACAGTGAAATTGTTTCGTTGGTCTTTCAGTTGTTTTACCACTGATCTTATCATACATTTTATTGTTGGGTGCTTTCATTGTGATTTCTATAATGTAGTATCTTTTGATAGTCTGAAGAAATGTGTTCAATTTGGTATTCTAAAATGCTTATATTATGATTTTGAGCAAGACCTTAGTTTGAAATGCAATTTCTTGGAAAAGAACCTATCGCTTTTCTTTTCCCTTTCTTTCTTTGCCTTAAGGAATGAACATAGTTTCATTTTCCTACTCTTCCCTTTCTCTGTCAGAGGAAAAGAAATTACGAGCTTAGAGCATATGGACTACTAGAATAAGTTAACAGACAATGCAGCTTCATTGTTTTGTCACCTTCGCACTTCTCTTTGTTTTAAATACATTAAGATCAGATAATGGTCTTCCAAGAAAGAAAGCCAGTGTTTGTTTTGAATATCAGTTAAATGTTATGTCTAATATTTGGCTTTATGTACTTTTATGGAATTATGATACTTCTATTTGTCTGCGTTCAGGAAAGGAGTCATTTAAATCTTCGATATGGAGCAGTATGAAGTACTAGAGCAGATAGGGAAAGGGTCCTTTGGTTCAGCTCTTCTTGTGAGGCATAAACATGAAAAGAAGAAGTGAGGATGAAACTGATGCTTTGCTCGTCAATTCTGGTTTATCTTCATTATAGAACACGTGATATGAACAATAAGGTGTACCTAGAACTGGCCCCATCTTTGCTAATTAAATTCATTCTGATTCTTTTCTTTATATCAAGGTATGTATTGAAGAAGATCCGGCTTGCCCGGCAGACTGATCGGTCCCGTCGATCTGCACATCAAGAGGTCAATTTTATTTTGGTTGTCACTTCATATTATACTTTTGTATGCCTGCTGAATTTGTGATTCCATTGAACTGTGGAAGGTTTAATTCTTGTTTTATGCCTACAAATATTTGTTAATAATTTGCCGCTGTCTGGAAAGTAACTTCACCACAAAGTTGATTGGACGCAGAAATAAATTGGGCTCACTGCCATGGCATTGCATTCATGCTATGCCATTTGGGCCTGGATATAATTAAAACTGGCAATAGATGTCCAAATTGATCTTATTTTTCTCTATTCAATGTAGAATGTCTTAACTGCTGGTTGCATGCTTGTGTTCAATTTTGAACCTTTGGTGGGTTATGTTTTGACCCACAGATTTAACCTATTCGTGCAGAAGGAGCTCATATCTAGAATAAGAAATCCATTTATTGTGGAGTACAAAGATTCCTGGGTAGAAAAGGTAACCATGTTTATCAATCATTGGCACATCATCTTAAAGCAGCATGATTTTTCCTTCATTTCCACTTTTTGTTATCTGAGGCTAGAATGATGGAGTTTTTTGATTTGGATTGTACAGTATCCTTTCATTACTTGAAACATTTAACTTAACATGGATGCTTTAAGACATCACTCTATAGTGTCCGAATCATCTAGCTGCCTAAAACTTCATTTCACTGACTTTTTTTTTATGCTTCTGACTCAGGGTTGCTATGTATGCATTATAATTGGTTACTGCGAAGGAGGAGACATGTAAGTCCTTGATGTTTTTGAATTTCTAGCTTGATGTTGACGATCTTCATACTTTTATCCTGGAGCTAACTTGGCCATCCATGCATTTTATCCTCTCTTTTCCCTTATTTTAGGGCAGAAGCTATCAAGAGACAAAACTGTATTCTTTTCCCAGAAGAGGTTCGTTTCCTCTTCACCTAGGAGTTTGGTCTTTTACCTGTGAAAGTGAATCTTTTTCTATGAATTCACTGTTATCACTTTGATTGTGGGGAGCTGATTCTTTGTAACTGAATCATTTTCAGAAGCTTTGCAAGTGGCTTGTTCAACTTCTGATGGCACTTGACTATTTGCACATGAATCATATCCTTCATCGTGATGTCAAGGTTAGCGGAGGCTTTTTAGTTTATTTTATGGTAGTTGGTTTAAAACATGTCCTTACGAAGTTGCATCTTACTGATGGTTTCTTATGGTTCTTTCAGTGTTCAAATATATTCTTGACAAAAGATAAAGACATTCGTCTTGGTGAGTGATCTTTTTTCATCTAGTAATACTAGGGAAGCAATGATAATGTTGCTGAATGTCTCATTATGAACTCCGGTCAGGTGATTTTGGACTTGCGAAAATATTGACTTCGGATGACCTTGCTTCATCTGTAAGTGATATGGTTCATAAATTGTTTTTTGTCTCCAATTCTGGATTCTGTTGCTCAAATATGATTATTCTCGTTAATCATTGTCATGCATTCAGGTTGTGGGAACTCCAAGTTATATGTGCCCTGAGCTGCTTGCTGATATACCTTACGGTGCAAAGTCGGACATTTGGTCTTTAGGTAAGTTTAATATATATCTTTGAAGAACTTGCTCAGCCTTCAAGTTTAATTTTCTTTTTTGTGTCTCCAGTTTCATATCCATTCATAGCTTTTAAAAATTTGTCATACAGGATGCTGTATATATGAAATGGCTTCTCTTAGGCCAGCCTTCAAAGCATTTGTAAGTTTTTTTATTTTACGTTTTGTAGACCTAAAGGTTTTCTTTTTCATTAGTTTCTATAAATCCTACCTTACAACAAATTTTGCGAGAAACTTTTTATTATTTGTTTGACTCACATTCCAAACCTTGAGCAGGATATGCAGGCGTTAATTAACAAAATAAATAAATCGATTGTATCTCCACTTCCGACTAAATATTCCGGTGCCTTGTAAGTGTTTCGTTTGTTCCATTTTTTGACTGTGAACCAAGTCACCGATCATCTATGACTAAATATCATTTGTCTAATCATTTTCTTGCTTATATTCTCAGTCGAGGCCTTGTTAAAAGCATGCTGCGAAAGAACCCAGAACTTAGACCATGTGTATGTATAATCTGCTCTAAACTATGCATGTCATAATGTGGAAAATATCTGGTCTTGAGCATTTATGCTTCTTAACTTTGGAGTAGGAATTGATGTATTTCACTAAATAAACTATTTAGTCTATATCTGGATGTTTTATAAGTACCTTCAAAGTGGAAATGACAGTTGTTAGACATCTGTGTTATGATTTTGCATATTCTGAATGCCGAAAAATTTGAAAATTGCAATTATGCATAGAATTTGTAAGCACTTTTATACAAAAGTAGATGTGTTTGCATATTTTTCTTGATATATAAGATCAAATTATTTTTGTCTATTTAAATATCCATTCATGATGCAGGCTGCGGATCTGCTTAGGCATCCACATCTTCAGCCCTATGTTCATAAGGTTCATCTCAGAATCAATAGCCCTAGAAGTGATCCACTACCTTTTCAGTGGCCTGAACCCAATTACATGAAGAAGACAAGGTTTGTTGAGCCAGAAGATGTTCCATTTAAGCCGTACAGGGAGAAGCGGTATTCCCTCTGTAACAATAGGGCATTGAATCCAAGTATATCTGCAGCAGAGTTAGATTCTGTATGTTCTACCAAAGGCATACCACATTATTCGACTCGAAGGTTGTCGGATTCATCTTACGGATGTAGCAGTGAAGGGACAGTCATTTGCAAATCAATCACTTCAAAACCTGCAACTGTTACCAAAACCACAAAACTCAGTCCTGCTAAAGCTTCTTCAACTCCAACGAGGCGAACAGAGCCTATTAGAAAACGTGAATCTGTAAGACCATCTGAATCTCTTACACATGAGTGCTCATGTAGCATCTCCTGCAGTACTTTATAAAATTGGTCTAACTTTTCTCTTTTCTTTTCAGCTTCCTGCTGCACGCTCTCAAATGAAAACACCTGTATCTACAGCTCGAAGAGCATCTTTGCCATTGCAGACACGTACATCAACGCGAGACATCCCTCACAAGCCGAGTGTTGGCATCCTTCACCACCTAAAATCTCCAGATGTTTCTGTGAACGCTCCTGAAATTGATAGGATAGCTGAATTCCCATTAGCTTCATACGAAGATGTGTTTTTTCCTGTTCGGAGAACTTCATCAACCTCAGCACAAGGATCAATGGGCTCACCGAATCGTGGTGACCGTTCAATCACCAAGGACAAGTGCACAGTTCAGACACGTGATAGAACTTCCTCAAAGCCTAAGCTGAGCGATGCATGGCAAGGAATTGAACGCACAATGTTTCAGGTAGATGAAGAAAATGCAAGCAATTCCTCTAACCAAAATGCTACTGCTGGAGCATCAAGCCGCACCTCATCAGACACAAGGCGCCATAGATTTGACACTTCATCGTTCCAGCAGCGTGCGGAAGCTCTTGAGGGTTTGCTTGAATTCAGTGCAAGATTGTTGCAAGATGCAAGGTATGATGAGCTCGGAGTGCTACTGAAGCCATTCGGGCCTGGAAAGGTTTCTCCCAGGGAGACTGCTATATGGTTGACAAAGAGCTTTAAGGAGAACACTCCTAAAGTGGAAGAAGATGATAGTAGTAAGTAGTTCCATCTTGTACTATAGTTGTAGCTGTGACAATTCTTAGAATTCAGCATATTGGCCTTTATTATGGATGATTTGTTTGGGAGGGCACTAGATATCCGAGGCAGATACTTTTAGGGTTGTAAATTTCAAGCCCCTTATCGCTCAATTTTCATGAGTATCAGTCAATGTAGCAGTTCTTAGTGTATTATCATGTATTCCAACGGGTTCGAACTTGTAGTTTTGCAGATGAGTATAGGCAACAGAAGCATCACCACCTATCTGTATCTCTGTGTTCACTATTTGTAACAGCAATGGCTCAACTGCAGCATTAGACCCCATTATTATCTAGATTTCTTCTGCTTCTCTGCATTTCTTGTCTGCTAATCTTTAAGTGTACTGTTTTTTACTGAGGTTTACTGATAAGAGTGTTCTGCAGAAAAGTAGAAACTGTTATTTATTTTGGTAATGGTCTGCCGTCTCCCTTTATGATGATGTCACAGTTCTGCTATTGATATGTTACGTTTTACAAATGGAAAAGGACAGATGATTAAACAAAAAGTCTCTAACTGCTTAATAACTGTATTTGCTTGCTTTTTTTTGGTGCATTAACTATCTTTGTTTATTGAGATGGATCCATCTTTGGAAGCAGTTGCCAAGGTCAATGTCACACTCATCAGTACCAACCAGTTGGTTTTTTTCTTCTTTTCTTTAAGATTGTTACATTTGGACCACTTCCAAAAGTCACATGAAATTGTAATTGTGGGTAGAATAAGAAAAATAAATCTGGAACTTAGAACATGTACTTGTTGCTAATTTGATGGAGACTTCCCCTTCAATAATTTGGTCTATTTGTTGGGATGTATGAAATAAAATCTCACCGCCAGCTAGATAAAAACTAAAAAAGTGAATAAATTTTATAATGAAATGAGATTTTTTGAAAAAGTTAATAAAACTATTATTGCCTAAAGAGAATAATATGATTTTACGTAAAAAAAAATTGTTGTAGTTTTACTTCTTCAATAAATGGTAGCATGACCGACTGTCAGTTAGGAGTTTCAAAAATAAAACCCTAAAATGTTTAAGAGTATATATTTTAGTTTTAACCTAAAAGAAACAAAGATTATGGTCAGCTTGAGAAAGCATCATGATGGGATGAGAGCCTTTGATAGTAAAACTGTAGGAGGGTGGCAAATGGCTTCATTAGGTTGAGTTTTGCAGGCCTGTCAAAAAGAAACTATGACACAAATGTACAAATTCATTTGACAAAAGAAAAATAGAAAACAAAAAGGATGCATGAGTCAAAGATACACAATTTACTGTGTATAAAAAAGATGCTAGTCCTATGCAGTTAAGGAAGAACTTTTCCTCTTCTCAACAGGAAAACAAAATGGGAAAGGCAAGCAAGTGGATGATAAACTTCTTGCTTGGCAAAAAACAGGAGAAAGAAAAGAAGAAAGAAGTTGCTGCAAATTTCCAAGACGATAATCTGCAAACTTCAACAGCAATTGTAGTAGTAGCAGCAAACCCTATTTATAAAAGAAGATGGAGCTTTGGAAGGAAAACATCAGGAAGGAAAGAAAAATGTCATAAATTGAATTCTAGATCATTTGATTCAATCCCTACCATAACAAGTGCTTCATCATCATCATTGGAGTTGGAAACATTAAGGCAACATAAGACAAAGGCATTAGCATTGACAAATCTTGCACATTCTTCACACAGAATAATGAAAGCAGTTGAATATGCAGCCGCTACGAAGATTCAATCCACTTTTCGATCTTATCTGGTAAACTAAATACACAAATATACTTTTTTTTCCCCTGTTATCCGTTCCTTATAACCATTTGTTTTTCATGGATGAAACTTAAGAATGGTGTTGTGTTGTCTTATGCAGGCAAAAAAAGCATTGTGTGCTCTAAGGAGTTTGGTCAAGATACAAGCATTAGTGAGGGGCCATTTAGTGAGGAAGCAAACAAGTTCTACTCTTAGAAGAATGCATGCACTGATGAAAATACAAGTTAGGGCTCGGTTTCAAAGAGTTCAGATGGCTGAGGAAGCTCAGTCTGTTATCAAGAGCAAATCATTAAGGCATAACCAAATGCTTCTCAACAATATTGTGGATGACGCACATAGAGTAAGGCCTTTTTCTTGAACTCACAAACTCATTTGCAGCATCTTTTCATGTTCTTCAAAAGTGAATTGCTTCAGGACCTTGTGATTTCTAGTTTAGTGTTTGCTAAGGTGCACAAAGCTAGAAGAGAAGAGTTTTCTACTCAGTACTACGGTCAAATTCAAGCTAGTTTTCAGGTCTCAAGTTGGAAAACGTAAAAAACCATGCTGGAAAACAGAAATAAGGCTCGTCTCCTGCCAAAAGGGACAGGGATAAGACCCGCCAAAAAAAAAATTCAGGCCAACATGGCCAGAAATTTAGGTGGCTGAATGCCATCTCTTGTTTATGCATGAAGGTGCAAAAATTTTCAACAGCTAATTTGCGATACCAACTTGTTCATGCAGGGGTCAATGGACATAACTTTACATGAAACAAGCCGACTTTCGAAGAACAGATATGGCTACTTGAATCATTCCCAAGCTGGGAGAACTGACCAAGGACCTAGGAAATACTACTCTGGAGACCTTTCAAACTTAAGGAGAGAACAAGAGTATGAGGAGTTTACCTTCTTCACAGCTCAGAATAGTCCTGAGATCCATGGACAAACTCCTAAGATAACTCCAGGCAGAGCCTCTTTCACCTACGAGCAGCCAGATTACGCGCGGACGCTTTCTCATCAACATGAACTCCACCCAAACTACATGGCCAACACAGAATCTTCAAAGGCTAAAGTCAGGTCGCAGAGCGAACCGAAGCAGCGACCCGGAGAGAGCATTAAAACACATACACAAGATGGAAAGATCAATGTTCAGAAAGATAAACAATCACCAAGCTCAGCCTCACAATCAAAACGTATTGTTTACGAGAACCATGATCCCTGGATTAACAAGCTCTACAGATCAACCGTGTCAAAGGAAACTGATTGTGGAACGAAGAGTCAAACTAGCCCTAGGTATTCAGACTTCAACAAATTTCTCATGGCATATGAGGTATAAGTTAAATTCTAAAGTCAATATTTCGAAATTACAATGCCATCTCTTTGTAAAAGTTTTGGTTCTCATGCTCTAGTTTTTTTTCTGACTGCAGCCTCATTTGACTCTATACTAACCATTCAACCACTACCCTTGACAACAAAGAGGATTTTTTTTAAGGAAAACCAATGGTTCATACAATGCAGATGAAAACAAGATGTTTCACATGACTGTATCAGAGCCATTTCTATGGAAGAATCACTTAAATAGAGTATACCCATAATAGGTTGAGGAAGGTACAATCTTTAGTAAAAATCAGTCACTTTATCGATAAACAGTTGCAGTAAGTAGACAACTGCCTTTCCCCCTTCCCTGATCATTCAAGAGAGGAGAGGGAGAAGAGATTTTGTCATAAGGTATCTGAACTATCATTATATGAGATTAAAAGAATGTTGACACAAACACGAAAGCAATAACAAGTCGATTATGTGTTCTTCCCCCTTCCATACCAGTTAATTCAAATTCCACAAGAAACATCACTAGGAATGACTGTTGATTTAAGTCTGCCAAATCCAGCCAGCATCTGGATTGAATCCACATATCAGAGAAATACTAATACAGTAGAAACTCGATAAATTAATACTCGATTATTTAATAAACTCTCTAAGATAATATTTTTGACCGGTCCCGACTCGGGGATAGGGTGCTAAATTAATAATTCGCTAAAATGATAAGATAATACATTTTTGATAATTTCTTTAGACCCCATATAAAATATAAATTAATAATTCCTTATATATAGCATATTACATGAATGATTTATGAAGGTTTCTTGAAAAATGACTCAATTGTCTTTTGTTTTTTGTTGAAATCAATTTCTCCTTAAATGTCGTCTCTAATTTTCCTTAGCATGGTAAGAACTTCTGGTGTTGTTTTCTGGTGTAAATGTGTTAGATGCAATGAATCTTGCAACAAGAAGCATAATAAGGTGGGAGATTGAAAGTTTCTTTCAAATTGGGCCCTTCATTTGATATACAGTACATGCATTGTATACAATAATTACAGTAAGTGGAAACTTGAAAGGTGTTTGTAAACTAAGTATTTTACTATAAATTAATAAAATATTAATTAATATATAAATTAATTATTATTAATTAATATATAAATTAATTATTATTAATTAATATATAAATTAATTATTATTAATTAATATATAAATTAATTATTATTAATTTATGGATTAATTAATAACTCTTTTAATTAATAAATTTTGGTCGTCCCAAGTGTATTATTTTATAAAGTTTCTACTGTACTTATTAACCAAGTAGAGTTCTATGGACTCTCTGTAAATTAAGAGGCATAAACCAAAATGTAGTTGGTTGTATGGACTCTGTGTAAATTAAGAGGCATAAACCAAAATGTAGTTGGTTGTTCTATTCCAACTTTCATGTTCCCCAGGATTCCAGGAAAAGATCCCAGATCCGGTCCATCTATCTTCGCAAAGCTTATAACTAAGCTGATTACAATGTACGTGATTAGTATATGATATATAAGTTTGACAAGACGTACAGAAAGGTTCAAGTGGCTGGCCTGTTGTTTTAGGCCAGCAGAGGATTTTTTTTACAAGGGGTTCGCAATTAAGCTGTCTAAGCCAATCATAACCAGGAAAATGATTGGTAAAAAGATCTGGAAGGTCAAACCCATGAGTTAAAATCAGAAAATGGAAAGGAGAAAAACAAACCTGTCTTCTCATTCAATAAGATAAGCTAGTTTATGAACAACGAGAAAATCCTAACACAAGCAAGAAAACACAACCTTAACTTCTCTCATAAATTACACAATCATAACGTCTGTGTTGCATGCCACCCATCTCTAAGAGTATTGATGTGCTGATTAGTTTAGCGTTTTATGAAATGCTACCTGCAAACATTATGAACAGATAATTAGCTGACATATCTGGAACTTGCAAATAAAAAAATGATAGTTCATAACACAACTGGTAGCCCTAGTTTGGGTCTAAATTCTATGGAAACTTCAAGACATTTAAATCTGGCGGTTTTACATTTAACCTAGGGCCAAGTCATGCTTTGGAATGTATGTCCTATAAGATATGTAAAGCATATAAAAGCCCTGGACTTCAAAGCAATACAAATACATCATGGATTTAAGATTGCTTGGGAATATGACACAAGAACTTTGTAGAATGGAAGCACATACAGAGGTTGATGTTTTCAGCAGCTCCCTTATCGCCATTGTTGCGTATGATGAAGATGGAAGAGTAAAACTCAACTTTAGAGCTATTTGGGGCCCCAGCAAATTAGAGCCACAGAGAGACTCAACTTCTGTCAGCCTTACTTCTTGCTGACCCTCAGCCTCACTATGATCTGAAGTGACTTTTGTATCATTTTGGCCGCTTGCTAATTGTTTTGGGCAATGAGCCAATTTTTTGCCGTTTCCAACAGTTTGTTCCTCTTCTATGGCCATGTTCACCAATTTTGTCTTGAAAATTTTGTCCATATCAGTCTCTGTCAATGGCTTGTTACCATCAGTATAAGAGAGTAACTCCCTGCAAAAGGGGAAATAACAGCAATGAGTCACCAATGTTCTGAAGCTATCAGAACCAAAATAGATGTTTGAGGGAAAAAGGCAGAAGGGTACCATTCAAAATCAGCTGGCTTCTGGAAAACGCGTCTATAACTTCCAGTCAAACCAGTTATTGAAAATTCCCTATCAAAAACACCAACACATGTATTCCGGTTAGAATAAAACAAATATAAATGGGAGAGAGGGTGGGCAAGAAAGAGGTTATGTACTTGACACCATGAGTGCTTTGAGTCAAATCAATATTATCCTGTAACAAAATATGATAATTTAAAAATAAACAAAAAAGGATTATCCAGCTTTTATATAAGAACCAAAGTACAAAAAAGAAAAGTAATTCTACATAAAGATGCAGGTAATATGCTACTAGGGGATGTCATACCTTCTTTGCCAAGTCATGGTAAACTTCTGCAATGCCATTCATGGGGAAAATAACCCTAGATCTGCCAAATTTGGAATAGTAGTGTTAAACAGGAAAACAGAGATTTATAAACAATGTATATCATGTAAGACCATGGAGGCGTTCCCTTACCCGGGCATGGGTAGTATAACATCTTCAATACTGTAATTCCCTGTAGAGATGTCTTCTTCAGTAAGAACCTGGTGATGATATGAAGCCATTTTAAAAGTTTTGATATCAGGTGAAAAAAAAAATTACTACTAGAGTATACATCAGATGGATGATGGATAGCGCTATCACGAGCACAACTATGGTAAGTAACTACACATTGAGATGATAAAATATGGCTGATACACCAACTATGGTAAGTAACTACACATTGCTCATAACCACCCCATATAAGATGTATGCTAAGAATACTAGAAAGCATATGCCAGAGATTTAATATAGGACCTGACCTTTACAGGATTACTTTTTTTCTCAGGAAGATCAGTTCCTGAGGTTTCATCCAAGTGACTACAGTCATCTGTGTCATCACAGTTGCTGTCTTCTTGTTCACCAACACCCACGATCTCCTTAGCACTATAATCTCCTTTGCAATATACCAAGTCCCCCACCACAACTTGAACAGTTCCTGCCACAAGGTGAGCACCATCACAAAATTTACTCATCACTTCAAACAGCTTAAAAGCTCAATGAGTATAAAGCGAATTACAAGTTTTATTGACAATATACTAAACAGATCAGACAAATAACATCAGGAAAAGAACAGCATACCGTATTTTTGCACTCTCAAGCTTGCTGCATGGTTCCACAAGTAGCTTTGATAACTGTGTGCATACCTGAAAAACAAAAGCAAGTAATAAAATTGCACAAGTTCAAATTCAGAACCATAAAGTTAAAAGATAACATAACTTCTTCATGTATGGTCTGTAGATCTTCAAATTAAAACCATAGAGTTAAAAGATAACATAAATTTCTTCCAGAATGGGTTTTCCAATAATAACAGCATTAGATAACAATTCAGTCTCCATAATATCAAATGGAAAAGGCTGTGTTGCCCATTTGGAATTCTAGAGAGGCGTTTCACGAGATTGGGTTGGTGAAGGCTTTGATGTGCCAAAGATGCTTTAGCAAGTCAAACATAAGAATGAAAAATAGACATTCGCTACTGATTCTCTCCCTAGGGTTTTCCAGTAAAAGGAAGAAATGTTTCCTAATGTTGCTGGAGTAATCACTTACATCATTCTCAAAGTCCTAGGTATAGCTTTCAGAGCCTGCAAGTAGTTCCCAGGACATTTCTTCAAACACTGAAGCTGTAACATTATTGGAAGGAAAAACAAAAAGTACTTGTTTAGAAGTTTCAAGATGAGATGCAAGTAATCCCACCCAGGAAATAAATAAAATAGGTAGAGGATGAAGGTCATAACCGACATTAAAGGCATAAACTACAAGTAATAAATTACTCTTCAAAATCTTTGTTCATGAACCAGTAAATGTTAGCAGGGTGCAGTACCAAGAAAACTTAACAGTAGCAGTGACAGTAGAGAACTTACTATAGCCTTTTCAGCAACCAGGTGTCGAGGTAATTGCCTTAGGGTACCATCAATATCACCTGTTTCCTTATAATATTCTCGTGCCTTCCTAATCACATCCTTTTGTATTTAAAAACTAAGTCAACGAAAACAGCTCCCAATGATTGTAATAACATTGTTCTAAAGTTCAATACAACAAGACAACTAATTACTTGAGTGGTGAGAAATAAGAAAATTTGCAACAAAAGATTGAAGCAATAAAAGGATATCCCCCGCCCTTGGATCAAGGATCAAGCCTACAGCACCTTCCCACTCTCCGCGGAATAATGCAGCTCCAACAAGATGTGTCGGCACAGAACCACTTCCAAAGCGCTGAAACAAATGTCATATTAAAACTTACATAATAACATCACCAGCAAAAAAAATGAAGTGCTGATATCAGGTCTAATAAACTCTCAATTCAAGCATGCACAAAAATACCATTAAAAAAAACATGCGTGGAAATTAAATATTCAGATCAGTCTGTACTTAGCCAACATATATTTGAATGCTGCTGACTATTTACATTTGAGCATAGAAAGCACAAGTGTACATGAGGATATGAGGATGTACTTGTAAGCCGAAGTAGTTGATGAAACCATGTCTTCCTAAGGACTCTGCAGATGATTTGATGGTATCTTCAGAGTCTGCAACAACTCCCCTAGAGAAATATAAAAACACTGAATCAACATCTGATACTAGACAAATTTCACAATGCATGTAACAATGAAGGGCATTCAACAATATAAGATGGAATTAATACTGAGCATAGCCCTCTTACCTTAATGTAATTGTGAATCGATTTCCTAGAAGATGCCCAAGAAGAAGTTCTTCCTTGATATGGCTGGAGAGTAATGCAACAATATCTTAAGGAGACATGCAATAAGTTGGCAGGAAAACACCCAAACTCAGAATTAAAACTTACCAGAAGTCACCCACTTTGATTCCAATCAATCTATCATTAAGAGCAGCTAGTCTACTTGCTTGCTGCTTGAAAATAGTAACCTAGAAGCAGAAGAATTTTTTTTTCACCAAGAGATCTTTCGCACAGATATTAATTAAAGCTGGATATTTCAAACCCAAACAGAACTCTACACCACTCACGCATGAGCAAAGAAGAATTCTCTAAAGCACATCTCTACTTCCCTAGTTAAAGAGAAGTTAAACCAGAATCTCAAAATAAGAGTTCCAGTTTTAGTCAACAGAAAACAAAGACTGGGCTGACCAAATGAATTTTCTAAACAACAAACTACAAAAGGCTCATACATGGCAGGAATTGTAGGAGTGACAACGACTTACTCTTTGTGTAGAGACAGAGCGCTTGTCCTTTGTACCAGCAAAACCAAACGACCTTGGCTGTCAAACAGAGATAAAATCAACAGGAAGCACACTACAAGTACGGAAAAATGTTCTAACATACCACAGATAACAACCATTCAGATAGGAAAAAACAAAAATTATACACATTCCTCAAAACAAGCTTTATGGGATAAAGAAAAAACATTTTATTAACTTTCATCATTGCTTATACGGAGTCGAATTATTATCATGAATCCCAATGAATATTCAAAATATATTTGATTCATTGTCATAGACTCTCACAAAAGTGAGAAAGCCAGATGTAGAGACTCCTAGGTTAAGAAAGAAGAATTATCAAACGACCACCATGATGGTAAAGCTGCATCATGTGTGTCCAGCAAACAACTGTCGACCTCCTCTCCAGGAGAAGAATATTGTGGTTACACAATTGAATTTACTAGGAATAATAGTACAGTTACACAATTGTATTTACTGGTAATAAGGACATACCTGAACACCAAGCATCTTTCCTATAATTCCTAAAGCCTCCTGTGTATCTTTGTTTTCCTTGTAAAGATGAAACCTGAAAATTATATTGACTAGCCTTCAGGTTTGGTTCAGTTGCATAAACTCCTAGTAAGATATTCTAGATAGAAGCCTGTTTAAGTTTATGATGATTAGCATGTAAAAGGATAAATGTTGAAGGATGAGACATTCGTCATAGATTTTACATGTTATTGTGTAGATTCTCAGGAAATATTTAGGACCAAAATGTAATGAGAATTTCACAATCACCCAAGGATGTAGTACAACAAACTTAACAACTACCATTTAAACTAGAAAGTTTAATTCCATGATCAGTGAATCATTCGAAAACTTTACAAGGTCCTTTATTGTCATGATGATGATGGGAATAAATAAAACAACATCAAGGAAACATGTTTTTGATTGCATAAGATGAATAGCAAGCGACCACTTATTGATATACCCACTACCTAAGAAACTTTCCAAGATGCTCAGGCCAATTGTTTGTACCCCGGCTATCAAAGGGCTTATCACTTCTTTCTTTCCGCTTTCTGGAATTCCTGCCACCATTACTATTTCCTCCAGAATTTAATCTCACACGGATGCATTTTGAAGAAGCATCAGGTCCATCAACAGTGTCTGTTACAAGGAACTTAAAGTTCGACTTGAAGAAATTATGCATCGCCTAGTAATGAATTTACAATATCAATGAAAGTTAGCGTGTTGGTTTGAACGCATACTGAAAGACACATATACATGAATAAAAAATGGAAGATAAAAGGTAAGAACTAACTGTTCGATGTGCTTTGTCAGAATCTGGAGAAAGAACAATTGGAGATGCACCATCTCCACCCGCGGAACTGGCTTGACTAATAAAAGCCTCCAGCAGCTCTGTGTCAGAGTCACCAGCAAGTGATCTAAACAATTCAATTTCATGTGCATAACTTCTCCCTTCACTTATCTCACCAGCCACCTCGGTCACAGCCTCCTCCTTCACAACCTAAATCAATAAAAAATAAAACCAGCATTTTAACACTCTCAACCATCTGAATGGAAAAAAAGCACAAGCAAATATCACTTAATCCGATGCCAAGTAACTCACTTCTGGAGGAGCATCCAAACAGGTCAAATGAACAACATTTCCATCAAGGTCAACCTCATTCACCATAAAGTCAGCATACCTGTGGATGAAAAGTTCAAGTAGATGAAAACGTCAAGGGAACTGAAGCAAACCCAATTCATCCGACTTTAGCTCCTATGCATAAGATGCATAATAAAAATAAAAAATTCAACAAAATTGGACCAAAGTCAGTTCATTAAATCTTAACAACTATATATTAGATAATTCACTAAAGATCAAAACTTTATTGAACTTGCAGCAAACCCAGTTTCTACACAGCATTGTATTGTTTAAATTGGAAGCATATGATGATAAAGTTCAAAACTTTGATGAAGTTGGAGCAACACATTGTTTGGGCATGTGCAGAGGATTTGAGGGGCAACCTTTGTTTGAGAATGCCACGGAAGCCAGGAAGGGGAGAGATATAATATAAGATACCAACGTCTGATTCCTCCATGGTGTTGGGTGTTGCTGTTGCTGCCATTTGGGTTTTGAAACAAAAGCTGAAGGTTCTAAGTGTAAGGGTAGTACTGACGTTGTGAAGGTTGTTATGAGAATCCGAGATGGTGTAGTGGTAGGGTTTTAGGACTGAGGAGCAGCATGCCGATGCAGGATGACAACACATTCGGTTGAGGTTTTGGTTTAACTGTCTTGAAACGCCACGTTTTGACCTTTTCTTTTTCTTTTTCCATTGGCTTCATCTTTTAATTGCGTAAACTATAAAAAAAAAATCAATAGTTTACAAAACGTTGTATTAGGTTAATGAAATAAATAGTACCTTCACTGACACTTCAGTAAAATTACACGTGGCATTTGACGTGTCATGCCATAGATGTCGTCAGATCTCACGTCAGATACTTAACAGAATGTGTTGGACGACGTCACTATAAGGGATCAAATGTAAACAATCATTCGAGTGCGAGTATCAAATGTGGCCGAAAATGATATGAGGGACCAAATCAATACACTTAAGCAAGTGTAAGTACCATTTATTTCATTAACCCATGTTGCAGTTTAAAATTGATAAAATACATCACAAGGCCCCCACCGTTTTATAAAAAATTTGATTGGGTCCTTAAAGTATTTTGAGGTTCAACAAAATTCCTAACGTTTGTGTATAAGATTCGATTGGATCCTTCCGTGACAAAAATCTCATGTGGCACAGAATATTCCGTTAGTATATATTTTTTAATATTTTTGGTCAAAAAACAAGGCCCAATAGGTTTTTTAATTTAATTTTTCCTATCTTTTTCTTTTCTTTCCTTTTCTTTTTATCTTTTCCTTTATTTTCTTAATATTTTGGTAATAATAAGTTAATTTTGGCAATAATTACCATAATTAATTAATTAATTAATTATTAATTGTTTTATTTTTATATTATTATCCTAATTAGTAAGTGAAATGATTAGATTGTCTAGCAATAATTATGTTTTAAATTGTTTGCTACTTTTTTTCAAAATTTTCTTATTTTTTTCATAATTTTTTTTCTTGTATTAATATTTTGGGACCCATTTATAAGATGAAAGATAATGGAATGAGCTGCCACGTTGGATTTTTCACACGGTGGGGACTTTAATGGACCAAAAAATATAACGTTAGGAATTTTATTGAACCTAAAAATACGTACGAGACTCAATCGAACTTTTTGTAAAACATTGGGGATCCTGAGATGTATTTTCTCGTTTAAATTTTTGCAATGTCAACCCCTATAATTTCCTCAAACTTTAATATTTATAATAGTTAAAGAGAAAAAAATAGCAAAACATAGAAAAAAATATCAAATTTGGTCCAAGATGTAATAAATATAGTAGTACTGGTACATAAGACTATGAAAATACATTAGTTTAAGTGCGTGTTTGGCCTCCGCTTTTAGTTGTTTTGCGTTAAAATTAAGCAAAGCTGCTAAAAGCAGCATTAGGGTGTTTTTTAGTTATAATTATAATTTAACCTCACTTTAAAAGTACGAGAAAATATACTTTTGAAAATGGAAGATTGGTTATTTGTATTAAAAAATAAGAATATATTTATTTTAAATACAAAATTATTTTAAATATTTTAAATATTAACATAAGATGTAGTAATTTACTTTAAAATATATTAGTACATAATACTTATTTTTTAAATAGATAAATTTTATGTATTTATAGTTTTAATGTTATAAATTAGTATATAACAATATTTGGATTAAAAAATTCAACAAACTAATGACTTTTAAATATCATTTCATTTTAATTAAAACAATTCACAACACAACATAATAGTTTATAATCAAACAGCTTACTTGCTTCATTTCACAGCACAACATCACACCACACAGCAGAAGACAACACTCACAGCACAGTACAACGGGGGCCAAACACGCACTGAATTTTAATTACAATTTGTTTTTAAATTTGCTCCTTTTAAATATATATTTTTTTCAAAATTTTCACTGAATTGGAATCTCTTATGTGTTACATTTTTCTTCAAATTTGCATATATTTTTTTAAAATTTTACCATTTTTTAATTTTTAATTACTATAAAAGTTTATATTAAAAAAATTATGAAACTATAGGGCTAAGTGAAATATTTTGTGAAACTATAAGGGTTAAGTGAAATATTTTGTAAACTATGGGTTTTTTTATGTAATTTACTCTTTTTAATTTTGGTACTGATTTCTACCTCTATCAATTCTAAAATGTTAAGGCATATTAAGATGCAGCGCAACTAGTTATTGTATACTTTTCTTATAAGGTACTCCCTCCATTCTAATTTACTTGTCTCATTTTGAATAAAAAAATAATTAGTTTTACTTGCCCTTTTTTTATTTCCAAAGTGAAAAAATTGAGCTTTTACATTATTACCCTCTACTTTTTTTTCATTAATAAAAGAGTGGGTTAAGTATATGTGCAAAGTCAAAATGAGGTAAGTAAATCAGAATAGAGGGAGTATGTTTTAGATTTGATGCCTTCCCCGCCTATGTTGCTTTCATTCTCAGTTTAAGTTCTTTGGGGATTATTTTAGCATCATGAACATGTTTTCGATGTTATGACTATTTCTGGACAAATTGGTAGGCGGGATGTTGGGCGACGTGTAAGGTAGCTAGACTGTTGGGCCAGGTGTAGTCGTGTAGGGTAGGTTAGTGGCGACTTACTGTTGGGCACAAACTGGTGGGCCGCAAGCTGTTAGGCTAAGTGTGGGGCAGGCTGGTGGGCTAGGTGTGGGACAAATTGGTGGACTAGACGAGGAGCAGATTGGTGGACCAAATGAGGCTAAAGATTCTTCTAGAATTTCTATTTGAATGTAAAGCATCCAAAAATTATAGAAGTTGTAGATCGATCTCAATCTGGAATTCACTCACAATCACGTTATAATGTTATTATGCTTCTTGTGACTCACATTCTAATTGCTAATTAGTGGAAAGAGAGTATTTTCTGCCGGAAAGACTTGATTATATTATTAAGTTCATTTATATTAATGACAAGTTGAGTAATCAGCACCTATGTGTATGTATCAATGTTCAAAACATGGTAAAGTTGTAAGAGCAGTTCCAAAAGCCAAAACGAAGGAAGATGTAAAAACTGGTGTTTCTCCTCGTTCTCTTACTGGCTTGAAACGATGTAATCACAATACTTTTGTTACCAGACTCATCTTTTATTAGTAGTTGCACTTGTTAGGAACAATGATAATGTGCATATGCATTGTTTTAAAAAAAAAAATTCCAAATTTTGTTCTAGATGTGATTCCCATGTTTGATCCTTGTTCCAATAGTGCGTTGAGGATGTCCTATTAACTTTTGAGAACATAACAAGATGTGAGTAAGAATTTATTTTATTTTACTGCTTTTGATTAGCACATCTTGTAATACAATGTACGTAGTTGGGTACAACAGTTGTGTGGATAGGATAAGAAACTATAAGGTTTTTTTTTAATAATTCGATCGAATTTCGATATATGAGAGAATTTTGGAAACGCAAACAAATCAAATACAATCACAATAACATAAACAACGAAACGAAATGACCATACCATACAAAAAAAGAACAATGAAAACCCGAACTACTAAAACTCAAGTGAGATAATAACCCATAGGCCATTGCTGTGTACTACTACTGGAAACATTTCCAAATCCCTAGAAACAATAAACAACCAGAAGTAGAGAATGAACGGCAGAATGTCTCCAAAACTAGAAATGGAACTGAGTAAACAAGAATTTTCACATTTTCTATACTGATAAATTGAAAAAGTGGAAGGAGAAGCGGAGAAGGAAAAGAACCTAGAAATCTGGAGGGAGAATTGTGGAAGTGAGAGGAGGAGGAGGACGACAGAGAGTGGAGAGGAGATGGAGAAGATTTGGTAACCATCATATGAAAACGATCAACAACAATCACAAACTTTCTCTATCAGAGAAAGAGAGGGAGAGGGAGTTTCTGTATTTGATATCCTTCAAGATGAGAAAATGGAAACCATGGAGAAGGCACATGGGTGAGGCTCAATTAAGAATGGCAGCCATGGTTCATGCTCGTGTGGAGGCAAATGCTCATGCAGAAATGATTACGCGACAGATGAGTGAGGCTCAATTAAGAATGGCAGTCATAGTTCAAACTCGTGTGGAGGCAAATGCTCATGCAAAAATGATGACACAAGCTCTAATAAGCTATTAGGCAACAATGTAGCAATTGGTCATGACCGTGCTGTTAGCCCTGATGAGATGATGAATAGGTGGGGAAATAATGCACAGAGAGGCAAAAAAAGAGCACTCGAAAGGGTTCTTGAACGATGAGGAGACTGAGTGGAGAGACCAACACGCACTGTGATTGGCGACACCAGATGAACCAAGAAGAGTTTATAATGCTATAATTTATGTAGCCTGATTGTTGGTTTTATTTGGAAAATTTGTCAAAGATGTATAAAGTTTCCTATTAGTGGGCCTTTGGTGTACTCATCCATTGAAATCCAGTGCTGTATTTTCTACCGAATTCGTTATTACCAAATTGATCATTGTTTCCTTTTGATATTGTCGAAATTTAATTCAACGGTGGACTAAACGAGGCTAAAGATTCTTCTAGAATTTCTATTTGAATGTAAAGCATCCAAAAGTTATAGAAGTTGTAGATCAATCTCAATATTGAATTCACTCACAATCACATTATAATGTTATTATGCTTCTTGTGACTCACATTCTAATTGCTAATTAGTGGAAAGAAAGTGTTTTGTGTCAGGAAAGACTTGATTGTATTGTTAAGTTCATTTATATTAATGACCAGTTGAGTAATCAACACCTATGTTTATGTATCAATGTTCAAAATATGGCAAAGTTGTAAGAGCAGTTTCAAAAGCAGAAACGAAGGAAGATGTAAAAATTGGTGTTTCTCCTCGTTCTCTTATTGGCTTGGAACGATGTGATCACAAGACTTTTGTTACCAGACTCATCTTTTATTAGTAGTTGCACTTGTTAGGAACAATGATAATGTGCATTGTCTCTTGCCAAAATGACCTAAATCATTTTAGGCCTCTCTACATTATATGCATTGTTTTAAATTTGTTTTTTTCCAAATTTTGTTCTAGATGTGATTCGCATGTTTGATCCTTGTTCCAATAGTGCGTTAAGGATGTCCTATTAACTTTTGAGAACATAACAAGATGTGATGCGAGTAGGAATTTATTTTATTTTACTGCTTTTGATTAGCACATCTTGTAATATAATGTAGGCAGTTGGGTACAACAGTTGTGTGGATAGGACAAGAAACTATAAGTTTTTTTTTTCTCAAGATAAATCTATACTTAAAAGCATGAATAATGTGTGAAACTTTTGAGTTCACAATTTTACCCTTAATGAAATGATTATTTTAGTCTAACACTTAAATAATTTAAATTCTACATATGTGAGACCGTCAACTTATTAGTAATGTGGACCAACCCAAACATTTTCATGTTCCATATCACGCTTGTACATTTGGTTGATAAAATCATGGGGGAAAATGACTCGGGAATATGAGATTTCTAAGCTTCATTGTGTTTCGTTGACACAGGAAAAGTTGGACTCGTGAGAATTTAATTTTCATCTTTTTTTTTCTTCCAAAAAGAATATTATTTTCGTGTTTGCAAAATTGTCTAATACATTTTTATTTACATGCAACTAACAAACTAAAAGAACTATTTATGCAACTAACAAACAAAAACTTATTACAAAATCTTATTGCTTAATTTTTGGACGCACATGTTGAATTAATATACTAGAGGAAATTAAAATTTTATATCTCAAAGTTAGGGATTTAGGGGCGAAGAATTTCACTTTCCCTACTTGGCAAGTGACACCTCACCAACTCATATGCCATATGTGTCTCGTCATCATTTGATGTTGACATAACACATCCCATATCATCATATGTATTGGTGCAACATGTTGACGTGAAATGTCACGCAAGTTTTTCGCCATAGTAGTGGAGTAATCAAACAAAAAGATGAGTATATAGGGGTAATTAAATAAAATATTTATACGGGGTAAAATGTCACTTGACTAAATTTCCTTGACACACAAAATTGAAAGAGTCTAACTTGATTAAATTTATAGTTTCTTTACATTTTTGTATACAATTTCCCAACCTCTTATTTTATCTATAGATTCTAAAGTTAGTTTAGTTACTTATTACTTATTTAAAATACAGAAGATATGAACAAATTAAAAATAATTAAGGAGAAGTATTAAATATATACTCATGGGTTATTTTATAGTAGCTTTCTTCTTCAAGCCATAAATGAAGTAAATGTGAACAAGAACAAAAACGAAAAGTTAATGAGTAACTTCATGGCTTTCACCAGGAATTCAAATAGAAATAGGTGTAAAAAAATAAAAGATGCATGGGTGACCTTATATCCCTCTTCTTTATATCATAAACCCAATAATAAATCTTGATAGGAAGAGAACAATAGAAAAATAACTAATTAGGTGCAAATTTCAGTTGCTTTAAATAGGACTTGATTTCAGAAACTTGAAACTAAGGGGAAAAAATAAATTAAGAACAAAAAAATGGAATTACTTTCTTCAAATCAAGAACAAAATAAACTATAGAAATTAAATGTAACACCTCTAGGTGGTATGCATTACTTGATCAAAAATTAAACACAGAAATCGATCAAACACCAGAAGAAACATATCAGACTAAAATATATCAAAAATGGATGGAAATGTAAAGTGAAAAAAGAGGGGGAAATATTTGGAATGTTTTTTTTTTTAAATAAAGCATCACACATAAACATTTAGGGAGAGGGCGTCTCTTACTTACTTGAATCAGCTTGTAGGATTTATAGCTTCTAATGGGATCATAAGATGTTTTAAGGGGCGAAATAAAAACAAAGACAATATTTGATTTTGACAACTTTAGAAGTGTTGTCATATCAGGATCCGCTCCTCTAATTTTCTATCTAACATGACTGGTCATGTTAGATAGATCTGAGCCATTTAATAAAATTGGATGGCTCAGATTAAAATTCTCCATTCTCTCTTTATCTCATCTCGTCTCTCTTTCCCTTTTTATATCATCTCGTTTCCTTTATCTCTTTTCTATCTCTTTCCATTGCTTTTACTTTTTTTCTCTTCCATTTTCTTACTGCTGCACATCACTACACTTTCTTAATCTCACTGCCGAACAGACAAGAACATGCCATTCTTCTTCAACCATTACTGCAATCCATGTCTCCAAAATCCACACTCCGTCTCTCCAAAATGTTCCCGGGTTAACCCATTTGTACTTCTCCGAAGCACTAAGTTTCCTCCAAGACCGACTCCCTCCTTCTTGCAACACAAGTACACTCACACCTAACAAATCAGGATTGGTAAATTTGTTGTCTTTGCAAAATCAAATATTGAATTACTATGTCAAATGTAAGCAAATAGATGATGCGCGTAAGTTGTTCGATGAAATGCAAGTGAGAAATGTCGTGACGTGGAATACAGTGATTTGTGGGTTTGTTGATTGTGGTGGTAATTTTGAGTCTTGCCTCTACATGGGTTTTTCTTATTTTAAGAGAATGTTCTTTGCTGAGGTGAGTTTGGATGCTATAACTTATCCATCTCAAAATAACCCTCATCTTATTCTTCTTCATCTCTCCATCACTGCTCCAGATCCGTTTCAATCGTTTTTCGTTACCGCCACCAACCCAACCTTCCACCAAGTCCGCCGCCGGTCGACCACCATCGTAGCCACTAACTCGTTTGATTTATAGATCTATTAGATCTGAAAATTAAGAAAGAAAACGAATAAAGAAAAAAAGAAAAAAGAAAATAGAGAATCAATTTAGATCAACTATTGAAAGGGAAGTAGGAAATGGTGATGGGTCCTCTGAGAAAAAATAAAAATATATTGTAGAATCAAAGTTTTTAAGGAGAAAAAAAAATGGAATGGGTACTTCAAATGAGGAAGATGATGTGCAGGAGTAAGAAAATAGAAGAGAGAAAAAAATGTAAAGAGATGAAGGAGACGAGATGATATAAAGAATGAAGGGAGACGAGATGAAATAAAGAGAAAAAATGAGAATTTTAATCTGAGCCATCCAATTTTATTGAATGGCTCAGATCTATCTACCATTAGACCAGTCATGTTAGATAGAAAATTAGAGGAGCCAAATCCATCATCTTTTTAGAGTTTCACATGTGTTTTAATTCAAAACAAAAAAATTGCTCATTTTTTTATACTACAAGTACAAACTTAAACAAGTTCCAAAAATAATGTATAGATGAGGTTGCGTGTCCATCAAGTTTTAAGCTTTACATGTGTTAAATGACTTATCAAAATTTTAATTGGATTGACCAATTATAAATAATGATTTTTTTAAGCATAAAGTTTGACTAATCATTCACAATCAATTGTATAAAAATATTAGAAGAAATAACTATGTAGGTTTTAGTTCAAATTCACAAACGTACGAAAAAATATGAGTTTCCATAAATATATGAGGGTTGAAACTTTTTTACGAACACGATGATTAAATTAATCATTAAATAATAGAGGGAAGATCAATCAAGCAATTGTTTGATTAATCATTAATAGAAAATTATATAAAAATCATTAGAATGAGTAATTATAGAAAGTTTAGTTAGACAAAATTTACAAATAGGAAAAAATGAGATTCTATAAATATAAGTGTTTGATTGTAAATATTCTACAAACATGAAGACTAAATTAATTTTAGAGCTTGGTTGAATTTTTTTTATAAATACGCAGATTAAATTAATCACCAACAGGTTTTATAGGAAAACTTCTAAAAATGTAGAGACTAAAATAATCAATAAATATAAGTTTCAAAAAGAAAAAATATCAAAATGACAAAAAAAAAATCACTAAGATTGATAAAATAAATATCAAATATTTTGATTATTGACCCCATTTAAAATAAGATATAAAATAATTTTAGAGGGACAGTTTTACGAAATCGGTTATAAAATTATATAAAATTTATTTTGTTTTCTATTCTATTTACAATTTCATTTTTAGAATTTGGCATTCATAGATAGCAAATCAGACTAATTGGACTTTCAAATTGATTGCAATTTGAGTTTTCTATTATAGTTTCAATAATAGTAATTCGAAATAAATTAGAATAACACATGACGATATTTCGTAAATTTAGGATAGAATATCAAGTGTTTTTTTAGATGTGTAATAAAAAGTGTTTTTTTAATTTTACTTAAATTTTAATTATTAAATATTTTTTTATTATAATTTAGGGTATATATACAACATTCCCGCAACATTGTTTGGGTATAATTCTAGTTTATAACTAATGAAAATGAAAATATTATCATAAATCTTTTTCTAATATTAGCTGTTTATTATGCAAATATAGAGCCAATATATGAAATCCAACGGTAGGAGTCACTCCATCAAATTGATTGGTTTGATGTGTGTCTTGTGGACCCCACCACCGTAACACCTTCCGTCTTTCCGCAAATTCAATCATAGGTTCTATTCCAACCAAAAACAAAAGCATCAGTGTTTTCAACAGATCCAAAAACCGGCCTGAGAAACGTAGTCAGGAACAAAGCTCGATAGCTCTCATTTAACACTCTTCATTGTATACTCGCTCACTTTGGGAGGAAGACAAAGAAGTCAACATGGTGACTAAAACAGAAGAGACTGAATTGAATAGGTTGGAGAATCAGGTCGACAATGGCGGAGGAGGTGCATGGGAGTATCTTTGCCTGGTCAGGAAGCTCAAAGTTAGGCGTTCAGACAAGGTCTTGAAGCATGGTTTATCTATTCTCAATGATTCCAGGAAAAGATCCGGTCTTGGCCCTGAAGGTGAGTTATTTTGTTGATTTTCTCACCTGGGTATTGCTTGATTTTGAGTTCTATAGTTGGCTAATCAATCTTTCGGTGGGTTTCTTTTTCTTTTGGGAAAAATTAGAGCTTGATTTGAGTTGGTTTGAGTGAGATGCTGATGGTGATTGAATTTGTCAGGGTTTGGAGTTTGGAGTTGTGTTTTTTGGTTGTCGAGTAATTAGAGAATTTAAACTGTGAACCTGATGTTGTGTGCATTGGGATTTCTTTTGTGAGTGATGTTGTACTGCTGTTTAGATTGAACATGGTGTACATTTGATGCTAGAGTGAATTGATTGAGTAATATTTACTTTATAGTTCTAAGCTAATTTGTGGGAATCTTTTGACTGTTAGTTAAATATAGCGGATTGATACAGTTTATAGATTGGAGACTAGATATTTCTTGAGTAACCATCAGCTCAGAGGAGAGAGTCAAGTATTTCTGTGGTTTATAGACTAAGTTGGACTGCTCAAATCTTTTGTCAAGTGGGGCAGAGAATTGAGAATATATTAGCTCAAACATTATGACTGCTACTGAAAAGCAGGCTTGGTACTTTTTTCATGACTAGTATAGAGATTTGACAGAGAAGCCTGGGCCTTTGCTCTTTCTACGCTTAGTTTTGTTTTCTCATGTAACATTTGCTTGAAGTATATTGCCATAGCTAAAATAATTCTTGGGTTATGTAATGTGTTTATTGCATCCATAATGTACTGCTCACTGATGGATACTTACTTCTTGATCCAGAGTGGACTCTTTATGAACAGGTTGCAGTTGCAGCCATGGACTGTCATTGTCTTGATGTTGCAAAGGTATTACTCTATTTTTGTGTTGCCCCCTAGATTTCACCTTTACCAGAATTATTGTTTTTTTTCATGCCAGAGGTTTTCATCAATCGTGAAGACTTTGAAGTGCTGATTTCTAAAGAGTTTCTACTTTGTCTTTTTTCTATCTTATTGTTTCCTCAGTCATTTGATTGTTACTGCCATTCATCGTCACACTTAGACACTAATGTTGGAGCTCTTATGAATTCTCTGATTGTTCTCTTGGATATTAGGTTATCATACATAGATGACATTAGTTCAAAGAAGTCAAACTCTTACATATGTTCCACCCGTCTCCCTAGCTCTTTCAACACTTTGCATCATCCTTGCAACATGGTTTTGAAGAGGCATTTGTTGGAAGATATTATTATAAGATAGCTGATGTTTTGCACCGGTATCTGCTTTTGGTTTGGTAGATTTCTGAAGGGGTGGTGGCAATGGATGTTCACTTTGTGTTCTAAATTAATTTCTACTGCTTTTGAAGTTTCTTTAGGGTCTTCTTTTTCACTCACTTGACCTGACCCAACTTATCTGTTTATATGTTTTACATATCATGCTGGATTTGATAATATCTTATGTGTCCATGGTCTACGCTTACTAAACCATGCCAAGTATCTTATCTAATTGCCTTGTTTTGTTACTTGCATTTTAATCCCCTAAAACTTCTAAATATCCCACTTTTGCTGGTGTCATTGTTGCAAAAAAATTAGATGAAAAAGCAAGGTGATGCTGGAGGAAAAGGAATTTTGAAAATAATGCTCCCTAATAAAAATTGGTTTAGGTTTTCTCTCTGATCTTCTATAACTTAGTCCTGCACCTGACATTTCATGTTTGGGCTCAATATTATGCAAAACTGTCTCGTATGAATTCATATAATTTTACTGATTAGTGAAAAAATTGATGGGCACGTGGTTGAGAGATTCTTAATCTTGAAGCTGTTAGAATTTTAACTCCAAAATTGTTTGCAGGACTGCGTGAGTGTGCTGCAGAAAAAGTTCCCTGAGAGCAAAAGAGTTGGTAAGTCAAATGGCCTATGAGCAAGTGTGCGTGTGCAATTCAATGTGTTTGAGTTTGTATCTGAACTTAGAGTCATAAATGAGTTTTCTTGTGAGTATTGCGTGAATTGATGCATCCTTCCATCACATTCCCCATCAGGTTTCCTACCCAATGATGGCTCACATCCTGTTTATTGTTCCTGAGAATGGGAGGACGTTTGGTTTCTATCTAGTGATTTAGGGGGTACCAACTACCAAGGGCTTATATGCTAACATTCTTTTTGACAGTCTTGTTTGTTTTCCTTGTCCGGGTTTTTACTCTCCCCATTAATTTACTTTCAGCATTTTTTTCTAAAAAAAAAAACTTCTCCATTTCTCTTTAGGATTGGAGTCTACCAGACTGTGGTTATATAGTCTGTGTTGGGTTTTGAAAGAATAGTGAGGGTAGGTTCCATGCACCTCAGGAAGGCATCAGATAGTGTGGCCTTCATCTTGGATTGCCTAAGTGACTACTGCAAAATTATAACTAAGAATCTAAGACGTTGGGTTGTTATTTGGGATGTCCTTGGAATCTCTTCAACCAATCTCCTTTCCAAGCATCTTTCATCCTGTTATTTGAGTTTTAAAATTACAAGTTGCATATATTTTCACTATAACTTTCCTCAAATGGAATAAGTAATACACTTCTTTAATAATTCACAGGTAGGCTGGAGGGTATGTTACTTGAAGCGAAGGGCTCTTGGGAAGAGGCAGAGAAGGCTTACTCCAGCCTTCTTGAGGATAATCCATTTGATCAGGTTAAAGTTTATAACAAGTACTTTCTGCATTGAAACTTCTGTTTCTTGGGACTGACTAATTCTTGCTCAACTGGAAATGATGATTATTGTTATTTATAGCCTGACATTGTTGCTTTCATTGTGCAGGTTGTGCATAAGAGGAGAGTAGCTGTGGCAAAGGCACGAGGGAACATTTCAGGAGCCATTGATTGGCTCAATAAATATCTTGAAACGTAAGTCAGATCTCAAACCCCTACTTTCTCCTAGTTTTGAATTTTGATGATATTTACCTGAATACATGGCTGAGTGTTATTCTTTTATTTTCTATCTTTCTTCATTAGATTCATGGCAGATCATGATGCCTGGAGAGAACTTGCTGAAATATACGTCTCCCTGCAGATGTAAGGATTTCTTCTATCCTTCTCTTCCGAGTTGTTTTGTTATAGAAGCTTATTTTAATTAATTGTACTGTATACTTCATCTAAGATTTGTTTTTTCATGTCCATAAACTAGGTACAAGCAGGCGGCATTCTGCTATGAGGAGTTAATATTATCTAATCCCACAGTTCCACTGTATCATTTAGCCTATGCTGATGTAAGAGACTTTTTACTCTGGTTATTATGTTTTTTGTTGATTTGATGGTCAAGTAGAAATGTTGTTTTGATTGCAAGAGAAATAGATGGATCTCTTTTCCACAAGTACAGCAGTCTGCCCTTTTTTTGACAATTATTGTTGTGCTTTCTTGGATCCACAGGTGCTTTACACCCTTGGTGGACTAGAAAACATTCAGGCAGCTAAGAAATATTATTCATCCACCATCGATTTGACTGGGGGCAAGAACACAAGAGCTCTTTTTGGTATTTGTCTGGTGAGCTACCTTTCTCCTCAGATCTGCATACTTTTTGTGCATAGATTCTGTGTTTAGCTGATAGGTCGCCGTGGAGTTCTTTGTCTAGGATGTTTTCTTTTTTTCTTCTTTTCCTTCTAAGGCATACCGTGTAGTGTTCATGTCAGTGTACTTTATTATCTTCATTATCTGTTTGAGCTTGAAGTTCTGTTTTCCTGTTCACTGTCCTTTCAACAATTCCTTAAGTGTCTGATTGAAAGAAAACTGGCATGTCTGTCTTTCTGTCCAGTGCACCTCTGCCATTGCACAACTTTCAAAAGGTCGCAACAAAGACGACAAGGATAGTCCAGACCTGCAATCCTTGGCAATAGCAGTCCTGGAGAAAGACTACAAGCAGCGAGCATCTAGCAAGCTTTCCGTGCTCACTTCAGCGTTTAAAAGCTTGAAAGTTTCGTCATAAATTCTTCACCATGGCTGAAGCTTTAAGTTGCTGTTCTCCGAAATGTTTCGATATCTGAAGCTTTTCGACTGCGATTGCCCCACGCTACAACATCAGTGGGAGCCATTAGTAGCCAAGGCCTAAAGTACAAGTTCATTACTCTCTCTTTTTTGGATTTCACAGCTTTTAAATGAAATTATAATTTACTTGATGAGATTGTTTTTGTTTCCACATTTGACCCTCTATTTTAAGTCTTTTACTTTTAGCATGGGGGCATGATCATGATGTATTATTTAGAAAACACTGCATTGGCAAAAACTAGGGCATTTAGGACCAATGTATGAGATTGATACTTTTTTCCCTCACTGGAATAATTTCAGATTCATTTTACTGCAGTTCTTTTTTACTCCTGCTTATTTCCATATCGTATCACAATTAGAATTATGTCATGTTTTTATTATATACTTAATGTTTAATTGAGATATAATCAGTGGCCGAATCGATTTCGACCCTATATATAGATGTTTGGAACATAAAACTTAAGTTTCTATGTTATTTTATTAAATTATATTTATATCAATAAATTTAAAAAATAAATTCAAATAATCAACTTTAAATTTATTTATCAACAAAATTAATATAAATAAATATGATTATGCCCAACCAAATAGAGTATAAGTATTTAATCCAACTAAAAACTTAAAATCAAATGAAGGAATTAAACAAGTCATTAATTCCTAAAATCATTTGCTTTTAACTAAAATATTACTCCCTCCGGAGCAAAATAAATGACGTTCTGAAATAGTAAAAATTTATAGAATAATGATCTTTGATCTTATTTTATTCTACATTATTTCATTTTTACTCATAATTTTCATTCAAGTTACCACACCATCATCAAATTGGGTTGATGCATAATTTTTTTTTTTCATTTGCATAAAATATATGATTTAGAAAAAATAAAATGACAAATTCTATAAACAGTAAAAATCCGTAAAAATAAGTCATTTATTGTGCACTAGTATTTATTAAGAACGTGAAAGAGTAATTACTACTATTATATTCGGCCAGTTTATTCTAAAAAGAACCATCAAAGCTGTGCGCTGGCCCAATGGGCTTTACAATAAACAAGGCCGAAACTGTAACTCAGAGAAGTAGGGCATTCTAGTAAATTAACACGAAAAGAGTGGCATGTATAAATTCACAGCTATTATAAAACCTCAAACCCTACTACTTCTCGTTATCCTCGCCACCACTACCAGCTGCAGCAGGAGAGCAAACCCTACTCCTAAAGAGTCACAGGTGCTCTTGCAAACATGGCCGTCGGGAAGAACAAGAGGATTTCCAAGGGAAAGAAGGGAGGCAAGAAGAAGGCGTAAGCTCATCTCTCTCGTTCTTTTTCATACTCTCCTTCCATGTACACATTCTTCTGTTCTTTTGGATCTCATTATCTTTGTCGGTTTTGGTTTTGGTTTGTACAGAGCTGATCCCTTCGCAAAGAAGGACTGGTATGATATCAAGGCACCATCTGTGTTCAACATCAGGAATGTTGGCAAGACCCTCGTCACCAGGACACAAGGAACCAAGGTATGCGCTGCTTGCTTTCTTGTTGGGAATGCCATTTTTGTTATTCGTCCCGCGTTTGCTTGTCTTGTTAGATGTGCGAAGTTTGATAAGTATTGTGAATGTTAATTTTTCTTTTGCTTTTGCTTATATATGTCCTTTATCTAAAATATGATTTAAGATTTTGTTATTGAGCCTACTGTCACCTGAACACCAATGTCTTTCAGTGGTTGTATTGTTGATACCTTTTATCATTTGTATAATTATTATTACTGTGTCATGGTAGTGATTGTATTAGTGGTAACCGGGTAAAGTAAAAAAAATGAATGGTAATTTAACTGGAGATGGCAATTTTATGAATCTTGTTTTCACGTTAGGATCATGTTGTAAAACTTCTGATTTTTGAACTCATTATGTTTTTCTTGGGTTTAAGCCCCTGTATGGTGTATTCAACTTTTGAGGCTGATGTGATAATGTTGTATTTTGATATTTTTTAAAATTGCTGTTGCCATTACAGCATTGCTTCTCACCTCTATGTTTTCTTAATAGATTGCTTCAGACGGGTTGAAGCATAGAGTTTTTGAGGTATCTCTTGCTGATCTTCAAAAGGATGAGGACCATGCGTACAGGAAGATCCGTCTTAGAGCAGAGGATGTTCAGGGAAGAAATGTGCTGACTAACTTCTGGGTAAGCATCATTTGTTTACCAGTTCTTGCATCGGATTCTTTTTTCTGTTTCTTAAGCAATGTTTCCTTCTCTAGCTATGAACTCACTGTACTTGTACTTTATTAGGGAATGAGTTTCACTACCGACAAGCTGAGGTCACTAGTCCGCAAGTGGCAGACACTTATTGAAGCTCATGTGGACGTGAAGACCACCGACAATTACACCTTGAGAATGTTCTGTATTGCCTTCACCAAGAGACGTCCTAATCAGGTCAAGCGTACTTGCTATGCTCAGTCCAGCCAGATCCGTCAGGTTGACATCTTACTCTGTGCTTGTTGTTTTTTGATTAATTCCGCACTGCTGCAAATGCTTACTTGGGGTTTTGGTATTTTGTCCTTTTTTATTCTAGATTCGCCGCAAGATGACTGAGATCATGGTCAGCCAGGCTGCATCATGTGATTTGAAGGATCTGGTGCAGAAATTCATCCCTGAGGTGATTGGAAAGGAAATTGAGAAGGCTACACAAAATATTTACCCACTCCAGAATGTATTCATCAGAAAGGTCAAAATCCTAAAGGCTCCCAAGTTCGATCTTGGCAAGTTGATGGAGGTATGTTTCATTGTCAATACTGTTTTATGTTGCATCTGTATTGTTACCATTTCAAATCAGTGAACCGATGAATGTTTTTGGGCACACCAAATTGGAGCAACTTTATTTGTATTATGCTATGCTAACACTGTGATTTGCTTTTAATTGTAGGTTCATGGTGATTACTCAGCAGAGGATGTTGGTGTGAAGTTGGAGAGGCCTGCTGACGAAACAATGGTTGAGGCAGAGGCTGCTACTGAAGTTGTTGGAGCAGCTTAAGGAGGGAGAGCTTTACATTATTAGGCTTTTGAAACATTGCATTTCTCTTATGTAGTCTTGTGACTTTTACTTGAACAAAGTTTTGTTTCTGGCCTTGAGGTTTAGAATTGTCGGACTACTATTGCACATCTATTGCATGCTGTGCTTTTTTTCACTATATATTAGTATCAGTACTTCAACAAAGTAGAGGTTCTCTTCCATGTCCCAGGTTTTTGTATCATGGTTTCTGGTTTAATCTTGGTTTCATTCTTCTATTACTCCTAATGATTCAAATGCAAGATATTTGAGGGTAAGTATCTTTTGAGTATTGTCACTGTATGGTTGTGATGATGATGATAAGGAGGCGATGGTGAAGCAGTTGCTATCGATTGATGCAAATGAAGATGCACTTGATCATCGTGGCATGATATGAGAATACACGACAACAATTTCAAGCATCTTCGGTTTTTCGATCTCTTTGAAGCACCAATAACAACATTACCTGAGGCTGTGTATGCTTTGCACAATTTGCAAACTTTGATACTAGATCCTTTACTGCATTATCTGATTCAGTTGCGAACTTGAAGCATTTACAACATCTAGTTCTTTCTAGGACATCAATTGAAAGGTTAACTGATTTTTCAGTCAACTGATTCTCTATGTAGCATCTCTATAGACCAACAAAGCTTCAAACCTTAACACATTTTATTTCGAGAAATCAAAAGCAGTCTGGTATTAAGGAATTGGGGAATCTTCAACAACTACGAGTAACACTTCGGATTTGGAATCTTCAAACTATCGAGGATGCTGAATCTGATTTCGGAACCAATTTGATCAGCAAGAAGTACCTTGACAGGTTGGAGTTGCACGGGGATGATGCCACTAGTAACTCCTTGTTTCTACTAGAGCATTTACGGCCTCATACAAGCATCAAACATCTTGTCACTGATGGATATGAGGGTGCGAGTTTCGCGAATTGGATGGTAGACAGTGAGCTGTCTTGTTAACACCATTGAAAAGACTTGAGATAGGTATGTGTTCTTTACAGTATGTCCCACTAGAGTTGTTTCCCAGTCTGCAGACTCTTTACACCCAACAATGTCGACCACATCTTGATACCTTGTAATGTGTTTTTATTGATTTTCGGTGAGTTCTCGGCAGGACATCGACAGGAATGAGTTTCCTCATCATTGCAAGGAAGGGAAGTAACACACGAAGAGAAATTGATAGGAACAAGTAAAAGTAATAGATGTTTATCGGTACAACTTACAGAGTATTATAGAGTTATATATTACAGGCAGTAACTCATTTTCACTTGTACAAACACGATACATTTATAGACTCTTATGGAATCTTTGATCTCATAAGGGACCTAGCTTTACCAACAGAGAACAGTCTTACACGCTACTGCACTTCAAATTGGCTCAAACTCGCACAAGATCATGCCTTAGCATAACAAGACTGAACATTGCACAGCAGCAGTTGAAAGTTATGACTGGTCCAGTGAGTTGAGAGATGGGAACAAAGGGACAGATCTAAGAATCAACTTTCTACCGCCCCAAGTGGTAGATGATCCAAACCCATGATGAGGAGGTGAAACCCTCTTGCGGTTCGGAGAGGCTGTATTCACATCACTGATAGGTGAGCAATTGCTTGTCAGGATATCAGGAGTCTCATCTTCTGGGATTGCTTGAAGATGTGTCTGAAATTTAAGATGGGGTTTGAAAATCGGTGTCCTGAGCTTCTGGCTGCTGGTGCTGGATACTTCAGTTGAAGAGCTAACAGTAGAAAAAGATCCTATGAGCTGTCTCCTGTAGATGCTTGGCAGATGAGTTGGAGACCTAAATTCACATAAGCATTTAATCTATCGAAACTGATGTGTAATGAAAATATTTTGAGGAACCCAGAGTATGTCAAAATTAAAAACCTGGCGGTTTCATGAGGTGAAGGAAGATCTGGATGCTCATTGTCATCATTCTTCACTGTATCATCATGTGAACTTTTGTCAGACAAATGAATCTCACGGGCTTCGCATCCTTCAAGTTCATTTTCTTGAAATCCTAAGACAAAACAACATTAATAAAGCAAGATTATTCTACAAGAACATACTTCCATAAGACGTGTAAAGTAACATCGGGAATGAGCTAGTTCATAAAGCATAGCATGAACACTCACCTCCCTTGGTACCAAAAGTGTTTTTACATCCTTCACATCTGCAGTTCGAAGAACAACCGACACCACCCTTCATTCAAAGAAGCATTTTCCATATGAGATGGAGTTTAAGAAATTGGGAAAGAATGAGGCAAGTGGTTAAAAACCTGGAAGCATTCACAATATTTCTTTAAGCAACTTGACTTTTTACAGTTGCATCCTCTTTTGTGTCTGGCTGAAGCAGGAGTTTTATTGGTTTCATCCTGCATTAGCAGAATCAAGTGCATATTGTCAAGGCAATTCAAAACTGCACAAGGCAGGGCATATTTTCAATGATTAAAGTGGCACTGCAGCCTTCAAAATGCAAAACCGTTTATCAATCATTATGATGTATGAAATAAAAGCGATAAAAATGTTCTAATTTTTGAACAAAATGAAGAAAACAAAGTTTGGTTGATGTCAATGCTCTAACACAACTTGTCATTGAATATATGGTGTAATCTGAGGGATGAGTTCTAACCCCAAAATCAGGAACAGAATCAGTGCTTCTAATCACTTTGGGAGCAAATGCCAGAGGGTTACGGGATTCGATCTGTTTCCGCGTCTCCAAAACAGTTTCTTCATGAGCAGGCTTGTTAAAACAATCTTGACATGAACAAGGCTCGATACAATAGAGGCCAGCAGCAAAGCAGTCACAGTAACTGGATCAAATAACACAACATTCGATTACAGTATTCTAACAGAATGACTTGAAGCATATATAATACAAAATGATGAATAACTGCCAGCAATGTGATCACAAGTGACAAAATTCAATCCATGAAACATAGGTGACGGATCATTTGATGTTTTAATCTATCACGATCTAACTTCTAGCCTTATTTTCAAAGGCAAATTTAGTATATTCTAATGCTTGGAGTGAACAAGATTAAATTTCAATCATGATAAGGACAAGTTCAACTTTAGGATGTTTGTTGTGGTCTACTTTTTAAATCGAGCAAAACACAAACTTTAGGAAAATGAAGAACTCACAGCTTCAAGCATTTTGACCTCTTACAGTTGCAGCGCTTGCAAGCTGCTCCAACATGTTCCAGTTTGAGCCTGCGGAGAAATGAAAAAGTAAATTTAAAGTTGCATTGATAATTTGAATTGAATCAAGGTATCAGAATTTAATGGCAACACATGCCTCTTTATTTTGGGACTAGTCATGCCATTTTCCTCACAGTCAACTGTTGGTGTCTGATTATCGTTTTCTATGGCTTCATCTTTGTTGTCACCGGGAATTAAATCTGTGCCCACAGAAATTAAAGCAACCAATTTATTAAGGGGATCTTGATTCGCTGTTTAAAAATAAATTCACGAAAAAAATTATGGTATTTAACTTACTTATTTCTTTCTTTCCAGAATCTATGTTATCAATCTGCGAAATCTTACCGTCTCTTGAAGTAGTTAAAAGATCATTCAAGTGCAAATCAACACTTGTTCCTGATAATGTGCAAAATTTACTGCCCCTTTCTCTCTTAACTGGTGTTAAATGCTCATCTGCATCAGCAAGATCAGACTCTGACTGTGTTGAAATCAGTGAACTACTAATAGAATTGCATATTGATTTCTTTTTATGAGCTCCAGCTGTCTCAGAAAACAGGCACCGCCTTCGTATTTGAGGCTGCTTCCCAAAAGCAAGATAAAAGGTAGTCAAATGAAGTAATAAATTTGTTGGCCAAATAAAAAAATAAATCGTTCACACTGATCACAAAATGCAAAATGTGGAAATATGATATCTTGAACGATACCTCAGCAATAATAATATGACCAAAAATCAGCTTTGAGCTCTGATGAGCAACATTTTGCTAATGGGAAGCCTACTTTCAGTCTAAATAATAGGACCAAGTGACAGGATAGGTACGAAGTTGGATTAAAGACATAAAGCCATGCTATACAAGTGATGGATCATTTTGAAATGAAAATCTGCTTGCACTTAATGATAAACTTAGTCTGATATCACGCACATGTAATGCAACATCATGTAGGCCATTTTTGTTAATTTTTGTTAATTTTAGATTATTAAACGTAATCTGCTGAAGTTTACAGACAATCAGACAACATTCCTGAGCAGATACGTGCATAATATTTACATGTATCATCAACATGCTTCAAATCATTCATGTCAAAGTGCAAACAAGTGCAATCTAATGTTTTACCTTGCAGCTGGACTGACTGCAGTTCTTCCCCTTGACATTGACTTTCTTGGTTGTATCTTTAACAACCAACTTATTCATTAAAGTGTCAGAAATTCCAGAAGTTGTCTGATTTGATTCCTCGTGTTCTTCAACTTCTATGGACAGAACTCCTGGTCCTACCTCTTCCCCTTGTTTAAAAGTATCAACGCAACCAATGGATTCCATTTTATCACCCTCACTGGAGTTATCCTGTGGAATCTGTAGAATTTCTGAGATAAAAGAGGTTGTCCCTGGATCCACCATTTTCTGATGTTCTGTGTTTCCTTCTCCTTCAATTGTGAAAGAATCCAAGTTCAAAATATCAGCTACATTGGAAATCAACATTACCCAATCAGCTCCTTCCTCTTCGCCTTTCCCAATTCGACAGATTTTACGCAAATGCTTTTCGCTTTCATAAGGACAGCATATCTTATTTGAATCACTGGACACTTGTTCTGTATCTTTCCTAATTGCATCAAGAAGTACCATGTTATCTGTTCCAGCAGAACTGTTGCTGGCTTTAGGTAGGTCCACTGTTAATTCCGTAAGTTCATTGGCAAGCTCAGTAGTAACTTTGTCCGCAGGATTCTCAGAAGTGGAGCATTCCAATTGCTTAACAGCATCATCTTTACTTCGTTGAAGTTCAGTGTTTGATGGCTCTGGTTCAGAGTATTGATGCCTAACAACACAAACAATCCAGGTTAAAGCAAGAGCGTGCAATCGTTCGAGAATTAACAACCATTTACATTTTACCCAACTGTGGAGTCGCAATCACATCAAGGGCAGGCATAGCATTTACCTTCTAACAAAAGGCCTGACATCTTTTTGGGAACTAAGCTGCGGCGAAGCAAACACTGACTGAGGAGATGAAAAAGACAGCAAGCTGAACGTTTGGTCATTGTGGATGGACCTTGCTAGTACGATTGGGGAGAGACTATTGATGTAATTAAATACAGGAGAATTCTGCGAAATCCAGAAGCCAAAATCATTGCCAAAATCCTCAAGAACTATCAAAAGCAGACAAAATCCAAAACCTCTAACAGTATAAACAATAGCCTATTAAAAAAAGATCTAAACATTAAAACAACTCAGTTTGACATGTTTCAGATTTCCACAAAGAACAATCACAGCTCATTCAAAACCCGTTTGTAAACACTTCAGTCATGCATGCATGTATAAATTGGCACTAAAAAGACAATTCCCAGTCCTTAAAATCACCATAGATACACAAAAATAGCCATAAAACAACAAAAACCTAATGGAGCAAACGGCAACACACAAATAAGCTTAAAATGAGAAGAAAAAAACCCACCCAGTTCAGGCCAAGTTAGGAAGATTTCATGCATATAAACATCACAAAAACCATCAAACCAACCACTATTTCAAGCTACAAGTTAAAATAGCTAAGAAACCATTATTGTTTAGTAACTAAAAGTGCAGATTCCTGCGGAAATGGACGGAACAGAATAAAAACAGACAAATAATCAAGAGAAAGGTTAGGGTTTAGAAACCTCAAAACGGGAGATGGAGGCTGTGGTTGGGGTGGTGGTGGCGGTGGTAGTGGTGGTGGTAGAGGCGGCGGTGGAAGCGACTTGGTCCTTATTGGGTGTGCTTAGCTCCATACTAACCCAGTAGGCTAGCTCTCCAATAATTCAATCTTTCTTCTGTTTCCCTCGAAGGAGTAGAAAGAAAGAAACACTGGAGAAATTGAAATGAGGGAGGCGGGAAAGCGGGAAATGAATTGAAGATAGATTTTTCATTTTGTGCTCTGCTTTTTGTTTGGGTAACTTTTATCATCCAGGAATTTTAGGGCTCAAGTCCATGGGCTTTCTTGTTTTGTAATATGTAGAACAACCGGGCCAAGGCCCAAGATCTGGGGACTTATTTAGTTTTTTTGTCGGAAAGATGGGAAATTGTGAACAAAATTTAAAATTAAAAAATTCAACAACATCATACATTAGGCTATTCGATAATAAACTAAATTTTAATCTTTCAAGAAAATAATACAATTTCAATAACAATATACAAAGCGCACAACAACGCATTAAGTGCATGACCAAGAACGAAGACACAAAAAAATCCAAAAATAAAGAACACCCCGAAAAAACTATGTACAAATAACACCTCACTTATTTATAAACTAATAAAAATATAAAAATGTATTTTATCAACGATCTCGTTGCTAACACCATTAGATTTTGATTCCATTATAAACTCCATCATTATATTCATCTTCTTTAATCTCAGGTAAAAAGATAATTTAATACGCAAAAAAATCTAAGAAAACTTGAAAAAGTTAGTTTATAAATTTAATAATATAATATGTGACAAACTAAAATAAAAAGAATAAACGAAACAAAAAAAGAAGGGATTTGTCATCGGTTACATATTAAACCGCGGTAGGAGACTATTATTTCTTGCACCATTTTTTCTTTTTCCTGCATAACTTATGTTTTCTAGAGAAAACAAAATTAGTGAAGGTGATAAATAATAATCCTATTTTTATTTGTAAAAGAATTATATTTTGTAACCCCACCCCTAAAAAAAATAAAAACTTAGTTGGATTTTATGAATAATTTAAATTCTGGTTAACTCTTAATATTAATAATAAATAAATCAAAATTTATAAATATATTTTTTTAACTTTTATAATTTTCTAGTACGGTTCCTAAATATTTTATATTATGTATCTTTATATTAAAAAATTAAAAAAGAAAAAAAACTATAACACAAATTTTATTTTTTACCTACTTATTTTTTACATTTTAATTAACACAAATATGCCAACGACCATAGTAACCTTTCATAACACCAAATTAGATTAACTTGCAAGGCACGCACAACGAAGGTAGCTGTATTTAAGTTTGACTAGTTTAGGAAGAGGAAATTAAAACTTCCCTAATTTTTTTTTTTAGTAAACAACTAAACAAGTACAAATTTTAGATAGTGTTTGGGGTTAAGAGTTGGGTTGGAACCCAAAAGTTGGTGAAAGGTGTTTGGGGTTAAGGGTTGGGTTGGATTGAAAAGCGTTGTTGAGTTTATGCACAATCTTGTGCGTTCCTGACCGGAGCAAATTGCTCCAGTGTGTTGCTTTTGCTCTCTCTCTCCTGTTTTTTTTTTTTTCCATTTTAATTTCATTTTTTTACTTTATATAATAGAACAAAATAAATTAAAAATTACCACAATAATAAGTAATTCTAGATCCACTTTTCCTATTTTTATTAATTTTTTAAAAATGAGTTTTATACTCCAACTATTTCATTTTTATAGTTTTACCAAACACTAAAAACAACTCCTTGTTTCCCACAGCACTTTTAAAAAATGTTTACCAAAGAGCATACTAGCTTTTCCAGAAGTACTTTTCCCACAACACTTTTGCTACAACACTTTTCGGATTAGAACCGGAACGCCAAACATACCCTTAGTACTACTTCTACCATTCTACGTCTCTTTGCATTACGTCTCTTTGTGTTCCTTAATAGTAAATCAGACGTCCCATTAGCGGCCTGCTCTATGAATTAACGCGCTGTTAGGACTTGTCTTAATTAGGTTTCGTCAAGTTTTTATTTTATTTCCGTCACCGTCGATCTCGTTTTCATTATTTATTATAAAAAAGTTGACCTACTAATTAACAAAAAGTAATTGAACTATTTCAATTTTTTAAAAACATAAAAACACCTCTATATGTGAAACGGTATCAAATTCATTATTCAACCATGACGTTAATGATAGTTTACCTGTCATATTTTCCATAAATTATAATTTTTTAATTAATCACTCCTTGAAAGATTTGTTTATTTATTGACCCTCTAGGTTGGTATATTTTTACTTAATTACTCATTTTTCTCGTGGGATTTTTTCACTGATGTGGCGATTTTTTTTAACAAATGACATGACACGTAAGCTCTAGAGGTAATTGAATAAAAATATACAAGTATAGAGGTTCATTAAATAAACAAATAGTACATGGGTATGGATATGATTAATTAAAAAATTAAAATCCGCAACAATTTTTTTAGCTTTTTCCATATATATATATATATACACACAGGTCGCAGGTGTAAAGTTCACATTTAGTTATGAATACTGTAAACAAAATAGATACTACTATAATTTACATAGGTAAGTTATGTATGTATGGAGTATTTAAAATAAGAACACATTTATAAAAAGTAAAATATTTTGTTAACATTTAATTACAAATAATATAAAATATAGGATCACTAGAAAAAAAATTGGCGATCACCGATGAACGTATTCCGACAGAAATATTATGTTGCAAATCTTCGTCCAAATTTCAGTGGCATAGCCGTTGAAATATAAAATTTTCTCCCATAAATTTTCTCTAGTGTTATTGACAGAAATGACTATGTTATCGACGACCATTTCCATCGATAACACATTTCAATGAACAGGCCATCGAAAAGATTGGGCGCCAATGGAAAAATATTGGCGCCCCCCAACTTAGCGCGAAACTTTTTCGATTGAAAAGGCCTTCAAAAGCGTTTCGACCGCCCAAAGCGTAGAAATTGTGTGACGTTTTTTACCATTTCGGTCGTCGATAACAAGTTTCGACGGCCAGTCCGCCGAAAAGATTAGGCGCCAATGAAAAATTATTGGCGCCCCAACTTAGTGCGAAAGCTTTTCGACCGCAAAAATCGTAAAAAAAAGGGATATATTTTCGACGGAATTGTCCGTCGAAATTGATGGAGCTTTTCGATGTCTTAGTCCATAAAAAATGAAATACTTTCTCTTGTGTCAATAGACAAAGGCGTCGAAAAAGGAGAATGTCCGTCAAAAATGGATCCTACCGTTTAGAGCTTAGGGTTTGAGGTGTTGTCGATCGAAACCGATGGAATGTTTTCAACGGCATCGGTGTCGAAAATGGATTTTCATTGTTTCCGATGGACTTGGCCGTCGCTAGTGAGACATTTTTCGTTGGAAATTTAATTTCCATTTTTATAATAATAGTTGTTATATTTAAATTACTTATTATACAATGTACATTTAAATAAAATATTGAATAACTCATTCAATAGTAATTAAATACCCCATTAATTAACTAATTATAAAATTAACATTATATATTTTACAATATGAATTTGTTTTAGAGATGTTGTTTAATAATTATATACATAAATACATCTATAGAAAAAATAAATGTTATAATAAGTAACTAATATTTAGTCCGAGCATCATATAATCTAGTAAGTTCATGTTGATGATTTAGTTTATTAATTTTTGTAAGGTCATGTTGATGACTGATGGGTGTCGAATCCATCAAAAATAAATATAAATTACAACTCGCTACTAAGAACAAATGAATTGTAGATAGTAGTAAGAGGTTCGATCCACAGGGAGTTATGATATGAATTTTGTGAAAACTTGTAAAGACCGGTGATAACAATTAGATGAAAATGGGGTTTTGTATTGAAAACTAAAAGTCAAAAAAGTAATAAAGCAATAAAACAGTCTTGGCCAAGAATGATGTCCTTGGTCAAGGCATCCAGAAACGAAAATCAAATATGAGATAAATTCCTAGTAGAGGCTATCAAGCTATGAGACATGAGTTACAATCATTGACGCAACGATATTCATCTTCAACTTACAGAGTTTCTATAGGATCAAGGTACGCTTATGACTCCTGCTTCCCTTCTGTATCAACACCACCTCAGGTGCGCTTAGAGATGATGCCTAACCAACCAGTACCTTACTGGTTAAAGGGTTTACTGAGTTGGCTGATGAATGATTAGGGGAAGACAACTCCAGACTGGTATCCTCGGGAGTCAGTAGGGGTGTCAAAACAGGACCAGACCCATAGACCCGGCCCGGACCCAGGTTTCGGGCTGGGTCTGGGACTAAATTTTAGTCCTGTTTTGACCCGATCCCGACCCAAAAATTTCCGGGTCTGGCTGGGTCAGACCCGACGGGTCTCGGGTCTGACCCGACCAAATTAAAAAAAACCCTAGGCTTCTTCGTTTCCCTTCTCCTCTCCACACGCCGCACGCTACAACATCGATCGTCGCTTCTTCACTCTCATCGTCCACCTACTCCGGCCAGCTAAAAAAAAACCTCTCCTTTGCACCGCAGCCGCGCCACCACCATCACCCAGCCAAACTGCCGCACCTACTACGACCAGCCAACAAAAACCCAACCGCAAACCACCATCACACAACCGCGAACCACCATCACCCAACCAAACCATCACAGCCACGTCACCGCCATCACCAAATACAACACACCACTAGCAAACCACCCAATCTCTCTTGTTGCTTCTTCACTCTCATTGTTGCACCTACTCTGACCAGTCAAAAAAAACCCTCTCCTCTGCATCGCAGCCGCGCCACCACCATCACCCAGCCAAACCGCCGCACCTACTCCGGCCAGCCAATAAAAACCCAGCCGCAAACCACCATCAGCCAGCGAAACCATCACAGCCACGTCACCGCCATCACCCAAATACATCACACCACCAGCAAACCACCCAATCTCTCGCGCTGGCGGTGGCAGCGGTGGTTGGGAGGGAGGGGGTTGAGAATGAGGAAGGGGCGGTGTTAAGGCTTTGGAATTGAAAGATTGAGCCCATTTTGAGAGAGAGAGCGAGTAGGATTAGGAGAGAAACATGAAAAGTGGAAAGAGAGAAGAATAGAAAGGAAAGAAAAAAAATAAAAAAGGCCGGGTCGACCCAGATTCTTAGTCGGGCCAGGACCGGGACCAGAAAAAGTCGGGTGTCTTCGGGTCTAGCCGGGTCCATGTCGGGTCCGGCCCGCAAACCCATTTTGACACCTCTAGCGTCAGTCAGGACTGGATCGAATTAACCTTTCACCCTATTATTTCACGGATGTTCCGCTAGCGCGTAGGTGTCTACTTCGATCCTCTTGGTCAATAATCCATGGCCAAGAAGAATGACTGTTGCGTAATCTATTCAACCCTAGATTGATCAGATCTAATATCAAACAGAAAGAACGTTAGAAATAATTACGAGATTGATTAAATGCAAATTTAAAGATTAATAAGATCGATTAGGTCTCATGCATACTCAAGCTCATGCTTAAAATGCCTCTACCAAGAAGAATGACTGTTGCGTAATCTATTCAACCCTAGATTGATCAGATCTAATATCAAACAGAAAGAACGTTAGAAATAATTACGAGATTGATTAAATGCAAATTTAAAGATTAATAAGATCGATTAGGTCTCATGCATACTCAAGCTCATGCTTAAAATGCTTCTACCAAGAAGAATGTACTTAGCTACTCATACTCATGATTGAAAGCAAAATAAACAATGTATTGAGATAAAAATCATTCGTTGCCGAAGGAGTAAAAATGTATGTGAACGATGATGAAAACCAGGAAAAATGATTCCAATCTAACAACGGCGACCTCTCTATCAAAAACCCTAGGAAGAGTATAAATAGTCCCATCTTCTTAGAAAATATCTAAAGGCGGAAATAAAGGAAATAAAATCCTAATCAACTCTAATTTATATCTTGAATTACTCTTTTACTCACAAAAGAATTCTATCCAAACAAAATTGTGGGACGCATCACAATCCGTCCGTGATTAACGCTTTCAATCGTCAGGGCAGGAAAGAATCATCTGCCAAAGTATTTTGGTCCGTTGTCTATTCCGTAGATTTCTTCATGGTGATGGATTAGCTAAGTGAGTCTGTCTTGGCCAAGAGAGATGACTTCCAATCTTGGTCAAGAAACAACCAAGAATCTGACTGCTCCAATTTTTGCCCAGAATCGTGCTTAATTTCCTCCTTCGTGCTCCTTACCTCTCCAAAGCTGTTTCCTACGATAATCGAATGATTCAACCCGAAATCAATAGCATACCATCCGAAATTGTAAGAGAACAGGTGGTAAAAACCACTACAATTAAAGCTCAATTAATGACTTACAAAAATTAATAAACTAAATCATTATATAAGTCATCAACATGAACTTACTAAAAGCTTTTAGTTCGAGCAACAAATTTAGTAAAGTCGTTAAGCTACCGATTTTTTTACATGTGTATTAAATGAAGATTATCATTTAAGTATACAATATTTTACTCATACAAATTGAGTCTTTCATGAAATGAGAAATTTTAGCGTAAAATGTAATAATTAGTATCATCACATTTTTGTGTAATCGGTAATTTTTTAAAACCACCTTATCTATAAAATTATAACTTAATTTAGTCATTTTGTATATAATTATTATACAATGTATTTTTTTAATGTCAAATTAAATTAAATTATAATTTGGGAATACAATTAAATGCCTTATTGAAATTGTTATAATTATTTGATAATATTAATAAACTAAAAATAAGAATATCGACCGAGATAAAGTGTTTGACGATCTCATGTGTTACCTTGTCCATCGGAACAAGACAGTTTTTTTTGTAACCAACATTAATTATAACAAAAAATTAATCATATCATAAATATAACCAACTTGGATGACAACAAACTTTTACCCATATAGAATTTCAAATAACTCTTTTTTTTCTTTTCCTTTACAAATATTACATAATTGTGAAATAATTTAAAATAAAAAAGTTTAAAAACTAATATATATATATATTTATGTACTCAAATTTTTTATGTATTCAATTATTTTCTTCATCAAAATCTTGAATTTAGTCTCCCTTCTCGTAATAAAATATTCCTGTAGGGGTTTGATTGAATTTTTTTCTTGAACAAATAGACTAAATATTAAACGTGAGGCTCGATTTGATTAAAAAAATTTACGAACACAGGGACTAATTAATCATATAAAGATTTGATTAGAAATATTTTACAAACACAAGGACTAAATAAAATGCGAGGCTAGGTTTAAAATACGGAAATTAAATTAATCATTTATTAGAAGTTTAATTGATTTATATTTTTTTTTTTGCAAAATCAAGGACTAAGATAATAACTAAATAAGTGTTTTTTTTATATAAAAAATGGTCATGTTCCTTTTCCCACTTCGGTTTATAAGTAGTTGTAAATTTGTAATTGATTTTAATTAATGACCAAAAAGGAGTAGGTCAAGTCATCTCTCTCATCCATTCTCCCCTTTGTTCAAAAAAAGAGGCGTGTTTTACGGTGATTATATATACATACATTTATAAAACCTGAATAATTTATTAAAAAATCTATTTTATTTTATTTTTGGTAGCAAGTTGTACATAAGGGTGACAATATGGGACGGACGGACGTTCATGTACCAGTCCCATTTGTCTAATAAGTAAACTGGACGGACTTGTCCAAGTCCATTTAATAAACGGAAGGACAAGACCCGTCCATCTAAATTTGGACGGACGGGACGGGTTCCCGTCCAATAATAACTTTTTTTCCGAAATTGAATTTTTTTTGAAAAATTATTACTTTTGAAAAATAAGAGTAATTTTTTAAATTTTTTTAAAAAAAAAAAATTATTATTTTCGAAAAATAAGAGTACTTTTTTTGAAAAATATTATTTTTTTTAAAAATTAAATAATAAACGGACGGACGGGAATCCGTTGGGTTTGTTCCGTCCGTCCGTATATGTAGCTGGACGGGTCTAACCCAACCCATTTATTAAATGGACATGGACGGATGGGACGGACAAATGGACAATTGTCCATATTGCCACCCCTAGTTGTACATACGTTTACCATATCCGTCTCTTTGCAAATAAAAAAAACGTCAACGTTTTGTGACGTGAGAACATGAACATCGCGTGGCTAATAGTAAGTCCACGAAAACTATCACCATCTCGGACGTCCTAACACGTCTAGGTCCATGTCCGAAGCTAATTTCCACCATTTTCTATTAAACCATAAACCTTCAAGCAGGATATGATGATAAGGTGCCCAATATACATCTGAAATTCTGAATGTCATGAAGAAAAGGTAATGCATACATGCATGCCTGCGCGCGCCCAGAAGCTAAAAGAAATTAGCTAGCTAGCCCTAACACAATCGCCCGGCCAATTACTGTTGGTAATTCAACTCATTCCTTCTTGAATTCCCTTTTATATATTGTTTAGTTCATATATATATGATCATCATACAACAAATTACATGTCAATATGTTGTATATACAATAAGGTGGATACAGTTTAAATTGTCGGACCATTCATTAACTGCAGGTTAGAGATACGTATATATCTTAGCACAAAAGCTCCAACAACTGGAACCAAACCAAGGATGCGTGATCCAGGTACTTACAGATAAGTTCTTGTTTTTGGTTTACATATCGTTCTTCATCATGTTTAATCTACTTTTTATATGTTGCTGAACCTTAAAATAATTAATAACTACAATATTAATTCACAAGCAAGGATTTAATCAAGCCCCAGCTTTTGATTCATGATGTATGGGTTATTTATATATTATTAATCATTTAGAGATGTACAAACTCTTTTATATATGTACTTGAATTTGATTTTTTTATTGGTTTTTTCAGCTGGTTTAATTGGGTTTTCAATGATTCTTACCATTTTTGTTTGGTTTTTTTAGAAACTTATTTGATCACTAAAAATTAAACCCGAAAATTTTGTTTACAAATCTTATCTAGATAAGTATTTTTACTTGTAAAACAATTAGTTAGAAATAATAGTACATATTTTCATGAACAGTAACTCAAACTAACATATAACCTGTTTATATTTAAAAAATAAATATCATACAGATTATAATCTGCCCAATGTGCGTATTTAATAAAAAATACATTACTAAAGAGTACATGAACAAACCTGGAAAATTACAAAAGAAAAGAAAAACACACGTACAGAGTAGCTTACGATAACAACCAGTGGTAATTAGAACATATTACACAACCAAAAGAGCAAGCACAAAAGGTACCAAAAGCATGAGGTATATCATCCATAGCGCAGGTAATTGAGAGGGATGATGAACTTGAATAACCACACAAACACCAAAGAGAGAGCTGCAATGGCAACACTTGAGCACCAGTTGTTCCAATCAGGTTTTTGTGTGATTGCAACCCGATCCAAGAACTCCATAATTACCACTTGCATGACAACGATAAGGGCAATGATAAATAAGAAGAACATGTTCTTATGTATCCCTCTAAAGATATTCCTCCTTTCTATCACCCTTGCGTTCAATAGATTGAAAACCTGACTCAAAACAAAAGTATTGAAGATTGAGCAGTCCATATAGTGGAGTGCCATAAAGATGGTTACCTGATACCAGGCCAGACCCAAAATGTTTCTCCACATGACCATGGAGATGAGTACTGGAGCTGCACTGGTATGATGTTCAGTATCGCGTGGTACTAATGGAGAATGAGAATCGGCGGCCAGAGCCAGCGCTGCGAGAGTGCCAATCATGAATCGCTCCCATAATATCTGGAATACAGCAAGAGGTGTTTCTCCAGAATAAGCGGCTGATAGGATGGTAGTGAAAACCGCAGAGAGATAGATAGTGACTTGGAATTGCAGAAACCTTTGGATATTGTACCGCAAGCTCCTTCCACCCTTTAGAGCTTCTACTATGAAACTGAACTCGTTACGGAGTATGACAATGTCAGAGTTCCTGTTTGCAGACACGGAGCCTTGCCTCTTCCCTATGAAGATCCCCACGTTTGCCTCCTGTAGAGCCGCAACATCATCTTCCCCGTTGCCTATCACCGCAACCACATGATTCTTTTGTTTTAAGTATCTTACCACTTGAGCTTTGTGAGATGATGAACAACCGGTAACAACACTGATATTATCATTATTAATCATTTCCATACTCTCAGCTTCAATGAAACCTTCACTGCTGCTGCTGCTGCTGCCAAGAATTATTCCAAACTCAGAAACTATCTTCCTTGCCTTGTCCATGTCACATTTAGTGATCATTTTTATGCCCACCCCAGCTTGCTTGCATGATTCTACTGTCCGTTGTACTTCTTCCTTGCTGTTCTCCAATAAAGTTGCCTCCGTAAGTAGAATTACTGTGGTAAATGCCATGGTCTCAAAAGCAGATAGCTCCTTGACCAATATCGAACCAACACTCCTCCTCATCCTCCTAACCGTACAGCCTAATGTTATGTAGAAGATTCCATCATACCCAGCGGGAATCACACATGCAAGAATTGTCACTGCACCCGCAAAGAAGTTGATCACAACAGCCTCAATCTCATGAATCTCTACAGCGGTGGCTTTCAGCATGAAGTGACGTATGATGAGTAACGTAAGAAGAAAAGCAGCAAAGGCCACCCCTATCCTTAAAATGATAGAGTTGATGTTACTGAGGGCAGCTTGCATTGGCGTAATTGGCTCTTTATCCAAAACATTGCTCACACAAAAGCTACTGCCCACCTCCTTCCCCCGGATAGTGTTCATTCCCATATCTAGCACAAGCATGTACCCATTCCCAACTTTCACCGTGGAACCAGAAAGCAAGAAAGGCCTCTTCTCATCAATCGTAAGCAAGAGACGGTCATATGTCCTGCTGCTGCTGCTCCCATTCATGCTAAGAACGGTAGGCACATCAACTATCATGGAATACCCATCCCACAACAACCCATCTGCAGGTACCGGATCCCCATCACTCAACCAAACCGACTCCCCAACCACCACATCGTATTTAGAAATGGTTATTAGCCTCCCATCTCTCATAACCCTAACATCGAAGTCGTTACTCAGGTACAGCGACTTAATGGATTCCCACCATAACCAAAATCTGGTGAAAGCTGAGAAGAACACAATGAAGATTATGGCACAAATGGCGCTAACACCATTGATCCAGCCAATCCTTGGGCCATGCTGTTTCACACCAAATGAAATGGAAAAAATTGCGCATGCTAATAATACAACAGTTACCACGTTCGTCTTCTTCAGTGTTACAGCTAAACAAGTAAGGGAGCTCTGCAACCAATCCCTTTCATACCTGTTCTTTCCGAAACGGATTCGGTTTGCAGTAACATCGGTGCTCCGTAGCCCTATCACCCCGTCCCTGCTCAGCCTGGTGGCGAACTTTTTAGCTCCGCCCATTCCTAAATATTCAGCATTCCTCTCGGTTACCAATCCAGGAAGGTTCTTAGTTGGATCAACATATTCATCGATGCCCACATTAAGTGTAAGGTGAGCTTCCGATGGCCGCTGGAGATCATGACTTCCTTTATCACAGTCATTGGTTTGCTTTTGCATAGCTTCAAATTCGTAGATGAAGATTAAGAAAGAAATGAAAGGTGTTTTGCTTAGATTAGGGTTGGGCTGCGGCTTGGCAGTGGCAGAGCATATGTTACGTCTCAGCACGCAACCGGCATACATGCAAAGGAAGGGTCGGTTATTATTCTAATTTTTTTTTTTTTGAAAGATGACTAATTTATAGAAGAATATGAACATTTAATAAAATTGGACAGATAATGATTAAAAGTTAAAATCATTAATGAGTTGATCAGTTAATAAAATTTAATAAATAATCAACTCATTAATTATTTAAATTTTTAATATTATTAATACAATTTTATTAAATGGTTATAATAGCCAAATCCACATGCAATTACCGTTATTGTTATGATAACATACTCTCATACCTCGTTATGGGTTATGTTTGTTGGGCTTAATAGTGGGCTGGGCCCATTTATATCTTGTTAGCAAAATACAATCTCTGGTGTCCGGACAAAACCGGCCTCTTTTTTCCTTGGATCACATCTGATCATTATTTTTTAATTTATTCTCTCTGGAAGAAATCTATATTTTGTTTCAAGATTTTTATTAGTTTCTTCGGTTCAAATTTGCTGTCAAATTTGTTCTTTCTTAGGTTCGGCTGTGATGGAAAAAAGGGCAGCGATCGGTAGCGGATAAAGCTACAACACACGCGCGTGAGCGCACACGCCGCCATAAGTGCTCTGCCTGGATCTGCATATGGGACAGGACAATCAGAAAGGTTTCTCCCTTACTAGTTGTTGAGTTGAGCATGTTGCTTTTCTATTTGTTTGCCTTGCTATTGCTTTCTGATGTTATCATCTTCCGTTCTATATATTCCATCGTTATTAAAAAGTTGATGTTATCATCTTCCGTTCTATATATTTCATCAGTATTAAAAGTTTAGGTAATATTTCGCATTTGGTGTTAATACTAATTGTTCCTACATGATGTTTATAGTATTGGTGTGTACTTCATACATTCATTCCTTCCTCTGATTGTTGTTGAGGTAATTATTTGTTCGTTTAGCTTTTTATTTGGCTATTTATCTTCTCTCAAAAGCACTGGCTCGTTCTTTATTTAGGTATTGGTTTTAATAATCAGAAAAAGGAAAGTTTGGTCTAGATTGTCTAGTATGATGGATTTGATCGGAAAACTCATAGTTCTCCATAAAATTCCTTAAGTGCCGTCCCAATTAACCATTGTTGTTCAAGTAATCACATTATCATCTCAATTGCCAGAGGTTGGTTTGTTTGCATTAAATGAGAGTTGGTTTATTATTATGTTGTTGGAGAGAATGAGGTCATTATAGGTGGGTGTTTTGTTGCTGGAAAAATAAAGGAAAATACTATGCTATTTGCCATTTTGGTTGTCCTTTTACATGATACCTGCCTCCCTTGTCCTTGCTTCATAATTTCAGTTGTGTATGTCTTCCCTTGGCCTTTCAGTGCATCAATTGTGATTAAGAACATTAACAGAATGTTGCTTGCGGTTTAATAATGATACATGTTATTTGGATACTCTTGCAAGGGGTTGAGGAAATTAATAATTGTGATTGTTCTTTGGATAATCTTGCTATCAATTTTGGAATTTCTTTCGTCTTTCTGTAGAGTGATAGCTATTGAGAGTGATAATCTTTATCGATTTCTTTGTTTAATTATCATTAGGGATTTACTTTTTAAGCTTAGTTATTTTGTCAATGGTGTTTCCGATTATAATGTAAGTGTTTTGGACAGGAGGTGCTTGCAAAACTGAAATATAGTATAATCAGTGGTGCACTGGATGTTGTTCTGTTAGATAGGTATGTTGTAATTGTTAGATGCTCAGCATAGAGATGCTGAGAAATCAAGAACACCACATTAATAAAGGTTAAAATTTGTAACGAATGTTGTTCTTAATTTCTAATTGAATTTATTGAATTTGGAATCTGACAAGGCAACATTTGAAAGGGCAGAAAAGAAGGGTGAAGGGAAGCTAAACTATTGTTCTTCCTATTTTTTTTCCAAATGACCCCTCAAGTTAAAAGAGATGGATGAGTTGTTGCCACTATCTGCTATGAAAGAAGGCTTAGCTGCACTGACCAAAACTTTCAAAGCCTGCATGCAACTTATCAATAATGAAAAAGTTAAGATAGTTGCATTGCTGGAGATATCAACATATCAGACTATAATTAATGGTTCATGATCTTGGTTCTGTTTACTGAAAAATAACAGTTCCATGCATCTGATTCTATCTTCATCTACCTTCGTTGTACGTCTAATTTTGTTTTATGAAAGGTTACTTATGCATTGATGAAATTTATCTGCTATTTGTTGTTGATGACAATATAAATTATTTGTATCTTGTGATTGTTCTCCTAGGAGAATTTGTTACATGGATTTCCTACAATTTCTAAGCAGTAACATATGGATGAAATTCTTTCCTACAAGGAGCTCTTTATGTTCTTCAATATACTATACTGATAAAATCATCTTATTTCCACGAGAGATTTTTTGTTGTCACATTATTTTGTTCTATAGTTTTGCCTGCTCTGGTAAAATCCCAGTTTCAGTTCAAATTGAGAATGGACACTTTTTAATTTTAAGCATCTAATAGATGTAAGTATGCGATTATATAGTTTTAAATAGATTTGAACCTTCTTCTTTTGTTTCCCTTCTGCTCTTCTGTTGCTATGTTGATGCAGCCATGTAGGAAATGGACTCCCTGGAAAAGAAGGGAAATTCAGGGGTAGCGTAGAGTTGGCTTTCAGCAGATGATTTATAAGTATTCCAGTCATGCAAAGAGCATAAATCCCTCGAGGACCTATTTCACAAGGTGTAGCTACATCACGGGTACTGAATTTTTGCTGTGCCATGTTTGAAGCTATACTGTCAACAGAACCTTACACGTTATGCAGAAATACAGAAGAGCATGGGAATCATCAGGAACCAGATAACGCCACGCCTCTGCGTGTAGTATATGAAACTGCTATCTTTTATAATTTTATCAACAGAAGAAAGGCAGCATGTTTCCACTTGCCTTCTTAATAATGTTGTTGCAGAGGAGAACAGTAATTAAGGTTGCCCAGGGAAGTCGGTTCAGATCCAATGTAGTCCCCACCTTAGTCCTTCAATTGATTCAGTTAAGGTTGTTTTGTTCTTGAATGAAATATGAAAAAGAAGAAATTAAACAATTTTGAGGTGTAGAAGGACAAGCAATGTACCTTTATCCAGTAAAACAATAAACAATTTTAAGGAGTAGAAGGACAAAAAAATATCATTCACCCAATTATCTATATAAACAATGACAAATGAGTGAAGTTCATTTATTATTCTAAGGTTGGGCGCTGCAGCTGCGGACTGTGTGAGCATCATTCATAGCATTCAGCAGGAGTTTGGTTTATTCGAGGTGGGATCGTTGTTGCACATTCACAGGGAGACTAATTTCGCGGCGGACTATCTTTCGCATCTGAGGCCTATTCTTATCCCCTTGGATTCCGTAATTGGGTTAAAATAAATTTTGGCACCTGAACTGTTATTATTTGACTCATTTGACACTTCTATTTTTTTTTTGCTTTAAAAGGTGCATGAGCTTTTTAGAAACGTCACATTTGGCACTCCCCTCTCACACCGTTAGTCGCAACCGTTAACTAGCTGACGTGACATGCCACGTCATAATGCTGCTGACGCAGACGACGCGTCGTTTGGTAAATTAAAAAAAAATCCGAAAAATGCAAAAAATTTCCAAAAAAAAATCTGAAAAATCCAGAAAAATCTAGAAAAACACAGAAAAATTACAAAAAATTAAAAATTAAATCATTTATTTTAAAAAATAATATAGTTAATTTAAAATTTTGAGAAAAAATAGTATAATTAATTAAAAAATTCAGAAAAATAATATAATTAATTAAAAAAATCAAAACAATAATGTAATTAATTTTAAAAAATCAAAAAAAGAGAAAAAACATTTTTATTTCATTAAAAATAAAATAAATATGTTTGAATTAATAATCAATTACATATGAATCATAATCTTAAAATTTACATATGAATCATAATTTATTTTTATTGAAATTTTCAATAAAAGCCATACAACTCTTTAAGAAGTCAAAAATAGTAGCCATGCATTACAAAATAGAAAGTCTATTTTAATTTTTTTAATTTATCCTATATATATATACTTCCAATAGAGATTCAATCTATAGTAAGTTAATAAGTTCTTTTGATTTATTTATAAAAATAATCTTCATCAAAATGACATATTGAGTTTTTCATTTTTTAAGGAAAATACATATTAAATATATATAAATATTTAGTCTAATAAAAAATACTATAAAAGACAAGAAAGAAAATGTTAGTTTTGCAAGAACATACGTGAAAGAAATTTTAAAAAATAATAAAATGCATGAATTGATAAAATTGGAGGAGCCCATGACCAAATGGCCCCTGAGAGTAGCTCTACCACTGATCTTTAATATTCTAACTACATGTTTAAGGGTCTGTTTAGCGTTTCGGTTCTGGTCCGAAAAATACTTTGGGCAAAAGTGCTGTGGGAATAGCATTTTTGCGCAAAGCAGTGTGCTGTTTGGTAAACATTTCTTAAAAGTGCCGTGGGAAACGAGAAGTTATTTTTGGTGTTTGGTAAACACTGCTTTTAAAACTATGGTTTGAGTGTAAAATGACTATAAAGGGCATCAGTCATTTTTAGTGTTATTTATTTACATTATTTAATTCAATCTTTTTTTTCTAAACAAATAATTTAACTATAATTTTAACCTTTTAACTATAAAGGACACAATTTGTTTCAAACATTAAAATTAATATTTTTTAGTATATATATAGATTATTTAAATCAATTTATTTCTTTAAACAAATAATTAATATTTTATTAAATAAAGTTAAATATTGAGCACTATTTTAAAATTTTACATATATAAAATCACAATTATCTATTCATCATTAATCTATTACCTATTGAGTTACTTTTTTTATGTGAATACATCAATAATATTTTTTAAAGGCATCAGTCATTTTTAATGTTATTTATTTACATTATTTAAATCAATCTTTTTTCTAAACAAATAATCAACATTTTATTTATAACAATATTAAAAAGTTTATTAGTAGAAGAAAAAAAGTGTTAAATATGGAACATTATATTACACTTACTATATTTATAAACCGAATTAATTACACTTACTATATTTATATATATATATATATATAATTTAAATAGAAATTTAGATCAATAAACAAACAATATAAGTAATGATATGACATAGAAAGTATAAATTTTTATATTTTTAAAAATATTTTATTTTAAAGTTGAAATTTTCGTGAGAAACTTATGTTTTTTAAATGTAATTTTTTATTTTGAATAACAATGTGATATAAATTTGTTAATTTTTATTTAAAATGTCATTGAAATTAAACTTTCCAATAAAACTATTTTGTAAGCTAGCTAATAAATTATTTACTTAATTACATATTAATTAATTAGTAAGATTATGTAATTTCTAATATATATATATATTGTGATAATTAATATGACTATATATACACACTTTCATTTAACAATGTTATATAAAACAACATCAAAAATTTGTTCAAAAATGGTAACCATCGTAGAAATGCTATTTTTTTAATTGAATTTATTTTTTAAAAATATATATAATTGTTTATTTTGAATAACAATATTATATAAATTTGTTGATTTCTATTTAAAATATAATTGAAACTAAATATTCAAATAATTTTTTTTTCCTTTTACGGTAATTAATATTACTATATATATACATTTTGATTTAGCAACTGCAGGTTTATACAATTGCCGCAAGTTACAACACCATTCAAGAACTCGATGGCACTGTCAACCTCCTGAGAAGAACCATAAGAAACGAAGCCAAAGCCCCTTGATCTTCCACTTTCCCTGTCATAAACCACCTTAGCATCCAACACCTTCCCTTGCTCACTAAACAATGTATCAAGTGCCACATTATCAACATTCGAGGAAAGGTTTCCCACATAGACACGCTTAGCACCATCAAAAATCCACCACCTCCTCTTGACCCATAAGACTCACCACCTCCTCTTGGCCCTCTAGAAAAAGAAGATTCCTTTGGTGGAGCAGGTCCAGAATTCACCTTTATGGCCCTTCCCTCTAGTTCCTGCATAAATAAAGTTTTCACTTAGATACAACAACCCAAAAAGATTTAAGGACTATAAACCTTCAATACACACAAGAGTTTGCATTAGAATGCTACCACAACACCAAAAGAAATGAGAGTTTTTACTCTTTCCACTTAATTGTCTACTAGACTTGCAATTTATTATGTTGTCAATAACATGATTGCAGTTAGGACAGATTTTACTAGGATTGCTGTTCCATTGAATTCCTCCACGATCACTTGTGCCAGATGCACTCTTGATTTTTGATGCAAATCTGTTACCATCCACCAGCCATGGTCTGCACAATTTATGAAAAGAAAGGAAGAATTCAAAAGTCAAAACCAGAACTTGCATCCAATAGGTACACAAACAAACAAATGGTGCAAACACTGTAAACACGTGGGGATCTTTGATCCTACAATAAATCACCTACCCTAAATTTGAACAGCAAGTATGATTTACATTCAAGATAACTAAATTACCAGAAGCATAAATGAGAAAACAAATGTGATCTCATGATACCATATTTAAATTTTAAATCCATCATGAACCACATTAACTGCATTTAAGCTCCTTGCATGCTAATTTGATGGCTTGAAAAGTCTTCGGCATCTACAAAACCATATAGTGGCAACATCTGGTAATGCTTGCTGAAGTTTTTTTTCTAAGCACCACTTGCAACTAATTTTCTTGTGAGACTAAAGTATTCAGCACTGTAAATTAAAGCTTCATTGATGATTGATAAGGTATCTCTAAAATCCAAACTTTTCGTACACACATTATTAAACTCATCGACATCACATTTTTCACTTCCTCAAGATAGTGCAACGGCAGTACGCATGCATACAAAAGCTGTTCAACAGTGCACTAAGCAAGGAACTAAAAAGGCAAAGCTTTTCACAGGCATAAAGAGTAGGAATATACAATTAAAGATAATTGGAACAATATAATTTTCCATGATATGGTGTTTTAACAACACATAGATGAATATTAACACTGGTAAAGAGCTTTCCTTACACTCTCATGGTAACCCACAATGCATATAAATGATGAGGATGGTGTAGGCTTAATATTGAAATCATGGTTCCAAAAGGATTAGCCGAATGTTATCTTCCCAACTTTCTTTACTTTCCATAAGACCAGGACCTAAAAATGTATCCTTCAGCATCTACTACGTACCAATACTCAGCAATCAAAATGCCAAGTACAGTCCAGCAAATAAATAACCAAAGCAAAATTCTACACTCGGAACAACTGAGACCCACAATACTAGCGACAGTGCAACTCCAAAATAAAACCAACAATAAACGAATGAAAAAAAGAGAGCAAATCTTTTGGCTATTCTGGTCAAAACTAAGCAAGTCCAGGTGAACAAGCACACAGTATTGTCGAATATCCATTACTATATTGTCAATATGGAAAGATACATCGATCAACTGTAAACTCAAATAGAGAACCACAATCGGCAGTGACAAAAATACACAAACAGGATATTGGCAACAACCCAGATGGATATTTGTACCAAACTAGAAAGAAAGTGGACGTAATCGTGCTAAGAACGCCTCACGGTACTAGAAAGCCAACATCTTTGGTGTTAGAAAGAAACCCAATCTAATAAAACAAAAACAAGATGCTTGCTTACCCAGCCATAAGAGAGAAGGACGGCGAGCCAAGTAGCGGAGGAGGGCAAGCCAAGTAGCGAAGGACGGCGATCCAAGCAGCGGAGGAGAGCGATCCAAGTAGCGGAGGACGGCGAGCCAAGCAGAGGAGACCGAGAGAAAGAGATGGTGAGCGGCGGCGAAGGGAGAGATGATCAGGTGCCGCGGTGAGGGTTGATGATGGTGCTGCGGCGGTGAGGAGGGCGAGAGTGAGAGAAGAGGAGAACGAGGCAGCCACGGGAAATGAGAAGGAATTGGGTTTTTTTTGGTAACTTATACCTGGTTTTTTTGTAATTAAGAAGGATAGCGGGTGATATTTTTGTCCAAAAAAATTACTTGTTCCAGCTTCCCGTGTTTTGGCTCAAAGCGCTTTGCCCACTGCTCCCTGAGGGAGCTTCTGATTTTCGAGGAAACGAAAGGCAAATGGACCAGAGCTTTTAAAAAGCTCTATTGCAAAGGTGGTTTACTAAACATCAACCCTTGAGCTTTTAGGTTTGAAAAGTGCTTCTCCAAACTAAACCATAACTCTAAAAGGGTACTAAGATAAGTTCGATAGAAAAAAAAATTGAGAGGCATCTTCTGAGTGCCTCATTTTTTGTGCATATGTTACGACAAACATGTTGATTGTTGACTTGGTATATTACTATGTTGAAAATGTAAGAAAACATGAAAGTGTCGCAAAAAACAACTGTATAATACTACTATTCTCATATATAATTGTCGTTGAAGTTAATTTATAGTGAATTTTACATTAAAAAGTATATTTTGTAGCACTAAATATTGTAATTCGATAATTGAAAAAAATAAAAAAATTATATTTTTTCGAATATAAAGAGGAATATTATATAGTTGATACAACTCTTTTTAATGAAATAATTTCATTAATTATGAAAAAAAAGATAATGAAAGAGAAAAAAAGAGTGGAGATAATTTTATTTTTAATGAAATAAAAATGCCTTTTTTTTTATTTTTTAAAATTAATTACATTATTTTTTGATTTTTTAATTAATTATATTATTTTTCTGAATTTTTAAATTAATTATACTATTTTTCTCAAAATTTTAAATTAACTATATATTTTTTTTAAATAAATGATTTAATTTTTAATTTTTTGTAATTTTTCTGTGTTTTTCAGAATTTTTGGAATTTTTTTTGCATTTTTTGGATTTTTTTAATTTACCAAACGATGCGTCGTCTGCTTGAGAACGAACGACGCGTCGTTCGTATCCAATGTCAGCAGCATTATGACGTGGCATGCCACGTCAGCTAGTTAACGGTTGCGACTAACGGTGTGAGAGGCGAGTATCAAATGTGACATTTCTAAAGAGTTCAGGTGCCTTTTAAAGCAAAAAAAAAATAGAGGTGCCAAATGAGTCAAACAATAACAGTTCAGGTGCCAAAATTTATTTTATCCCTTCGTAATCTTGATAAGGTCCTGAAGGATCTCGGGACGTGACTTGCCTATGATCTAGTTAGAGTATTGAGTAGACGCTAAGGGGCTGTTTTACAACGGAAATTTTTCTGAAAAATTTTCAAAAACTGGAAAAAAATTTAAAATGCGTTTCACAATCTCCATTTTCCAAAATAATAATTTTTTAGAAAATTCAAAAATTTTCTAATATTTTTCAGTTTTTTCAGAATTAACACTAAAAATTTAGAAAATTCTGAAAACGCCATATTTGAAGTTTTCCAAATTTTCAAAACTCTAGCTGTAATGATCCATATTGTTAATCTAAAAAAATGTTATTTTAGATATATCTATCCTTGTAATTTTGATAATTAATATATAAATTGAAAAAATTGTGCTAAAAGTACTTTCATAATTGATATTTATCTAAAATTAATCCTAGTAAATTGATTCCAATATTCCAATTGTTTTAATTAACCAAAAATTCAAACATTAGTTTAATAAATACTAATATTAAAATAAAAATAAATATAATATTAGAACATTGGAATTACAAATATTAATTAATAACAAAATATTTAATGCACAGTACCAAAAACATAACCATCAAAAGCAAGTACCAAAAATATAACCATCAAAAGCAAATACCTCTAGCCTGTTGTACACTACACAACTTTATTCGAATAGAAGATAGAGTTGATCGACTATTCACAGAATATGGTACATAAGCTCAGTAAAATTTTAACAAGAACGAAGCTACTATGATGCAAGAAGGTATTCAAGTGGATATGTCCCAACAACAACTAATGAATACGGTTAGAGAAGATATTGCAAATCAATTATGGGTTAATTATAATAATTGTTAGAATATAAAGAAGTAACAAGTTAAATTAAGTATGTTTTGTGATTGCATTGCATTTCATCATGTTTTATTGTCCATTTACTAATTTATTTGGACAGTAAACCTACTGAATTATCCTTGATTTCCCCTTTTCTTTGCAGTTCTGATTTATTGGAAGAATATTGAAGTTCCTGATTTGGATAGCTGAAGCCAATTTTCCTGTCTTGGCCTAGACTTCGGCCAAGACGCATACGCATCTCTAGCAGCAGACCAGTCAGATCGTCTTGGCCTAGACTTCGGCCAAGACTCTTTCCGCAATACAAGGCAGTTGAGAAGTTGCGTTGGCATCCTTTTGGCCTTCGCTTCGCGTGGGCCGTGGCAGTTGGTAGACCGCTTCTCTTCGCAAATCCAGAGGGATCTGAAGCCTATCTTTTGAAGAATCCTAAGGGATCTCCCTCTTTTGTATTTGCAATTTTATTCCCAATTTCAAACAATTTATTGTTACAATCTTTTTAGAGATTTTCTAGAGTTTAGTCGAAGTAGGACAGAGGAGTTTGAGGACTATTTAGCAAAACTTTGTTCCTCCTCTGTCGGAGATCGGAAAATCCAACCCCTTATTCTTCCTTTTCTCTTCTTTGACATTGTTAACTTTGCTCCGGGTTATTTAAAATCTCGGATTTAATATTTATGCAGAAATATATATTGTTCCTTTTATTATGAGTATGATTAACTAAACACCCATTCTTGGTAAGGGTTGACGAGCTGAAGTTCTTATGCACTCGTGAGATTGAAACCGTGCTTTATAATCTATTCACTTGTATTTACTTATTTCTTGAGCTTAATTCATCGCTTACTCACTAGAGACAAGGTTTGATCATCCATGCACTCTAGTAGAGAAGAGTTGTAGCTGGTCTAGAAGGAAAGGGAGCACCCGTCGGCTAGACAAAGTAGGCAACTAGTCTCGCGCCAGACTAGAAGAAATAAGTGATCTAGGTCAAGACCAGATTGACAATCTAGGGTTTCCGTGGGGAAACACCTTGACCTAGGTACTGTCTTCCCCTATACCATTGAAGAGGTGAGCAGCCATTCAAGACAGCAGTCAAACGGATAAACCCTTTAACCAGAAAGGTGTCCCTTGGCTAGGATTACCAGGAAAGGGAGCACCCGCCAGGTAATTTGAAGAGGAGGGAAGATAGGAGTGAACAGGAGTACCTCCACTCTATAGCAGTATTATAAACAAAGAGATGAATATATTTGAATCCATGATCGAAGCATAAGAACAAAGCTCTCATATCACCCTTACCTGGAATCTCATTTTATCGGATTCACTTCAATCTTGACCCCTGTCCTGGCCTAGACTTTGGCCAATACTATTTTAAACTGTTTTCACTTCTTTCTGTTTTGTCTTTAGTTTCAGATTACACCCAACCAAAACTCAGTGACGAGGAAGTCAACTCAAGAACTACGTTTCCTAGAGGTCTCTGTGGATGATCCTCTTACCATCATTTACAAACTCTTGTAGACAGTGATAAGTTGTATTTCTATCCCCAATTCCATATCTATTTCACTATTATATTTGACGTGTTCGACGCACGATCATTTTGAATGTTCATATTTATAGTATTACAAATAATTCAAAACTATTTTATATGTATTTTATTTTTATGAACGAAATTATTATATTTATATTTGATCTTGAACATGAATAGATTTAGCATATTTATATTTGATTTTTAACAAAATTAAAATGGGCTACTATTTAGTTTATTAATCTTTTTTTTTAAACTAGCATTGTTTTTTAATTAAAATCAAATTGATTTAATAAAAATAGTAGTTTTCATTTTTCAATAAAAAAAGAAATAGTTTTAGGTGAATACGATTTCTAGTTTTCTAAAGCTGGAAAATGAAAATGTACTGGTCAAGTCCTATGTGTGTTTTCTTTCTTCGCCCGAAATCGCTCGTGAGGGTGCATCACTTACCATATTTCCAGGAACTTGATCATAGGTCATACCACTGCTTTTTGCTATTAACTTATATAATTGTAAACAATTCGCTACTATTTTTTTGAAATATTGCTATAATAATACTCAAGTTCTTCAATAAATTATATCATGTATAAATGGATGTTTTCGTTGTGGCATTGTATATTTAATTTCATTTTTTATATCACGTTGTTCATGTAATTATATAACATTGTTTAGTTGTTGTTTTTTATTTTTTAACTGAGAGCTCGACCGATAGCGAGAGCGAGAACTGAGAGCTCGACCGAGAGCGAGAACTGAGAGCTCGACCGAGAGCGAGAACTGAGAGCGAGACCAGACCGAGAGCGAGAACTGAGAGAGAGCGACAGAGAAGAAGATTTTGAGAGAAAGAGATTATTGAACTGCTAGGGTTAGAGGATGAAGGAGAGTAAATGTAGTGAATATATACCTGGTTTTCTTGTAAATAAGAAGAGAAAAGATAATTATTTTTGTCCACTATAATTTTAACCCAGCTTCCCGCAAAGTGGCTTCCTTTTGCTGGAGCAAAATCAACCAGCCACAAAACCTGCATTTTTCAAGGTTTAGAAACTAGGCTTCTCTAAAAGCCTAGTGAAAAATGCAATAGCCAAACAGTTTTGGCTTAGGTCTAGAAACTAGCTTCCTGGGACAGAACCAGAACCCCAAACACCCACTTAGACACCAAAGTAACAAACTGGGCTTCTTGGTGCTTGCCACCCCATAAAAGCACCCAACAATCACCACATGCATAGTCATGGCAACGACAACCAGAGCTAAGAGAAGCTTGTTCTTAGACATCCTAGCAAAAATGTTCTTCTTCTGAAACTCTCTTGCATTGAATAAATTGAAAACTTGGCAGAAGACAAAAGTAGTGAAGATTGAGAAGCCATTGTACTGTAAAGTCCACAAGACGGTCACCTGATACAAAACCAGACCCAAGATGTTCCGAATCATGACCGTGGTGAAGAGTACCGATGGTCGACGCGAGTGGTGGTTTGCTGGTAGATTAGTGATTGAAGGCGAATCGCTGGCCAATCCTGCTACGCCAACCGTGCCAGCAATAAGGCGCTACCACAATATTTGGAAAGGTGCTAAAGGTACTTTTCCAGAATAGCAAGCTGTTGCGAAGTTGGTGATGAGAGCATATGCATACATTGTAATCTGGAATTGAATGAACCTCTGAATGTTGTAGTGAAGGAACCTACCGCACCTCACCGCTTTGATGATGGAACCTGAATATTGTAGTGAAGGAACCTACCGCACCTCACCGCTTTGACGATGGAACCCAACAAGTTGTGATCAGTGATCGTCAGTCAAATAGAGATTTATAGTGCCTGAAAACGTGTGTGCACAAGAGATAAAGTGTACAGTGGTAGTCAGGGTCGAACACAGGGATTGTGAGAGACTGGTCTAAGGTCTTGAATATATTCGGGGGAGAAGAGCACAGAAAGTAACAATCAGGGGGGGTTTTACTTGGCCAAACGAGTTGGCCAAGGCAGATTTCGGGAGCTAACAATTGTTACCTAGGAAAGCAGTATTCGGGACCTCGAGGTGTCGATTCGGGGGTCCCGAGTGATAAACTAAAGCAGGCAAGTGAATAAATTCAGAAATAATAAAGCAGGGGTGAAACAAACACAAATAATCAATTAGAGAGGGATTCTCAGCAAAGGCATTCTTGGGTTGCATTCGGGACCAGATCGTCATCGGCTCAAGGGTGTTCTATTCGAGACATCATAGAAATGACACGGGGACCAGATTCCTCGGATATCCCCTACTTTTCTCTTAAGAGAAACTACCCCCCGTTTCCACATATGAGGTAGTCTTGACAGTTTGCCATCCCTCTAGGCACGGATGCGGGAGGGCCATACTCAAACTGCCCATGAAGCTAAGAAAAGACAGATCTAGAGCTAAAGATCCCTCAGTTTGTCAGGCTCGTGACCTCACTCTAATCAATTACTCACCCTATCTATTCGGGACCACTTCAGCGCAGTCAAGACTAAACAGATGCCTACTTGTTTCATGCAATTTTCCTTCCGTATTCATCACATAAATGGCAACATTTACACAAGACAATTATCAGTTGATCAGACCTCAAATTAAATCATGCAAAGATGTAATTAAAACGATGAATAATTGAATATGGCATCAAGAATGTATTAAGCGCATTAAGGCCTCGAATCTGCCCTTGCAACCCTTGAATAACCCTTGCTAAGAACTAAAGATTTAGCTACTCATGCTCAAAGATAAATAATTAATGATTGAAGAAAAACATAATAAATAAATAAATAGATGAAGGGAAGAAAACTTTGTTACTAAAATCCGTTTGAAGCTCGGCGGCAAGGTTGAAGATGCTAACAAGAACTAGAGAGAGAAGCTAGAGAGAGGTCTAAGAAAACTAAAACTAATGATTCTAAAATTATATTCTAAAATAAGTGGTGTCCTAAACTACTCTTGGATGCTCTTTATATAGTAGAGCTCCAAGCACAAAATATCTTCAGCCTAAAACTAGGGACAAAATGCATTAATTGAAAGCATATAAAAATGGATCCATGCTCCTTAAAGCACAAAGCTGGAAAAGCATAAAGCTGTCTGATTTTTCCAGCTTTGGCAGGTCTGGACTGGGCTCAAGGGCTGACTTGGTCAGAGCGGTAGGTATTTGGTGGTCAGTGCAGACTGCAGGAACAGTGTCAGAGGAGGCACATGGAAGCTCTGGCGAGATGACACGTGGAAATGTCATTCTTCGCCCTTTGGAGTCCCGAATGGAGAATCCGATTCGGGATCTTGAACGCTGCTTTGGACTCGGGACCTCGACTTTGGTCTTGAAGCTCAAAACTGCACAAAATGCTCCAAAAATACATTTTTTCGCATAAACTCCCATTTTAGGCCTTGATCTGCAATATTAATGAAAACAAGGGTAAATTAGCAGAATCATGCCTTAAATGGTTGAGAAAATGGAGGGAAAATCATGCATAAAAACATGCTATCAATCAGCCTCATCATCATCAGGCTTTACAACCACAATGCTAGCAACACTTTTCATTGTTGCAGGAGTGCCTTGTCTCCCCATCCAAAACCCTATGTCTGCCAGCTGTAGAGCCGGCACATCATCAATGCCATTGCCTGTCACTGCAATGACATGGCCACATTCTTTCAAGCATCTTGCCACTTCAGCCTTGTTGTTTGCCGAGCACATAGACACAACGCAGATCTTGTCAATAGATCTCATCTTCTGTTCAGGGGAGTGTTTAAGGAATTCTGCACCTTCAATGACAATCTCATCAGCATTTTCCGATTCATCACAAGCAGTAATGAGAATGCCACACCCACGAGCCATCCTCTTCGTAGTGTCCATATCAACTGCAGTCACCATTTTCACATCTATACCGGTACGTTTGCATGATGCTATTGCTGCTCTTGCACCCAAAAACCAACAAAAATAGTACAACTGTTATTTAATTAAAGAAGTAACTAAATTAAGGAACGTGGATCATTCACTAGTAATAGTGTTAAAAGGAATATTGTTTTGAGGCTCACTCACATGTCATGGCTGACGGTGATGTCTGTGCATATTGTCGTGATAGATGCCAAGGTTTCACAGGCAAATAGTTGAGCCACCAAGCAGCTTTTACCAAGCATCCTCTTAATACAACAGACCATAGTTAGAGAGAAAACAACATCGTATCCTCAAGGGATTGCACAGGCGAGTATGGCAACTTCCCCACTAAGCAAGTTGATCTCTACGGCCTCAATAATATCATGAAACTTTGTCTTGCTGACTTTGAACTCTTTCTGACCGCCCTTATCCAATGTCTTCCTTGTGAAGTAATGGATTATAAGAAGAACAAGAACAAGAAAAGCAACCATCAATCCAATCTTCATAATATTAGAACTTAGATTCCCAAGGCGACCTTGCAGGGGAGTTTGCACTTGGGAACCCGTAGAGGTGCGACAAGCACTCATGTTCTAGCATCATGTTGTCTTCATCCCCACTGTCGTCACAAGCATGTGCCACGACCATCTACCATAGTCCAACTAAAAAGCAAGATTTCTTTACACTTGATCAGCAAATTGGGGTTGTCATCACTACTACCGCTGCTTTCACCGGTCATGGTTTTGCCAAAATTGGGGTTGCCACTACCTGTAGTACTACAAGTACTCGAGAATAACAAGCCATCAGTGATGCGTTCCTTGTAGGCTAGAACGCCCTCCTTAGATCGTTGTCCGACGACGTGGCTTTCAATGCGGAAAATAACTCGAAGAAAGCATGTGAACCTCCAAGTCGCAATGCTTGGCAATCCACGCCGAATCCCTTGAGGATCTTGTGTCAAACCTTTGAACCTCCAAGTCGCAATGCTTGGCAATCCAAAGAACGGATGACTCAATGAAAGGTGTTTTCAAGTTTTACTTGACAAGCTAATCGAATGCACGAAACTCAATTAGTTGCAAGGTTCATCAAGAACAAGTGGATAAAGATCCAAAGCAATCTACTTTCAATAATCAAAATAGTCTAACCAAAAAATAACATGGGCGGCTCCTTTTTAAAGAAGCGCTAAACCCTAATTCCAAAAATGGAAACTAGTTTAGTTTCTAAATAATGACTTAAACGAAATTGGCAACAAGCCACCCTTCCAAATAAGTTCTAAAACCCTAAAATAATATAAATAAAGTCTACTAAATAGGATAGAAATGCAGGCGCCGCCGTTTTAGGTCAAAAGGCCCAAGTGGCTTTGCTTGTGGGTCCGCCGAATCACGTTTTAAGGAAACAAGGCGTTTTCCTTATTCCCTCGAGCGTTTCCACCTAAATTTGGAGGGAAACTTCCTAACACATAGACGAAGCGCTGGGATGAATATTGTGTGAGGAAATATGCTCCAATCTTCAAAAGGCTCGGCGGTGGCTTTCACTGTCCAATGCGGGCTTGCGATTTGGGCCTGTCCCAAATCCTTCGAGCGTTTCTCCTGATTCTTAGCCTGGTCAAAAATGGGAGAAGGCGCTGATGGACCTAAAGGTCCGAGGTGGTCATGTTTGACCCATCCGTAGGCGTGCGGATTAGGGTTATGAGGCGCGGCTGGGGCTCGCGCAGGCTAGCTCCCTCCGAGGCTGTCTCTGCCTCCAGCTCTATGTGAATGAGGCTGCTGAGTCTCGTCTGTAGGGCTCGGGCCCTTGAACAGGTGATCGGGCCCGTGGGCGGCAAAGGGAGGTTTGCGGCTACTGCTCTAGGGCTGGTTCGGGACCTTGAGCGGGTGATCGTGCCTGTGGTACTCGGGATCGTATCATCCCGTCCATCTTGAGAAGGATTCTCCCTCAAATCCAGATCAGCAACATCCTCGTCACCTGCATCAAACAACCTTAAATCAGAAATATTAAAGGTTCCATGAATTGAACCATACTCACTTAGAAGGTCTAGGCGGTAAGGATTGTTGTTGATCTTCTCAACAATTTGAAACGGTCCATCTCCTCTAGGGGCTAATTTTCCACGTCTCTTCTCTGGAAACCTCTCACGTCTGAGGTGCAGCCACACCCAATCGCCAACTTGGAAGGACACGGTCTTGCGACCTTCGTTGCGCTTGCGCACTAGGCGCTCATTCGTGCGCTCAATATTTTGCTTAGCCTTCTGATGTATCTTCTTGATATTTTCTGCCCTCTACTTTCCATCTAAGTTAGAAACATCACTCAAAGGCAAAGGGGTCAAATCCATGGGAGTAATCGGATTAAAGCCATAAACTACTTCAAAAGGTGAACAATTGGTAGTAGAATGGATTGAACGATTATAAGCAAACTCCATGAAAGGCAAATGATCAGTCCATTTAGATACATGTTTAGTAACTAAAGAGCGTAAAAGAGACCCTACAGTACGGTTAACAACCTCAGTTTGACCGTCGGTTTGAGGGTGACAAGAAGTTGAATACAACAATTTAGTCCCAAGGCGACTCCACAACACTCGCCAAAAGTGGCTCAAAAATCTTCCATCACGGTCACTAACAATACTAATAGGCATACCATGGAGGCGGACTACCTCGCGAAAGAATATATTAGCAACGTGAGATGCATCATTAGTATTTTTACAAGGCAAAAAATGCGCCATTTTGGAAAACCGATCCACTACAACAAATATACCATCCTTACCATCCCAAGACTTAGGTAAACCTACAATGAAGTCCATGGACAGATCGGTCCAAGGTTGGGAAGGTACGGGCAGCAACATAAACTCACCATGACTAGCTAACCTAGATTTTGCCCTTTGGCAAACTACACATCTAGCAATCACATGCACAACATCACGTCTCATCTTAGGCCAATAAAAGTGTGATTTCAGCATGTCATAGGTTTTATTAATGCCAAAGTGGCTCATCAATCCACCACTATGTGATTCATGCACAAGTAATTCACGCAAAGAACACTTAGGAATGCAAAGGCGCTTGCGCCGAAACAGATAGTTATCATGCGTATAAAATTTCACATCAGCCATGGAATCACAAGTCTTATAGATCTCACCAAAATCCAAATCAGTAGGGTAGAGTGGAATTACTTGAGAAAACCCTAAAAATTTGACACTTAACGAAGAGATCAAGGCATACCTCCTTGACAATGTGTCGGCTACAACATTGTCTTTTCCTTCCTTGTACTTGATGTGATAAGGGAAAGCTTCCAAGAACTCCAGCCACACGGCATGTCTCCTATTCAACTTCCCTTGTCCCTTTAGGTATTTGAGGCTCAAGTGGTCGGTGTGCACCACAAATTCCCTCGGCATCAAGTAGTGTTGCCAAACCTCGAAAGCCCTAACTAGCGCATAAAGCTCTTTGTCATATGTCGGATAACACAGCTGGGCATCCTTGAGCTTCTCACTAAAGAAGGCTATTGGCTTCTTCTCTTACATCAAAACAGCACCTATACCGATTCCACTTGCGTCGCACTCCAACTCAAACGGCTTGTCAAAGTCGGGTAGGGCTAACACGGGGGCGTTGGACAACTTGTCCTTCAACGCTTAGAATGCGGCCTCTTGAGGTTCCTCCCACCTGAAATCAACTTGTTTCTTAGTCAGGTCATTAAGTGGGGTAGCAAGAGTACTAAAATCACGAATGAAATGACGATAAAAGGAAGCTAAGCCGTGAAAGGAGCGGATGTCGCTTGCTGTTTTTGGCGTAGGCCACTCCTTGATCGCTTGCACCTTCGCTTCATCCACCTTAACACCGTCTTTGCCCACAAGAAATCCTAAAAACTCAACCTGTTCTAAAGCAAAAGAGCACTTGGAGAGCTTAGCATAAAGCTTCTCTTCACGCAAGGTTAGAAAAATCTCCTTAAGGTGTAAAACATGATCATGCAAAGATTTGCTGTAAACTAAGATGTCATCAAAGTACTCAACAACAAATTTTCCTATGAAACGCCTAAGAACATGGTTCATAAGTCGCATGAAAGTACTTGGGGCATTAGTCAATCCAAACGGCATCACTAACCATTCATACAATCCATACTTTGTCTTAAATGCCGTTTTCCATTCATCACCCTCTTTCATTCTAATTTGATGACAGCCGCTCATGAGATCAATTTTAGAAAAGATTACACTACCACTAATCTCATCTAACATATCATCTAAGGAGGTATGGGGTGACGATACTTTACCATAATTTTGTTGACAGCTCGGCAGTCAACACACATTCGCCTAGTTCCATCATTCTTTGGCACTAATAGCACTGGAACAGCGCATGGAGACAAGCTTTCTCGGACATATCCCTTGCTAAGGAGCTCATCTACTTGCCTCTGAAGTTCTTTAGTCTCCTCTGGGTTGCTCCTATAGGCTGGTCTGTTTGGGATAGTCGATCCAGGCACAAAATCGATTTGGTGCTCTATGCCGCGGATTGGAGGCAAACCGGGCGGCATCTCTTCGGGTGTTACATCTTCGAACTCCTGCAAAACAGCCAAGATAGAAGAAGGCACAGAAGCTAAAAGGTCAAGGTTAGTAGTGCTCAAACAAAAAGATTTAAAGCGAAGTAAAAGCAAAGGGCGATTCTCGCCACAAAACTGTTTTTGTAAAACGAGCGCTCGACGCAAATCTTTTGCTTTTGCATACAAGTTCACTTTCTTTTCTTTTTCTTGCCTTTTCTTTTCTTTTTCAGGCTCTTTCTTTTCTGTTTTTAACCCGTGCTCACTTTTTTCATGGGGGCTGTTTTCATCAATTTTTTTATTCATAGGCCGTAAAGCCTCAAATTCAACATGGGACTTTTCCAACCAGAGCTGGTCCTCAAGCACTTGCATGGGTGAAAGGGGCGCAAGTGTGAACTTCACTCCTTCCTTCTCAAGCTTGTACCGATTGCTCCTCCCTTCGTGAGTGGCGTTGCGGTCGAATTGCCAAGGTCGGCCAAGCAATACATGTGACGATTGCATTGGGACTACATCACACCAACACTTGTTAAACTTCATCCTTATATTTCCCAATTGACAAGCTCACCAACACTTATTTAGACACCTTAAGGGCTTGACTATCATTCATCCATTGTAAAGAGTACGGCTTTGGATGTCTCACCACGGGTAGCCCTAATTTGTGCACAAGAAGCGTACTAGCACAATTAGTACAAGAGCCATTATCAATAATAAGAGAGCATACCTTAGTACCAATGTGGCACCTAGCATGGAATAGGTTCTCTCTTTGTTCCTCCTCACATGTTTCGGCCCTTGGCTGCACACTCAAATTCCTCCGAACTCCTAGGGTAACCGGATCACAAACCCTAGCTTCATGATCGGCTGCCTCTTCTCCCTCACTTTCCTCTTCCGAATCCTCCACCACCTCATAATCATCTTCCGAGTCCATCTCTCCATTGTCCCTAATGATCAGAACTCTTTTGTTGGGACATTCGGCCTGCTTATGGCCTCGACCACTACACTTAAAGCCAGTGTTATCAGAACCGGACCGGACAAAGAACCGGAAATGGAAATTTGGTGGTTCAACCGGGTTCGACCGGATTGCAGTTGCTGGTCCGTCCGGAACCGTTCACACATTAAACCGGCAAATCTTAGACTAAAAAACCGGATTAAACCGGATTAAACCGGATTGAACCGGCTGGTTTTTTTACTGTAGCATTTTATAATAAATAAAAATAAAGTTCTAATATATCAAAATAAAGTATATCAAGTAGATCAAAAGTTGAAAATAAAGAAACTATTTAACATTCAAATGAAACTTAAATATTCCAATTACAAAATAAAGAAACAATCCAACATTCAAACACTTAAATATTCACACACACTTAATTATCCAAATTACAAAATAAAGAAACAATCCAACATTCAAATGAAATCATTCTCAAAGTTTAAACACCTAAATATTCAAATTACAACAAAATTAATTCCATGGATTGGTTTCAGGTTGAGAGGTCGAACCACTAGTGTTGTCGAAAATGTCTTGAACAAAAAATCCGCTTTCATTTCCTTCATCTTCATCATTGTCATCATCAAGCATATTTTGTAGGTTCAACTCTAGTATTATCAAATAAAACATAAAAACAAAGAATCAATAAATTAACAATAATAGTTTCATATCAACAACTTTTAAAATAAATAGGTAGTTACCAACTTACCATCATCAGGGACATCTTCTTGAATATTGCATGCTTCCATCTCATTTCGAAAAGTCTCTAATTCAACACTTGTTAGATTTGACGGTTTATCCTCTAATATCCAACCATCATTATCTCGAAAGTCCTCAAAGTTTATAGGGTCATAATTCCTACCCTTTAAACCCCTACATTAATTAACCAAAATATTAGCCAAACAATTTAATCCAAACGCAACTACAATCAAAATTCAAAATTATAGATTGTTTGTTAATAAATAAAAAGTAAAAAGTATAGAAACTTACTTTTGTTGTAGCCTTAAATTGTAATGAACATATACCAAATCATTAAGTCTTTGATGCTCCAATCTATTTCTTTTCTTTGAATGAACATGCTCAAATATGCTCCAATTTCGCTCACAACCAGAAGCACTACATGTTTGGCTCAAAACTCGGATAGCTAGCTTTTGCAACTCTGGTGCATCACTCCAATAGTTCATCCACCATTCATCTACACATAAAATTTCAAATATTAGTTTTCTATATTTTAGTAAACCAAAAAACATTAATGAAAAATATATATAAATACATTTTAAAAAAAATACCTGGAGGCATCACAAAACGATCATCTACTGCACTAGGACGACCAAAGTTCCTCTCTGCACCTCGGAATAACTTCACCTCACTTGTCAACTTACTTCTAAGAGTGTTGTTTCCATAAGCATACCTCTCTATGACGTCAAACAACCCAGAAGTAGTGCGTCTAAGCTTGTCTGTCTCACTAGGTCTGTACTGGATTTGAGGATTCAGCCAAAACCCAGCAGCATGAAGGTTTTTATGCAATTGTCGATCCCATCGATCATCAACAATCTTAATATAAGAATCAACCCTCTTTTTCCTTTTCTGAAATCTTCTCAACATCTCATCTCTAGCCGTGTGAATAGCCTCATATATGTATGGCATTGCTGGTCGATCATCACCATCAACAAGACGCAAAACACGAACTAGAGGTTCAGTGAGCTTAACAATGACAACACATTCCTTCCAAAAACAAGGATCCAAGACATCATTCTCAAACTTTTTCCCCTTGATTTCCTTAGCATAAGAGGAAGTAACCCACTCTCTAGATGTAGCCATGGCTCTCAAAGCATCCTTTTGACTTAATATACTTTGCAAAGCAATAAAGTTAGTAGCAAATCGAGTAGGTGCAGGACGAACACAGAAATTCCATGCAATATCAGTTTTTCCTCTTACAGGTACAGAGGCACTTGAAGGAGCAGACGTTGAATCAGAATTAGACCCGGTCCCGGATGATTGCATTGGTGAAGCCATATAAAATGAAACCTGAAAAATTATGTATGCAATTCGGCACCAACAATAAATGAGCATTTAATTAATTATAAATCACAATCATGTATGCAATTCGGCAACCATGTAAAACCATGTAATTCCAAATCGGCAACAAATGAGCATTTTTTTCGGCAACCAATGAGCATTAATTCCATGTAAATCACAATCATGTATGCAATTCGGCAACCATGTAAAACCATGTAATTCCAATTCGGCAACAAATGAGCATTTTTTTCGGCAACCAATGAGTATTAATTCCATGTAAATCACAATCATGTATGCAATTCGGCAACCATGTAAAACCATGTAATTCCAATTCGGCAACAGAGCATTAATTAATTGTAAATCACAATCATGTAATTCAATTTCGGCAACCATGTAAGTAATTTCCACTTCCAGCATTTCAATTTCAAATTTCAATTTCAAATTTCAATTTCAGCATTTCAATTTCAATTCCAGAAAAAATCCATGCATTTTAATTTCAATTTCAATCCAGTATAATTAAATTGTAATTTACTAATTTAAGAACCAGAAACCAACAACCTTAAATAATTATAAATCATATAATTAAATTTAATTCATTGCATATATATAATTTAAGACAACAATAAAAAAACAAAGAAAAAGAAAGACATTCCCGCAAGAGAACGGACCTGTCGCGTCGCCGTCGCCGTCGCCTACAGCCGCTCGCCGCTCACTGCCGCCGCCGCTCGCCGCTCACTGCCGCCGACGCTCGCTGCTCGCTCTAGGGTTTGGGTTTTAGTTTTGGTTGCTGCTAGCTTGCTGCTGTGAAGGAAAGAAAAACACTGGGAAAAGAAAAGAAATACGTGAAAGAGGAGGAAGTTAAGTGAGGAGGTTTCAACGGCGTCATTTCCTAGCTCTGATGGGCTCAAGGCCCGTGCCAAAACGACGTCGTTTGGGCCCATGGGCCGTGCCAAAACGACGCCGTTTTGGCAAGTGATCAAACCGGACACGTTGGGTCAAAACCGACCGGTTCGCCGGTTGGTAAAAAACTGGCTGGTTCGTCCGGTCCAACCCGGGTCAGAGGGCAATCCGGTCCGAAAGGTGAATCAGACCGGAAACGTGAAAATGGCCGGTTGAACCGGACGGACCGGCCAGTCCGGTCCGGTTCTGATAACCAGGCTTAAAGCACACAATGCCTCTTGTAGGCACACGATTAGTACTAGTAATGGGAACTTTAGAAAGAGTAGGGTTTGCCGAATTACCTTTGGTACCATATGAAGGTTTAGATACCTTGGGTGTTTCCTTGCTGTCCTTATTACCCTTGGACCATGTAGACTTGTTCCAAGTGGAAGTCGGAGACACAAAAGTAGACGGCTTAGAGTAGGCTGCCTTAGCCTTGCGTTGCCTTTCAATCTTCACGGCCATGTGAAGCATCTCCTCCAAAGTCCTATATTGGCACAACTCTAAGGTGTTAGCTATCTCTGGATTCAGCCCACTCATGAACCTAGACATCTTTGAATCCTCATCCTCTATCACATTAACCCTAGCCAAAAGAACTTCCAACTCGTTGTGATAGTCATTCACGGTTTTGGACCCTTGGGTAAGCTTTTGTAAACGTTGAAGTTGGTCCTTATGATAGTACGGTGGAACAAACCTCCTCTTCATCACATACTTCATGTTCTCCCAAGTAGTTATGGGTCCTCTCACATCCTCATTCATTTGCTCCCACCAATGGGAAGCATACTTCATGTTCTTCCATCTTTCGCTCCCAAGTCAAGTAGGCCTCGGGATCATCTTTCCCTTCGAAAGGTGGAACCTTAAGCTTGACACTTCTAAGGTGATTGTCAACTCGCTCGCGCTCCTCGCGACGCGGCTGTTCAAAGTTACGGTCTCGCCTACCAAAGGCGTATCTGCCGCGCCCATGCGCATCTCCTCGACGCATTTGGAACCCCCTCGGTCCCGCCATGTGAGGATCCTCCTCATACTCATTTTCAGAACCATCTAACTCAGGCTCACTGCGCTGGTCATCGCTCGGTGCAGGTGCATATGCCTCTCGATTCACTCTAGGGTTTAGGTGTTGCACAAAGTGTGCTCCGGGTGCTTGTGGAACAACATCCTCATGTTCCCTAGCCTCAACCTGCTGCCTTGATCGTTAGTCAAATAAAGATTTATAGTGCCTGAAAACGTGTGTGCACAAGAGATAAAGTGTACAGTGGCAGTCAGGGTCGAACACAGGAATTGTAAGAAACTGATCTAAGGTCTTGAATGTATTCAGGGGAGAAGAGCACAAAGAGTAACAATTAGGGGGGGGGGGGGGGGGGGGGGTTTACTTGACCAAACGAGTTGGTCAAGATAGATTTTGGGAGCTAACAATTTCTATCTAAGAAAGCAGTATCCGGGGTCCCGAATGTCACGTTCGGGGTCCCGAATGGTAAAATAAACGGATCGTTGAACAATTCTAGAAATAATAAAGCAAATCAGAAACAGGTGCAGAAGTATCAACGCAGGCGTGAAACCAAGCTTGCATATCAATCCGAGTACATTAGACACATGCATAGGCAATCCAGCAATCAAAAGACTTCGCATCAAGGGCAAGAAGGGGAAGCAAAGAAAATAAATGACAAGAGGAAAATGAAGAAGCATAATGAGAAGAAAAAGTGGAGAAGAGGGATAGTAAGGAAGTGAAATGAGAAGGTGGTGAAACCAACTCAAACCTGGAACGCTCCCTTGGCAAGAAAGAATCGAAATGGTGAGACAATGTTGCTGGAGCGAAAGCTAGACTAGGCTTTTCTTCTTCGAGGGGGATCCTTGCTTTCTTCATTCGGGACCTAGGCTCGGGACCTTGAATGGATGCTGGCTGCTGATTTTCCTCTTCTCTATGAAATTTGGTCTCTTCTCTCTCTCTTTTATTTATATTTCTGTTTTTCTATTTTTTTCATTTTTTCTTTTTCTTGTTTTTTTTTTTTTTTTTTTTCGAGAGAGAGATCCGAATTGAGGATTGAGACCTTGCTCTTCGGGGGCTGGATATTCTGATTTCACTTCCCCACACTTGTGTTTTGCTGTGGGTGGGAAGTGATTTTTCGTTCTGGTCTGCCCTTGAATTAAGCTTTGGGGTCTCGAATTTGCGCCAGCATTCAGGGTCTTGAATTTTTGCGGGATCCCCACACTTTGCCTTTGCTGCTTCATTTGTCTAGTCTAGCCCTCGATAGTGCTCCCAACAACATTGCTCACCTGCCAAGAGAAAGATCAAAGAAAATTCAAGTGGTCAGAATGGAAGGTCAAGAAGGGATTCGGGGTCAAGAAGGGATTCGGGGTCAAGAAGGGAGAACAGAACAGAAAAAATGAGAGAGAACAATTCGATGCGAGGACTTAATCTCTTTGCTGCTTTCCTATGTCTAAATGTGTCTATACCCATGGATATCATGCAAGCCCAGCCAGTACCTAGTCATGCATTTATCACTCAAACAACAAACATAGGCATGAAGGCTCAAATGCTCACAAGGTGTTAATTCGTGACCACTGGTGTATAGGTCTTGAAGCAGATATAAGGCATAACAGGCAAAGAATGAATCATTCGGGACCTTGACTATAGACAACATTTTCATTCCACGTGCACAAGTCAGGTGTGTGTCCATCATTGAGGTGTTTTCAAAAATAGGCAGTAGGCTGAAATCCTAAAAATAAAATTTAGAAAAAGAATGATTCATGCATAAACTTAGGAAAAATAAACTAGAATATAAGTAAAACATGCATAATAAATATTAGTTTAAACTCCTCCCCACACTTAGGCAGCGCATTGTCCTCGATGCGAGAAGGAGACAAAAGAGATAGCAGTTCAAACTTAAAGCAGAAATGGAAATTGTTCAAGAGTAAGATAAATTGTTCAAGAGAAGCCCCCGCAAGGGCAAAGGGGGGTTTGAAAATGTTCGGGATCAGGGGTGAGGTGGAAAAGATGGAAATTTTTTCTTTTTTTTTTCTTTTTTTTTTAATTAATTTTTTTGGAAATTGATGTGAGAGTTGGATGTGTGGCTGGGCGTTGTTTAGGTTTTTGGTGAAGACGAGGAGGTGGCGTGGGGTAGTGGGTTTTGTGGTGATATGGAAAGATGGAGAGGAAGAGGGGATCTGATTTCCTCAGTTTTTGGCCTCCACGTGGCGCGTCGGGAGAGGCCGAGAAGTTCCCAAGACAGCGTGCGCCTACACCTACGGAAAGGAAAGAAAAGGGTGAGTTGCTTTTGAATTTTGAAAATAGAAAAAGGGAATAAAAATAAAGGGAATTAAATGAGGATTAAAAAGAAGGAGACAAGAGAATTAAATGAGGAGGGAAGGAGACAAAAATAATTAAAACCACATAGGTAACATAAAAAGAGAATTGATGAGGGGAGAGAAGAAAGAGATAAAAATAATTAAAACTACCCTAGGGAACATAAAAAGAGAATTGATGAGGGGAGAGAAGAAAGAGATAAAAATAATTAAAACTACCCTAGGGAACATAAAAAGAGAATTGATGAGGGGAGAGAAGAAAGAGATAAAAATAATTAAAACTACCCTAGGGAACATAAAAAAGAGAATTGATGAGGGGAGGGAAGAAAGAGTCAAAGATAATTAAAACTACCCTAGGGAACATAAAAAAATACTCATAAAGAATAATAAAAAGCCGAATTGACTTGAAATTTGAAAAATTAAAAAGGAAAGGAAGAAGGAGGGTCAAAAAACGTGGGATTTCCCCACACTTGGCCTTGATTATAGTCGGGGCCTCGACTCTTCAAGTTTCCTTCAACCAATTCTACTAAATGCTTTCCATCCTCTTAGTTTGATGTGAATTATCGCATGGAGTGGATGGTCTCGTAGCAAAGCATCTTGCATGCGGCCATGATATGAGTCAAATATTAATTCGGGCTCCTGCAAATTTAAGAGGAAAAAATTGTTATGAGTGGAAGGTGATTCAAGAAAAGGATCAATATAATCAAAAAAATTTAAAATCTCACTTTCACCCATAACGACTTTAGATCGAGGGCACGATGAAAGGCTCAAGTCCTCAATTTTCTCCTTCTCAATCTCACTTAAATCCTCATCCTCAATCTCCCTTGAATCCTCATTCACAATCTCTCCCGGCTGAAAAATGGTTTCTGCCCTCGATTCTGCTTCGAGGCCTTGAAGCTCGTCACTGTTGCTCAACTTCGGGACCTCGATGTCTGTGTAGTCCATATTGGCTCTTAACTCCAAAGGAGAGCATCCTGAATCCTCCAATTTTAGCTCATCCATAGGCATGAAAAGGTCCTCTATCCCATAAGACTCATCATCTTGGTCATGACGCTCATATGGTAACTCCCATAGGGTGGTGGTGGAGAAACTCTCCTCGTCACTTGAATAGTCGTCACTATCTAAGTGTTGGGAATGTTGTTCTATAGGAGTGATAAGGTGATCCATCGTCTGATTGGGCAAGAGAGCTAAAAAATTTAGTTCGGGAGCTGGAACATCTTCGGGGTCCCAAGGATCTAGGATCTGTTCGGGAGCAGCAGAAGTGGCAGCGTCGGGGTCTTGAATTTGGGAGAGGCACGCGGAGTCTTCTTCAATGTCCTCGTGATGCCACTGCTCCTTAAGCTCCTGCATTTCCAAAGTTAGCTCTTTTAATTGATTTTCCAAGTTAATCAACCTTTCCTTATCGGATTTGGGAGCTAGGGCAGCGTCGAGGTCATGATGAGCGGGCAAGGATGTGAAGTTTTCTTCAAGATACTCTTGGCGCCTCTGCTCCCGAAGGGTCTCTTTAAATTGATTAACCATGCCAATTAATGCAGCCAAATTTCCTTGGGATAACCCTGTGCCTTGAGGAGGTTGTGGAGGCTAAAAATATTGATATCGAGGTCTCGACTGCACTCCATAGTTGAAATTTCCTTGATTCCAGCACGAGGGGTTAGGAGTAAAATGCTGAGGAAAAGAGGGTGAATGAGAATAAGAATTAAAATAAGACATTACAGAAAGAAATAAAATAAAACAAAAATCTGGACTTGTCTAGGGCAAGACTTAACACCAATCCTCGGCAACGGCGCCAATTTGATCGTCAGTCAAATAAAGATTTATAGTGCCTGAAAACGTGTGTGCACAAGAGATAAAGTGTACAGTGGCAGTCAGGGTCGAACACAGGGATTGTAAGAAACTGATCTAAGGTCTTGAATGTATTCGGGGGAGAAGAGCACAAAGAGTAACAATTAGGGGGGGGGGGGTTTACTTGACCAAACGAGTTGGTCAAGACAGATTTTGGGAGCTAACAATTTCTATCTAAGAAAGCAGTATCCGGGGTCCCGAATGTCACGTTCGGGGTCCCGAATGGTTAAATAAATGGATCGTTGAACAATTCTAGAAATAATAAAGCAAATCAGAAACAGGTGCAGAAGTATCAACGCAGGCGTGAAATAGAACAAGAGTGAAATAAGCACGAATAATCAGTTGGAGAGAGGGTTCTCGGCAAAGGCATTCTGGGTTGCATTCGGGACCAGATCGTCATCAGCTCAAGGGTATTCCATTCGAGATGTCATAGAAATGACATGGGGACCAGATTCCTCGGATATCCCCTACTTTTCTCTTAAGAGAAACTACCCCCCGTTTCCACATATGAGGTAGTCTTGACAGTCCGCCATCCCTCCAGGCACGAATGCGGGAGAGCCATACTCAAACTGCCCATGAAGTTAAGAAAAGACAGATCTAGAGCTAAAGTCCCTCAGTTTGTCAGACTCGTGACCCAGCTCTAATCAACTACCCAACCTATCTATTCGAGACCACTTTGACACAGTCAAGACTAAACAGATGCCTACTTGCTCATGCAACTTTCCTTCCGTATTCATCACATAAATGGCAGCATTTACACAAGATAATTCTCAGTTGATCAGGCCTTAAATTAAATCATGCAAAGATGTAATTAAATTGATGAATAGTTGAATATAGCATCAAGAATATATTAAGCACATTAAGGCCTCGAATCTGCCCCTGCAACCCTTGAATCAGCCTTGCCAAGAACTAGGAATTTAGCTACTCATACTTAAAGATAAACAAATAACAATTAAAGAAAGCATAACAAGTAAATAAATAGATGAAGGGAAGAAAACTTGTTACTAAAATCCGTTTGAAGCCCGGCGGCAAGGTTGAAGATGAGCTAACAAGAACTAGAGAGATAAACTAGAGAGAAGTCTAAGAAAACTAAAACTACATGATCATGGATAATCCAAGATGTCCTAAACTACTCTTAGATGCCCTTTATATACTAGAGCTCTAAGCACAAAATATCTTCAGCCTAAAACTAGGGACAAAATGCATTAATTGAAAGCCTAAGAAAGTGGATCCATGTTCCTTAAAGCACAAAGCTGAAAAAGCATAAACCTGTCTGATTTTTCCAGCTTTGGGCAGGTCTGGACTGGGCTCAAGGGCTGACTTGGTCAGAGCAGTAGGTATTTGGTGGTCAGTGCAGACTGCAGAAACAGTGTCAGAGGAGGCACATGGAAGCTCTAGCGAGATGACACGTGGAAATGTCATTCTTCGCCCTTCGGGGTCCCGAATGGGTTCGGGACCTTGAACGCTGCTTCGGACTCGGGACCTCGACTCTTGGTCTTGAAGCTCAAAACTGCACAAAATGCCCCAAAAATGCATCTTTTCGCATAAACTCCCACTACATCAAATACTGAAACGGGTAGGGTAACTCCATTTCTCATCACTTTCACCATAAAATCATTACTTGCCTCCCACAGCTTGATGATTTGCCTGGAAAACGTGAGTTTTGTGGCCGCAGAGGAGGCAACCACGAGACATATGACAAGAGTGGTGATTGCTCTATTGTGCCAACCCACTCTTAACCCATGTTATATGATACTTGAGAATAACAAGCCATCAACTGGTATTTGATCTCTTGGATTTAAAGAAATCACATCGCCTACCACTACATCAAATACTGAAACGGGTAGGGTAACTTCGTTTCTCATCACTTTCACCATAAAATCATTACTCGCCTCCCACGACTTGATGATTTGCCTGGAAAGCGAGAGTTTTGTGGTGGCGGAGGAGGCAACCACGAGACATATGACAAGAATGGTGATTGCTCCGTTGTGCCAACACTCTTAACCCATATTGTATGATACTAAATATGATGGAAATAACTAGGGGTGGGCATTCGGGTATTTTGGAAATACCCGGGAAAAAAAATTCGGATATCGAGATTCCGAAATCCCAAAAAAAATTCCCGAACCCGAACCCGAACCTGAATTTTTAGTACCCGAATTTTCCGAACCTGAATTTTGGAAATTCGGATATACCCGAATTTCCCGAAATTCAAACCCATTCGATCAAAACCCCAATTAATCCATGAGTCATCTTCATTGGGAAACGAAGAATTTTTGTCTAATAATCAATTCCATCACTCCACTTTAGAATTACTCCTCAAAAGGCTATACAAACCCAATAAAAAAAGAAAAAAAATGATCAACCAAATCAAGACAAACGTAATTAACACTAATAAAAAATATGAAGAGTCAATTTCTAGATCTTGAGTCTCAAATCAACCTTACACTTAACCCCATTAGTTACCGCTACTATCGGTGACTTACCTTTCGGCATGCTAGCTTTAATCCCATCACCATCTTCATCTTCACTGTCCCCAGATCTTTCTTTTCTAGCACCATCTTCATCTTCACTGTCCCCATATCTTTCTTTTCCAGATCAGATCTCAGCGATTTGGTCGACACAGTGTAGAGAGAGAGAAGAGATTGAGAGAGAGAGGTGAAGTGATTCTGTGATTGAGAGAGAAAGGAAAGAAAGGAAAGAGAGAGGCTCTGCCAAAACAAAAGAAAGAGGAAAGAAAGAAAAAGAGGGGAGAGGAAAGAAAGAAAACAGTTCGGAAATTTTTGGATACCCGATTTTCTCAAAAATCATTCCGAACCTGACTGAATTTTTTGATACCCGAAATACCCGAACCGAAATTCAAAAAATTCGAGTCCGAAAATTCAGAAAATGCCCACCCCTACAAATAACTGCACATACAAAAAGTAAAATCATGACATATGCTTGCAGGAGTTCTTCAATGAAAAACCTGAGAAAGCTTTTGGCCGACGGCGCCGGTGGCTTCAGATCGTATTCATTTGCTCCGGTAACCTCCCGTCTTGCGGCGAGATCTGCGTTTTCGTCTGTGGCACATATCCCATTCTTCATATCACTACTAAGACTCGCAGCAATGCCATTAACTTCTCCGAACAAGTTTAGAGCTTCAAGATTTTTCTGTTTCACCATAGCAGTGAGTGATTCCTGATACTCGAGTTTTTCATCTAGGGTTGAATTTGTACTACAAGTAGTAGGTATATCAATAATGGTTGCAAGTTCTACATCTTTTCTGTGTTTGTCGTTGGGTGTTGGAGTACCGAGCGACATCATAGATGAGGGCGATGAAGGAAATAATGTGGTCGTACGTATTCGGCTCTAATGTGAGACAATGCAAATTTCTGGAAGAAGACAGAGGGATTTATGGAGAATTTCTACACCGGCTTTTAGTTTAACGTTTGCTGTAGGAGTAACTCGCTACTTCCACCAGGTATTCCTCTTAGCAAGAATTATTGCTTTTCAAGGTTTAGCTCAGGATACCAATTTAACGGTGAATTAATAAAATAATTAAAATATTTATGAATTTAAGTAGCATATCAACTAGGGGTGATATGGGACATTGTCCATATACCTGTCCATTCATCTAATTTTAGACGGGATATGAATAATAATTTTAGTCTTATTTAATAAACGGGATGGGTCAAACCTATTCTGCTCTATACGCGGATAGACGGGACAAACCCGACGGATTCTTCGTGGTCCAAAAAAAAATTATTTTGATGGAAACCCGTCCAAATCCGACTAATTTAGATGAACAGGTCTAATTCGTCCGTTTATTAAATGGGTTGGGACTAGTCTGTTTTGTTTATTTATGGGACTAAACGGATTTGGTTTATAGACGTCCGTCCGTAGATAGTTAAAATGTGTGTAGTAAAGTAGTAGCTATTAATTTATATACAAAATAATTTAAAAAAATTATGAACTAAAATAGAAATATATATCTACTTTATATTTTTTTAAGAAGAAGTTTTCTTGTTTGTATAGAATTGTAAGTGTGATGATTAACGTCATTCATTTCATGAAAAGTGTTTTAGTGTTTTGGTGTTTTGGATCGTTTCACACACGTCACGTATAGCTCACTTTTATGTGCAGTGGACACAAAATACCCATATCTCACTCATGCACTGGTAGGGGTGTTCATCGGAAGTTTCCGAACTTCCGAACTTCCGAAGTTCCAAAGTTCAGAATTCCGAAATTCCTAAAATTCATTCTGTTCCGTTCCGTAGTTTTTATATTCCAAAATTTCGAATTCCGAAATTATTTCAGAACGGAAGTTCGAAAAACCGAACTTTCCGAAGTTACCCAAAACTGTCAATTTCAACAACAAAAAACATAAAACTGGTCATGGATTTAAAATGAATTGTTGCATAAACACTCACTTGGGCATTTTTACAAACACATGGATACATTGCAATGGAAATCAACCACAACAACAAGCTAATTCATTTCAGCCAAATCCATCAACCCCTCTCATGCCATCCTGCCACCAACAAAAACCCATCACCTCCACCAACAATTGTAATTTCCACCAGAAGAAAAGCACAAAATGGAGAAGAAACAAGCACAAACCTGGTCAATTGCAGACGGGTTCTTGTATGGCTGAAATTACATAGTAGTAAGAGGGAGAGCGAGAGGAGATTCGAGAATAAGAGAGAGACTGCGATTGATGACGATGATTAAGAAAATTAGAGCTGGATTCGACGGTGGACTGGTGATGATGGGTTTGGTTTGCCGGAGATGGGAAGGTGTCCTCGGGGTGGTGGAGTGAAGCAGATCGTTGGTGCCGGTGGGTGGTCGTTGGTTTGAGTGAATGAGGGAGAGAGAGCGGGTATTTGGGTTGGGGTTGGAACTTGGATTGGATCTGAGCTAGAGTGAAAGAATGAAAGAATTAAAAAAAAACCTTATATAGGTAAGCAAAATTTCAGAATTTCGGAAATCCGAAATTTTACTTACCCATTCCGTTCCGTTCTGAATTAAAGTTTGATTTCAGAATTTCCGAAACCGAACTTTAAATAACCGAAATTTTTCTTCCAAACTTCCGGAATTTCGGTTTCGGAATTTCGGAAAACTGAAACCAAAATTCCGATGAACACCCCTATGCACTGGGGTGAGAACGGATCGGCGGATCCGATCGATCCAATCCGAGCTCACCCATCCGACCCGATCCGACATACTGTCGGATAAGATTTGAGAGGAGGCTGTCGGAATCTGAACAGTCGGATTGTCGGAATCCGACGAATTCTGATAACCCACCACCACATCGCCACAAACCCACCATCTCACGCTCTCTCTCTCACTGCTCGAACCCGTCACCGCCCAAACCCCAACCCCCAACACCGAATCACATAGCCAACAAAATCACAGCCCAACTGATCTCCTCACCAAATCGCCGCTGCTCTACAACCACCAAAAGTCACCCAGCAGCCACCACCGCCCAGCCACGACGCCACAATCGTCACCACAGCCGATCCCGCTACTCCAACACCTCACCGCCGCATCCTCTCCCCTCAACCCAACACCACCATCGCCGGATCTCCCTCGCTGCTCATCATCCAAATTAAAAAAAGAAAAGACAAGAAATAAAAGAAACAGAGAAAGAGAAGGGAATAGAAGAGAAAAGAGACTTCAGAGTTCAGAGAAGGGAATAAAAGAAGGAAGAAAAAATAAGAAAAGGAAGTTGGGATGCGGCCCAATAACAAAGAAAAGAAAAAGAAAGAAAAAAAGAGAGAAGTGACAAGAGTGAACGAAAAGAGAAGGAAAATAAAGGAGAGTTGGGCTCCGCCCAACAACAAAAAGATGAGAAAGTGGGTTTTTAATTAAAATCATGAACAGTGTGTTCGTTTTCTTTTGTAGGTGATTTTGCAATTACCGTCCTGATTGAATCATTCGCCAATTTTGATATTGGTGACGATTTTTTAAACTCGAGCTTTAAAACTTATTCCTTATTATATTTTAATTATTATCTATTCGTATGCATAATTATTTAGAAGGGGAAATAGTTTTTACCACCCCTGAACTATCGGCCAAAACCACAAACTTCCCCTGAACTTCATTTTTTAAAGTACGACTCCCCTGAACTATTGTTTTCGAGCAAAAAGACCCCCTCCGTCCATTTTCACTAACTGTGCCGTTAAAGTCACTCCCTATTGCCGGTTTGGGGTGTTTTTTTTACCTGTTGCACCCATTAATTAATTAAACTTGTTGTTTTGATTTGTTTTGAAACAAATAATTAATTTTGTTTTGATTTGGTTTTGGAATAATTATTTTTTCTCAAAACCAAAGAAGCCCCGTCCCTTCTTTGTCAAAACAGAAGAGAAACAAATAGAAAAAAAGAAGAACAATCGCGAGCGAGGAAGAGAAGAGAGACGATTCTGGGTGTTAAAGTGAAGAGAGCCGATTCAGATCTGGGTGTCGAACCCCTGGTAGAAGACGACGAAGCAGAGAAGACGATAGGTGGAAGGGCAGCGGAAAGTTAGGGTTCCTGAGAAGACGATAGGTAGAAGACGAAGAGAAGAGGGGTTCGTTTGAGAAGAGGTCGCGGCAGCAAGCAATTACTGATTCACGGTGAAATTGCATCTCCACCGCCATGGCGGCATCAAGCAGTCACTCATTCACGGCATCTGCAGGAAGTGGTGAAGGAAATAGTGCAGCATCCTATTTACGATTCAAGAACATACTGTGCAAGTGTGGGGTAAGAGCTTCGGTTAAGATATCAGAATCGACAACTAACCCAGGAAGGTTGTACTATAAATGTGCAAATGGTCAGTGTGGATTGTGGGCATGGTGCAATGTGCAAGGTGGATGTGTGCCCAATGTTCGTCGGGTTGAAAATAATGATTGGGTAGCGATTAAGGAAGATATTAGGGAGGGTCTGCAGGAAGAATGCGAGTTGATTCGCAGGGAGTTGAAGGAGATTGTTGCTGCAACCTTTGGCAAAGCCGAAGCAGTGGGAAATGTTAATAATTGTTCATTTGTCATACTATGTCTTTTGATCCTTCTCCAATTTTTCTTGATTACTGCTCTTGTAATATTTAAAGGTTGAATTTGGTGAATTTGTAGTTTTTACGGTTTGTATGTGCTGAAATGGTAATTTTTTGGAGATGGCATTTTTTGGAAATGGCATGGTAATTTGTTGGGATTATAGGTTTAATGGTGTATCTGGTAATCTTTTAGGACTGTCTTGTATGCGTGAGTTATGTAATCTACAACTTTGAATGCAAAGCAACTTTGAATGCAACTTGTATTTGTTTTTAGATTCTGGTTCTCTTCTCTCTTGATGCTGAATTGTACTTGCATGAGTTATGTAATATTGAAATTTCCATTTCATTTACATTTTTAAATGGAAGAGAACAACTAATTCAAATGTAGTCTTGAATTCAAATGGAAGAGAACTACAAGTTGAAAGCAATCATAAGTGCACAACCAAATTGTGTTAAATATCCCTTTCATTGATAAGCAGTAAGTCATAAGTACATATCTTACATTATAAGTCCCCTACAATTGCCCTTTCCATAACCACAAAAGATGAAATTTTTTTACACAAAATCAGTTCCACATTGCTGCACCAAACTACACACCTGCTTCATCAAGATGAGACCCACATTGCTGCAACAAAGTACAAGAAATCATCCCTAAATTAGTCCTATATTCCTACACCTCAAACTCTACAAAATCAGTCCCACATTGCTGCACAAACTTCACAGAATCATCCCAGCACCTTAAACTCCACAAAATCAGTCCCACCTTGCTGCACAAACTTCACAGAATGATCGCAGCACCTCAAACTCCACAAAATCAGTCCCAAATTGCTGCACAAACTACACACAATCATCCCAAAATCAGTCCTACATTCCTGGACCTAGAACTCCACAAAATCAGTCCCAAAGGGGAGCAACAAGATACACAAAAGTCAGACCCACATTGCTGCAACAAACTATACAAACTCATTCCAACACTAACTACACAAACACATTCACTGTTGCAGGAAACCACACAAAATCAAGGTATCCATTTCCTGCTATTCCCGACTTGGCTTCTTGTAATTCGGCTGGTTTTGCTTGGCTGTACTGGCTCAGGTGCACTGGACCTGGTTTGTGGCCTTGGGGGGCGGAAGCTGCCACTAACTCCAGCGGGCCTCCATATCCTCTTCTTCTTAGGCCTTTGCCTTGTATTCGCACCAGTGTTCAAAGGGGTTGGAGATGGCATTGTTGGAGGGGTTGGAGATGGCATTGTTGGAGAGATTGTTGGAGGGGTTGGAGATTGCATTGTTGGAGGGATTGTTGGAGGGGTTGGAGATTGCATTGTTGGAGGGGTTGGAGATGGCATTGTTGGAGGGGTTGGAGATTGCATGGTTGGAGGGGTTGGAGATTGCATTGTTGGAGGGGTTGGAGATGGCATTGACCTCCTTGAAAACCTTGAACCAGCATTTGCATCCCCATCATTTCCCTAAAACCACAAACACTTAAAATAGTAAATACAAGTAAATTTATGAATGGGAAATTTAAAATATGAGAAGACTAAATAAATTTACCTGCACTTCAGTTTCAGTTTCACCATTAGGTGTACTTGTAGCACCAGCATTTGCATTCCCATCATTTCCCTAAAACCACATACACTTAAAATAGTAAGTACAAGTAAATTTATGAATGGGAAATTTAAAATATGAGAAGACTAAATAAATTTACCTGCACTTCAGTTTCAGTTTCACCATTAGGTGTACTTGTAGAACCAGCAGTTGTTCTTTTCTTTTTCCTCCTCAATGGTGGAAGGTCTGATCTCATAGGGAGTGGACAAGTCCTAGTATTGTGATTTTTTCCTTTACAATTCCTGCAAGTCATCACCGTCCCAACCCTCACTCTGTTTGGATTGGATGGACCAGTCTCTCCAGCTTCCCTCCTTCTCTTATTTCTTGGTCTACCACTCTGTAGTGTATGTTCTGGAGGCCTCACATCATGATGACCATGAACCACTGGCCATTCACTTTGATCTGGAACAGGGAGAATACCATCCTTGTATGAGTCCATGAATGTGCTCTTACGATAAGCCACATGTACAAAGTCATGAGGACTTTTCCTCAAGAACAAGATGGCAGCAGCTGCATGTCTACATGGCACTCCAGTTAAATTCCATTTTTTACATGAGCAAGTCCTCAACTGCAAGTCAAGAGTGCATTTGTCACCACTAATGTGCTCCACCTCAAACTTCTACATTTGGGAATGAGGATACACGATATACGACTGACACTCTTGAATGCATTTCTCTAGTCTGTTGAACCACCTTGGACATATACTCCCATCATACAACATCATCCTGATATTTCATGTAAAACCTCCTCATGAGCAATCTTCTTATTGTCTCAAGACATGTCAATATTGGCTTTTTCCTTGCAAGCCTGACACGCAAACATGAAGAAAATCACCTACCTTATAGAAAGTACGCTAAAGAAGATATACAATAGAATTTATACAATAGAAAGTAACACATTACCTGATGTATGAATTGAAGCTCTCTGAAAGATTATTCAGGAGAAGGTCACACATCACCCATGGGTTGAAAGCATGCCTTGACCACCTCTGAGGAGGTATCTTCTTCAACCAAGCATATGCTGCTGGTTTTTCACACTTGATTTTCTCCATGTGGATGTTGAACTTTGTGGATGTGTATGATCTAGCCGCATCCCATAGTTGGTCCTTCATGTACTGGCTACCCCCAAACTCACCCTTGAAATTGTTCCAAATATGTCGCACACAATACCTATGGTCCACCTCCTTTAATACGGTATCAAAAATATTTTGCAACCCCTGCAAAAAATAAGAATATATTAGACAGCTTTGTAGAAAACCACAAGACCAAGATGGAAAATTGGAAAAATCACAAGAGGAAGTGTGAAACTAACCTTCTGCCTGTCAGACATGAAGCACCAGTGAGTTAGTGACCCAAGGTCATCTTCTAATCTTTGCAGAAACCACAACCAATTCTCCTTGCATTCAGAATCCACCACTGACCATGCAATAGGAAAGATGTTCCCATTTGCATCTTTTCCTATTGCTGACAATAAGTGACCCTTATATCTCCCTTTCAAGTGGCAGCCATCAATACCGATAAATGGCCTACATCCACTCAAAAATCCACGCTTACAAGCTGATAGACAAATGTACAACCTCTTGAAAATACCACGCGGGGCTGTTATTTTGACGGTGCTACCAGGATTAGACGTTCTTATTGCCTCAGCATAACTCCATAAATGCTTATATTGCTCACTATGCTCTCCCTCGATGAGAGTTTGTGCTATTTTCTTTGCCCTCACCATCTTATATTTTGAAACTGTAACAAAATGCTCCCTACTCACCCTATTTGCTAGGATATCCAAATTCGTATCAAGATTATCCTTGAAATCAGCTAAATATGTTTGAGCAATCCATCTGGCAGTTGCCTGCCGGTTGACTAGATCCTTTCCACAGTAGTGAGTACTGATGAAGGACTTTATCTGGAAGGAGGTCTTGTCTGCCGATGGTGAAGCATGTATTCTCCACCCACAAAGGTTCTTGCAATGGGCAGTGATCCAACTCTTCTCATTCTTGTCAAACCTAAAGTCATGTCCAGTCTGCACCGCATGTATCTTCAAAGCATTCCTGAACACATCAGGAGTGGCAAACTTCATTCCAACCACCAATTTAATTTTGCCCATCATATCTGTACTCTCGTTGAATATGGGGAATCTATTCTTCATCCTTTCCCTTTCATCCTCACTGTCAGAACAGGGGGGGCTGACTAACTTATCACTATCATCTTCATCAGTCTCAACATCAGGCACACCTGGACCAAAATATCTTACTGGTGGCCTCCTAACTCTGTCACTTCTACCTTCATCAACTCCCACACCTGATTGCTCAACTCCCTCAGCCACGTCCTCGAATTCCATATCATCCCCCACACCTGCTGTATCAAATATATCTTCCTCACCTTCATTTTCAGAATCTACGAAATCACTAAGATCTTCACTACTACAATCATGTACTTCCCAACTGTAGGTTCTATCAGCGTGGCTGTCATAACTGTGCTCATCATCTCCATCCCCTACATTTTCAGGCCCATCACCATCATTAACAGGCCCACCTTCATTAACAGGCTCATCCCCAACATTTTCAGGCTCATCACCATCATTAACAGGAACATCCCCAACATTTTCAGGCTCATCACCATCATTAACAGGAACATCCCCAACATTTTCAGGCCCATCACCATCATTAACAGGCCCACCTTCAGTAACAGGCTCATTGTTATCTCCATTATCTCCATAACCTTCATTTTCAGGCCCATCTCCATCCATTTCAGGCCCTTCATCTTCAAAAACAGGCCCATCTTCATATGAATTGGGACTAGCTACAGGCCCCCTTTCATTATCTCCACCTTTATCTTCATCCACATATTCATTGTTATCACAATCTTTATCTCCATCACCACAATTTTCCACCACAACTTCATCTCCATAGGTTAGCAATAAAGCACCAGAACCTGCACACATATCATCAACCCCTTCATCTTCAGCACCAGAAACTACATCTGCCATCTCATCATCACTACTGTCAAGGTTCACAACCATTGTGGGGGTGTTGATGTCATGCTCCACATACACTTCAAGTGTATCCTCACCATTTCTTAGCATCTCTGCAATTATTCTCTTCACATGTTTCTCCTTCCTCAAACCCTTGATCCCTTCCTCCATTTGTTCCCATGGATATTTCGCATGATAGTGTATAGCATTAAGGTGTCCTGACCTTATAACTCTTTCATGTATGTGTTCTATTTTAAGCTCATCATGTTCAATGGAGAAACTTACTTCCATTGCATCAACATACTTCACATTTGGAACTAGGATCCATGTTCCACCAACGAAGATTTTCACAGTAATAAGCATCCTGTCAAGGGTTTGCACTACAATATTTAAGCAATTACAGCAACAACCAAATTCTTCTTCAGTTTTACTCAATAGGTGTTTACTTTTGCAATATTAAACCAATATTTAAGCATCATGTTTATAATATCCAGAATATCAAACATACTGTTTAGCAATATTTAATCATCATGCTTAGTAATGGTCAAACCAGTAGCTATGCATTTATAGTAAATTAATACAAATGTACAAAATATGAAACAGGACCACAAAACAGAATCATTGCCAAACACTTAACATTCGGTCAACTAGACAACAACCAAAAAGGAATCTCCTTTATGACACCACAAAGTACAAAACACCACACTATAGATCTGAACACAACACTATAAGAAGACAATGTGCAAGACAGCCAAAAAGTAATTGTCAATAGAATAGAATAAAGCAAACCCAATGCAGAAAGATTAATTCAAAATCCTAATCGAGGCAAAGACACACATTACAAGGGAAAGACATATCCTTATCACTAACCTCGCATCTGCAGCGCAACAGTTCTGACTTGTCCTTATCACTGTCCTTTGTTTGCTTCTTTCGCGAAAACAGGGAAAACGACACTTTCCCAAAACCCTAACTTTCTGCTGACCTTCCTCTTTTCGTCTACCGTGGTTCGTCTTCTACCAAGGCTTCGAACCAGAATCTCCTCTCTTCTCTCCACTCGCAAATGTTCTACTTTAACACCCAGAATCGTCTCTCTTCTCTTCCTCGCTCGCGATTGTTCTTCTTTTTTTCTATTTGTTTCTCTTCTGTTTTGACAAAGAAGGGACGGGGCTTCTTTGGTTTTGAGAAAAAATAATTATTCCAAAACCAAATCAAAACAAAATTAATTATTTGTTTCAAAACAAATCAAAACAACAAGTTTAATTAATTAATGGGTGCAACAGGTAAAAAAAACACCCCAAACCGGCAATAGGGAGTGACTTTAACGGCACAGTTAGTGAAAATGGACGGAGGGGGTCTTTTTGCTCGAAAACAATAGTTCAGGGGAGTCGTACTTTAAAAAATGAAGTTCAGGGGAAGTTTGTGGTTTTGGCCGATAGTTCAGGGGTGGTAAAAACTATTTCCCCTATTTAGAATTGTTAGAAATAATTTGCTTGCATGAGAAATAATTTAGTTTAATGGTTTAGACATTTTCTTTTGTGCCTTAGTTTTTATTTTACACTTTAAAAAAAACTTTTCTCATAAATCCAAAAAAAATCCGAAAATCCGACCAAACCGATCCGATTCCGAACTAGTCAATAAGTTTCGGATTCCCTAATAAAAAATCCGAAAAAATCCAATCTGAAATTATCCGAATCCGAACTTATCCGATCCGAACTCGTCGGATTCCGATCCGAAATCCAAACACTCACCCCTAGCTTTAATGGAGTTTGGGAGGTTATTATGCTAAGAATATAATTAGAAAACAATCTCTCTCTTTCGGCATTTAGTTAAAGGGTTTGCCTCTCTATTTAATAATATACTTTATTACACAATTTGTCTTTATAAAAACAACAAAATTAAAAATTAACCATATTTAATTAGTAATTATTATTCACTTCTTAAATGTTTTCCAAAGTTTTTTTAAAAGAAAATAGTTATATTATAATATCATTACAAGAACCCATTATCAATCTATGTTATAAAAATAATATCTGGTTGACCTTCAACCACCTACGCATAGGGACGGATCCAGCGTATGACCCAGCCCAATAAAAAAAAATTTACTCCCTCCGTCCATTTTTAATGGACGCGAGGGAGTGAATCACGGTTATTAAGGGTACTTCTGTGTGAGTCAGTGGCCCCACGTCACGTGTTATCCTCTCGTTCCTTCTTCTTCCTTTTTTCTCTCTTTTCTTTCTTTTTTTCTCTCTTTTCTTTCTTTCTCCCTCTGTCCGAAAAAATACTCCCTCTATCATCGTTTCCTGTTCTCACCTCTGCCACAGAAAGGAGCGGAAGGACGTCTCGAGTCGGGAGCAGGTGGAACTACGCCATTCCGACAAACCACGCGCCGCCAAACTCAGCCGAAGTTGCCGCCACTCCGTCCACGCACCAGCGTGTTCGGTCTCTGATTCGGCCGCCACCACCTGCGTTCTGCTCATCTCGTCATTTTCGGCAAGAATCTATGGTCGCCTTCGTGATCATGTCGTCCAAACTTGTTTTATTTTCCATTTGAAATCGGAGGAGGAAAGATTAGAGGGCCAAATTGTTGCAGCTTTTTCTGACACTTTCTTTTCCATGTCCCCCGCTAAATTTCAAATGACAAAATTGCCCATGTGTGACACGCCTCTTGGTCAGGCAACAGAGAAGTGAGTGGAGGGCGAGGGAGTAATTTCACTGCCTAAATTAACACAGATGCCAAAGGCGTCAATTAAAGAAGGACGTGATTTTTACCCTAAAACGTCCATTAAACCTGGATAGAGGGAGTAGATACAGACCCGCTCATCCCGTATTCAGACCCAATCATCCTCCACAACCGCTCCCGCCACCAAGCCACCGGCCTCGGCCAAACCATCTCTCCTCTCCCGATCTGCTCTCCCGATTAGCCTCCATCGCCATCACCACTGCCAATCATACAAACCCATCGCCAGTGCCATCATCATCGCCGCCGCACCGTCGCTCCCTCACCGCCAAACAAAATCATCCTTCTGTTTCCTCCGACCGACTTCGGAAAGCCCAAGACAGAGAAACAGAAGGAGAGAGTAGAGAAGAAAAAAGGGAAAGAGAAAAAGAAAAGAAAAGAGATGAGTAGGCTTGTCGTTTGACAAGGAAAGAAGAGAATAGGAGAAGAGATGGGCTACGACCCATCAAGGAAAATGTGAAAGAAATGGGTTGCGGCCCAAGAGAGAAAAGATATGGGTTCTTTTAGTTGATTAATAATGGGTTCGAATATTTGGGCCATAAATATGAACCAATGATTTTTTTTAATTAAATCGTGGACTAATTCGTCTTCATATTCTTTTATAGGTATCGAGTTTACGATTACCGTCCCAATTAAATGTTTCGTCAACTTTGATATTAGTGGCAATTTTCTAAACTTGAGCTTTAAAGCTTACTTCTCATTTATTCTAATGTATAATTAATTTTTTTCTATATTGTCTTCTTATTTATCTTTTTGTTAAGTTTATCTAAATATTTGTTATTTAGTGATGGATACAAATACTCTTAAACATTTTTCTAATTTTTTGTTCAGCTCGTTTATCTTCCCTTTAAAATACTAAAAAAAAAATCAAAGTCGTTGCCCCCAAACTCGCCTCTCCTGAATATAAATCCTGGATTTGTTCCTGATGCATGGTATTTTTTATACATTAATAATGTTGAAGTTTGAACATGAATAATTTATAAGCAGTACAAATTGTTTCTTTTGGTGGAATTGTTAGCATCTTCTTTTACTCTCTTTTTCTTTGTTTTTAATTGAATGGATAGGATAGAAAAGCTCCGTTTTGCTGAATTCAACTTTTTGTCACCTACATATACCACCGTCTTGGTGTGTGGCAACTGCTAACCGAACGGGAAGCTTTGTCGTATGGTTTTTTGTCCCTTTCTCATATTTCTTCTTTTTATCCGTCCGTTCTACATATCACTGTCAGAAGATTCAGAAAAACATTAGCCGCACGATCTAGTCCCTGGGTCTTTAACCTACAATAAATAATAAAGTGTACATAATTTTTTGGAAAAAAAAATTAAAAATATATACTCGAATCATTTTAAATTAATATTTTTTATATTTTACACATATTAAAGAATTATTTTTCATACATTTTAAGTTTATATTTGACAATAGTATCATCTTATTTTAATTTAATTTATTTGCTTAATTACTCTTATAAATTATTTATATTTAATAATAAGAAATAAATTAATAAAATTATATAAACAATTACCTAAAAAATTAATAATTTTTTTTTTTTAATTTAAGACGAAAGGTTATAACTTTTTGAACTCGGGTTTGCAAAAAAATAATTCAGTTAACAATATATATCAAAGAAATTCTAATAAAAGACTAAAATAATAATTTTGAATTTTCTAACAAGGAGTATATTCTCGCACGCTACGCTTTTATATCACCGCGGACATATATATAAAATTTTAAATATGAACCACTTAATTTATTTATTAACACATTTAAATAAATAACTGTTATAATGAGTAATTATAAAAATTTAGTGTGTAAAATAATAGGAAAACATGTTTATACTGAAATATGTGACCATTTAGATTCTAATTCGAACTTGAAATCTTAATTTGGTTAACCTCTTTCCACTTGAACACAACTAATGTTGATTGTAGTACGAGAATTGATCGTCAGTCAAATAAAGATTTATAGTGCCTGAAAACGTGTGTGCACAAGAGATAAAGTGTACAGTGGCAGTCAGGGTCGAACACAGGGATTGTGAGAAACTGATCTAAGGTCTTGAATGAATTCGGGGGAGAAGAGCATGAAAAGTAACAATTAGGGGGGGGGGGGGGGGGGGGGGGGGGGGGGGTTTACTTGGCCAAACAGATCGGCCAAGGCAGATTTCGGGAGCTAACAATTTTATCTAAGAAAGTTGTATTCGGGGTCTCGAATGTCACGTTCGAGGTCCCGAATGGTAAAGTGAGCAAACCAGTAAATAATTCCAGAAATAACAAAACAAATCAGAAACAGATGCAGAGATATCAACACATGCGTGAAATAGAACAAGAGCGAAATAAGCACAAATAATCAGTTGGAGAAAGGGTTCTCGGCAAAGGCACTCTGGGTTGCATTCGGGACCAGATCGTCATCAGCTCAAGGGTATTCCATTCAAGATGTCATAGAAATGACATGGGGACCAGATTCCTCGGATATCCCCTACTTTTCTCTTAAGAGAAACTACCCCCCGTTTCCACATATGAGGTAGTCTTGACAGTCCGCCATCCCTCCAGGCACGAATACGGGAGGGTCATACTCAAACTGCCCATGAAGTTAAGAAAAGACAGATCTAGAGCTAAAGTCCCTCAGTTTGTCAGACTCGTGACCCAGCTCTAATCAACTACCCAACCTATCTATTCGAGACCACTTTGACACAGTCAAGACTAAACAGATGCCTACTTGCTCATGCAACTTTCCTTCCGTATTCATCACATAAATGGCAGCATTTACACAAGATAATTCTCAGTTGATCAGGCCTCAAATTAAATCATGCAAAGATGTAATTAAATCGATGAATAGTTGAATATAGCATCAAGAATATATTAAGCACATTAAGGCCTCGAATCTGCCCCTGCAACCCTTGAATCAGCCTTGCCAAGAACTAGGAATTTAGCTACTCATACTTAAAGATAAACAAATAACGATTAAAGAAAGCATAACAAGTAATTAAATAGTGTAAGGGAAGAAAATTTGTTACTAAAATTCCGTTTATAGCTCGGCAGCAATGTTGAAGAAGCTAACAATGGCTAGAGAGAGAAACTAGAGAGAAGTCTAAGCTACTTCTAAATTATGCTAATTAATTAATTACTAGGAGAGATCAAAGAAAAAGCCCCTAAAACTATTCATGGATGCCCTTTATATAGTAGAGCTCCAAGCACAAAATATCTACAACCCAAAAACTAGGGACAAAATGCATTAATTGAAAGCCTAAAGAAGTGGATCTATGTTCCCAAAAGCACAAAGCTGGAAAAGCATAAAGCTGTCTGGTTTTTCCAGCTTTGGCAGGTCTAGAGTGGGCTCAAGACTGAAATCCGCAGGTGTTTGGTAATCAGTGCAGAGCGTCAGAACAGTGTCAGAGGGATCACATGGGCGTTAGGTGGGGTGACACGTGGAAACGTCATCCTTTACCCTTCGGGAGTCCCGAACTGGGAATCCGATTCGGGACCTTGAACGCTGCTTTGGACTCGGGACCTCGACTTTTGGTCTTGAAGCTCGAATTCGCTCAAAATGCACCAAAAACGTTTGTTTTAGCATAAATTCCCTTTTTAGGCCTAGATCTGCAATAGTAATGAAATCAAGGGTAAATTAGCAGAATCAAGCTCTAAATAAGTGAGAAAATGGAGGAAAAATCATGCATAAAAACATGCTATCAAGAATCAACTTTTTAGATGTTATATTTGGCCAAAAATAATTCTTCTTTTTAGTTGTGCAAGTTAGAGTTTATATGGAGTTAGTTAGTTATTTTTTACTCTTTTTACATTTTCAATAATCATATCATAAATAATCAACCAATGAGCTACTTATTCCTTTTATATTTTTAACATCGCAATAACATCCTCAATTTATTTCACTACTTTCAACTAAAAATAATCATTATTTTATTACGTGTGATCTAATTAAAAAGATATTTAAACAAAATAAGAGGGAGTACATATTGTTTAATTTTGCACCCACTGACAATAATTTATGGCTCCCCCACTCGACGTCAGTCTTCACTTTCTTATATCATAGACTAGTCTAGAATATTATGGATATCTAGTTTGATCGGTATCATTGATTTTCTATTTTTTCTTGATTTTTAAAACACAAAAAAGAAAATAATTTTTTTTTTGATTTTTAAAATTATGATTTCGTTTTTATAAATTGTTCACTTAAAAAAATAATTATTTTTAAAAAATATATTTTACGTAAAAAAACAGAAAATCAGAAACAAAACGATAAAGAACAAACGGAGAAATCCTCCAATATTTTCGCGTTTCCGCAACGCACTGGAACAATTCGGGGGCCATTTCCTAAACCCAAGCCCAGCTCGCAGCTCGATCTGATCATCCCTTGGACCTAACTTTTAACTTTTAAGCCTATGAATTCGCTCGGCCTCTAAGAACTCGAACTTTTCGTACCTACAAATATTTTAAAAAGGTTAAAAAATTCCTGCTCTCACTTGGCATTTTCTTACTGGTTCTTAGTTTTTCAACAGTTAATGCATATATATCATACTACTAAAAATGATTTTTCCCTCACCTTAATTAAAGTCGGTACATGACCAATCATTGTGAATCCCATACTAATTACCATCTCGATTTTACTATTAGTACGGAATGTATTATTAGTACGGAATGTATTGATATCAATCAAAATAATCAATATCGTTTTTTTATCTCAAATTCCATATTTTTTATATAATATTATATATTTACTATCACACAAATTAATACTACATTTTTCCGATGTGTTTTTCTTTAATGATAAACGAGATTTTATTAATTAATTAAGTGAACAATTAAGCATTACATAATAGCTAAAGAAATTTCACAGCCTGACTATAAAAGGAATTGTCCTTCTGACTCCCTGCTAAAGCCAATGAGTCTGCAATGGAAAGTTGCTCCTGTGGTATGTGGGAAAGTGAACAAAAACAAAACTAATGGTGGTGGTGGTGGTAGTTGCGCCTGCAGTCGTGATCGTGTGAGGTTGCGGTGTAGGAAATACTCTCTCCGTCTCAATTAATTATTATTTTTCTACTGAATGTAAACATTACTTGACTTTTTAGTATTTATTTTACTGAATATTACTGTTTCAGAAAGTTAATTAATAAAAACCGGAGAGAGTATAAGAAAACAACTAAACCTAGTCGATGTAAACTTTTGATTTTTTTTTTCCTTTTTCTTTCTTTTCTTGTTTTTTAACCCGTACAAACTGAGACTGGCTTGAGTGAGATAAACCGGCCGGTATTTTACTAATATTATTGGTACACACTGAAATTTAAAATGAAACCGTACAACTTATTTTACATCTCATTTTTAGTATTAGGATGAGAATATCTGGAACTGGATGAGATTTATAAACACCGGTTTGAATGCCGCTAACCTATAACAAAGCCACGGCCGTGTGACTTGTAATTTTCATTATGCGTAATGCTAAACAGCACACCGAGATAGCACACCAGGCCAATCAATAATTGTGCCAGTCAATCGAGAATTACAAAAATGCCATTAATTGACCTGGTGTGCTATCTCGGTGTGCTATCTCGGTGTGCTGTTTAGCATTACTCTTTCATTATTTCATAATAAATCCACTGGAGTATTCGTTTTTAATTAAGGCAAGGGGATAATAATTATTAGTGGAATATAAATGCATTAATTGTTGAAAAACTAGGAACCAGTAAGAAAATGCCACCTGTATAAAAGGGTAATCTATCTAGTCATTTTTATTACAATTAAATATGAATGAATTTATAAAATAATTTATTTTAACGAGACAAATATATGCTTTAAATTATGTAATCTGAAATAGCTCATGTTTTACAATTTTACCAGGGTAAATTCACTACATTAGATGAACTTAATTTATATTTATATTTATATTTAAACTAAAAGGCTAAAATGAAACTAAATTGTGTGCTTCTACCAAATTTCAACATAAAAAGGTAAAATGCGACAAATCATTTCTCATTCACTAAGGGTGTCTTTGGGGTTGAGGTTTGGGTTGGGAAAAGTGTTTTTCCCAACCCAAAAGCTAGGAAAGGTGTTTGGTAAACATCTTTCCAAAAGTGCTTCCCAAAAGCACTTTCCTTTCCCTTCACAAAAACAACCCCAGCAGCCTCCTAAAGCCACTGCTGGAAAATGGTGCAGTGGGATAAGGAGGCTGCGTTTGCACCCTCTCTCTCCTCCTTTTTTTTTTTTTTTTTAATTTCATTTTTTTACTTTATATAATGCCCAAAATAAATTAAAAACGATCACAATAAAATCTCCATCTCGAGATAAGTAATTCTAAACCCACTTTTCCTATTTTTATTAATTTTTTTCAAATGGGTTTTATACTCCAACTCTTTCACTTTTATAGTTTTACCAAACATCAAAAACAACTTCTCGTTTCCCACAGCACTTTTAAAAAATGTTTACCAAACAACACACTACTTTGCTCAAAAGTGATTTTCCCACAGCACTTTTATTTAGGGCTGGGCAAAAAAACCGAAAACCCGAACCGATTCCCCGAACCAGACCGAACCGAAACGGTTTGGTTTGGGTTTTAAGTCGAAAAATAGTGGAATTAGAACCGAACCAAACCGAACCGAAATAAATGGTTTGGTTCTGGTTCTATATATCATGCAACCCGATTTACCCGAAATATTATATAATAATATATATTCATATTATTAAGTGGAGGATTGGAATGCTATATAATCCTTTTTCTAGTTTGTGTAACGGAATAAAAATAGTTCCAAACTTTCTAGTTTTTAAAAATCAGAAAAAGTATGTAGGCCATTCAAATTAAGCAACACAAGTTTAGTTTTATTTTATTATGGTGTGATAACTTTATTGTCTAAACTGTTGGTTTCTCCCGCGTTTGGTATTGGTTTTATTGCTCGTTCATGTGTATTGTTGGTATTGAAAATTTTACATCATCTATTTACTTCTATTTTTTTTTCTCTCAAAGGAAAGAGTTAGACTAGTGACATGTCAAACTTACCCGAAACAACCCAGAACCGAACCGAAACCAAATGGTTCTGGTGCGGTTTGGTTCTAACTTTAAAAATACGAATACCCGAACCGAACCGAACCGATTCTAAATTCTGGTTATGGTTCTGGTTCTGTCCAAATTTGAACCGAACCGACCCGTGCCCAGCCCTACTTTTATTCACAGCACTTTTCGGACCAGAACCGGAACGCCAAACAGACCCTAAGAATAGTTCAGTAGTTCTACCATCCGATTACAGTGTCGTGTTTTCGTCAGTCCAATCCTAAGTACAAAATTTTACACCCTCCAATGAAATGAAAGAATATGAATAAGCTGCTACCCTGTAAATACTACCCACTTATTTCAAGTGTTGTGTTATACGTGTATGTGCAAAGAGCGGATACCCTGCTGCATGCATCCCTTCGCTTGACGTATTAAATTTCAATGTCTCCCGGTTTTGATAGGCTTGAGCTTGATCCCTAGACCTGCCGGAGAGAGGAGTTCTGGTGCTATACAACAATGGTTCACAGGACTGGCAGGGTTGGAGCCATTACTTGACGAGGTAGCACAATATGATTGTCTGTAGTAGCCGAACCCCATTAAAAAGAACTCCATCGGAATTATCATGGCATATGGGTGCTCTTCTGTTACTAGCGAGCCGCATGCTTGTACCTGTTGAAAAATGCAAAGAACATTTTGCTTGCCTTTCAGATAACAAAACTTAAAATGATCATTTCTTTTCTTCGTATGTAAATATTAGGGGTGGCAAAAATCTACCCATACCCAATTAATTTAAGTGGGTATGGGTGTTAAATGGGTTAGTGCAATTTTTAAATGGGTATAAATGGGTAATATACCCATTTAAACTAAAATATGTGGGTTTTATTGGGTTGGGTAATGGGTACCCAATGGGTACCAATTACACTCAAGTCAATCCTATATCTCTCCTTCTCTTCTCTCTCATCTTTTTTATTTTTTATTTTTAAACAAATTCAATTTTCTTACTCTATATAATGAACAAAATAAATTAAAAATTACAACAATGTAATCTCTATCTCGAGATGAGTAATTCTATATCCACTTTTCTTATTTTATTTTATTTTTTTTAAATGGGTTTTTTTATACTTTTCATGAGATAAAATTATGATCATAAATTATTCATATACATATATAAAATGCGTCTATGTTAGTTAATTTATCTTTTTAATTAATTAAATTTATTGTTATTATAATTAGTAGAGTAAGTTTTGTTTTTAATTTGTAAAATTAATATAATATTTGTATATGATTTTGTATTACCTTATGGTTATGTAATTTCGTAATGTATTGGTTGTCTAAATGGGTGCTGACAAAATTGCTGAATTTGCAACAGTCCAGTGACAATCTAAATTGAGAGATAATAATTGCGATAGTAATGAAATTAAATTATTAGATGGATAAAATTATTTTGTGGTTACACTTTAATTTTCATTCATGAGCAATTTATTACTATAATTATATTATTATTTTTTATTTAATCTGAATATCATAGAGGATAATGTGTCCAACTTTTATGAATTTTCTTTTTGTATCAATATTACTATAGATACAGATATAGTTTACCTCAATTGTTCTCGATGGATTTAATAATCCTTTGTATTGCAAAATGGATAATAAATTTAAATAGCAGTTGCAAAGGTATATTTTCATAATTAAATTGTAAAAATAAAATTGATATATTTTTTATTCAACGAGACCCTTTAGTTATTTACTTAATAATTTTTCAAGTGTTGTTATTGCAGATGAAAATATATTTTATTCTGAAATTGCAATTAATTTTTTTATTAAGTAGACAAAAAAATATTCAATTTTACAAATGGTCAAACCAGAGCCTAAATGGTCAAACCCGAGTCTAAACGGTCAAAACTGGGCCTAAACAATAAAATCCGAGCCTAAATGGTCAAACCCGAGCCTAAATGGTCAAAACCGAACCTAAATGATAAAACCCGAGCCTAAACGGTCAAACTCGAGCCTAAATGGTCAAACCCGAGCCTAAACGATAAAATCATCATACACAGTCAAAATCGAGTCGCATAGTCAAACTTTGTCAAAATCTACATTTTTTTGGTCAAACATAATATTTTTAATCTTACTTAATAAAAAAAAATATTTATTGAGTGAGAATGATTTAAATGGGTGTAAATGAGTATAAATGGATGGGTATGATTAAATGGGTATAAATGGGTATGGGTACCCATTTAAAAAATTATATGGGTAATAAATGGGTATGATACCCATACCCACCCATACTCATTTAGTCATTACCCATACCCACCCATACCCACCCATTTGCCACCTCTAGTAAATATAGTCATGTATTTTCCTACCCCAGCAAACTCAATCCACACTAGACTAGGTTAAGGGTACATAAATGCCATGGTGGATAAGTAGCCAGGAGGACATAAGCATCTATGTGGATTGTTAATCTTTAGTCACTTCCATAATCAATTCAATAACCGCAACTAATAGTTAATGTAATGATAGAAGCTGATGAGCATAATAAAGCAATAGTATACAGGCAACTGAATGAAACTTGCTTACCTCGACAAGTGCACAGGTATTCTTGCCCATTTTGACGCTCATATGCACTGATTCATCACGGAATTGACTGCTTTCACCAACAAAAATAAGTGTCCTGCACTGCAACAACTTCAAGTCCTCTGTAAGGTCATGCCTCCTGTTCAGCAAACTTAACAAATTAGCGGATGCATTATAAAGTGTTTGAATTTCAACTTCCCATAAATCTCTTCTAATAGAAGACTTGGAAGACAAGGTTGCGCCTTATATGTGCTGTCATTTTAATTGAAACAGGCAACAGACAGAAAAGAACTGCCAGTACAAGAGACTGAGTTCCAGTATGCCTAAGGGTGAGAAACTCACATGATACTGGCTAAGTAAGCGAAAAACATGCGATTGACTAATGAGAAATTATGAACGAAAGGAATGACAAGAACATACTCATTCATTGCTTGAAGAAATCGCATCACATTCAAACTTTGCCTCTCATCCAGTAACTGTAGCCACAAGTCAAAAGAAAATACAAAAAATTAACAACATACATTCAGCGGAAAGCATACAGAAGAGAAGCAAATTCAGGCCCTTTCTAGACGCTAAAGGTTAGACCAAGAGATCATGCGATATGGTGTCCCCCCCAACTTATATTTCTAACTCTTGTTTGTCTATAAAACAATTTGAATATGTGAAACTATTTCTTACAGATAAGAGTTATGATGAAGTCATGATGCCTGAAGAGAGAATGTCAATTTTATAAAAACTATATCCTATTGCTAAAACATCTATTCACCAAGTATATCGACAAACTGATCTAACCATGACAATTAACAGAGAATAAAAAGAAACATGCCTAATAACTATTTGCTTACCCTTCTGCAAGCTAGAATGGTGTCTGATTCTGCATCATGAATGCCACACCTAATTTCCTACATCCAGAGTTTGAGAATTATAACACATAATCTGGGACTAAATGAAAGAAAAAAGAAATGCAGTCACTTAGGTACCTTACTAAAGTAACGCTGGAGAAGGCACTCCTTCAAAATGCCACACATACCATAGAAGTATAACAAGTTCATCAACACCTAAAGAGAAAAGTAAAATAAAACCATAAGAATAAGTATCCCTTGTTACAACTCTTATTGGCATTTTCAAAGTTCTGCAACTAAAAAGATATCCTTTGGGCATTGTTCCAACCCACCAAGGATGATACAGACCTTGTTGCTACTGCAAAAACAATCAAGATCATGGCTACTCAATCCTACAGGAGAACTTTAAGGTGCAATTTTTATGGAATTTTTTGATTGGGTATCCACGGAGAGTCAATTTCCTAAAAGTACTGTTAGCTTGAAGATGGAGAGTCAAACCTTGTTGTATAGCCATTCAGTCCAGGAAGGTGCTTTGCAAATGGGGGAAACAAGGATTAAACCAAGCACCCTATCTTTATACTTCAACTGCAAGATAAGGAGTCATGAAAGAACAAAATATGAGAACAGAAAAATGAAAAACTGAATATGGTAAATAAATTTTGCTAACTTACTGCAAATAGTGTGAGGATATAAGCACCAGCAGTTACACCTAAGCATAGAACTTGATTCAACCTGATTCAGAAAATCAAAGGTGTTAAACAGCCACAGAACCAAGTTTAAAGCACTAACAAACAAGTAAGAAAGACAAGCAGTTACTAACCCAAAGTAATCCAGCACTTCAGCAACCTGGTCCGCTAAGTCATCCACACCAAGTAGTGGAGCATCTGAAGAAATGACATCAGCACCCAACTGCAAGAACTCTTAAAATAAAGGGTGGAGAGAGACCTCATTAGTATCATTTCAAAGACTTAGAAGAAAGCGTAAATCTAAGCAAAATTATACAACACAATAAATTGAGAGAATAACTTTGACTCCGACCTCATGTCCTGGGGCATCAATGTGGTAAATGCAGAAGTTATGAAGCAGCAAAGAAGCAGCTCCCTGGCAAAAGAAGAGGCCTTGGAAACAAGACATGTCTGTGAAAACCCAAGAAATAAGAAACAACAACTTCAAATTAGAAGCCGCCAGCATTGGAAACCAATTGATAAACTTTAAATCATCCACAATATCACTACACTAAAAAACTACACCGCAACAAAGTGAACTAAAAACGGTAGATGCTACTGAAATCGTTTAACAAATGCTCAGCTTAAACTACAATCACCCAATACCATCTTCAAGCCAATTTTAAGCAAAACGCGGAAAAATCTAGAAACAAAAACACTTAATAAGGAATAATATAAAAAAAAAAAAAACACAGGCAAAAGAGGCTTCCAAGGATTCAACCATGTTACTTCATTCATCAACGAAAACACAATCAAATTGAGACAAACACACCTAATTACATTGAAGCAAAGAATGAACTAACCACTCAAACCCAAAAAGAGTGAACTTTGGAAGAATTAAGAACATTACAATTGAGAGCAACATCTGGGTATGTTATCAAAGCAGGCTTCTCTTGATCACCACACACATACACTGACACTAACCCTCTGCTAGTCTTCACCACATGCTCCTGTAAATTGCATTAACACCCAAAATCAGAAAAACAAAAAAATTACAAAAGAACAAATAACTGAGTATTCTTTCTTGATGGGTGTTAAGTTTTTTTACCTTCCCTCCAAAAGAAAGCATGTCAATATCCAGTGAGACCGAGTCACTTGACTCACCCATTAGCACCCAGTCCTTTCTTCACTCACTCACAAATGCAACAAACACAGCAGCAAGCAAAAACCAGTTCCAGCTTCTTCTTCTGCTTAATTTGCTTACTTCTTCTCTCGTCTTGTGTGCTAGACTGCTAGTACATTTCGTGCAGAAGAAAGAAATCTGTTATACTGAGTTTCTTGCATATTTTTTAAATGACCAAAACACCTGGAAAGAAAGAATGAAATTACAAGGCGGGTTTGTTTTTACTGGACTGAAATGACGTTTATGCACTCCAGTCTCTGGTTTTGTTGGAGGTTGTGAGACAGGCCAAGTGACCGTTGCGTGCGAAAGGAAGGGTGAAACGGTCAATGGAGGGTAGTTTTGTCAAAGATGATAGTGGGAAGGGTAAACGTCGTCGTTTATATTTTATTTTTTTAATTTTTTAATGGTGGAGTGGGCAGAGAGAGAGGGCATCATATTACAGCTGTATGCCACCTGGAACTGGCGAAAGAGCATGTTCCTGATTTAATCTGTCAAAGTGCGCCAGCTCATCTCCGTACCGACCTCATTTATCCTCTTTCAATTTTAAATTCTCTCTTATTTTTACTAGGATATTATTTATTGTCTTTTGTTAAAACAAGTCATACTATAATAGATAGTTGACTGAATTAGCAAATCATTTTTATTCCCGTATTTTATTTTCCACGTCTTTTTATTTTAAAATTAAGAAATAAATTGTTATTTAAAATGGCATATATGCATGTTTTTATACTCAAAGAGAGTTTTTACTTTTTATCCATCCCCGTGAGAGAGAGATGGGCAAATGAATTTCATTTAGTATTTTAAGTTTCTAAGTATGATTTTTTTTCTTCATTATTGTCATTTTACTTACTTTTTTATTAATGAATTTTTATTGACTCGAACTCGTAATTTTGATATTCGGAACGTATACACGTTATCATTTTATCACAACAACTTGTAATATTTATGACTACTCTCATTAAACAACCATGACTTAAACAAGATTTCAAACCCAAAAAAATGACTTAAACAAGAAGCAATTTAAGTTTTGAGTTTTAATCACATTAGCTGAAAAATAAACTACTTTTCGGTTATAGTTTAAGTTGTAAAGCTCATTCAAAGTAGAGGAGGATTGAGAAGAATCTCCCTTGATTGGAGGAGCATCATCCAAACGTAGAGAAAGGAACATTTTCGAGTCAAAGACAAAAGATTGCTTAAAAGGAGAAGAAGCTAACAAAAGTTAAGGAGGCGTTTGTCGGTAACATTTTATTCTCTAATAAATCAATCCGATACGAATATAAATATATAATTTGTATAAATAATTTGATATTTTTATTTTTTAAATAAGGTCGAATATTCGATTATTATATATCAATAAATAACCTATCGAGAACACTTTATTCATAAGTGAATCAACCCGATATGAATATAAATACGTGGTTGGTATAAATGATTTGACATTTCTCATTCTATAAGTAAGGTTGAATTAATGTTTCATTCTTGTAAATCAAGAAATTACCTGCTGAAAATATTTTACTTATAAGTGGATCAATCATGGGAACATAATTATTCATAGTTTAATATGCTGAGAAATACTTTTTGATTTATACGTTTTTAATCGACGTTTATAAGAGGTGCACAATAATTTAAGAGCATAGATTTTTAGACATTGTTTACAATATTATTCCTATTAAGTATCTAATGATCACCTAAATCCCTATAAAATAGCCTACAAGTTAGAGGTAGATAAATAAAAAAAATCTGAAAGGTATTTTGATTTGTGTGAAACGTCAGTTAATTTAGACTAAGATTTTGAGCCTAAGATGTCAGTTAAAAATGAACAAAGGGTGTACATATTGTAATGCTCGAGATACTGACTATTTTACTAATAAAATTATACTTAGGGGTGTCAAATTGGGTCGACCCGTTTATAGTGACCCGTTTAAAAAAGGGTCAAAAATTGACCCGATCCGTTTTGACTCGTCAGTTGACGGGTCGACGCGTACCCGATCCGTTTAACCAAAACGGTGACGTTTTGGTTAAACAAAATTGGCGTCATTTTGATCTAATTAACCAAAACAATGTCGTTTTGATCTTGTGGAGGAAAAAATTAGGGGGTCTAAACGGGTTAACACGACCCCTCTAATTGGTCAGTCCCTACCAATCCATTTAAATTCGTGTCAAACGGGTCATGTTGATTACTTTATAAATGTTGAACCATCTTCGTATTTCATTTGGTTTGGTCTCAGCAATCTACATGGGAACAAGTTAAATGGAACCATTCCTCGTGCTCTTCAAACACTTTCCAAGTTGACCCGCTTGTAAGTTTGATATTCTTTTGCATCAACTAATAAAAGCGTGAAATATTTAGGCTCAGAAAATTTATTTTATTCTTTTTATCGTCTTAATACCTCTGCTCTGCTATTTACATCATTTGATAGGTATTAAAGCATTATTTGTATGTGCTTACGTTTTGTGATCTCAAGATCTTGAATGACAACAATTTGGTAGGTAAAATTCCTCAAGACATGTGCAAGCTAACTAGACTAATTGAAGTGTGTGTTTGGTAGACTTTGAGGGATGACACAAATAAAATGTTAATTTTTTTTTCAAGATAAAATTGTAATTAACAACACTCTTTTACCTATAAATCTGGTTTAATTGAAGTGTATGTTTCCTGAAATATGTAAGTTAATTGGTTGATTTTAGTGGCTAATAAATTTAAAGGGAATATATGCTTACCCCACTCTAAAACTATTGAAAGCATTCGAGTAAAGTTAAGTAACATTGTAATTTTATGTACTCATTGTAGAGTTAAGTAACTTTTTTTATGAAACAAGTAATTTTATGTAATTTTATGAAACATGTAAGTTAATTGGTTGATTTTAGTGGCTAATAAATTTAAAGGGAATATATGCTTACCCCACTCTAAAACTATTGAAAGTATTCAAGTAGAGTTAAGTAACATTGTAATTTTATGTACTAATTGTAGAGTTAAGTAACTTTTTTTTTATTGTAGAGTTAAGTAACTTTTTTTATGAAACAAGTAATTTTATGTAATTTTATGAAACATGTAAGTTAATTGGTTGATTTTAGTGGCTAATAAATTTAAAGGGAATATATGCTTACCCCACTCTAAAACTATTGAAAGCATTCGAGTAGAGTTAAGTAACATTGTAATTTTATGTACTCATTGTAGAGTTAAGTAACTTTTTTTTATTGTAGAGTTAAGTAATTTTTTTTTTACCATAGAGTTAAGTAACTATTCTTGCATCACCATGACTAGTGAAAGCGGGGTAGTACTAACGACAACCACAATTTGCTGATCAAGTGTAAAGAAAGTTACAACCCGTTCTTGCTTTCCGATTGGACTGTGGTAGATGGATGTGGTCACATGCTTGTAACGACAGTGGGGATGAGGACAACATGGGGCCAGAACAAGAGTGCTTGCCGTGCCTTTACGGGTTCCCAAATGCAAACTCCCCTGCAAGGTCGCCTTGGGAATCTCACTTCTAATATTATGAAGATTGGATTGATGGTTGCTTTTCTTGTTCTTGTTCTTCTTATAATCCATTACTTCACAAGGAAGACATTGGATAAGGGCGGTCAGAAAGAGTTCAAAGTCGGCAAGACAAAATTTCGTGATATTATTGAGGCCGTAGAGATCAACTTTCTTGGTGGGGCAGTTGCCATACTCGCTTGTGCAATCCCTAGAGGATACGATGCTATTTTCTCTCTAACTCTGGCTTGTTGTATTAAGAGGATGCTTGGTAAAGGCTGCTTGGCGGCTCAACTCTCTGCCTGTGAAACCTTGGCATCTATCACGATAATATGCACAGATATCACCTCCAGCCATAACATGTAAGTGAGGCCCCAAAACAGTATTCTTTTTAACACTATTAGTAGTGAATGAGCCTTGTTCATTAATTTAGTTACTTCTTTAATTAACAAATATTTGTACTATTTTTGCTGGTTTTTGGATGCAGAGTCGGTGCAAGAGCAGCAGTAGCATCACGCAAACGTGCTGGTATATACATGAAAATGGCGACTGCATCTGATGTGGACACCGCGAAGAGGATGGCTCGTGGGTGTGGCATTCTCACTACTGCTAGTGATGAATCGGAAAATGCTGATGAGATTGTCATTGAAGGTAGAGAATTCTTTAAATACTCCCTCGAACAGAAAATGAGATCGATTGACAAGATCCGTGTTATGGCTATGTGCTCGGAAAATGACAAGGCTGAAGTGGCAAGATGCTTGAAAGGATGTGGTCGTGTCGTTGTAGTGACAGGCCAACATTGATGATGTGCCGGCTCTACAGCTAGCAGACATAGGGTTTTGGATGGGGAACAAGGCACTCCTGCAGCAATGAAAAGTGCTGCTAGCATTGTGGTTGTAAAGCCTGATGATGATGAGATTGATCACAACTTGTTGGGTTCCATCGTCGAAGCGGTGAGGTGCGGTAGGTTTCTTCATTACAACATTCAGAGGTTCATTCAATTCCAGATTACAATGTATGCATCTGCTCTCGTCACCAACTTCGCAACAACTTGCTATTCTGGAAAAGTCCCTCTAGCCACTTTCCAAGTATTATGGCGGCTTAAATGGATTTTGGGTCCCTCTAGTCTAATTGATTGACTTTTTTCACCCCTCTAACGAATTTTTGAGTTATCTCCTCCCTCCACTCAAGCCCCAATAATTTATTTCATCCCTCCTCCTGACGCCGTCTACGTTTTCCGTCTGTTTGCTGACGTGGCGTGCCACGTCAATGATTGCTGACGTGTCACGCCACGTCAATTGACACGTATTTCTTTTCTTTTCCTTTTCTTTCTTTTTTTCTTTTCTTTCTTTTCTTTTATTTTCTCTTTTCTTTATTTTCTTTTCTTCTTTCCTTGTCAAACGAAAGCTCACTCCACCTTTCTTTTTTTATAAAAGTTCGATATCCATTAACAAATTTTCTTTGCCAGCATTTCAACAAAAATCAAATAATCCAAACACAAGAACAGAACAAGAAAAATTAAAAATTTCCAGATCCATTGACAAATTTTCTTTGCCAGTATTTCTGGAGATAGGAATCCACCACATCGTTCATCAATTAAAAGAACAGAACAAAAATCAAATAATCCAAACACAAGAACAGAACAAGAAAAATTAAAAATTTCCAGATCCATTGACAAGAACAGAACAAAAATTAAATAATCCAAAAATTAAAAATTTCCAGATCCAACACACAAGAACAGAACAGCTGAGAACAAAAATATAGATTTGAAGAAGAAGAAGAAGAAGAGCACTGCAGCAACACCACCAACAAGAACAACAAGTCCGTCGCACGACGCCGCTTCTTCCTCTCCCTGCAATCCGCGAAACAACACGTCACTTCTTCCTCTCCCAATCCAAATCCCCTCCTAAATTAATCAATCCCATTCCAATTAATTCCAATCCCAAACCAATTCCCAAATAAAATATCAAATCTATCCCAACCAATTAAACCCACTGCCGCTCTACCACAGCAACCACCACCTCTACCGATCTCCTCCACCGCCTACACCATCATCAAATCCAAACCCGACCTAAACCACCATCAAATCACAGCCCAATCACCATCCAACCGGCCATCCAACCAAACCCGAAAAATCCAATTACCCATCGCCTTCGTTGATCCTCACCTCAGCCGTCGCTGCTCGCCGTTACTGCCGCTCCTCCAGCACCGTCGCGTCTCATCGCCGATCGCCGCCGCAGCCACCAGCATCCCCGCCGCCGCACCTCACCTCGATCCGCCATCACGGCGCCGCCACAAACAACCAACCACCGAACCGACCACTGATCGCACCTTGGCCGGAAAGAACAAAAGAAAAGAAAGGAGAAAGAAAAAGGAAAGACAGAAGAGAAAGAATAAGGGAGAGGAGAGTGAGCTTGCGTTTGACAAGGAAAGAAGAAAAGAAAATAAAGAAAAGAGAAAAGAAAAGAAAAGAAAGAAAAGAAAAAAAAGAAAGAAAAGGAAAAGAAAAGAAAAATGACGTGTCAATTGACGTGGCGTGACACGTCAGCAATCATTGACGTGGCACGCCACGTCAGCAAACAGACGGAAAATGTGGACGGCGTCAGGAGGAGGGATGAAATAAATTGTTGGGGCTTGAGTGGAGGGAGGAGATAACTCAAAAATTCGTTAGAGGGGTGAAAAAAGTCAATCAATTAGACTGTAGGGACCCAAAATCCATTTAAGCCTATTATGGCAGTGCCTTATTGCTGGCACGGTTGGCGTAGCAGGATTAGCTAACGAATCGCCTTCAATCACTGATCTACCAGCAAACCACCACTCGTGTCGTCCATCGGTACTCTAAAACTATTGCAAGCATTCGAGTAGAGTTAAGTAACATCGTAATTTTATGAACTCATTGTAGAGTTAAGTAACTTTTTTTTATTGTAGAGTTAAGTTTTTTTTTTTACTATAGAGTTAAGTAACTTTTTTTTAGAAGCGTTGCACCTTTGACTTTTTAACAAATGATCATGTTTAATTGGTTGATTCTCGTGTGGTTGTATAAGTTACCTTTCCAAAAGCTACACTAAATAATATAAAAGAGTTATATTTATTTAAGTTGTAAATTTTGTGTAAGTTTTAAGTTTTTTTATTGATTTATTTATGGACAATAATATAAAATGAGGACAATAATCATATTAAAAAAATAAAATATTAAATATTTAAATGGGTCAAACGGGTCAACCCGTACCTGACCTGTTATTTAAAGGGTTAAAAATTAGTGGCCCTTATCCGCAAAAAATGGGCCGGGTACGGGTCAAATCCATTTTACCACCCTTAATTGTACTAATTGATGTGTTAAGATATAATTGAGATTTTATCATTTTCTAATTAAGTTATATTTTTATTTTTATTTAAATAAATAACTATAAGAAGATAACGTATGTATTTTTAATATAAAAATAGTAAAAATGTTAATATATTTATCCGTAGTAATATATTAACTATGTAATTCCTCAAATTATTATTGTCCCCATATCTCACCAAATGAACTCATCATGGGATAGGATTGGTCTGTCACCTCATACTATCCAAAACGCGGTTTATTATTGGCACTTTATAACACCAATCACGGCCCACCTCGCCAAACCTTAAAATAGCCAAATTCACATAAACTAATAGAAACACAAAAAAAGCTTAATTTTACTTTCTTAAAATCTTATCTTTGCAATCATTATTACTTTTGCAATTTTTAACTAGTTTTGTAAATTAAATTTTATATGTTCATTGATTTTGAAATATTATAATAAAGGATGAACCTCCTTTATTTGTATTTACTTGCTATAACTTTTTTAATAAAATAAATTAACATTTTACTAATTATTATGATAAGATATGATTAGTATATTTTTTTTATTTAAATAAAGAACTATCGACTATCAAGTGAACATAATAGTGATATGTATACATTTAAATAAGTTAATTGGTAAAAATGTTAGTAGAAGTATTAGTACCTCTAACACTAATCAACTTTTTTTTATTTCAAATAATTCTAAAAATGTCAATTTTTTAATACTAATACTTTTACTAATTGATAAGATAAGAGATGATTGAAGTTTATCTATTTTTATTATACATTATATATTTTTTATTTAAATAAATAATTAACAAGTGATTATAATTAAAAATTCCAAACTATCACTACCTCTTACACCACTTTCTTTTTTATTTATGAAACTTTATCATTTAGTAAACTAAAAAAGAATGAATACATTTTACTAATTACAAGACTTAATAAAGTCATTTTTTAATAAATTTATAATTCATGAAAAAAAATATTTTTTAATACTTAAATAGCTAATTTTGTATATTCTTAATAGAAAAAAGCAAGTAGTATATAAATGACAATTTGGGTCACGTAAGATTGTACTTTAGTTGGTTAGTATATGTCGTATTTATAACGTATATCATGAGTTTGATATTGTAATTTTATATAAAATAATTTGGGTGTGAATTACTATACGTTAAATTGAAAATTTTAAAATCACGGGGAAGGAAGAATTTGTACAACTACAAACAAAAACAGAATCAAGAAGTTGTGGCCGAGAAGACGAGACTGCGATTTTGTCGAGATATATAGGCGGCGTGCCGAGAAGGAGGAGAGCAAAAGGATGTATATATAGCAGTAAATAACACGATATCTTATAATAAAAATGTCACGCTAAATTTGACCTATATGACTTAGATTAGATTTATTTTGTTACATCAACATTCTAGTTTTCTTGTGGGTCTTTAGAATACATCTGTTTATCTACGTGCCTTCGAATCAATGATTTTTCTAAAATAAGAATTCAAGGCAGCTGAATTCTACTCAAATTGTGTGAACAAACACACTACATATAAGTAAAGAGGGAAAATGTTTAAAAAAATTTAGTTTCTTCGTGATGGCTATAATCAAAGACTAAATTAGAGATGAGATTATAATTATAAAGATTGGATTAAAAAAAATAGTTTCATTTAATTGGGCCAAAACACTCCTAAATTCCTAATAAGATTCTTTATAACTATGCAAATTCTATTTTGTGATACTAGCGAGAGAAGACACAAATGCTTAAATGACACAAATCGGGGGCCATCATTATTGAAAATAGCCCCACTAATTAAATGGAAATGCAAATCTAAAATTTTCATCGCATACTCTACTAAATGGAATATTTACCATTTTCAAGCCAACCAACATTTAATAGATTGATCATCTCCTTAAATTCAGCTCTCTTGGAGATGCAAAAACAGTAAGTCTAACACATTGAGAGTAATCCTTTAAAGTTAGATCATACTCGAATGAGATCAGTTTCGTATCCAAGAGACCGAAAAACATTACTATATTATTTTAATGTATCAGCCAACTATACTACTATACAGATTGAAGTCTTAGACTCTCCTAAAACATATTGATCAATGAGATGTGTTTACACATTTCTTGACTGTATGTGGTAAAGGCAGATGCACCAAATGGACAAATACCAAAGACCACTGCTAGAAATTGAAGATTCAAAAATCTAAACCCTTTTTGATGTTTTGATTGGTGGAATGTCTGAACTCTGAAGCAGGCAACAGTTGCAAGCATCTCCTCACCAATCATCCATGCATGTAGTTTGTCATATGCAAGAACTTGTCATGTTTTTGTATGAATACACCCAGAAAATGACACGATATGGACTGAGTCCCAGAAAATGACAAGATATGGACTGAGTCACCAAACATCAGCTCATCCACAAGTATTAAATTATTGGTTATGCAGTCAAAACTTGACAGGTAGAGCAGAAATTCAAACATGAAGTTTTATCAGTCTGCATCCATAAGCATTTATATTATAAATCACAATCAAAACTTGAAACTTATCTGACAAGTATCAACCAACTACTAAGATCACGATAGCATTTGACAATTGACAATTTCCTCATTTTTGTCACTAGACTAAACAACATTAACAACACCAATGAATGAAAACAGCAACGACGCGCGCTGTATCAGGGCATCTAACACTAGACTTTTGTTGGTTTATTATTAGGTGCATGAACTCAATCCAACTGCAAATATCAACAACTGGTAACGTAATCGTGCGTTTGATTACAAGTATGGGTGTGTGCGCACGCGTGCATGTGCTTTGTTTAGTCTAAACAAGGTGCTTACAAGTTAAATTTTGGAACACAGACCTTAAAATGCTCCAACCTAGTACAAGACCACCACATGCTTGACACATGATGAACAGAATCGTAAAGGAACTGAAAAGTGAAATTGATGCAAGTAAGAGTCTGAAAAGTCCGAATGTGTGCAGATCTTAGGCAGTGAGAGATTAGAGTCACTCTTCAATCCATAAGAACTTCAAACAAGCACAGAATCAGGGAAACATGGAGACAACTCATTTACTCATTCTTGCTCAGGTGGATAAAAGACCAGATTGTTTCAAGACTGAGGTTGAAATGAAAACAACAGTGTATTCCTCAATCAAAGGGCACATAACAACAAGAAAACCCAGGATGCAGAGGTAAACATAGACTGTCCAGATTCTGAACTGTCAGAGTAGCTAGCTAAACAGTGCACTGATAGAGAATCAAAAACTTCTGCCAGTCTTTAGCCATCAAAGTTGAAAGCAAAATTCTGATACACTAAAAAAGTAGTATTGTCAATCTGTTCTTGCTTGGCAATCTCTCAGCATTGGAAACCCTTACCTTGTTGCAAGCTTGCATGCCATGTGCAGGGACATACTTCAAAGTTTTCACAAGTGATTGCTCACTCCAACCAGGAGAAGTAATAACTTTTTACCCAGTCCAACAAATTTACTGCATTCCTGTGACTTAAATTCCAAAAGAAACTTATCTGGATTTATGCAACTCTCAGAGTTTACTAGTTGGGTTTTCTTGAACAACAACCAGTTACTCGTGCAAGTTTTTTCACGTTCTATCTTCACTGGCAATCATGAAACATTGACAGAACAATGACAGGAAAAGCCTGTTATGCTTAAGATGAGAAATATAATCAAGAATTGAACTTCCTTCAAGGCCAAAGAGTGCCACAATCAGATGATTATACCGAAACCCACAATAAATAAGTATTAAACAATTCTGGCATCAGTCAAATATGAGTTGTAAAGGGAGAAAATACTTACAGTTAACACAAACCAAGCTTAACACTTATCATCAAGGGCATTTCACCTTCCGGAGTCCTGAAGCGGAATATGCTGAAGTCTGCACTTGGTGTTAGCAAACTCAAATCACAATAAAGTATGATTCATCCATCCATGAACAGAAGTACTGTGTTGATATTGGTTTCTTAATTGAAAGAATTACAAATGAGATTAAGAAAAACTGTATGAGAACAAAAAATTGTATCTGATCCATTCAATTGCTCAAGTTACTCAACAAGACAAAGTGAAGGAAAAATAACTGCACTTGTTTAATCAAACTAAGTGTAATCAATCACATAATGATAAAATTCACAACTCAGTAAATTTGTTAGCACACAAAGAAGGTTTTGTAAGTCTGTCTATTCATTTTTCCAAGCATACAAAATCAGTGAAAAGCCAAGATTTTGCGATTTGGAATCGAGGAATCTCTGTGAGTAGGACCAAGGCAACACATTTGGATCTGAAATTGGTTGGCTAGCCCACAACTTCTCAGCTGAGAGGCAAGTCTTGAACATGAAAACAGCATTTCCAACTGATGAGCCAAAGAGCCAATTGTGGACATCCCAAAAAGCCTCAACTGCAAGCCCATCAACCAAAATGGTATGATTGCCACGAAACTTCCATTTGAGCCGCTTCACCTGCATCACAGTCTTACAGTCCACCCGAACCAATAGGCATGGATCACTGATGCCAATTGTATCACATTCAATCACAAGATCATGCATTTGACCATTATCACAAAATCGAGCCTTGGTGCTGAACACTTTTTTGCCACAAGCATGCTCTCTCTTGGCAACAAAAACAGTATTGGCAGGAAAAGGGGCGGCGCTTGTTTTCTTGAAAGCTTCTTTTCTCATATCTCCAAGAAGGAGAACCATTTGTTTATCCACAACAACACCTACATAAAATCCCTCCAGTGGCTCAGGCCCTGGACCAAATTTAGCCGATGAAAGGTCCCAATAGATGTCTATTTTACAAGAATATGCTTCTACACTCTTAGACCCTTTTCTTTTTGAGAACAACCAGGGTTTGATATCAACCTTACATAAACACTGGTTTGCAGAATCATCAATACCCACACTTAGGCCTTGACCCATCAAATTCTTACTCCATGTAATTGTGATCAAGCAAGAACGGCCTCGAATTCGACATTGATAGACACAAGTAACCAAATTCTGCGCATGCTTACTAGTATTTGAAGAAGAAGAATCAGCTACTTGTACCCCATTCTCTCCAAAACAAGAGGGGAAATCTCTCATCTTGACACCAAAGAACTTCAATTTACCACTCTAAAGAGACTTTCTTGCTGGCTCCTCACAAACTCTCACCCAAACTTGCAGCTAAATTAAATTTAAACAAAAAGAGAGACTCAGGAGCAGAAATGACAGTAACCAACAAAAATAAGAAGCCAACAAAAGGAAGAGCCTTTTACCTCAGAATTGCTTCAGAATCTGCTAGTCATGGCTAGATTTGACCTATCCAGGCTCTAATTTGATGCATTTCTACAAAAATAAATCATCAGAAGCAAAGCTTAGCCAGGGAAAAAAAGGGAGAGAGCAAGCACATCTAAATTGAAGACAAAAATGGAGAATGTAGGTAGTAAAGTAACTGGTGAAGGGGAAGCAGACAAAAAGCAGACTTATTTCACTGTCAATTCCATTTCTATCTCCAACAATTTAAAAAGAAAAATCTAAAAATTTCAAATTTTTAAAGAACACCCTTCAAGAAAATAAATACTAAAATAAAAATACACAACACAAAAGATAAGCATACCTCATGAAAGTGACAGCTTAAATAAGGAAGGGAACCAAAAAAAAAGGCAACTGTGACTGATATGGCAACTGGGTATTGCTGGAAAGGCTGGGTCTTGAAGGTTACTCTACCCTGATAATAATCAACAACAATAATAAAAAAGGCATCTTTCTTGGCTTCCTCTCCTCTGTCTCTCTCTCTCTCTCTCTAGCTTTCTCTCTCTCAACAACCTTCTTTACCTGACATATTCACATGTAAATAGGAGGAGCGAGAGACACCAACAATAACAAACACAAAACAGAGAGGCTCAGTTGCAACTTCTTGTTCCATGAACGACACTATAAATATGTTGTCGTTATCATATCCATTTGTTCAAGAAAGAAAGAAAAAGTTCTTGATTTTTTTTGGGGGAGAAAGAAATGTGTATATTATTTATTGTAAGCATCTAAGTTTTTTTTAAGGGAAAAAGAAGAAGATATATCTTGATGTGTTTCTTTATTTAAAAGGTTTAAACCCCTAACAATTTTGGCTAAAGCATTAATTTTCTCTCTCTAATTTTATAAGTTCCATTTGGAAAGCCAGCGAAGAAAGTTTGTTGTTAATGGTAGAAAAAAGAAACAGTTCAACGTTACATTTCTTTTCTTCTGAAAAAGATGTGTAAAACCCTAATTTATGGATTAGATGCTAATTTCATGAATGAAACCATAACACTAACTATATTTTAACTATTCAAAAAATATGTTTTGTGTTTACCCCACCTTTGAGTTAGGAACTTAGGAAGAATAGCGAAGAAAGATACTACATACGCTCATACGAGAGAGAAATTAGACCTCTCTGTTTGTGGGGTCCAATACCAATTCCAAAAGGCACAGAGTAATGCGGAGCACGATTACAAATAATTCATTCTTTCTTTCTTTCTTTTTTTATCACAAGATTACAAATAATTGATTCTTATTTTAACAAGTTATTCATAGTTAGTCAAGCCACTAAGATTTGAAGAATATGTATAGTATTTATCAATATTAGTTAATACTTTAAAGTAATAAATAATTTTTAAGTGTCGGTAACTATTTTGTTTTTTTCGCTAATTACTTTATATTATCAGACCTTAAAAAATATAATTTGTTATATTTTTTTAATTTAAACTCAAATTTTCTTACAACAAGCTTGGTTAAAATATTTTAATACTATTTAAGTGATTCGAAAATTGAGTATAGTATTTTATGTAAAAGATAAGATCATATGTATATCAAATTTATGTAAATGGCTAGCATGTTATCGTTGAACAAAACCTTAAAAAAAACATGTGCTTAATCTCCAACTATTATTGCATTTTATATACTTTTCATTGTTCGGTTTAATTTTTTCAATCGAAAGAATCTAATTTTAAGAAAATCAATAATTTAAACCGAACTAATAAAATTAGATAGATGAATTAAAATGGAAAAAAGTCGACAACAAAAAAGCATAGGGGTCGGGTACACAACTCATTCAAATCTACAATATCAACGTGTCATCTCATGAGTTGGTACATACCCATTGGTTGATTTTATTCTCCTCTTTATTTTCCTTGCATCACTTCATAAAATAAATAAATAAATAAGTATGGAAGCATGACAAACGCGGTTTTTTCAGTTTCTTTTTTTGGTGAAGAACCGGTTAGCAAGATGACATGTTACGATTATGGCTTTTATTTTTGCTTCACATTTTCAACGAGACATGGGGTTCGTACCAAGACAAAATCAAAGCGCATAGCTGAGACGCACGTCATACAGTCATGACTCCAAGTAATTATTATTTTCTAATCAATTTTAATTCATTTAAACTCAACTAAACACCCAATTAATCATTTCCATGTAATTTTAAAAGAAAAGAAAATAAACCATAACATAAGATGATAATTTTTTTTGGACCCAGAGAAGGGAGTGGCTTAAGGTGTGCTCACTTACTCTTCCTACTTTCTTATATACTTTTTGAAAATAGAGTTGGTGATTTGGTGTGATGAGTATCGAGAATCGAATAACGTGGATGATAAATGATGAATTTTTAGAATAAACAGGAAGTATGCAGACCTTAATATTGGGTTCTTTTACGAGGTTAGTTTAAATTGGACGTTGACGGGTTTCAAATTTAAAATATCGCTTCACTACTCTTGACACGTATATTGTTCAATCATTATATCGAATCATAATAACTTAATTACCACAAATAAAATTCAAAAACTTTAAAAAAAAATGTTGGTCTTTTATTTTTGTATATGGTGTAAAGTGTAAAACTAATTAACTTGCATTTATCATGGGTATATAAGAGCTCATGTTGGCGCAATCATTGGCAAAACACATTTAAAACTCGACTAACATTATTAAAGAAGTTCATTCTTGTATCTAATATTAATCCAAGACTCTACGTGTAACCCCTTCTTTGGTTGTTGTTTACTTGTGCTTACCCTCAATCCTCAATGTGTCCCACCTATAACATGATTTGCCCTGAGTTGCAAGAAAACTTCACCTATTATTATTATTATTTTTTTTATTTGTGAGGACTGAATTGAACTCGTCTTGTTCATGGCCCAACTCAGTAATTTTAATATGAGCGCATTAGCAGTTCATTTTAAGCCAATTTTAATATGAGTCAATATCATTTTGAGTGAATTTGAATTCATCTACAATTCTCTTTTTTTCTCTCTAAGTAATGGGTATTATTAATATTACAAAAAAAAAAATCTGATCAGAAGATTTTGTCAGCTCAACTTGAGCTTTCACAATGATGGAAGTTGTTTTGCTGTTTTAGGCTATGGAAAAATCTTATATTTAGAGGGACACAATTTTGTCGCCTTAGATTATTGTTTTTTTTGTGTCGCCAATCTCGTAGCGATAGGTATTTCGATTATATCATTAGTACGAAATGTCTGGATCCTGATCATTGTGAGAAATAGTGGAAGGAAAAGGTGAAATGAACATGTAGGCAACTAAGCAGCTTTATGGGCTTTATTTTTCCAGCCTTGGCCCATTCTCCTCTGTTCTAATCATCTGCCATGTATTGATGAGTGTCCATTCTTTTTGTTCCATTCTTATAGAAGTTGCAATCATGTGTGATTTAAATATAGCTTTTCACCCGCGAGCAGGAAAAAAAGTTTTTGATAAATAAAAAGATTACTGACATACATTCTAGTTCAAGGTTGAAAAATAAGTTAACTTGGATTTCTTTTTTTCTTTCTTGGCAATTATTCACTCGGTATCTTTTTCTTTATTTAGGTCGTGTTTGGAATGAGGTTAAAGGGGTGTTGTATTATTTGAGAAAAACTCGGGATTTTTTTTTTGAAAGCCGGAGATAAGATTCGAATTTGAATCCGAATTTCTATGAATACTTTTGTCATCAATCAGACAACCAATGAGTTGCATGCTCATTGACATATCGGAAGTACGTATCACTCAATACCTATCCATATGAAAAAATATATATATGATAAGTGACTATAATTAAATTATATTTCACTTAATAATTATATAACTTCGAAAAAATTCATGAACTCTTAAAAAAACTTATATAATTCACTTCGTCAAAAATTTCAGTCAAGCTCGGGCCTGACACAACTGATGTATCTAAAAAAAATCTTGTATGTTTTCCAATTTTTAAGATTATAAAGAATTTTTTTTATCAAGATTAAAAAGGCAAACATTTTGTAATTATGCATGTTGGTACGTTTTCCATTTTTTCCAGATTTGGATCTATATATAAAAGGAGGAAAAGAAAATATTATTATTTTTGGTTTCTGTAAGAATAAAAAAAGAAAAAGAGAATGTGGAACCATTGGTAATTTGGTATTGACTCTTGAGGTAATGGAGGATATAAGTTGGGCCTATTAGGCACGCTTCACGACAAGGAGAAAGCCCAACTTCTTCAAACCTGTTTACTCCAAAGTCCAAATCCATTGCATGTGTTTTTCTTATAAGAGCCATATGGCACAAAACCCATCTTGTATGTTTTTCTTTTCTTTTTTGTCATCTGGGTTTCTTGTGAAATGATGAGATTTATGTTAGTACCTTATATTCTTCAATTTGTTGACGCTGTTATAATGAATGAGATTTATGTCATCTGGGTTGCATGGCATGTTTATGGTACAAAAATGGAAGAAGCTTTTTTGTTTCCTTTTTAAGTAGTCTCCTTTGAATTGTTGAGGGTTCACTTTTACTGGAACTAGATGGGGATTTCATGTGAGAATGGTCTTTGATTTTCTGATTTTGCTGCTTAATTGCTCCAATTAAATACCTATGCTTCTCTTATATATCTGAATACGTTGTTTCCCTTTTTGCCAATGTCTGGTCATCCTCTGGAGTGTTAGAGATGAGTTAGTTAGGACTTGGGCATGATGTTGTGTTGATAGCACTAAAATCTGCAAATTTTCTGGCATATATACTACTCCATACACTTTTCTTTTGAAGTTCTGAATTTAGTCATAGTTAAACCTTATGGATGGTCAAAATTAAACAACAGGGGTGGCTGGCTACCTTGAATGGCTAAAAATCATTTTCCTATTCATATATACATGTGCATTAAGCTCTGCTTATCCCACTGTTTAGTAGCTGCAACTTCCTTTTTGTAATAGAATGAATGGTGGAATAACCTTGAACTTGGACATATGGTAAAATATTGGGGGGAATACCCGGTAACGGTTAGTATTCGTTTGAATGCGCGGTAAATAAGGCAAAAGAAAGGACATTGCGCAGCTCAAGAGGGGCTCTTGTGAGTCTGAAAACTATGTGTCTCACTATTAATTCCCCATTAGATACTTTGACCTCCTCCTTCAAAACTGCTCCATAAAGCTTGATCGGTCAGTCCTTAAGTAAGTCAGTATTTAGAAACTGACATTATATAAATTTAGTGGCTTCAAGTAAACAAATTTTTAGTATCTTTCAAGTTAGAGAACTCGAAGATACTGGGAAGCGCGCACAGAAAATAGTCGATTAAGGTCTATCTTGATGCCTTGATGCGAAACTATTGTATATTGGTTAACTCTTCCACATTGTTATGCTGATTAAAAAAAAACATGGTGTTCAGAGATGACTCAGAGCTACTCAAACCTCTTGCTGGCAAGTTTCATAAACAGTGTTTAGTTTTTCCTGTCACTAGGCTTCTGACATTTTAATAATGCTTTTCTTCCTAATTGGATGCAAGTGAAAGTTAAGTACAGGTTCATTCTTTAGATATGAGAAAGATATTACCACCACCGATCTGACAGAGTAATTAGTTGTTTTTTGGCTTCTCATTCTACTCCTTTTCCTTCGTGATTTATTCTGTTGATATTCCGTGCATATGTCTAATCTCCTTATATATGCACGGAAGATCAAGAATAGTAGCTGCTCAAGACCATATATTGCAATGTAGTTTGATAAACAAGTAAATGCCTCTTAGCAACTTTTTGAAGCTGCCCCATTTCAACTCTTATCTCGAATGTTTGAACTTTAAAGTGGTAACAGAACTTTAATGTTTGAACTCTAAAAATTGCTTCGTAATAGAGATTTGTGGATCTAGCTATGACTTCTTGAAACTGCAGTGATTTCCTGTGAGACTTCAGAAACTGAACTGTCAGTTTAGGAAATGTGTCAGGACATATACATAATGGTGAAAGATTTACAGGGTTCTTGCCGATTTTTCCTACGGAAAACGTACGTCGATACGGGTTCTGCTAATTTCTGTCATCTGCATGTGCTCATTTAAGCCAACTAACCTTCCCTGCCAAAGGGAAAGCTCATTTGGGATGCAAGTACTTGGAGATGGGGTACTTCTTGTCTACTTTTGAAGAGCAAAACTATCTATCAGATGACAATTCCTTGTGGGGGGTCGACAAGAGCACTGTTCGAGATCTCAACACGTTTTTATGTTTAGAGGTATAGTTGAAAGCTTCTTTCACATGTTTTATGGATTTGCTATTCTGCACATTCAAGTACTTTCTTCTTCCCATTATTGTTTTTTTACCTCTTGGTGCAAACTTGGTCATATATAATCCTAGTGAAATGGACTTAAGACTTTGGTTGCTGGCTTTTCTCCCTTGAAAATATCCAGGACAGCTCATTTACTTACTTTGATTTGACCGAGAATTGATGACTACACTCTTTCTTTTTTGATCTCTACGAATGTTTAGGTCGGCCATGTTTTTTCTTATGATAGTTTGTGTCAATAGCGTGTATATATAACAGCAGCTAAGTACATGGTTATTCAAGGAGGCCAGTACTTCTAATTTTCTATTTTATGATCTTTTGTCGTGACGGTATTTCTATTAAAAATAGCATTGTGACGAGATGACATGCTCCGAAATCACACCATGCTATGTGACGAGAAGTCTATCTTCAAGTTCTTCAAGTTTCAGCTTCTTAACTCAAGTTCGGACACCCAGCACCTTTCAAATCAAACGATGTTGATGTTGAACACAATTGTCAAAACTGTGAAAGAAAAGAGCCCGACAATGTGGGGGCAATCTTTTGACCTGGAGGTATCAATTATTAACTGTAGCAGTAGTAGTGTAGTACTGTAGTTTTGCTTTACATGGATTATATAATTAATCCTTTTTTTCTTTCAATTAGCATCTTAATGAACATGAATGATTTCTGCTCGCTCGCCTTAATTTCTTTTAAACATGTGATCAAATCCTCCTTACATAACAATGTAAAACACTTAAACACACGTATTAATTGTGCAATAAACATGCACTTAGTCTTTTAGTTGTCCAAATAGTTCACCCCTCTACATTCATGACAAGACATCGTACCAAGAAGGCAAAATCATTAGCCTTTTGGCTTTTATCATACTAATTAAGAAAAAGTACATTTTACCATTTCCCCCACCACTCTTTGTATATAAATACCAGCTCTCATACTTGCTATATTCTTATTTATTTTTTGCGGCACCTACCATGCAAAGACTTCCAATTGTCCAAATGGGTTGGCTGCAATCCCTCTTCTCCCCATTCAAGAAGCTGCGGTTTGGCAGGCATTCAACTCAAAAAACCAGTAAGTACAATATTCCTTAATTAATTACTCTTTAATTTATCCATCACCATATTCTTCGTTGCCAATATTTTAATTCAGATATTCAAATTCATGTCGACGTTGAGGAAACTAACTTTCTATATATAAATATATGTGCTACTTAATTTTTCTTTTCTTCCTCTTTTAATTATTTTGTAGGTAGAAGTAGAGATATGCAGATTTTGTACGAGGATGTGAAATCCTGCCCTTCTGAAGATGTGCATGTTCTATGGTCCATTTTGGTAGACTCTCAATATTCCACCAATTCAATACCAATCACTTGAAGGATTAATATAGAATTAGTGACAGAGTTCTTGATTTGCACATACTTTTACACCTTTCCTTTCCTTTCTTTCTTCTTTTCTTTTCTTTTCCTGTTGCTGTTCCCTTCTTCTTCCAGCTTAATGCATCTAATGTATGTTGTTAATGCAAGCAGCACATCAGAACACTTTTTTTCTTTTCCTTTTTGTAATAACAATTAATTTAGAGGGTTTATTAATTAATTAAAGTGACATTGCTAAATATCTATAAATGAGATTGAGAAAAAAAAAACTATCATAGTTTGAGATTGTAGGCGGCCATGCATGCTTGAACGAAGTTAATTTTATATCGGACTGATAGTAAAGATCTAAAGAGATCGAATTTTTTTCTTTTCAGATTATAAGCCATATGAGCGTAATTAAGTACCGGTGGCATGTGTGAATTTCATTGCCTTTTGGTTGTTAATTTTTTATATCAATATAATGTGTGATTTTAGTTTGTACACCCGAATTTATAAAATGTGATAATTTTAATTTTTTATTAAAAAAAGGTCAAAAAAGAGAGAATATGATGATATTTTATTGATAAATCTAGTCAAATGTGGTCACCAATGAATGATTTTGAGGTGTGAAAATTCACAGATCTACAAAGCGATCCAATTATTGGGCTTTATGGTCCCAAACCGACACTTACATAATGATAATATTGAGAAATTACTATATTTTCTTCAACACGTGTAACCTGTCGGGTGCAAGCACTGTTTTATGCGGAAATTTAAAAATATTTTTGACGTAAAGTACTGTTAGAAAATTTCAACAATGTACGCAAAATTCACCAAAACTATATCCATATTAATTAATTTTCATCGTATTCAATTCATATACGTACGACACTATCATTTATTTTATATTAGGTTATACATCTTTATATCTACACCATTAAATATTAATATCCCCATTAATGGAAAAAAAAACTATCAAATTTTACTATCTGTTGGATATCTAAAGTGAAAGACATGGAAGGAGATGCAACGTGTAGCTGGTGTTGTGATTTGTGAACTTTGAATTAGCGATAGGATTGAGAACTTAGGGTTGTACATACAATTGTGTGGTCTTTTAACATTTCAAAGATTTTTAAAATTTTTAAAATTTTTGTGGTCAGAATTTTACATTTTAATTAGGTAACAAAATAAAGATATAAAGATATATTGTTAATTAACATATTATAAGGATGTGTTGGTTTTGGAGATTTTCATCCCTCCACCAAACCCTTCGTCTATTTCTCCTTGCTCTCCATCGCCAACCAGTATCAAAGTGAAGTAAGGGAATGTGGTTGGTGAAAATATAGGTAGAAGGATGTATCCTCAGCTCCCAGAACGGGAGCAAAATGTTGAGTACGGTAGGGAAATTAGTAAATTTTGCCAATATCACATCAATTGGGGAAAAGTTAAAAATTTGGTTTTCAGAAACAATGAAAGGATCAAGATAATAATGCACTAACTTACCGTTTTCTAAAGAGAATCGATAAGACTGACTCAATTATCTGAATCGATATTCTAGGACCGCTAATGGTGATAGTGGAGGAGGATTTGGGTTAGGGTTAGGGTTAGGCTGGAAGATTAGGGTTAGGGTCCATTGGCAGGGATGACGAATGAAAATTATTGAAACTTAAGAGAATTATCTACCTACTTAATTCCATTTTTGTGCTCCAAGGATAAATTAATTAAGGAAATATTAACTACCTGCCAGCTGGTATATGAGTGTTATATTTTTTTACTTTTTTTTACTTATATATGAGAGAGATTGAATAGAGCGGTTCAAGGAAGTTCAAATAGGATCAAGGTTGTTTTTTTTATTAATTAAATATTTACGTTAGGTAGAGAGAATTATATTAAGCCAACTTTAAAATTAGAGTATTAAAATTACTAAATATGAAGTTTGATTTGACTCAATTATAAATAAAAAAAATGTTATTTAAATATTTGGTACAAACATCATGTGAGTTGTAGTTTTATATTTTTATTTTTATGGAGCAGCTGGGAGAGTAGGAATTTGGTTGAGTTATATAAATTGCACCTGTGAGGAACGTGGGTGACATTTTTCAAGAGATGGGCCGAGTATTGTAGGCTTATGAGGTCCGTGATGAGTTTGTGGGCTGCGTAGTTGATGGGCTAAAAAAAACTAGAGCTACCACCCTTGAATTGCACGTGGGAGATCAATTGAATCACTTCCACTGGTGTGGGCCAAATACCCATGAGCTTTATCATAGATTTGGATGCTTCTTCTGATGACCCTTTTGCTTACCCAAAAGTTGAGTCGTGGAAGCTCAACGGAGCAGCAAGTGATTGTTGCTCGTGGGATGGAGTAGAGTGCGACCACCTCACCGGTAATGTGATCGGTCTTTACCTCAGCAGCAGCTGTCTTTATGGTTCCATCAACTCTAGCAGTAGCCTGTTCCGTCTTGTTCATCTGCGTAAGCTTAACTTGGCCTTCAATCATTTTAATTACTCGCACATACCACCTGTTGTTGGCCTCCTTTCAAAGCTAGTGTATTTGAACATGTCAGATTCTTTCCTTTCTGGCCCAATTCCATCCAAGCTTTCAGTCTTGTCAAGCTTGTCTTCTCTTGATTTGTCTTTGAACTATTACTTGTCCCTTGATTCATCTGATTTTAGACGCCTCGTCAACAACTTAACCCGCCTAGAGATCCTCGCTCTTTCTCAGGTGGAAATATCTTCCACAGTGCCTGCTATCTTGGCAAATTCCTCCTCTCTGTCATCCCTTCGTTTGGGAAGTTGTGGATTATATGGTGTGTTTCCTGTTGAGATTTTTCATTTGCCCAAATTGGAGGTTATTCGTTTGGGTTTTAACAAAAATCTTAAAGGTCATTTGCTTGAATTTCACTCAACTAACCCACTTAGAATATTGACACTAGCATCCACCAGTTTCTCCGGTGAAATTCCAGAATCTATTGGAATCCTAGATTCCCTGACTCGCTTGGATCTTGATGATTGTGTTTTTTTGGGAAGTTAAAGTCCTCTCTAGGATACCTTTCACACAACACCTTTGATCCTCAACACACTTCATCCTTGTCATGGGTTGCCAGGTTGACCAAACTCGTGGCATTAAGCTTTGAAAAAATAAATTTATATGGTGAATTTCCTACTTAGATTTTTCATTTGCCCAAACTAGAGTTTCTTGTTTTGGATTTTAACGAAAATCTAAATGGTCATTTGCCTGAATTTTACTCAATTAGTCCACTTAGGGCCTGTTTGGCGTTCCGGTTCTGGTCCGAAAAGTGCTATGGGCAAAAATGCTGTGGGAAAAACACTTTTGCGCAAAACAGTATGTTGTTTGGTAAATATTTCTTAAAAGTGTTGTGGGAAACGAGAAGTTATTTTTGGTGTTTGGTAAACATTTTTTAAAAGTGTGTTAGAGTATAAAACTCATTTCTAAAAAATTCATAAAAATAGGAAAAATGGATCTAGAATTACTTATCTTGAGATAAAAATTATATTGTGGTAATTTTTAATTTATTTTGTTCATCCTATAGAGTAAGAAAATTGAATTTGTTTGAAAAAGAAAAAGAAAAAGAGAGAGGGTGCAAACCCAGCTTTGCCCAAAGCTGCGTTTGCCACTAGAGCAATTTGCTCCTGCTGGCGTTCCAAGGAATTCCTTGGTTTGTTCAACCCAGCTTTCCAAAAAGCTGGGTTTAGAAGGTGGTAGCCAAACACCTTCTTTGGCTTTTGGGTTGGGAAAAGCTGCGTTCCCAACCCAACCTTGAACCCCAAACACCCTGTTAGAATATTGAGTATAGCACACACCAGCTTCTCCGGTGAAATTCCAGAGTCTATTGGAAACCTCAATTCCTTGACTTACTTGGATCTTCACCATTGTATTTTTTTCTAGGAAGTTAAAATCCTCTCTTGGAAATCTCACTAAACTCTTTAATTTATACCTTCAAAACAACGCATTTGATCGTCAACACATAGGGTTGGCAATGGAGCGGGTATGGAGCGGGTAAGGCATTATCCATACCCGCATCCGCACCCGCGCGGAGCTGGTAAGAGAAGACAAATTGTACCCGCGGATACCCGCAAATTTCTTAAAATTTAAATTTTCAAGTAATAGATTGAAAATCTTTCAATTTCATAACGCAAAAATGGTTTGTATTTTTTGCGGGTATTATGGATACTCGCATTTTGCGGGTATTTAGTGCGGGTATTGGAGCAGGTAAGCACTATCCATACCCGCATCCATACCCGCACTTTGCGGGTGTGGGTAAATCCATAACCGCAAAATACCCACAAACTGCGGGTAATACCCACCCAAAATTGCGGGTATCCGGCGGATATCCATGTCCGCGGGCGGAAATTGCCAACCCTATCAACACACTTCATCCTTATCCTAGGTTGCCAGGTTGACCAAACTCGTGAACTTTATATGGTGAATTTCCTTCTTTGTTTGCTAATTTGACCCAACTTTCTTATTTGAGCCTAAGGAACAATCAATTGACAGGTCCATTTCCCACCTCTCTTATCAACCTTACCGACTTAACTTAGCTTAAGCTCTATGGCAATAGATTACAATGTTCAATCCCTAAGTCCATCTCTCAACTAAGGAATCTTGAATATCTTAGCCTGGATAGAAATAGTTTCAGTGGCATGCTGGAGTGGGATATATTTCTTAAGCTTGAGAAATTGCAGTACATTTATCTGTCGTATAACAACTTAACTTTGGTTATTAACACCAGTTCAAACAACACTTTCCAAAAGTTTCGTGGTATAGGATTTGCGGATTGCAAGTTGGATGTGTTTCCAGACTTTCTACGCTACCAAGACAAGTAGGAGATGTTGGACTTATCAATGAATAGTATTGTCGGCCAAATACCCAAATGGTTGTGGAACACCAGTACAGATAGTTTACAGTTTATAGACCTCTCTTCAAACTTTCTCACCGGATTTGACGCACACCCAATTGTGTTCCCTTGGGTTAAAGCAATTGAAATTTTTCTGAATGATAACATGCTGCAATCATCACCTCCACTTCCTCCAGCGTCAATTGAAAATTATTATGTTAGCGGCAACAAACTGACTGGAGAAATACCTTTGTCGTTCTGCAATCTGACCTCACTTTATGTCCTGTATATGGCAGACAACCAACTAAGTGGCAAACTTCCTTCATGCTTGGGCAATTTCAGTACCAATCTGGAGTCCCTAAACCTGGGAACAAATAATTTCTATGGCAAAATTCCTCTAACATTATCAAGTGGGAGCAACTTGAGAATAATCCAATTAGGTTACAACCAACTCCAAGGGGAAGTGCCTCCATCACTGTCCAACTGCACCATGCTGGAGTTCCTAGATATTGGAAACAATCAGATCCGCGATATTTTCCCGTCCTGACTAGGACCACTTCCAAATCTAAAGGTTCTCATTTTGAGGTCAAACCAGTTCCATGGTGTACTAACGGATACGACAACAGAGTTTGATTTTCAAAAGTTGAGCATTATTGACCTGTCGAGAAACAATTTTACTGGTCAATTGCCAACGCAATATTTCTTCAATTGGGTAGCAATGAAGGCGGTTGATGAAGACCAATTGACATATATGGCAGCAACTAGGTGGGATTACCAGAGAACGAATATTGTTGCTTACGACACTTTGTACTCAATGTTGATTACTAGCAAAGGCACTGAGCGAGAATATCAAGAAATCTTGGACAACTTCGTTGCGGTTGATCTTTCATGTAACAGATTTGAGGGAGACATTCCAGGAGCCATAGGCAGCCTGCAAGGTCTTCGTCTGCTAAACCTTTCCCACAACAATCTCAGTGGTGACATTCCATCAACCTTAGCGAACCTCACACGTCTTGAATCCTTGGACCTTTCTCAGAACAAACTCTCAGGAGCGATTCCTCAGCAACTGGCGCAACTTAATTTCCTTGCAGTCTTCAATGTGTCACACAACCTTCTTGCAGGGCCTATACCTCAAGGTAACTGACGCAACTTAATTTCCTTGCATGTCTTCAATGTGTCACACAACCTTCTTATAGGGCATATACCTCAAGGCGAGCAATTTAACACTTTCCAAAATGATTCATACCAGGAGAACTTGGGGTTGTGCGGGAATCCTTTATCAAAGAAATGCGGAAATTCGGAGGCTCCGCCAAGACTCCCTCCGGATCTTGACGACGAAGACGACTCGAGCTCTCAGTTAGGATTTGGTTGGGAACCCTTTGCCATAGGATACGCGAGTGGACTAGTATTTGGACTAGTGATTGGGTATTTATCATATTTTCGTATAAAAAAAGATAGGGACAAAAGTAGAGATCAGTATATGAAAGAAGTAAACATTAGGGATCTTAAATAATTTTTGTAAACAACGTGGACGTATATGATGCGTGAAACCATCAGATTTTCGTATTATCAATGTAACAAAAGTATTCATTATCTCTTTTTCTCTCGTTTGTCAACAATTTAATGCAAAGCTTACCTAGCTACCTCTATACCTATGAGCAATCATAACATGTGGCTGAACCCAAGCACCTCTTGTCTGCTTTGCTCTCTCCTCTCATCAAATCATACATTAAATGAAGCCATTACCATATTTATTTACGTTTTTACTACATTGCCCTTTGAACTAAGTTTGGTTTGCTTGTTAAACGTCTTGTCAGACGGTGGGAAATGTGGGAAAGGCAATTGCAAGGTGATAACACCTCTGCCACTCGCCTGACACCTTTACCTTCTCTCCTTCTCAAGATGCTGTGTTTGGATTTTTTTAATCCAAAAAAATATGTTTCCAAGCCTTGGCCCACAGACAACACTGGCACAAAGCCAGTCTTTCCACAGCATATACACAGTTGCCTAAAACTGTGTGATATGTCTCCCAACGTCTATTAAATTTAGACGGAGGGAGTATCAGTCTATCACCACCCAATCCATTCCATTTAAGCTCACCTTTTTTTTTTTACCAGACTAATACCAACTTTTCTTTTCCTTGTCTTTCCCCTAATGGTATGGTAAAAGGTAAAAGAAGAAGCTGGTAAGTGTAGTACTCGGAGTACTTTTTATGACCAGTTTTGACGTGATGTCTACTGCTTTCTCATTTTTACCAGACGACCTCATCACCACTGTATTAGTCAGCTCTCACGTTACACGAGTCATTTTTACCAGATGACCTCATCACCATATAGAACCATAACACAATTCTAGTTTTGTTGAATTTTGTCAACAATGGCTCCCTCATACCTACTGTCAATCTGAAAACCATACGATTCAATTAAACTCCAAAAATAAAAACCCTTCTTCGCCTCCTTGTTACTCAACTTACTCTATTTATGTCCCCCTTCCCCCCTCCTCCTCCCCTCCCCCTTAGAAACAAGATGGATTACACCGAAGGTCGATTGGTAGAAGTAAACAGAGAGAAAGGCGTCTGGTACTCCGCCTCCATCATAAAGTACCCGTCAAAATCTTCTTCCAAGAGGAGGAAAAAGGCTGTTGTTGAGTTCAGGACCCTTTATGGTGATGATGGCTTGCTTTTGAGGGAAGAAGTTGATCCTACTATCATACGACCTCTGCCTCTTAGTGACTACTCAGCTAATGGGGTTTTCAAAGAGAACGATATTGTTGACGCTAAGTATAAAGCTGGATGGTGGGCTGGTGTAGTGAAGATTCTTCTTCCAGGTAGTAGATACATAATCTACTTTGAAATTCTTTGTGATGTTATTGACTTTGATGCCCAAGAGTTGCGCTTGCATTGGGTTTGGGCTAATGGAATTTGGAACACACCTAATTTGCCGGTATGCCCATCTAACTTTCATTGCCAAATACCCAAATGGTTGTGGAACACCAGTACAAATAGTTTACAGTTTATAGACCTCTCTTCAAACTTTCTTACCGGATTTGACGCACACCCAATTGTGTTCCCTTGGGTTAAAACAATTGAAATTTTTTTGAATGATAACATGCTGCAATCATCACCTCCACTTCCTCCAGCGTCAATTGAAAATTATTATGTTAGCGACAACAAACTGACTGGAGAAATACCTCTGTCGTTCTGCAATCTGACCTCACTTTATGTCCTGCATATGGCAGACAACCAACTAAGTGGCAAACTTCCTTCATGCTTGGGCAATTTCAGTACCAATCTGGAGTCCCTAAACCTGGGAACAAATAATTTCTATGGCAAAATTCCTCTAACATTATCAAGTGGGAGCAACTTGAGAATAATCCAATTAGGTTACAACCAACTCCAAGGGGAAGTGCCTCCATCACTGTCCAACTGCACCATGCTGGAGTTCCTAGATATTGGAAACAATCAGATCTGCGATGTTTTCCCGTCCTGGCTAGGACCACTTCCAAATCTAAAGGTTCTCATTTTAAGGTCAAACCAGTTCCATGGTGTACTAACGGATACGACAACAGAGTTTGATTTTCAAAAGTTGAGCATTATTGACCTGTCGAGAAACAATTTTACTGGTCAAATTGCCAACGCAATATTTCTTCAATTGGGTAGCAATGAAGGCGGTTGATGAAGACCAATTGACATATATGGCAACAACTAGGTGGGATTACCAGATAACGAATATTGTTGTTTACGACACTTTGTACTCAATGTTGATTACTAGCAAAGGTACTGAGCGAGAATATGAAGAAATCTTGGACAACTTCATCTTTCATGTAACAGATTTGAGGGAGACATTCCAGGAGTCATAGGCAGCCTGCAAGGTCTTCGTCTGCTAAACCTTTCCCACAACAATCTCAGTGGTGACATTCCATCAACCTTAGCGAACCTCACACGTCTTGAATCCTTGGACCTTTCTCAGAACAAACTCTCAAGAGCGATTCCTCAGCAACTGGCGCAACTTAATTTCCTTGCAGTCTTCAACGTGTCACACAACCTTCTTGCAGGGCCTATACCTCAAGGTAACTGGCGCAACTTAATTTCCTTGCAGTCTTTAATGTGTCACACAACCTTCTTGCAGGGCCTATACCTCAAGGTGAGCAATTTAACACTTTCCAAAATGATTCATACCAGGAGAACTTGGGGTTGTGCGGGAATCCTTTGTCAAAGAAATGCGGAAATTCGGAGGCTCTGCCAAGACTCCCTCCAGATCTTGACGACGAAGACGACTCGAGCTCTTAGTTAGGATTTGGTTGGGAACCCGTTGCCATAGGATACGCGAGTGGACTAGTATTTGGACTAGTGATTGGGTACATTGTGGTGACAAGGCACTTTGAATGGTTTGCTAGGGTTTTGAGGGTGAGAGTAAAAAGAACTAGGAGAGCAAGAAATAGGAGGGGCAGGAACTGTGTTTTATGAGGGTAACATGATTATTTTTTGCATTTTATGTTGAAAGTGTAATCTCTTTTTTAAGTTTGTGGCTAATTAATTGTCTACAAAGAAAGCCTGCACTGAATTTACAAATCCATTGGCAGCTGCTATTTTCAACAATAGCCAGCAGCAAATCTACTAACAAATTTACAAGTTCTTGTTTCTTGCTTATATTTTTCTTTCCGGAATCTTTAGATTTCATAAAAAAATCTTCATGAAATCAACCAATAGAGCCTGGCATTTTGAACCAGAAACAAAATTTCTGCCCGTCACTGCATTACGGGAACATCTACAGACTACAGTTGAAAACGCAAGACTTAGGGTCTGTTTGGCGTTCCGGTTCTGTGGGAAAATGACTTCTGGGAAACGGAGTGTGCTGTTTGGTAAAAAAATTTAAAAGTGTTGTGAGATAGCTGAGGTGTTTGGTAAAACAGTTGAAATGAAAACGTTGGAGTATAAAATCCATTTTTAAAAAATTAATAAAAATAGAAAAAAGTGGATCTAGAATTACTTATCTTGAGATAGAGATTATATTGTGATAGTTTTTAATTTATTTTGTTCATTATATAGAGTAATAAAATTAAATTAGAATGAAAAAAAAAAAGATGAGAGAGAGAGCCAAAATGGAGGACCATTTGGCTGCTGGAGCAATTTGCTCCAGCCTGTGCAGCATCATTTCCTTGCTTTGCAAACTGGGCTTCTTGAAAAGCCCAGTTTGCAATAGTGTTACCAAACACCAATTCTCAAGTTTTCAGTGGCGTAATCATGGTTCTGCCACAGAACCATGACGCCAAACGACCACTTAATGAAGCACAGACATCTAACACAATATGTACACCGCGATGCAAGAAAATGAAAAATCAATGGACACCAACAACCCCACCACAGTAAAATATAATATATATTTGATATAAATATATATTATATAAAAATTATAATTCACAATAATAATAAAAATTACAACTATATTTTTAAAATAATACAACTGAAATGTCAATTTCAAATTAAGTTTAGTCTTTAGCAACTATAATGTACGCTAAACATCTCTTTGAAATCAATAATTGTTTAGAATTATGACAAAAAACCAAGACATAAGAGGCTATGAGTGAAACACGTATCGTGTGAGTGTCCGTCGAATGTTGGTGTTGGAAACAAGTCTGACATTGACACGGCTTAAAAAATGAAGTGTGTGTGCTTTAAGGACACAACTTGAGACAAATTTAAATAAAAATCGTGTCTAGTGAACTGAAATTTGAGTCTGGTCTGAGCCTGATAGGTTTAGGTTCGAGATCAGATTTGAATCTTTACCTTAAAATTTGACTCGATTATAATCTCAAACTCGAATTTAAATAAAATGTATTAATCAATTTTTAAATGAAAATATAATATATTTTACACATTTAATATAGTAATCAAAGGTTGGTGGTGGTTCGAGAACTAACTTGTTCATGCTTTATAGAAAATACAAGCTTATTGACAAGCTCTTTATTCGGTTCAAGAGATTAAAACTCACAAATTGAAAACGAGCCTCCATGAGAATAAAATATTATTGTGGAATTGTACTTTAATTTGCCGATAGTCTAGTACTAAACATAATCTTTTTTATCAACTGTGTTCCAACTCCACCGATGTAAATACTAAATATAATTTTTAAGGAACAAAAACTTTTGGAGTGTCCAAATCCTAAGAATAACTCTTGAAGTTGGCAAAAAAATCTTAAACTCTGATAAAAAGTTAGATTCATTAATCATTCTATCGGTAATGGTGAAGATATATTTATTTGGTGGAATAATATCTTTCAAGTCATTTGCTAGATAAATATAGTCATAGAATTATTTATGATGCAAAATTCCGTCCTAAGGTAAAAGTTTCTAGTGTATTGATAACGGATATTGAAAATGATATCATGTTAGATGGAGATTTAAGCTGCAATGTGTTGCAAGATCTATCCTATTTATGATCAAAGAGATTCAATTATTTGGAAATTTCTTCTAGGGAAAGCTTTAATACTTCAAGTGCATATAGTGCTTTAAGACCATCAGCAACAGGGGTTTAAGTGGGGAACAATTGGGCTGCAAATGAAGAGATGATGGTGCAGCAGGGGGAGCAAAAGCCACGAGGGAAAGTTCGGGGACTAAAATTTGGTCCCGGACTAAACTGACAGTGGGACTGATGGGTGCCGAAACCAACAAAAATAAATCATACAGTTTACCATGCACAATTAACTAAAATTGTAGCAAGTGGTAAAAGGATCGAACCACAGAGATTTCACGACTAAATTGCTTTCTATTGAATAACCAAGAATTGTAACGTAACAGTGGTAAATACCAATATTGGGAGTTTTGTATGCAATTAATTTAAACAATTAAAAGAAGCAAGACAGTAAACAGATAAAGATTGATTGAATTCAAGTGACAAGCAATTCCCGGTAAAGACTCTGATCAAACTATAATTCATTCAGTTGATCATTGACACAAATATTTTCAAAACCAATTTGCGTAGAAAGGCTATAGAAACCAGAGACTCTCTAGATTTCCTGCTCTCCACCTATTCAAAATTAACAAAGAGACTCTATTGAAAATTCCTAATCGCCCTAACAATTCTAAGAGACTCTCTATAGAATTTAATTAAGTGATTGACGATTGCACAGGGAGAGACCTTTCACAAACCTAGGAGAGAGACACTCTACTCCTATAAGTAAGATTATATTCTCTTTCTAATCAACTAGCAAATCAATTAGTTGCCTTCATATTCATGATAACATGGACTCCATAATTATCAAGAACGACTGTAACTAAACATATTTAATTCTAAATTGATCAAGTTTAAAACAAACATGAATAGTTTTGACCCTAAATCAAAGAGAATAGAAATACGAAAATCAGAATTTAATAAACACAAATTTGATCTCACAAAGGAAGAATCATGGCTCAATGGCCTTTACCAGGAATCTAATAATTTAGCTACTACACGACATAATTAATTCAAACAAATAATATGCATGAATTAATTAATTGTGGCGAAAGGAAGAAGAAAATAATATATTGAAAAATATCTAATTCCAAAACAGTAGCCGAATGTGTGCAGAAGAGAAGATGATTTTTTTTCTGCTGTCCAAAAAGGTTTTTAAACAAAACCTATTCCAACTACAATCCTACAAAAAAGGATTTTCTAAATTTGAAATTGTTTTTAAATATCCTAGTCAAGGAATTCTATTGTATCTTTATTTTAATTACAATGGTAGAAGCTGCAGGTGGCAGCGACTCAATGCAGCAACATCTCCAACGGGCCTAAGCCCATTTTCTTCAAAGAGCAGCAACACTTGTTCAAGTTTCAGGAAGACAAATGGCTGTCTCTATTCACTTCCATTCCTTAGCTGCAAATTGCCATTTCCAGGTCCTTTTCTTCCATCAGACTTCAGCATCTACGATATGCAAAAATGGGACAACAGTATCACTAGCAGTAGCAATAACCATCCAAATAAGTTAGATTGAACGCATAAAAACAAGGATAAATGCATTCAATCAGGGACCCCCACTGTCAGTTGTTTTATAAAACAAAAATAAAAAATCAGCCAATGGCAGCGCGCCACGCGCGCTGCCATTGGCTGACTCTTTTTGTTTTTTTTTCCCACTCATTTTTTAAATCGATTTTTTTTAATAAATACTGAAAATAATTTTATAAAAAATATACCATTATTTTTAATTTTTTGAGATCTATAAATTGAGATTAGGTTTGTATTATTTGGACACTAAAAAAAATTCGATATTTTTTACATTTTTTTTCTTTTTTAAATGCTTCTTTTCGTAATAATTACTCAAAATAATTTTATACCATTATTTTTACACTTATTTTTAATTTTTTGAGATCTATAAATTTGGACACTAAAAAAACCAGAATTTTTTACACTTGTTTTTCATTTTCTTCTTTTTTAAATGATTTTTTTCATAATAATTACTCAAAATTTGGACACTAAAAAAATTATTTCTCACGTTTACCAGTTTATTTTGTGTGTTTCTCAAGTTTACGAGTTTATTTTGTGTGTATTTTCTTGTTCGTTTGCAATAATCTAAATCGATGTTTGATTTATTGAGTGATAAATAATATCGTGTGTTACTCTTAAAAAATATTATATTATTTATTTTATTAAAAAAGTATAGATTTTTTGAAATCTGAAAAAAAATTATGAAATTTAATTAATTTATATTATAAAAATATTATTTATTATTTATTATATTATAAAAAGTAATTATTATAGTAATTATAAATTTAATAAGAAAAGAAATGAAAAATATGGTGGGGTATATGATAAATGATGTGGAAGGGAGAGAAAGTTTTTAACACCTTGAATAATCCCCTGTTGTGAGCGCGTGAGTATTAAATGCTTTTTGGTTGGGTGCTAAGCTGATGTGACAGTGAGAGAAAGTGAATAACACCTTAAAATTTAATCCCCCTGGTGTGGATAGTCTAAGAAGTAAGCATACTAGTTGATTGATTGGTATAAAGTTGTTTGGGGTAATAGTCTCATACCTAGACATAGTTTTATTTCTCGGGTGGCTATATTGAATAGGTTGCCTAATAAGGATAGGATGGTTTGATGGAGTATTCAAGTTGATGCAAAAACCACCTATATCTATGAGTAGATTCAAGAATGTTTCTAAAGTATGCAATGTATTTGTACTAACTGGGGCATTACATTTGCTTAATGTTGTCCTTTTGATGTATTTTTGCAAGTGAAATTTTGATCCCTATTTGTTATTATATGAAATTTTGTTCACTTTTTAGAAGAAAAAAAAATGAAAAAAATAATTATTTTGACAAATGCATAACTTTTAACAAACTTTATGAGAGAAAGGAAGAAAACAAAAACTCTTAACTGAAATAAGCGTATGCTAAAAATGTAGAAGTAAACGTGGTCAATCCTCTTCCATGGGGGGAGAATAGATAAGGGAAATGGATCACTTAAAAAGCACCATTACTATAAATTACTTAAACCCATCAACCTCTCCTTCTTCTCCGTGTTATAGTTCCTTCCTCCCATCAAAATTTTGTTGGTTGCGCCATTATCTATTGTGCTGATGATAGTGGCAAACCCACCAACATAAAAAAATAGCAGTAAAAAAAAAGAAAAATTTGGGTCTGCCGGTCCAAAGTCCAACCGCAAAACCCTCCAAAAACACAGCACACCACTTCGCAAAAAGAATCTTCATGAACCAACATTAGCCTAACACACCCGCTTCAGCATCTTCTCCCCAACACCAAACTAAAGATGCCATCTTTATTTTAAAGAAACAGTCTTTGTCATTTTACCTTAAAAAACTTCTTTTTAGCTAAATTTGGTCCAACACTTCGTTAAACTACACACTCTAAACACCGCCCACTCTCCCCAATCCTTCCCACCTTGTTTTCTGGCTCTTCCATTGGCAATACCTGTGCTTTCTCATTGAAGAGATAAGAGAAGGAGGGGTGTTGGAAATTTTGGGCCCTTGAGTTTTGTGTGTGTGAGTGAAGAGTATGGCTTCTTTGATTCTTCTTCCTCCTAATTCTGTTATTGGGACAAGAAGATGGGTGCCGCCCGGATTGCTGTTGGGGTCTGGTGGAGGAAGGGCAGTTGTGCAGGCTGGGAGGAGTAAGCAAAGGTTGCTGGGTGTTCGTTCTGCTCTAGACTCGTTGGAAACTAAGGTGTCTGATATGAGTGTTAATGGTAATTCTTTACTCACCATACTGTTATCTGGTTCAATTCTATCATTTCTTCTTGCAGCCTTGATTTTGTACTTTCTCCATAATATGCGGGTGTTTTTGTTCTTCCTTATTCTGTGCATTTTTTGAACTTTTGGTAGCTAATTTAAAGTTGTACTCTGAGTTGTGTTCAACTTATATGCATCTTGATAGAATTGGGGAAAGAGGGTCTTTGCATCGGCGGGGTTTTAAGTTAAAACTCTGAGTTTTAAACGATAAGAAGCCACTGTCTCTATCTTCAATGGAACTTGGTCCAATGAATTAGATAATGGTTCCTCATAGATCCCAGAATGCACAAAAATTGAACTACTTACATGGTTGTATCATGCAAAAAGTATAATTATTGGCTATTCTTTATTCTGCTAATGATGTTAGAAAGAACTCCTTTTGGATTTTGTTTTGTTTGATTTCATTTTAATAAGATGAGCATGGAATTTGATGTGGGAATATCTAAGAAGTGACATCACTCTTGTTTCTCACTTACATTGAATTATATACTTGCCAGCACCAAAAGGGCTGTTTCCACCAGAACCTGAACATTACAGGGGACCTAAGTTGAAGGTGGCTATAATTGGCGCTGGGCTGGCGGGGATGTCCACTGCAGTGGAGCTACTGGACCAAGGCCATGAGGTGCTTACTTTTCTAGTTTCTTATTACATTTAAGGCTGCTAATTTGTTGTCTTCGGTACTTCAAGATCTGAATATCTTTACCCAATTATAACTACAGAAGATTGTAAATTTGAACCGCAAATGTTTGAAATGACTTACCATGGTCAGCTTTCAGCTACACTGAGTTCTTAAGAGCAAACACTATCTATTCAGAAGTTGACTTGGCTAGTGGTTGCATTTGAAGATGGATATTGTCATTAATTCTTTTGTTTATCTCAGGTGGATATATACGATTCAAAATCTTTCATTGGCGGTAAAGTGGGGTCATTTGTTGATAGACGTGGAAACCACATTGAAATGGGACTTCATGTTTTCTTTGGATGCTACAATAATCTTTTTCGTCTGATGAAGAAGGTAAAGAAATTTCTGTGACATGTTATTATCCTTTTAGTTATAGCATGATAGTTAATGTTGCTCTTAACTCCATGTTAACTGATAATTTTAGACCTGAAAGGCAATTTGCACCTCATGGTTCCTCGTGATGATGAGTGTGTTCTGTCAACACTCCACTCTTAATGGGTCCAACATTTTCCTGTTGGTTGACTCAGTGTGATATTTAAAAGCCTATTAAATTCCTGATGGCATTCATTGTTCTAGTTGACTGATTTTGGACATTGGTGAAATGACAACTGAGAGCTATATGAATAAGATAGTAAGTGGTTGCACTTGGCAAACATTAGTTCTTTGGAAGGTTAGATAACAGGCTACTTTATTTCTTTGATTTATGAAACATATGTACTTGTCTCTTTCTAAGCTGGATTACCACGGCAATTTCCCCTGAAAGTTCATGGCTGAGAAAGTCTCATGTATTGGAAGCTTTAAATCCCATGAACGCGTGGTGTTTCTATTTATTTAGTTTCTACTTGAATGTAGGTTGGTGCAGATAAGAATCTGCTTGTCAAGGATCATACTCACACATTTGTAAACAAGGGAGGAGAAATCGGTGGTATGTTTTTAACGCCTGATCTTGTGCAACTAGTTTATACTCTGTAATTCTTGCGTGTTTGATCTTGTAGGCAATTTCGTTTGTAGTATCCCTTGGTAACTTTTCTTGTGATCGCAGAGCTTGATTTTCGGTTTCCAGTTGGAGCTCCATTACATGGGATTCGTGCGTTTTTGTCAACAAATCAGCTTAAGGTAATCTGTTGATCTTGTTTGTTGAGAATTGGCACTTAGCATAATTGCATGAATACTTCTCATTCAACTACGCATCAAAAGTTGGAAGTAAGGAAGGAAGCCTTTATTTTTCTTCTTCTACATTGTTTTATGAACCTGAATCATCTGGAACCTTCAGTTAGAACTCTCTATTGATGTTTTTTCTCCTTGATATTTTCAAGTGCAGCCTTATGACAAAGCGAGAAATGCAGTTGCCCTTGCCCTAAGCCCAGTTGTAAGGGCTCTTGTTGATCCAGATGGAGCAATGCAGGACATAAGGAATTTGGACAGTGTGAGAATAATATCTTATTTTCAAGTTATTCTTGTGTTTTGGTCTGATGCTGGTGGTGAACTTTTGTGCAAAAATTTTTGGGCTATAATTACCATTTCTCTTTTTTGTTTTTGTACAGATCAGCTTTTCTGATTGGTTTTTGTCCAAAGGTGGCACACGCGCAAGTATCCAGAGGATGTGGGATCCTGTTGCTTATGCCCTGGGATTTATTGACTGTGATAATATCAGTGCACGTTGCATGCTTACGATATTCTCATTGTTTGCAACTAAGACTGAGGCTTCTTTACTTCGCATGCTTAAGGGTTCGCCTGATATTTACCTAAGTGGTCCTATTAAAAAGTATATCACAGACAGAGGAGGCAGGTAGGCTGTAAGATAGAGATTTAAAAGTTACTTTTGTGGCTCTCAACTCGTGTTCTTATTTTCTTTCAGTTTAATAATTTTTATATCTTTCTTCTAATATCCTTTTTTGATCTCATGATCTGCTAGAGCAGGTTTCATTTGAGGTGGGGATGTAGAAAGATACTTTACGATAGGGCTCCAGATGGAGGAATATATGTCAAGGGACTTGCCATCTCTAAAGTAAGTGGCTTCTAAAGTCCGCCATTTGCATTCCAGATCCTTTTTAAGACATTGAGAGTAGTGCCATCGTTTTCAATTGTTTGCTCAAGTTCTCATCAGCACATTCGGATTTTTCTCATGTCAAATATAAGTCTTGATTAATGTTTCTTGATAGTGGAATATTGATGTGTCCAGATTCTGACTAGAAAAAAACATTATTTTGATAAATACACTAATATACCATTGCTTCTGAAGTGAAGACATTGATAAAAAGGTCCTTAAGATGGAGTATTCTCTTTGCACCGGCTAAACGTATTGCATATAGCTGGTTGATGGTGATGGATATCCTCTTCTTTTCATACGATATCTAGGCGAGGTTCAGACTTAAGAAGTCCTTTTGTTGTTATTTTGACTTTCGTTTTTGATTACTTGTTATGGTAAAAATTATAATTTACGAAGTCTCTTATATTTAGATACAATATGAACTTCTCTGTTATGTTCATAAGTAAGGGTCTGTTTTGAGTAGTTTTTGTGCTTGGTCTTAAATAATGATATTTCCTTTGAATTGTAGGCCACTAACAAGAAAATTGTGGAAGCTGATGCTTATGTTGCAGGTTTGTATTCAGTTTTTTCTTTTTCCTTCCATTTTTCATACATTTTTCTTTCCATTTTAGATTGATAATTTTTGTCACTATACCATTATTTGATGGCAGCATGTGATGTCCCTGGAATTAAAAGATTGCTCCCACAGGAGTGGAGGGAATCCAATTTTTTTGATAATATTTATGAGCTAGTTGGAGTACCCGTTGTAACGGTGCAACTTAGATATAATGGATGGGTCACAGAGTTACAGGATCTAGAACTATCAAGGTGATTCTCTCGACTGAATGTTCCCTCTGCATGACATCTGTGCATTTTGTAGAACCAATGAATCTCTTGTTTTTTCCTTGAAAACTATTGGATGGGGCATTTTTTTCTACACATCTTCACAAGCTTGCAGTTTTCTTGTCTGATAGGCAATTGAGGCAAGCTGCAGGTTTGGATAATCTTCTATATACTCCAGATGCAGATTTTTCTTGTTTCGCGGACCTAGCACTTTCTTCTCCCGAAGATTACTACATTGAAGGCCAGGGTTCATTGCTCCAGTAAGGATAAACAATTAAGTTCCACTGTTTTCTTTATGTTAGTCCTTGTTTATGTTCTTCCTCACGTCTCTGTTTTTTTTACTGTCATATGGCTCATTGTCATTATCTGATGGACATCATATGTGTAAGAATCAGACTGGAGTTCGCTCCAAGTCTTTTAGCATTTCACAATTTAGATCTTGCAGAAACTAAAGTGATTTGTGTTTATGGCCAAAGTTTACTTATGGCTGTGGAGGAGCCAGTAACACTTGTTTAGGCTTTTAATTTATAGAAGCATGAGCTTAAGATATTGAAGATATGCAATGGTTTAAAATAAAGAGTTCCGAAACTAAAAAAGAAACAAAATCATGCCAGCTTAATGAGCAAGACAACACCTTGCATTGGCAGAAGATATTGCTATATCAAGTCAAGGGAATTCCATGTTTCCTCCTCATGTGTGATCTCATCAAATTTATAGTCTGTCTTATGCGAACGAAGTATCAAATTTCATGCTGTCCTATTCGGCACTTTTTTTTAAAAAAAAATTCTTACCTGCCTTTGTGCTTTCTTTGTAATCTCCATCCTATTCTGTGATGCTTATCAAACTGTTCCTTGCAGATGCGTTCTGACACCAGGTGATCCCTATATGCCGTTGCTAAATGATGAAATCATACAGAGGGTCTCAAAGCAGGTTTGTAGCTTTTAAGCAACTGGAGTGGTCAATTAATATTGTTCTTTTACACACATGGCAATATGATCAAGGAATTCACCATGTGTGACATAGATACTTGAATTTGCTTATGCTTTCGTGACATCTTGATCTAAATTGTTAGGCTTTGTTGAGCAATTTAGTTTTCTTTTGCTTAACTGACACTGTCATGTCACGCATTGATGCATTACACGAACTCGGTTTCATGTGGTGGAAGTTTGTGGTGTTGTTTGGCTGAAGATGTTCTTATGATCTTACCTTTTTTTGTAATTTTCATGACATCTTGATCTAAATTGTTAGGCTTTGTTGAGCAATTTAGTTTTCTTTTGCTTAACTGACACTGTCATGTCACGCATACATGCATTACACGACCTCGGTTTCATGTGGTGTTGTTTGGCCGAAGATGTTCTTATGATCTTACTTTTTTTTGTAATTGCACAATCAGGTGTTGACTTTGTTCCCATCATCTCAAGGTTTAGAAGTTACTTGGTCATCTGTGGTAAAAATTGGCCAGTCTTTATATCGCGAAGGACCTGGAAAGGATCCCTTCAGACCTGATCAGAAGACACCTGTGAAGAACTTTTTCCTTGCGGGCTCATACACAAAACAGGTAATTTTACATGCTCCACCTCTTAAATTCTGAGCCCTTCGTCAGAAAGATAGTGGGGACTGTCTACGGTCTTCATATCCTCATGTATGAATCTCACAATTTAGAAAAAGGAGAACACTTTCTTTTGCTGGCATTTGCAAGAAGGGGAAGTTCCCTTTTACCAGTGCTGTGTTTGTAGTGACAATTTCAGTATGAACTAGGAACTCTGATAAAAATTACATATGCCTCTGTATTGAACAGGATTACATAGACAGCATGGAAGGAGCAACTTTGTCCGGCAGGCAAGCTTCGGCCTATGTATGTGATGCCGGAGAAGAGTTGGTAGCATTGAGGAAGGAGCTTAAGGCCATCGCGTCTCAAGAAACTGCGAGATCTTCTTCGAGTAGCGATGAGCTGAGTCTTGTATGATACGTACTACCTTATAGTACAATATATTTTATTATACACCAAGCTATGTACAGACAACCTCATTTGGCTGAAATGAGTTGTGGCAATGATGGCAGCTTCTTACTTGTTATGATTTATTATGTGTAGTTATTATGTACAATTTAAAATTTACCATCACTATAAAGAGCTAGTTTCAGTTCATGAAGCTGGCATGCCATGCATTTTTGCTGCACTTTGTTAGTGAATCCATCACTAAGGCAATGTTTGGTATGAGGTACGAGACAGAAGGGACAAGACAATACTATATATATATTTATGCCAATAGATGAGGAATTATATTAAAATAAAAAAGAAATTATTTGCAAACAATGCCCAGTCAATCCAAAATGAATCAAAAGACTCAAATAGGGTTTTTACAACCGTACAATAAGCTCTACTTGATAAAAAACTAAATCTTAAGTTTTGCCCATTTTTTAAGTACACAATACAATTTCACAAACTTACATAAAGCGACAAACAAGCACAAAGGCCACAAGAGCGCACGAAGTCAAAAAAAAACTAACGTCTCACTTATTAATAAACTAATAAAAATATAAAAATTGTGTTTTATTCGTAATCTTGCTGATTCCATCATCATCTTTACTATCACATCCATCTTCTCTATCCTTATCAATACGCAGTAGATTTGAGGAAAAACGTTAGTTTGTAAATTCGACGAGATAAATACATGACAAACTGAGAGAAGAAAAAACGAACCAAAAGAAAAAAGGGATTCATCACCGGTTACAATCTGGACGGCAGCTCCAAAAAAAGAAGAAAATTTGTGAGAGTTTTTTCTTTGGCTGGTAGGGTTTACAACTATCCCCTTGAGACGAAACAATACATGATATACAGTAGAAACTCGATAAATTAATACTCGATTATTTAATAAACTCTCTAAGATAATATTTTTGGCCGGTCCCGACTCGGGGATAGGGTGCTAAATTAATAATTCGCTAAAATTATAAGATAATACATTTTTGATAATTTCTTTAGACCCCATATAAAATATAAATTAATAATTCCTTATATATAGCATATTACATGAATGATTTATGAAGGTTTCTTGAAAAATGACTCAATTGTTTTTTGTTTTTTGTTGAAATCAATTTCCCCTTCAATGTCGTCTCTAATTTTCCTTAGCATGGTAAGAACTTCTGGTGTTGTTTTCTCATAGCTCAACAAGAAATTGTTCAATGTGATTGCCGCTTTAATAGCTTCGTACAGTACATGTATTGTATACAATAATTATAGTAAGTGGAAGCTTGAAAGGTGTTTGTAAACTAAGTATTTTACTATAAATTAATAAAATATTAATTAATATATAAATTAATAATTATTAATTTATCGATTAGTTAATAACTCTTTTAATTAATAAATTTTGGTCATCCCAAGTGTATTATTTTATAGAGTTTCTACTGTACATAATTTGGTGTTAGGTATCTTCTTTCCCCGGGACTAGAGAAAACATTGTTTAGGACTTGTCTTTTTCCCCTATGTCTTGTACCTCCTACCAAACGGTGCTTAAAAAACGAGAATATGGGCAATATTAGGTAATACACAGAAAGAAAAACCCTCTCAAAGTGCTACCGAAAATGGAAGATAGACCTACATAGATGATAGGAAGCCAGCCATAGATGAGAATTAGAAGCCGTTTAGGAGTTTAAGATCATTCTAATTGCAAGAGTAAACTATGCTATTGAAAATTAATTCATTAGTATTTATACAGAAAAAATGATTATTAATCCAAATTACGTTCTACAGTAGTAAACTCAAAAATTACATATCAAAGGAAACAATTTCATACATAGACATGCTAGTCTAAATTGTCAGCGGGCTGGTATTTTGATGTTGGTATTATAATGAGTTTAAGTTCGAAAAAATTCTTAAAATACGTTCGAAAAAAGTACAGAATTTTTTGGGGTCAAATAGTGAGTCATCCAACCTTTTTGAAATGTGTGTCCAAATAGTAAACGTCGTTTATTTTACACCCGAAGGGAGTATCACTTGAAAAACAAGTACAATTATATATTATTATTTAATTTTGACATAATTTTTTTAATACATCTTATTATTTATATTGATTGAACAATGACATGTTAACTTATCTAAAAATAATAATAGTTGTTTATTTTATGTATTTATAATTTACAAAGTTATAAATTTTATAATACTAGTAATTTATATACCAACATTAGAATTAAAAATATTGAACAAATCAATAATTTTAAAAGTAAAGTTGTCAAACTCTACCGATTCAATCGAAAAATCCAATGATGGATCATCAGGCGAGTTGAAACCCTAAAAAACCTCACTTTTCAATTTAATTTGTTTTTTTTTACTAACTAGTACTCCCTCCGTCTAAATTTACATGACGCGGGCCCACGAATCACACAAATTAAGGTGTGTCAGCCCGCGTCAGAAATGATCAGCAGCCAGCCAAAGACATTTTCCAGACTTTTTTCCTGTTTTCGTCCCCGTCTCTGTCTAAAATCACTTTCCGGCGTCCATCTATTCTCACCGCCCCCACAGGAAGGAGCCGAAGGCCGAGACGAGTCGGGACCAGGTGGAACGGAGCCATTCCAGAACGTCACGCGCCGCCAATCTCCGGCGAAGCCGCGACAGCCCTTCGCCACGCGTCGGCGCGTGTGGGCGCGTCCGGCCTCCGTTTCCGACGTCGTCACCTGGGTTCGACTCGTCTCATCATTTCCGGCACGAATCTATGGTCACTTTGATTTTTCTCTGCTTATTTGTTGAAGAAAAAGATGAAAGGAGATGAAGAAGAGAGAGGGAGAAGATGGAGAGAGAGAATGTCAGAAACTCTGCATCCAAGACAGCCACGTGTGATGTTTCTGTTCGTTTCACCCTTTTGTCCTCGTTTGACAGGCAGCTCAGCACGAGTATGACATGTCGTTCAAGGGGCATTTTTGTCAAAAAAAATTATAAAGGGCACAATTAACCAAGACGACAACTAAACCGGGAGACACGTTTTTGGGCTAGAACGACACATATTTTTAGACGGAGGGAGTAGAATGTTTTTCTACTATTTTTTATAATTTTATAAATTATTTATTTATTGACCAACTACATTTTTTCACTCTGGATTTGGACTTTTGAGAGCAGACTGAAAAACGCGCACAATGGAAGAGCCTTTCGGCTCCCTCCCTTTAGGATAAGAATCAACAGAAAGAAAGAGAAACTGATTACTGCTATCGTTAGTGATAAAATGGCGGGAATCTGCTCTTCTAATCCAACATTATTAGGTTTCAGGGTAACTAGCCTGACTTTTCAAGCATCCGTCCTCTCCCTCCTTTCAAGATTTGAATTTTCCTTAGTTAAATCCCTCTCTTTAGCCTAGCTATGACACCCTTTTGCAGAGAATTCATGCCATTCAATGCTGCTCAGCTGCACCAGACAATGAGAAGAGAAACCCTAGAAGCAAAACCCCACAAATTTTGAAGCTTGCGGTAAATGGGGTCGCTGAAATTTTAAGGCTTCTCTCCTCCCCTACCAAAGACAGGTACTTCATATCTTCCCTCTTCGTACTGCTGAGTTGGGTTTCTGAGAAATGTTTAAATTATGGCTTGAAAAATAAAAAAAATGGAGGTTTAATTGGGTCATTTTGTTTTTAGATTGGATAGAGAAATTGAAGCTCCAGAAGAGGTTTCAGTTTCGGGTATTGATGATGTTATATTGATCCTCAAATCCGATTATGAGAATGCTTATTTTGTTACAGGTGCCTATCTACTTACCTCTATTTCATGCGTGGAGCTGCTTTTTGTTAATTATGACTGGGTATTTATTCATCAAACATAAAGATTATGGTGGTTATCGTATTCCAATCAGCATAATGATACTCATCTTGATTCTTAAAACATTGTTCATACTTTGCTCCTTTTCTGTGAGTGCAACGTTTTTCCTATTTTATGTATTCCCCGCGCTGATTTTCACATGGAGGCAGGGATATTCACTTCTGCAATTTATGCCGACGATTGCATCTTTGAGGACCCTACTATTAGATTTCAAGGTGAGAACAATGCAGTAGAACTATACTGATTACTGCAGCTGTCAAGTCAGTTGTTCTATTCTTCAGCTTGGTGAAGTTTGTTTTTATTTGCTTATGATGTGCTACCTTAGAATCTGAAGTCTAAGGCAGACTGCTTACCTGGAATGTTGTTTTCATTTTTATAGGTACAGAGTTATATTATCACAACTTAAAATTGCTTGTTCCTTTCTTCGACAGTCCAACAATTGGGTTACAAAACATTGAGAAGGTAACCATTCTATGTCAACTGAAACTTTATTTTTGCAAGTACATACATCAGTTGCATTTCTTAGTATGCAAAAACATATGGCTTCAGTTTTGCCATTTCCTTTTAAATCTGTAGGTTCCGATATGCACCAAATGCTATTAAGTAATTGTCCGAGTTTATCCACAGAATGACAACGGTTGGGGGTTACTATAAGAATTGGCAAGAGAAAACTAGTTTTCCTCAACCCTTGAGTTTGTATTGCAAGGCTTGTCTTAGATTTTCTTTGAAAAACTCAAGGTTATATTGCTTAGGTGTAGACAATGCCAACTTTTTTAGTCTGGAAGGATCAGCTTCTGTTCTTAAGTTCTTATGATGTGAAGTATTGATACGAGGAGTCCTTTGTTTGTGAAAGTAGAACTTCAAAATCTTTAGAAAGATACATGTGTGTATGTTGCCTTTTCACTTCTGTTAAAAGTAACAAGAATTTGTGGGGGTTACTATAAGAATTGGCAAGAGAAAACTAGCTTTCCTCGACCTTTGAGTTCGTATTGCAAACATTCTGTTTTAGATTTTCATTGGAAAAATCAAGTTCTGTTTTTAGATGTAGACTACGCCAACTTTTTAGTCTGGAATGTTCAGCTTCTTTTCTTTAAATTACTTATGATGTGGAGTTTGATAGGACAAGTCCTTGTTTGTCAAAGTAGAACTTCAAGATCTTCAGAAATATAAAAGTTTTTATGTTGCCTTTTTATTTATGTTAAAAGTAATGAGATGTATGGGGGTTACTATAAGAATTGGCAGGAGAAACTAGCTTTCCTTGACTCTTGAGTTTGTATTGCAAAGCTTCTGTTAGAGTTTCTATGGAAAACTCAAGCTTCTGTTGCTTAGATTTGGACAATGCCAACTTTTTAGTCCAGAATGACCAGTTTTTTTTCTCTTTAAATTACTTATGATGTGGAGTATTGATAGAACAAGTCCTTTGTTTGTGGAAGTAGAACTTCAAATCTTTGAAAATCTTCAAGTGTTTATGTTGCCTTTTTACTTCTGTTAAAAGTAAGTAGCACTCGCCCCTTCACAACTTAATTAGCCACACTGCTTCTTCTAGTAGCATTCGGTGTTCTGTAAACCATTTGCAATCGCTTTCTTAGGCTCATAACTTATGGATGTTTTCTCTGTTACAGTTCATAGACTTAGGTTAAGAACTAGGAGCGGAGAATCCTTCAATTGGTCCTCCTATTGAACAATAGAGGCATCGTGGAGCCAATGATGGGCACAGTTATAGGCAGGGTGAAGCTCGGTGTATAAAGGACATTTTGCGGCTTTTCCTTGTGTTCAAATTGAACAGCAGAAAGGAAGCATAATTTACTAAGGCTATATTCTTTCATTTAGGATGTGTGGGTCGAGGGTGGGATTGTGGTGCTGTTTGGGGTCTCTAGGTTGCTATTGGTTATTGCCATTTTCTTACTACATGCTTTCGATTTGATGGTTTAATCTGTTATAGAAAGCAAAGTGAATTGTGATGCTCAATAATTTGATTCCATATGCAGCAGGGTGTTGGGTCAAAAACAGATTTTGTGTTGGCAACATGGAAACTCAGGTGCTCAACTCGGTTATGTTCTTCCTTGTTATGCATGCATGAATTCCATGTGAAAGTCACAAATGTTTGAAGCTATTCTTTTTCCTTTATGCATAAAACTATTCTTTTGGTATTGTCAGTTTCCCTTGTATACATATAATAATTGTGTTTACGGTGTTTGTTTCCCAACTTGGGTAAAAGTTCCTCTTGTCCTTATAATTTGGCAATATGCTGCATAAATTAATTTGAATATTTCCACCTTCTGTAGATGTTAGGCTCGTTCTAATGAAATTCCATGGAAACATCACTTTTCCTTGACATGCGTCTGGAAATAAGGAAGAGATTCTTGCATCCAAATAATAAAAGAAGAAAAAGGAATTACAAGCAGAAGTACATAACATTCATCACCAGTTACTGGGACAAATGATGATATTTTCTAGGTCCCATTTGCATTAAAAGAGTACATGGACTAGTGAAGCACAGGATTTTTTTTGCTATTGTCCGGTCCCATGCATATAAATTTGATCAGCGTTAGTTTCCAGTTTCCTTTTCAAATATTTAGCTTTATACCATTTCATTCCATTTACAAGTGATCTCCGCTGTGTAACGATTGTTCTAAACTAGTTTATCTGTTATGCAGAACGTACCTAAAGTTTCCATGGAGGCCGCTCATATCTATTGATGGGAAGACTGTGTATGAATTAGATGACAAGTTTAAAGTGAGAGAAAACTTTACTTATTTGATTTTGTTCATCTTTGCAGAACTTGTTTCTGTGCTATGAGTTTCAATGTTTGTGAGGATTCATTTTAAACTTTTGTTCTGACAGATTGTGAGGCATGCCGAGAGCTGGAATGTTTCAGCATTCGAAGCAATCGGCCAGATATTTACTCCGAGTTCTGGAAGGAGGGATGATTGAGTAAAAGAATTCTTGGTTCTGCCTAGTTAAAACCATTTCTAAACAGATTTATACTAGTAGTATATATCAACATATGTCAATGTAGTTAGTCCCCTCTTTCCTTGCTATTTCAATGGCTAAGCAAATAGGACTTGTGTCACTTTGCTTGATGCTCTCTATTGCCTTTTACTCCTTGCTCTTATTGTGAATCAGAGCAAATAACTTTTCCATGTAATAACTTGGTTAGTTTTCGTGTACTTAGCTCTACCATACCACACATTACACTAGGTGAGAAGATCCATCTCTATAACTCTATAACTCTATAACTCTACAACCCGGCCCCTACTAGTGATGGATCCTACCGTTTATCTTAATAACATGTAAAGTGTGAGTTGACATTTGTAATACATTCGTAACTTTCACATCCAACTAGCAGGTATGGACCGATATTACAAGTCCATCTCGGCCAAAATTGTGGCAAAGATAAATCGAAATAGCTGAGATAAAAACTGAAAGAAAATAGAAGGTTGCTTGTACTGTTTTAACCTTATAGGTAAAAAAAACTCGAAATGTACTGACAAACCAGTTAAAATGGTACGAGATTGACTAATTGTGGTCACTCTGTGTTTGTGGAACAAATTAACCGATAAATAGATCATTCCTAGCTTACTCCTTACCTCATGCATCCTCAAGGAGCTTTTTTTCCCAGTTCATATACTTTTTGGCAACAATATCACAATACAACTATTTCTTCCATATATATAAATTCTTCCATATACTCCTTTAAACTACTAAATCAGCTGCTGATATCTTTCCAATAAAGTGTATCATATAAAATTGACATTTTATGGTTGTTATTTATAAAAAAAATCATTATCCTTCGGAATTTCTTTTTCCGGCCTATACCAACCAACCATATTTTCAAAGTTATATTTTTACTATTCCTATGTAATTTTTATGTGATCATGAAATAAAAAATGTAAGCAAACAAACTTAAAATTTTGGCTTATTTATTTAAGCATTTTAAGTTTATGAATACACCAATGAAATATGTATTGTTTAATAAAATGCCAAGGGAGTACTCTCTCCGTTCTGAAATAATGGTCATTTTTTTACTGAAAATGTGTTCTAAATTAACTGTTGTTTTGAGCCATAATTACGACTTCTGTTATCTGTCTTAGTTTTTTTACCCAACCAATTAATTTGGTACAATGGTATTATTGTAATTATACTATAAAAAATGGGTAAATTGAAAAGTATAGTCAAGAAAACGTGGTCCAAAAATCATTATTTTAAATTTACTAATATCGATGAAAGATGGAACTAGATGGATGTTATTTAGGGAAATTTCACTTTAAAGCGATTATTATATATATATACCCGCGTATGATATTTTATTTTCAATTTGAATCAATTTAAAAAATACTTAAAGCTAGGACTTTCCATATTTATATTAATGTATTTTTAATGATTCACAAACTACGCGTATTTCATATCCGTTATAGCCCTCTAGAAAAATATTAATCATAGATGAAGGTGAATAGAGGAGGAATAATAACAACAAGTAATTTACAATTTCAATTTTTTTTATATATATTCTGGAAGAAAAACTCTATAAAATTGAAAAATGTATTTTCTTTTTATGAAAAAATAAAAAATCTGTTGTATTTTATTTTTGGAAAGAAAGATGCACCTATATGGTAGGGTGATGCGTGTAAAAACAATCCGGCACTAAAAAACCTAGGGTCAGCAATAAGAATTCACTATATATAAGTCACCTTATTGTCATTTGTCTAACCATAGGCATCGCCGCTCTCCTCTTTGCATTCCTCTCAAAGCAATGAAAATGGAGGATGAAGAAGATGATGATAATGATGAGCATGAGCATGAGCAAGAGAGGTTTCATCAATTAATTAAGTTAATTAATCCCCTCACATTAGTGACATAACAGAAGAATCGGTGAAGGTATAATTAATTATAATATTTCTCATAATTTATTTTCAATCGGATTCTTAATTTATTGAAGTTCTTAATCTTGAAAAAGAAGAGAAAATTACAAAAACAAAATTATTTAAGATGGTCACTAAATTATAATACTATAAATTATGTGGAGCATTAATAAATAATTGATTTTGAGATTGTGATGAATAAATATTAAACGTTATAATCAATTAATTTAATTACAACATACTTTTAGGTAGGGGTATGACCTGAGATGATTACGTTTGCAGATTTGATTTAGTGTTACGTCTCATCAATTTAATGATTTACAAAACATCATTTGTTATGGGAAACTCTACTCCTTCCTAAACGTCATTTTTTAAGTGCGGGAGTAATATTTTTTGAATCGAGATTTTAATTTATTGAACATTGTATTTTATATATATAATTCATGGATCTCATCACTTTCAGGCTTTGGAGGAAATGCAGGGAAGCCATGAAACAAACGACCAAGTGAAGAGCCATTTACATGTAATATTGGAGGTCTTGGCGGCTCAAGCTCCAAGATTCCAGACATGACCTGCGTCTTTTACTTGGCCAGGAGTGGGTTGTGGTCGTATGATCTTTTGTTCCCAGCCCTGATCAATTTCTGTCTGCTGCTTTCACTGTTTTTATAATATTTAATTCCCGAATTTTAGACTTTTGTTCTTAATTTTCAATCCAAAAGAAACTACAAGCAGCTACCAATCCAATTCTAGAAAGTTCATTATCATTCTATCTAGGCGTATCCAAAATATTTTCTTGTTTATGTATTCTATTCTAATGAAGATTTTTTTTTTTTTTTTAGCTCTTCAATATTGTGATTTGATTTATATTTTTTGTTTATTAATTATACTCAGTTGTTTCTGATTTTTTATTCAATTCCGGCCGAAGCAAAACAATTTTGTCACAACAATACATTTATGTGTGTGAAAACCTAATTAGCCGTATAAAGTACATGTAGATTGTAACTAATCTTATAACTGGCACTCGCACGTTGTATTAAATCATTGATAAAATAAATATTAGAAAAATGCACATTATTTTCATATAAATATCCATATATAGCTAAACATCTATCAGATAAATATAAAATAAATAACTATAAAATTTAATCAAATTAACTTTCATTACCATATGTGGTGTGGACACCATGTGTCCATATTCAATGGATATTTATGAGGTGGAAAATTTGTGAATATCTATATATAAAATACTGCGACTTTTTTGTATTTTTAAAGTTAAATCGTTTCAAATTCCATAATTTATATCTAATTTAATCCTCTTTTTTTAAAACGAAAAAAGTAAAATCAATGCTCACATTACACAATATTAACACCACCGACAAAGAAAATTGAAAATAAAGTGCAAAATTCATCTACAAACTAATAATCACAATGCAAATCCACATTTCAATTGCTTACATTCAACTAGATCTCAGCTCTTCCAAGCATATACCAAGAAAGAGAACCCTCCGATATTGCTCGCACATGACCTAGTTGATGAAGAACATGAACTCCTCCCACAATCACTACTCTCCTCCGCCCATTGCAGCACACTTGAGCACGATGGTGGAGGAGATATTAGCATGGTCGCTGCTGCACGCGGCGTGGATGTGGTCCCCACTAAAGATAAGCTTTTCCTCATCAGTTTCTTCTCTGGTCCCACCATCTCAGGCCACACTCCACCATCTCCAACTTGGAAAATGAACACGCCGTGACCAACATTATTACTAGTGCCACTCCTACTATTGCTATTATTAATCAAATTCAACACATCCCAAGAAAATTCCACTTCAATCCCACCAATCGAAATTTTTTCATGCCCTCTAAATTTCCATACTAGCCTTTTTACCTCAAGACTAATTTCACCGTCAACTTTTACTATGAGCACACCCCCACCGCACTCTATCCTAATTTCATGCTTGGACCCCAAGAATTTAGCACTGACAACATAACTCCTGCGGCCAAACACATGCTGCCTCCGAGCCAACAAACTTGGCTCACTGAGTTGGTGAGTCAAGACCAACCCGGACCGTCGAGTCAACTCGGTACCAAGATCCCCGATGAAGAATTCCAATCTTGCATTGCAAGAAATTGCAATGTAGAAGCGAGACTCGGGCTCGGCTGAGTTGTGAGGGTACTCGGACCGAGTCATGTCCCAGTGGAGCTTGATTCGTCGGTTATTGTGGGGGTGCTGAGTTAGGTAGATGGACTTCGAGCCGACTTTGTGGTTTTTGAAGAATGAGGAGAAGGTTGAAGCGTAGAGGGGGATGGTGAGGGAGAGAAGGTCAGGAGCATATATGGTGAGGGAATGGGAGGAAAAGGTCTTTGACCAGGTGAGTGTGATGTGAGTCGGTGAGTTGAAGATTCGAGTTCGGTAAACGCATGTTGTGAGGTTTTGAGGAGGAGGAGGAGGAGAAATGCTGGAGATTGAGTTGCCGGAGTTGCTGAAACATGATGAAATCATGGTAAAAAGAATATGAAATGATGATGAGTTGTTAGATGATGGAAGGATATGAAAAGAGGGTTATGATCATGAATTTTGATGGAATTTGATTTGAACGTGTTGATACTACTAGATAGTAGAGAGATTTAATGAATGATTTTTATTTTTCATATTGAGGTTAAGGAATATAGATAGATAGATCAATGCATAAACCAAAATTGAAATATAGTTGAAAAATCCAATAATATATTGCGCTATATTCTATGTACTTTTTGTTCCCTTTATTTGAACAAAATTAATTAATTATTTAAAAGCATAAGTTGTTGTTTACTGAGGGGAAAAAATGATTGCCATTACGTGGGGTATTCATGTTCTACATGTAAACATATGACTTTGTGAAAGAAAACAATCGAAGAGCAAATAATTTATTGCCAATGGATATATTTTTGGAAAGAATGCGAACAAATTTTATAAACTTTTTATACGAATTGATGTGTCAAAATATGTACGGTGTACTACATTAATTCATTTGAGGGCTTCATCACTTAATACATACCATTCAGATTTTGCCACGTCAGTTACTATAAAAAGTTTGTAAGATTTATTAATATGTTAAGCATTTTCCTTTTAGAAATGGTATTAAAAAAAGTTGATATTATATCATTGCATTTCTTTTTTGTTGTTACAGTTATTTTAGTTATAATGTCGTTGAGTAGATCTAACGACTAATTAATAATCTTACAATTATAAAATTTATACTACTATTTAATAGATTTAATGGTTAATTAGTGATGCTGCATTTAATTTCAAGTGTTGTTACGTAAAAAGCACCTATAATTAACTTACAATACATGTCCTATAATTTTCTAAAAGTTACAATTTAAAAAAATTGTACATTGAAAAAAATTATCAAAATTGTATGAAAAACGTAAAAGAATGTGGTAAAACCTATGAAATATTAAATAAAAGAACTAGTTTAATTAATTATTTTTGCAGTTGTTTTTTGGAATATTCTCATTAGTTTTTTTTTTCACTAACATAAACCGACAATATTTATTACTACATTTTTTTTCTTGAATTCTTGGTAACTTTAAAACTATTGGGCTGAATAGGAAGATTTTGGAAACTTTCTTAAAAAAATATGCATTTCACCCTTATTATTTATTAAGAATATAACATAGAAAAGAACAACAGTATTTAAATATAATTGAAAGTTGCACGTAAGGTTATAGTCAAATTGATTAGTATATGCCGTTTTTATGAGGTAAATAATAATTTTCATATCTAATAATGTAATAATAATTAATAATATAACTAATTTTAAAAAATAAATTGGATGAAAGCTATATATATATGTGGAAAAAAGAGAGAGTATGATGCAATAAAGCTTCTGTCACTACAATCATTAGCATTGAGGATTCATCGACCCGCTCAATCTGTTCAATCCGATTTTATCCGTGTAAAACCGAACGAATATAAAATAGGGTTGATTGGTATTTTATCAAACCCTACATTCAACCCGCTTATGATTCAACATCATCTGAGAGTGGCTATGAGCTTATTTTTTCATGTGTTGCTTTCAATTCCTTGATTTGCGCCTCCGAAAAAGGGTTTCTAACTAATTATGCATCTCTTCTCCTTTCTCCTCCTCTCTTTCCAATTTATGTGAGCTGGGTTCCAAACTGGCTTTTGATTTCTAGTCTTACAAAAATAGGCTTTTAAGGTATTTAACTTTATCTTTTGGCAGCTGGGTGCGATTTTTTTATTTCATTATTATTTAATTATCTTTTACCAAGCGGCAAGTTAGGAAAATGGGTCCTAGTACAACCCTACAAATTTTAGACATTTTGCATCATTGTTGGTCATCATCAGCTATTGGTAGTACCCACTTTTGGAGTGGTGTTGGAAATACAAAATTAGATGCATGTTGTGCTCAAATATATGTGCTTAATTTGTATAGACAAACATTTGAGCTCAATAAAATATTAATCACAATTCAAAAATCACTTAAATGGAAGTCTATATTAATGTGTGACTAATATGTTTTTTATTTTCACAAAAAAAGGTTAAAAATAGCAATTAGAGTGTTATTAATAGGTTATATTTGGTTTATTTCGTGTATTTATGAGATCTATTAAGTTGTCAGAAATTTAACTTTCATTACAAAAAAAACGAAAATATTTCGATTAACTAAGTTTGTGTGTTTATACTATTGAAGTGTGCGAATCAAAATCTCATATCGAAAAAATAAGAGAAATAATAAAAAGTAAAATATACGAGGAATTGTTTTTCTAATTAAATGAAATATTTTGAGAAAAACCCTACGGGTTTAAACCAAGATGGATAATATCATTTCATATAGAGATTGTTGGAACTTTTATTTCCCCGTACTTTGTTGTGTAAATCTATAATTTATCATAACTCATCTAAACGAATCCTCAATTTGGATAAATAATGATAGTCATGATGCATTTCTCTTTTTTGGAAAAAAAATAAAGCTTCACTTGTAAAATATTAATTTATAATTCCACCATTATAATTTAGAAAAGGTAGTTATTAATCCAACTATAGCTAGTTGATCAAATGACCAAATAATGCACTTTATTTCATTGTTCGTTGTGTATGCATGAACTAGTGATCTGGTTGCATGTATTGCATAATCCTAATTATGTTAATTTAATTGTCACGAATGTGTCTCGCTTACCAAATAAATAAATAAAAGTTGTCGCGGATACCTCTTTTTATAAATGTGCCAGTGAGCCAATTTTAGTTTTCCACATAGGATGGGCCTTAAGGGTTGTAGTTCTTTCTGAAGCTTAAGCCCATTTATATTTTTAGTAAAGTTTTTTTCTTTTTCTGGGTGTGGGTGTGACCATCCGGTGTTCTGTATTTTCACTTGCCCAAATTAATGTAGATTGGAGGCTTATGAGTCCCCATTTCTCTTTAAAAGTTTATTTCTTAGCTCGAATTCGAGATTTTTAACTTAATTAAAAGATATCATAGTCATTTAATTTGCGCCCTTTTGTGTTTTCTAGTAAAAATTGCTAAACTTGTTTACACTTTCACTAATTTTTTACTTAAATATATGTCATTTCTACATAAAAAAAGGGTAAAAAATTATCACTACATTTGTATCATATATCAAGATAAGCCACTATATTTATAATTGAGTCAAATAAATCATTGCATTTATCCACTTAATCTACATTAGTCACTTTTTTCTAAAAATAATTATACTTTGTTTTGTATCTAAAAAAACAACATATGACCATGCTAACTTAAAAATTCAATTTAAAAATAAAAATATGAAAAATCGACACGTTAATAACCAAATAAATAAATAAGATTGAGTGCACAAAAATAGTGGTTTATTATTATGATCTTACTCGATATTTTATCGCTGGAAAATGAGATATTATTTTGATCCCGTTTGATTTTTTTGTTTTTTTTGATATTTTGATCAAACTTTTTATTTTTCAGTTGCAAAATGAGTGTGCAAGAATGAGGTGGGCTAGGGTGGGCTCAAGCTAGCCCAACCCCTAACCCAATTTTTTTTAAATATATATACATATTAATTATTTTTATATTAATTTGTATTTTTTTAATAATTATTAATTAGTCATGAAAGTTAAGAGATTCAAAATTTAAATCTACAAAAATGGTAAAAAAATATTAGTATATATTTTAACAAGTTATATTTTTACTAATAAAAAATATTACTATATATACTTATTTGGTATAATTAGAATTTTAGGAAAGTTAAAATTTCAATATTTAGACCAAATTAAAATTTGAATTTTTATTTTAAAGCTCTAAGATGATTGTACGGGTTTTTCATTCCCAAAAACTGTATTGGTGTATTTGACTTGTTGTTTCTTTCATTTTGATATAAAAAATATTAGTATACATGTATAATTATTAAGTATTTCGTTAATTTATTAAAGACTATTATATATTATAATATTTTTTGTATAGTGATGTTAGCCCACCCAAGAAAAAAATTCTGGCTCCGTCATGAGGCCGTGGAGTTTATACCATGTCATTTAAAAGAAAATATCATGTAAGTATAGCTTTATGATGTATTCAAACGAAGTATAACTATTTTTAGGAAAAAGTGACTAATGTAAATCAAGTAGACAAATGCAGTGACTTATTTAACTCAATTACAAATATAATAACTTATCTTAACATATGATACAAAATGCAGGAGTAAATTTTACAATTTTTTCTTTTCTATGTTAATATCATATTTATTTATCTAAATAAAGTCTACTAAATTAAAAGTAAACGTCAATCATGTGACGTTATTACTTGATAGGCAAAAAGGGGTTAGAGGACCTTGGACTTTAATGTTTTATTTAATGGGAACCCTCAACTATTTTTTTTTGTCTTTATACACCCCTCAACTTTTTTTTTTGTTTAATCACAACCCTACCGTCACGTTTTGCTGACATGGCACCGTTATGTGCCACGCCATGTACTCACTCGATGTCACGTCAACAAGACACGTCAGTAACTTGCCACATCATCCCAACCACATCAAGAAGCAAGCCACGTCATCAAACTAGAGGGGTAATTAAATAAAAACATTAAAGTTCAGGGTTGTTTTATGTCTTTTTGCCATATTTATTTTATTATACTTTCTGTTTTTGTTTCTTTTTTATTTTTCTTTTCTTCAATTCATTCTTGTTGGATGGATTTTTTTTTAGGAAATTTAAACGAATGAGAATTTTCTAGATTCTCTCCACCTTCATTGCCTTTCTATTAATAATCATAATTAATCAGATTAATCATAATTACCTCTAATTGTTAAGTTATTTTGTAGGCAACCTTATTCCAGATTAAGCATAATTACCTCTAATTCTAGCAATGAAACATTAATTCCATTTTTATTTTTATTATTATTATATTATCATTATACTGTTGTATATAAAAAAGAAAGGAAAAAAGGAATTTAGGTTATTGATTAAATTAGGGAAAATGGCATTAAACAACCTTGAACTTTAATATTTTGATTAATCGCAACTCTTAATTTTGTTTTTTGTTTAATTACTCCTTGGCACGCTTTTTGACGTGGCTGGGATGATGTGGCAAGTTACTGACGTGTCTTGTTGACGTGACATCAAGTGAGTACATGACGGAACACATAGCGGTGCCATGTCAGCAAACCGTGACGGTAGGGTTGTGATTAAAGACAAAAAAATAGTTGAGGGGTGTAAACAGACAAAAAAATAGTTGAGGGTTCCCATTAAATAAAACATTAAAGTCCAGGGTCTTCTAACTTCTTTTTCTGTTACTTGATACCATAATTTGGGTTTTTTTCAAAAGGACAAAGGAAAAAATGAATAAAATATAACAAATAAAATATTTAAAATGGAAACTGTGATATATAGAATTATTTACAAGCATACTTACAAAATTTTGTCTATACTCCCATCTCTAATTGCTAAATAGAGAAAAAAAAATAGGGAAAAAAGATTAAAATGTCAGCACTTTTTAGTACCGGATCTTTCCATGCTAGGACCTTCTAATCCAGATCAATCGATGCTAGCCTCATTAAACCAATAATCTTTCACACATAAAATACAATAAGAAATGTTGTTGAAGTATGCTACAAATAATTTATTTTAGCAAAAAAATGATATTTCAAGGGCGGCCACTACGAGTGTCGTGATCAACAACTTTCATGAGCAAGCTATCCATTTCAAGAGCCACAAGGATCGGTTGGCTACCGATCCCGCGAGCAATGGTGGACATGATCTCCTTCATCATGACCGTAAATTCGTTATAATCGATCTTTCCGTTCTTATCCTCGTCGAACCTCTCTAAGATCCCCTTGTGAGTCCTCTCCATCTCTTCCTTCGGAACTGACCCTTTCCCTAGCGCCAGAAGCTTGTAAAACCCCTGACAAAACTCATTGTAGGAAAGAACACCATCACCATCGACATCTAGCATTTCAAAACATTCCTTCACACAATGCGCAAACTCCCTCTTGTCTTCCACGAATTCTGTCACGGTTGCGCCGTTCAACATCGCTAGGCTCATCTTTAACAACTTTCTTGATTCTTTGGGACAACCTAAAACTTTTTAAATCTTGCAAATGACTATGTTTTTTAATTTTTGTCTCTTCGGTTTATATAGTTTTCTTGGTTTATGTTTTTTGCGTGGATGCCATTTTGTCCTAGATTGAAGGGATTGGGTCCAAATAATGGATGTTTGGGCTTTATTTTAGGTATTGGGCCGTTGATAGCCCATTGATTTTTGACTCTGTCTAAGTGTGCCTCTGCCATCCAAGGCCACAAACATTATTACTAAACGAAGTGATTGATCTAATTATGCATCACCATTCACCACTACTAGTGTTTTATTATCAAAAAAAAAAAAATACCCATGAGACAACTTCATTTTAGATCAGAAATCAAGACTTGGGTCAGAGATGAAATCGTTAGTTAAATTATTTATTATTATTACATAGTAATCACATTTCTTTATCTCACACCTACCTCATGAAGAAACCATATGTCAATCAATTGTGCTTCTTTGCACGAAATTATTATTTAATTAGTGCTTAAAGTTTTAGGTATTTTTTTTTCATAGAAAGGAGTTTAATAAAAAATAATACTCAAACTCGAAACCTGAATATATTACTATACTATAGGACCCGATTCTTTGTTAAATTCTTACCCCTCCTGTGTAAAGTAAAAGACGTTTTTCAAAACAAAAACGATATATAAATGTTTTGTACTAGGTATTTAGTCTTCTTTTTTTATTCTTTTTTCTAAAACAGAAAGGATCGACCAACTAATCTCTTAGCATTTGGAAAGACGCATTATCTAATTATGCAAACATGATTCACGCCGCAGATCCTTTGAATAGCAACCTGCATGCTGTTTCCAAAAAGAAATTAAAAAAACTAACAAATGCAACTTGCAACTTGCAAGACTGTTAAATCGCAACCCAATTTTTTTAAAGGAACCTCAAACAAGCATAGGATCATGCCTTGTCCCTATGCGTTACAACCGAAGAAGATTACAAAATATTTTATTAACTATTCCAAAACTGTGTTAAAGTTTGAATATCGGTGTAAATAATAATTTTTTTTAATAAAAAAACTAGAAGGATTGAATTAATTGGCCTGAAAAAATTTTAAAATATAGGAAGCAACTTTTAAAAAAAAAACTAAGAGACTTCAACTTACACAGTCCACCCTCAGGAATTATGTATTTTTCTATGCATCAACGACTTCTTGGCATAGCGTACACACCCATTGGCTTTGATATATTTTATTTTTTTCTATCTAATTCGATCATTATATTAGATGCCGCCGATTTCGAATTCGAATAGGATAAAATTTCGAAAGGCAACAAATATCTTCAAAATAAATTTATCATATATACATACAGCTTAATTTTTAAATTTTTAATTAATTTTAAAAAAAATCCTTATAATTAATCTACGTGCTTATAGGCGGTGTGAGATTTGAAATCTCTAAATTATTTATTAGAATAGTAATTTGGACTTTTAAGTCATGTATATATGTTTTGGTCTCTGTAAAATCTATCTCCAGCATAAAAAAACCAAAAAAAAAAGTCTCTAAAATCAAGAGAGGTTGAATATTAATAAATGATTCTAGAAGGGGGGTCACTAAGATTATACTTACGTGCACAGCTATCCTCATTTGATCTCCATCATCAAATTTGTCAATGGAATTATAATAGAAATTAAAAAAAGAAAACTTTTAATTAAATTTGTTGTTATCACCTATATACATCGCCATTGAATTTGACAAGCACAATAAAAGAACTTGAGAAAGATCGATGGAGAAAAAGAGAGAGCAAAGCAAGAAGAGGAAGTCGTATTCAATACCGCGTTTTTATTTTACAAATTGCGCATTAATTAAGAGATTGATCATATAGGTGTCTGTCGTTGTGGAAATTCGAATTAGTCGAGTTTAAAAATGATCTAAATATCGGGTGTATATGGAATTTTTTTTTTTGATGGAATGTAGCTAGGGGTGGTAAAATGGATGGACAGTCCATATGTCCGTTTCGTCCGTCCAAATTTAGATGGGATATGGATAATATATTTTGTCCCATTTAATAAACGGGTCGGGTCAAATCCATCCATCTATATACATGGACAGACGGGACAAACCCGATAGGTTCCCGTCTGTCCATTTATTATTTAATTTTTAAAAAAATATATTTTTCAAAAAAATTACTGTTATTTTTCGAAAATAATAATTTTTAAAAAAAATTACTCTTATTTTTCAAAAAAAATATTATTTTAAAAAAATTCAATTCCTAGAAAAAAAAATATTATTGGACGGGAACCCGTTCCGTCCGTCCAAATTTAGATGGACGGGTTTTGTCCGTCCGTTTATTAAATGGACTTGGATTAGTCTGTCCAGTTTATTTATTGGACAAATGAGATTGTTCCATGGACGTTCGTCCGTCCGTCCCATATTGCCACCCCTAAACGTAGCTATATAGAATTATAGATATGTCGGTGTCAACTCCCCATTTGCAAAAAAATCTTGTATACTAACTAGTATATGAATCAAAATCATCCACTAATTTCCTAGCTAGGTGTGGTCCATAAGCTGAAAGGATATGGACCAAAACAAAAGCTGAAAGGACACAAAAAAGAAAATGGATCGATCTTTTCCCCTAACTCTTAGTCTTAGCTAGTAAAAGTTTTACACTATATATTTTATATCATCACTTTTAAGTAATAGTAATAAAATGAAAATTAATAAAATATAACAACAAGTGTTGGTGGTGTGAATAGTTCTTTTTATCCTCCCTCCCAATTATCCTATATATTAATTGTTTGTTTAATTTTTTTTATATTCATTTTTTTTAAAATTATCACTGTTGTTCCATGTAGAAAGCTTGCGTGGTAAGCTACGTCATTAGTTCCATGTGGCAACTCACCACATCAGCACATGTGATGACGTGACACGTATCATTGAAATTTTTTTTTCCTAAACGATGGAATTATGACTAACAAAAGAAAATGTATAAATAAATTAGAATAATATTAAGATACTAACTATTTTTCTAACAAAATTATACTAACTGATGTGTTAAGATATGATTGGAATTTATTTATTTCTAATTAAGTTATATTATTATTTTTATTTAAATAAATAACTATTAAATGAATGTAAAAATGACACGTATACTTTTAATATAAAAGTTAATAAAAATGTTAATATCTCCTACACTAATTAAGTTTCATTATTAAAAAAAAAGAAAAAAGAAAATGAAGGGTTTTTTTTTGTTTGTTTGTAATTATCGAGCGTGGTAGCAAGAATGGAAAGAACTTAAGAAGGTCCCAGCACTTTTGTTTGTATCTAAAGGTGTAAATAAGTCTTTTTAATTTGTCGATTAACATAAAAATTTCTTTTTTATAATATTTTGGAGTCATACTTTTGTATTTTTTTTGACCGTAGTGTCCGTACGGAACTCAAAGAATCAACGACAGGTAGTCAAGTCAAGAAAAGTTAGAAAGAATAGAAAAATATAAGTGCTCATCCTATGTAATCGCTAACAATCAACCGTTTCCCAACTTTATGAAATCACCCTTATTGTCATAAAAATATATATATGCAATTTCTAAAAATATATATAAAATGTCTCGAAATTTTATTGATATTTTATCATTAATAATGTATAAATTTTATAAAAAAAATTATATATAAATAAAGGTGAAATTTAAATTTGGGTTCGAATCATCTTTGAGTCTCCTAATAATACTTTTGTCAATAATTTCTTAGTGATATGGAGCTCCATTTTTTATATATATAAGCTAAGCGTCTTGATAACAAGTGGGAAATAGATGGAATTGGATGAGAGTAATTCTACAAAAATAGCGTTATGTTATGTTATGTTATATGTTATATTTTATATTTTACTTACAAATAGTATATTTCACTACCAATATACCAAAGTGTTAGGTTTACAACCCAAAGTTTACATCCGACGTGTTAGTAATTCTTGCTGAAGGATTACAACCACTCGACGAACTCTCTTCTTAATTGTGCTCCCTGTTTCGCAAGCGTATGAGCTACTTTGTTTGCTTCTCTAAGTGTATGAGTGAACAAAAGACAGTAGAGGACATTCTTTCGCAGAAATTATCAATCATCCTAAATTCAGAATTTTTAAGACTTTTTGTTAGGGAACTTTGCCCACCAAATAACATTTTAACAGTCATATTCAATCAATAAGTGTTCTCCTTTTAGTTCTTCACGATTTGCAAACAACTTCAACATTTTCCTGATGGTAATGATTAGGGCTGCCCAAAATTTCCGAGACCCGAATTTTCGATTTTTTAGATCCGAATTTTTCAATTTCGGAATCGGAAGTTTGGAATTCGAAAATTCGGGTTCGGGTATCTTATTTCTGAAATTTTAATTCGGGTCGGAACGGGATGGATTTTGAAAAATTCGGGTACCCGAAATACTCGAATTTAACATGCCTAAAACGACGTCGTTTTATGTACAACCCAAATAAGTGAATAACCTATCTCATTCTCCTCCTCTTTCGATTTCAATTCATTCTCATTCTCTCTTACCAACATAACCAGCGCCGCCCGTTCACAACCATTCTCCTCCCGAGTTTCAACACACACAACGCCACCGTCCACCGTCCACCGTCCACCATCAATCATCACCAACACACACAACGCCGCGTTTCCAGATCTGAGGTTAGTGACAAGTTGTTCAGATCTGAACAGAAGAGGGCTTGAGGTTTGCTGGTTGGCTTGGATTGTGTAATTGGATTCGCAGGAAAGGGGAAAAAATGCAGGAAAGGCAAAAAAATTGCAGGTAAAGAATGGGCTAAAAATTCGGCTTAATTTGTATGTTTAAAATTGCTAGAAATTGTCAAAATTCATAAATACCCGAAATTTCCGAAATTATGAATTCGAAAATTCGGGTTCGGAAAGCATTTTAAAATTTCAGGTTCAGGATAGAAAATTCAAATTTCGGAATACCCGAATTTTGCAAATTCGGAATTCAGAATTCGGAATACCCGAATTTTGCAAATTCGGAATTCAGAATTCGGAAATTCGGAATAATCGAATGGACACCCCTAGCTATGACCTCTGCTAGGTTCGACTCCGATTCTCCGATGTAGTATGAAAACATGCTTAATGGACGTTTTACCTATTAATTCGACTCGAGCCTTGCACTAAATGCACAGGCTAAGGCTCTAAGAGTTAAGGCGCGAATCTGCCCAACTCGACTTGTTTATACATGTGCATATATATATATATATAGCTTTGGTTCTTGGTTTGTTAGTATATATGCTTAGCTTACAAATTAATGTAAAAGGAAGTAAAAAATAAAAAGATTAAAAACTTGTTTTCCGATAATTGAACTCTAGCTAGAAACCATTTCGCGAAAAATCAAACAAAAACCTAGGGACGTTAACGAGTCATTTTCAAGAGTTGACGAATTAAAGGATAAGGACATTGTAGCTAACAATGTAGCTAACAAGTGTTTTGGGTCTGAATAAGACCAACAAAGTCGACCAATTCAATTAGATGCTCTTGTACATGTGAGAAGAGATGGCATCTATGCATCTTGTAAAACAATGTACCCTAACTCCCGTACTTCGACACGTGCTCCTCGGCCCATCATGGTTCATTTGTTTGGCTCCATAAGGACACATTAATCACAATCTAGCTAGCTAGCTAATACTTTTGAGCAAGATTTTTTTCAAGAATATATATATAAGTATAAATTATTTGTAATATGATTTAGTAGTATATTTCGCATGCATGTTGTTGTTTAATTTAAACCCCTACATTTTGTCCAAACACGTAGAAACAATATGGAACAATATTATAGTATGAAAGACATTAATATAAGTTAATTAAGCCTTTGGATATGTATATATATACCTTTAAAATGATAGTATATATTATAGATAAAAAAATTAAATCTTAAATAATTCAAATTGTGGATCAAATATTATTTTAAATGTTTTTTTATGGGTATAAGAATAGTAAATTAAGATTATTTGTAAAGATACATTTAATATATAGCTAGTTTATCTAAATACCCATAAATCTTATAGATCAAATAATTTTTTTTCACACCCGAACTATAAATTAACAAAGTATTGTTCGAGTTCTTTCGAGAAAATTAGAGGTTACACTCTCGTACAAATTATTTTTTATCGTTGTTTATATATAAAAATTCTTTTACAAATCGGACTTTCAAAAGTTTTCCAAGTGGCAATCCTAAGATCTTTTTAACTAGTTTATTCATTTATATATTACCATTCCCGTTTTCAGTGCGTTGCTTTTTGAATCGTTGTTTTTGTAAATTAATATCTTAAGGCGAAGATCACGTTTTGTTGGGAAAGCTACACTCTTTATCGACGAGATCAGTACGTTTTAAGTACAGATAACCTGTCGGCAAAAGAAGAAGAAAAAGGGTACTGGTTTTGGCATTACTAGCCAAGCATGGCATAATCGCACGAAGCACTACTAACTTTATTATTAGAAAAAAATGTGTTAAAAGAAAAATCAACCGATTTCCTATGTTATCAAATTGAACCGACTGATTTGATTCTTAAAATTTTGATTGCTACATGCAACTAAATTTAATCTTTTTAGTCATAGTTTGTGCTAATCCGGTAATTTTTATTTCAGTTTTTTATTCCGAAAATAACATATTTATAAAATTTCCACGTCATTTTATAGCTTTATTTTTAGTTTTTTATTTAAAGACAGATAATAAAATCAATTATGATATTTTTGAAAAATAATAAAATAAGAAAAATATTCAATTGGCCAAGTAGCACAGGCATGTTTTATTTTTTAAAATGCAAGACATAAGCCAAATCTCTTAACTAATTAATGAAATATACTATATTATTAGTAATAATAAGCCGGGCATGATACGAATTTGGGATGATGGTTGACAATATAAAAAACAGCTATGCCAAATATATGTGCATGGCACATTGACAACATCCCATCTATAAAGACAAAAACGTGAAATTCATCGTTTTACTATAGATTATAGATACCTTATCTTTGTGTTTAACTTTTTGTTCTTGTTTTTCTTCACTGTGTAACGAGGATATCCATGTTCCATGTTCTGCTCAGTGATCAGTGCTTTTTCCATGAAACACAAAAATAAAAGATTGTTGGAAGTAATATTCTCGATAGCAATTCTGTGGATTGATTGTGTTTTGAGATTTGATCGGTCACAGTTTTAGTCACATTAGACTTTGCAAATAATCCAATCATCATCATCGAGTGCTCACTCGATTGGTACCTTATCAGGGAAAAAACATTATGATAGGTGTTACATTTTCTACTTATTTTCATAAGTTCAAACATTTTTCTGTTTTTTTTCTACCATCTTTAAGGTAAAAATTGTAATTGTAAAAAAATTATAGTAACGGTAGAATTAGACATAGGATTCTGGGTTTATTTTTTTAAACTATTTTAGTTCTTCTATAGGAAATGAAAAGACAAGAAATCTTAAGAAACTCATCCTTATTGCCACATCATCACATCTCTTCTTGTTGAAATTCTGTTGAAGTAACAGTGGTAATTCAAGTTCTAACATGTGAGTGAGTATGTGTGTGACATGCAGTACAAGACACACAAGAGCCGGAGAGAGATAAGAGAAGGCTAGGTTGGAAGGGTTGGGACCCATTAATCCTTTCTGTCAGAAATTGTCATGTTCTCTAGTTTCATTATTTTTATTTCCTTTTTTTTTAGGAAATTATTTTAATTTTCATGAAACTGAGTCATGTTCTTTGACTTCTTTCATGTAGTATAATGGTATTCCTCATTTCCTCTACCATTTTGCATGAGTTGGCAAGAGAAAAAGGGTTAAAGTTAAAACCTTCTTTTGATTTTCTTTGATCAGACTTTTTTCTTAACTCAATTTTGATTTTCCTCTCCTCCGGAGTATAAGATAAATAATTGACCCTTCCCTCTTCCCTCTCTTGAGAGAGCGTTACAAGAAAGGGGTCTTGGTAACATTTTTTGACATTTCTGGAAGATAAAGCATCTGTCTTTCATTTCTTACTCAGTGATCCAAGAGACAGAAAAACAGGAAAGAAAGGAGAGGGAAAAAAAGGACTACTATAAGTGGGGGGAAACTCTGTATCAGTTTTAGAAAACAAGATAGAGAGAACAGAAGTACAGAGAAAAGGTCCTGTCCTGCAGAATGAATGGTCTGTCGCATCTTGAGTCTGAGGATGCAGAGTTTGTTGAAGTTGATCCAACTGGAAGATATGGAAGAGTAAAGCTTTAATCTTTCATTTCTGATTCTGATTTTTTTTTCATCTTTATTTTTGGTTCCTTGAGTTTGATTTTTGTGGTTTCATTTATGTTTATGCAGTACAATGAAATTCTTGGCAAAGGAGCTTCAAAGACAGTGTATGAATCAAAAAGTTCTCATCTTTCATTCATTTACTTGGATTTACTTTTGTTGCTTGAATCGATTTATTTTTGTGGTGCAAAAGTTGGAGTCTTTTTGGGTGTTTCTGGTAATGGGTAGTTGGCTAATTTATCATATTGTTGTGTAGTTACCGAGGATTTGATGAGTATGAAGGGATTGAAGTTGCTTGGAATCAGGTGAAACTCTATGATTTCCTTCAAAGCCCTGAAGATCTTGAGAGGTTGTATTGTGAGATTCATCTCCTCAAGACATTGAAGCACAAGAACATAATGAAGTTCTACACTTCCTGGGTTGATACTGCAAATAGGAACATCAATTTTGTGACTGAAATGTTCACTTCTGGGACTTTAAGACAGTAAGTGCTTTTGTCAAAATCTAATTATTTCATGACCTGTCCTTTACTTTTCCATTGATTTTGCTTTCTGGGCCCCTTTTGTTTTTCTGAGAAAAGATGGAGAAGAAAGAGGAATGATTTGCTTATCTTACTTTTTGGCCATTGGTAGGTATAGGCTAAAGCACAAGAGAGTTAACATTAGAGCAGTGAAGCATTGGTGTCGGCAGATCTTGAGTGGGCTTCTGTATCTCCATAGTCATGACCCTCCTGTAATCCACAGAGATCTCAAGTGTGACAACATTTTTATCAATGGGAACCAAGGGGAAGTGAAGATTGGAGATCTTGGCCTGGCCGCAATCCTTCGAAAATCGCATGCTGCTCACTGTGTTGGTATGTCTAATTGATTCAAACTCCATCAAGTCTCTTTTTATCAGTAACTACCATTGAAGCTGAATTAGTTGAAGCCTTTTTAACACAAGGAAGTGTCTAGTGTTCAAGAATTGTGATCTTTCGGCTTCTAAATTGATGATATTTCCATTTTGGCTGATTTTCCTTCTCTGCCTGGGTCTCTCCTCTCTTCAGGAACACCAGAGTTCATGGCTCCAGAGGTGTATGAAGAGGCTTACAATGAATTGGTTGATATTTATTCTTTTGGGATGTGCATTTTGGAAATGGTCACTTTTGAGTATCCCTATAGTGAATGCACTCATCCTGCTCAAATCTACAAGAAAGTCATTTCTGTAAGACTCTCTCCCTTCCTCAATCTCTTTATCACATTTTCTCTCTCTCGTAAAGATGCAGATTCCAATTTTAAGAGCTTTGTTACTTTTAGGGGAAAAAACCAGATGCTTTGTACAAAGTGGAGGATCCAGAGGTGAGACGTTTCGTTGATAAATGCTTGGCAACTGTGTCACACAGGCTATCTGCTAGGGAGCTTTTAGATGACCCTTTCCTCCAAATTGACGATTGCGAAACCAATTTGAGACCGCTGGATTGTGGGGGAGAAATTGATGGTATGGGTTCTCTTACACGGCTACCTTATCTTGAACCTCTGGAAATTGCAAATTCCTGTGGTAATGGATACTCAAATGGCTATAGCTACGACACTGAAAATGAATGGGGATATCATCCAGCTGAGAGTGAACCAAGTGGGATTGAACTTTTTGAGTATCAAGAGGATGAACATTCAGCTAATATTGGCATAAGTATAAAAGGAAAGAGGAGTGATGATGGTGGTATCTTCTTAAGACTAAGAATTGCAGATAAAGAAGGTTTGCAAGCTTGCTTTACTCTTTTCATACACTCATCAGTTTCATGGTATCCTGAATGACCAATATATTCGTTTTATATCACCGGCCCTAATCGATCATTTAATTGCATCTCTTTGCAGGCCGTATTCGCAACATTTATTTCCCCTTTGATATTGAAACTGATACAGCTCTGAGTGTCGCAACTGAAATGGTTGCAGAACTTGATATCACTGATCAAGATGTGACCAAAATAGCAGATATGATTGATGGGGAGATTGCTGCATTGGTACCTGAATGGAAGCCAGGGCCAGGCTTAGAGGAAACGCCTCGTTTTGCAAATCAAAGTGTTTGCCATAATTGTGCTTCCACACGTACCTCTAATGGTTCATTTGTTGATTTTCTGTCAAATAATCCATGTTGTAGACATGGATGTGCTTCTTTGCATGGTCGATTTGAAGAGATCACCTTTCGAGAAGATGAATCTGAGCCTCATTTGGCAGAAGGTGCACAAAACACCATGAGCCAAGCAGGCTATTCGAGTTATCAGGATATATGGGGTCAACATGAAAGCCGTGAGTTAACTCCAGTTGGCTCTGGAAGAAGCCACTCTGATGAAGAATACGAAAGACTTGATCCATCATTGTCAGCAAAGGATGAAAGGCATGTGGAGCTGGAAAATGAAATTCCAACTCCTGCAACATTGCCGCTTCCGCCCATAAAAGGTTCTCATTCTTTTCGCAGGATGGGTTCATTATCCAGTGACCTCTCAGATGGTTGTGAGAATGAAATCCAACAGGAATTGAGATGGCTTAAGGCAAAGTACCAGTTAGAATTGAGGAAACTTAGAGATCAACAACTAGGAATTCTGCCTCCAAATTCAAGTAACAGAGAACACGGAACTGGTGATGGAGTTTTATCTTTTGCGGTGTTAAGTCCATCAAAAGAAGAAACCAACATAGATCTCTTCAATTCCTTCCTGTATGACGAGCATTCTCATATCAATAATACTCAAATGCCTCGGAATCGCAAGACTTTGAGGGAATCCTTGGCTGCAGAAGATATGACAACTCCGAAGACATTGCGAGAAACCTTTCTCGCGGAGGACATGGTCTCTGTCAAGACTTCCTGCACTGGATCATTATTTCCCCACTCCGTTCACAGAACAACATCCCTCCCGGTCGATGCTGTCGATGTATAATATATGTAAGGAACCCTACTCATTCTATTACCATATATTTCCTATAGCCAATGTAGAGTCATTATTATTATTGTGAGATCCACCCTTTTTGGACTAGAGAGGTTGAAATCCACCTCCAATGTGGTTGTTTACATGCTACTATGCTAGTGTATTTTTCTCACGCACTAGAACAAATAAGTTGAGGGTATTTTGCCTTTTGTGTAATTAATTTATGAGGAGATGTAAGTTTGAGGCTTGTATAATCAATCTCTAGAGAGGATAATAACAACTTCTTGTGTTGGAGTCCTTGTTTTTGCATCATCCATCCATCCATCCACCTAACTAGTGCCCTACAAGTTGAAGGAATTTATTGATTGTGGTGAGTCAAGATGTACTTATTGAGAGGCTTGAATAATAATGTCATGAATCCATGTATATGTACATAAGTACATTGCACATGCACATTTCAACTAACAGAAACAGAAATGGTGCCTATTATTGACCATCATGAGGGGAGCAGCAATCATTGAAAGCTTGTAGGGCCTTCCTGCATGTGCATTTGCTCCTCATATTTACCATGACAAGATTACGTTGGATTATGTTAAACCTCCAATAGCTGGTTGGTTTGAACGGTTTGTCACTCATCGTTTAAAAAAGTGATCGCAGGTTTGATTCTTACGTATGATTGTTGGGAGTATTTTACCTATTTATTAGATCAACTCGGTGAGTACAAAATTAGCGGGAACACTGGTACCAATGTGTTATTTACATTACAGCAGTGACAGAGGCAAGATGATAGAAGTGTGTCAGCTCCTCTAGCTGGCCAATGAGATGTTTTATTTTGAGAACTTTTAGGCCCCACCTAATTTATTTCAAGTATATAACCCAAACTCCATGGCAATTGACATTTTCAAACAGTGTGGAGGTATGGCCCACTTTTAGCCAATGCATATTTAGTCAAGCTGATCTACTTATAGTTATGATAGCATTTGTTCAGTCCATTTGCGATTGGAATTGAATGGTCCACATTTGTAAGCACATTTCTGCGCACATTTCTGCTGACTGAGACGGACTTTTGGCAATAAATGGGGATGACAGCTTAATTTGGGCATAAAAGTGGGTGTCCGGCTCGATTAATATGTCGATTATCTGTTTATGGAGATAAAGATCAATCATAAACTTCAAGACTATCCAATAGGCCTTTTTTTTTTTGTTTTGACTATTTTTGTAGGCCTACTTGAGTAGCCAGCATTCATTCCTAAGAATTTAATCACTTGCAACTTTGAATTCTGGTGCCCAGCTATTTTTCCACAGCATCTTCATTGTAGCAGAGTATAACCACTGAGTTCGGGATGGATTGATGTGGTTTCCTCGCAAAAATTGAAAAATCCGACGAATCTTTTTTTCGATGGTACTACTGTGTTGTGCGCGGTTGGGTTGGGCGCCATAGCTCGTAATAGTGACGGTAGTTGTGTCTTCTCCGCGGCTGAGTTTGTGCTACCTCGACTTGAGGTTGCGGTGGCTGAAGGTTTCGCGATTCGAAAAACTCTCAAATTGGCAATAGACAACAATTGTTGGCTAGTATATAGAATCATCATATAATATTTAGATTTTTATAATAGTTTAGGAAAATGCAATCTTCAATGCTTTCGTTAATGATTAGATTTAATTTTAAGTCACTGTTATTCAAGTAATTAACTATAATAAATGATGAATTTTTTGAATTTTTTGTTGGATGAATGCTTTTTTTTTATTTTTAATGTTTCTCCCAAAAAAAAAATGAAGATATGATATGGGAATGAGATATTTCTAAGGGATAAAATAAATTTTGGCACCTGAACTATAATTGTTTGACTCATTTGGCACCTCTATTTTTTTTTTCTTTAAAAGACACCTGAACTCTTTACAAATGACACATTTGGTACTCATCACTAACGCCGTCCATCGCAACCGTTAACTAGCTGACGTAGCTTTCCACGTCATAGTGCTGCTGACGTGGCATGCCACGTCATAATTTATTTTTATTTTTATTTTTTTAAAAATAATATAATTAATTTAAAAAATTCAGAAAAATAATATAATTAATTTAAAAAATTCAGAAAAATAATGTATTAATTTAAAAAATCCAAAAAAATACTGTAATTAATTTAAAAAATACAGAAAATTAATATATTTCATTTAAAAAATTCAAAAAAATACTATAATTATTTTTCAAATTCTAAAATATAATATAATTAATTAAAAAAATCAAAAAAATTGAAAAATAATATAATCTAATAGTACATGTCAAATAATTAAATGTAAGATTTCATACCTCGGTTGTATTTTACTTTTAAAAGATACTTGTACAATAACAAAACGTCACATTTGAAAAATAATATAGAAATAAAAAAGGGGAAGAGAGGAAAATAAAAAGAAAAGAGAAGAGGGCTGTGAAAGAGAGAATAGAAAGGAGAAAAGAAAAGAAAAGAAGAAAAGCAAAAATTGTCGGGTGCTGTGTTGGTGGTTGCCAGCGGTGGCTGGGAGAGGAGATGGAGGTGAGGTCGAGGTGGGTCGGCAAAACAGAGGAGAGAAGAGGAAGAAAAGAAAAAGAAAGAAAAGAAAAATTAAAAAAAAAGGAAAAAAGAAAGAAAAATACAGTATTTTTTTGAATTTTTTAAATGAAATATATTAATTTTCTGTATTTTTAAAATTAATTACAGTATTTTTTTGGATTTTTTAAATTAATACATTATTTTTCTGAATTTTTAAAATTAATTATATTATTTAAAAAAAAATAAAAATAAAAATAAATTATGACGTGGTATGCCACATCTGCAGCACTATGACGTGGCAAGCCACGTCAGCTAGTTAACGGTTGCGATGGACGGCGTTAGTGATGAGTACCAAATGTGTCATTTGTAAAGAGTTCAGGTGCCTTTTAAAGCAAAAAAAAAAAGATGTGCCAAATGAGTCAAACAATTATAGTTCAGGTGCCAAAATTTGTTTTATCCCTATTTCTAAAGTAAGTGGTGATGCCACGTGGTGCCAACGCCATCCCCAGCAATAAACTTATCATAATAGGCTGTAGCTGTACCAAAACTGTACTGATGGTACCATTCTGCAAAAGAAAAAAACTTATTGTACTGGTACACGTATTGCTAGAGTATAATAATCCTACTTCTATCTTTTTAAGTTCGATATTAGGTTTATTTTCAGCTCATATCTTGTAATTGTTGTTTTAATAATACCCAATTTATTGCAAAAAAATACATTTTTAATACATTATAAGACCATCCGATCTTCAGTCACAACATTGAATACTAACTAATCTAAACTCTAGTCGAACAAAACCCGAGCAAAGCTCCCATCACAAGTTTAAAAAAGGTATTACAATCTAACTATTTACTTTATTAATTGGACATTCATGTGGACCACAGTTCCCTTACTTAATAGAATTGCCAACTACATGGGAGAAGTTGTTAGAACAATAAATACTTCTTTCTCTGCATGTGCTACCTCTGTAGTAGCTTGTAGTGCATAATCAAGAATGTGGTTCCGTAGCGAATTTAAACAGAAATCAGAAGAAAAATGAACAACTGGTTGCCATTTCGATGAAGAAAAAGAGTGTTTTTCAACACGTAGGAAAAAAGTATAGAATCAAACCATAATTGTTAGTAAGAACTTTCAAGTTTAATAATCCAAATCAATTCTTTAACAATGTCTAACAAGATAGTATAAGAATATGTCACATTGACAAAAGGGAAAAATTGAGAAAGATGGTAATGAACTCATAATCTAGTAATCTAGTAATCTAGTAATACGTACTTTTTATATAATAGGAGTTATATCTCGAATTTTAGTCCCATAATCGGAAATAAAAAAATCTGAGTGGAGTCTAGCTTTTTTGATGTTTGTGTAAAACTGTATCTGAGTGAAGTCTAGGCAGCTATTTAGCTCAAGTTTTGGCCCTCCATGAAGGGTCATTTTCGTTTTATTTCCAACAACAAATAAAGACAAAAATTAGCGGTGTTAATGGACATATAACTCATTAGTTATCTACTGATGGTACAATATTAGTAGTGATTCGAACTTAAGTTTCATTCCAATTTATTAAACAAAAGAGGAAGAATAGCACAACTAGTAAAGTAGGATGATAATATAAAACTGCATGGTTAATGGGTGGGAGAGAATGGTGAAAGAAAGGAGAACTCTTTTCTTTTTCAAATGATTGATAAAGAGTTCTTTTTTTGTGGAGATGATGAGGATGAGAGTGATGTGAAATGTGATTTACAGCCACATCTACACATATAAGTGGATTTTATTGGATTGGATCCTATAAAAAGTGATAGATACTCTTTTTTAAATCTAAGAGAAAAAAGGAAGTAGTAGTGATTCATACACCTAGATAAGCATATATCCCCCCACCCCCCACCACCATTTGCAACCTTTTCCAAAAAGCATGGCTTGTTGAGATCAATTCAAAACAAAGAAAGCTTCAAAAAGTTCAAATTCCATTCATAAAAGCCATGGATAGAATAATTGTTAAAAAGAATTTTAGTCAAAACTGAAAGATCTTTGTGTCTTGTTTCTCTCACTCTTTTTTTCTATAAACACACATGTTTGGTTTTTTCCAGAAAAGTAGATGGATTATGGATACACTCCACTCCACCACTATGGAGGAGTAGGAATGATGATACAAGAGCATAACTTGTACCTATCAGACATATATCTTGTGGGCTTATTGCCAACAGGTAATAGTGGAGCCAGCAAATATCATGTCACCTCACAAAATATTTTCTTCTTACAAAATTTTCCATTAAAAAAAGTAAAGATTTTCACAAGGAAATGCCAGATTCAGTAGAATCTAAGGGTGAACGTTCAGATTTTGGATCGAATTTCGATGAGTTCGGATTCGGATAATTTCAGATCAGATTTTTTTCCAACAAATTCGATTCCAATTCAACAAATTCAGATTTGGATCGGATCAGTCGAATTTTTCGGATGTACCGACCCATTACGGTAATGTAAAAACTCATCCTCTTTTTTGTGTGTGTGTGAAAGGTTAGTGTAAAAATTCTCGGAATCAGTAGAATCTATTATCGGCTACTCCTAGTCCTACCTCTACCCAAACCTCATCTCATGAAAATATAAAATCCAGACCATAAGTCCAAACCTAAGCTCAAGCACATGCCCAATTCCAAACCCAAGCCCATCTCCCTCTCCTGAGCGAGCGATGGGGGAGAAGGAGAGGGAGCGAGCGACGGGAGTGGACAGCGGAGCAATCAACGACTTGGAGCAGAGCGAGTGAGCAAGCGGGTTGGAATTGGAATTGAAAATTAAAATACCGAATTGGGAAATTGTAAAGTGTAAACAGATATTGGAATCCGAAAATGTGGTCGGATTTCCGAAAATCTGACTATCGGAATCCGAATATTTTCGGATTCTGACCTGCTCATCCGATCCAGTGTCGGATAGGATGGGATCCAGTGAGCTCAGATCGAATCGAGTCGGATCGGTCGGATCCTCCCAGTTCTCCAAAAATAGGAAATTTCCACCTTGAGTTTCACGTCAAAACTCCATATTAAACACGTAGGGCAGGCAATATGAGGTCAGTTCTCACATTCCTTTATATAAATTGATTTGAACCTCTAATCTTTTAAAAGATTTCATGAACTTTCATCACCGGCCAAACCCTAGTGGCTCCGGTTCTTGTATTTTTTAAGAATAGGCTCATCATAATAGCAGCATAATTCACCCCAACTAAAGGAGTGCCATTAAGCATTCAAAACTTTCAAAGCACTATTCTTAGTAACCTAAGCTCTAGCAACTTGCTGAGATGCTCCAATATTCAGAAATGTACCCGGAAAGAGGCATAAGCATGAAAAAGTTTAATCAAAAGAAGATAATTACAAAATCGAAAGTTCATTGGTCAAGAAACTGATAAAGCTTGATCTTTTGATGAAACAATGTCCCCACAATCTTTACTATGGTCAACTAAATCCAGGAATAGAGCCATTAAAAGGCTAATGCATTTCTTAGACGATTCTAGAAATCTAGACCTAACAATATGGCCATAGATAAATATGAGAGCAATATCACGCCTACCTACATACCTCACTACCACCGACCATATTCACAGGCCAACACACAACAAAACAAAGCACTTAAAAAGCGACTTTGCTGCAGTGAAGTTCCCATCGCACAACTGGTGAATTCTATGCCAAACTCACAACAATGATAACGATAACACTTTCAAAGTTTAGATTCGTACCTTATCACTTCATTGTCATGATCCTACCCAGATGTGACCACCAAAACAAAGGCACTTGCAAACAGCGTCAAGAGTTCCTACAGAACTTGCCTACATGTAGGAAGTTAGTTTGCAAAATAACAAAAGATCAAAAGAGTTGCCTGAAATGTGGCCCCAAAATGCTTCAATCATGAAAGTGAAAGAAAAAAGGACTAAAAACACAGCAAAATATCTCAAGTACAACCTTACCGAAATTCTTTTTCCTTAATTTACTAGTTAATACAAAGGAGAAAACATTTTTGAACAGCTAAAATAACAGGATGACAACCTATTTGTTAAAAAGAAATTAACATGCCAACTAAGGACAAAATTCAAGTTCTTCGCTCATTAGATAGCAAAACCAAGAGACATCCCCTTGCCTAAACTTTCCAGGGTAAAGAAGCTCAATATTAGAATCATGGTGTCTAGTTCTAGCTGTGAACCACAGTGCCATAGCTGTGCCCTATATCCTTCCAAAATAATGAAGTTCTGAAGTGTTATGGAACAGTGTCATATGGGAGACACCATTAAAGTAGATATAATCCTGCTATGGCTGCCTGGCGATGCAACCCTCAACGCACAAAAGAAAGGGAAAAAAACAGCATCTGGTGTTGGGCAAATGATCAAAATTGCAAATAACTTACCCCTTTCAATTGACAATAAGAGTTTGCAGTTTATCATTCAGCTACATATATGTACAAACAAAAACCATATTGTCTGTAAGTCTGTAACATTTCATTGGAAATAGCATTAACATTAACACACTTATTCCTTTTGTATATTTACAACAGCATCTAAGCTTTTACAAAACAGGAGTTACATAAGCTTGGAAGAAAGAAAGCTATAGTGCTGCACTTTTCATGCAGCCCATCTCTTTATAGGTTGAGAGATTCAGTACAACAGGAGATCACCTACTCAGCAATGAGTGCACTTCATATACTATAGAGACTTGTTCTGTACAAATGACACCCAATTTTAGGAAGCAGTTTAAGTCATACCTCCAGTGGAAAAATACAAGTTACTGATAAAAACTCCTATAAAGGCCTCAAAAGTGTATAATCCTCAAGGAGCTCTCGCTCTGACAGTGTGTCGTTCTCATTCTGAGGGGTCCACAGCACCTCAACTGCCTGCATGACCGTCAATAATGCATAAATGATGGAATTTACATATTCTTAGAAGCCAAGAATCAGCAAACATTTCTCTGCTTACAAGTATTTTATTAGTAGGGATGGAGCCGAGCTTTTGCAATGCTTCCTTTAGGTCTCCACTCCCATTAATGGTGGGTAGTTTATGTACTCCTTCAGCAGCCACCAAGATTGTTATCTGAAAGCATGGAAAATTCAACATAAAGAAACTCCACCAAAAGGAAACAAGCATGTCAAGGTGCCAACCTTCTAGTTCTCACGTACTTCAAAACCTAATCCAAAACCTCTCAGCTAAGCTTTATTTCATTTTCCAAATGTCATTGCTATTGTGATACCTTTGAGTCACAGGTTGGATTTGAGTGGGTTAGCTTTACGAAAAATTCAACAAGAAGAGAGTCCACTAAAAGAAACAACCATGTCAAACTTCTAGTTCTCATGTATTTCAAATCCTTAATCCAAAACTCTCAGCCAAGCTTTATTTTATTTTCCCAATGTTGTTGATGTTGTGGTACATTTGGATGACAAGTCAGATGTTAATGGGTTAGCTTTATGAAAAAACAACATAAAAGATACTCAACTAAACATAAACAAGCAAAGGAAGGTCTCAAACTTCTAGTTCTCATTTATTTCAAATCCTAAATCCAAAACCTCTCAGGTAAGATTTATTTTATTTTCAATGTTTTTCTGAAACATTTGGGGTGGCAAGTTAGATTTGAAAGGGACGACAAAAGGGATGGGCTGCAAATGCAAGCTGACCAGAATGAGGAGGCTTAATGATGAAAATCATGTGGCATCTTAAGTTGAATACTTTTATTACTCAAGGAATCCGTCTCTTGGATTCAGAATCAGACAGATGACTAAGTCCATGTCACTTTAGGTAGATAGAACACTAAATTACACTAGACACTATATTGAGTATAGCACAAAACTTTCATTTGGGGACTTGATGGAGACAGAAGGGGTGGGGCGGGCGTGTTGTATTAATTTATACATGGTTAGGGGGCATGGCTTCAGCATTTTACGAGTCTAAAACGGGAGGTCTGAAAGGAAATAATTCAGTTCAGGATTGGGAATACTGACCAACATGCTTTTCATCTAATTGCCTAAATGCAGCAACAATGGCATTACATCCAAACATTTCACACCTCATAGAAAAGAAGGCAAAATAAATATAATCACAAGGTATGAATTCAGAAACAAAACCTTACCACTATGTACTCGTTGCTAAAACCATTGGCTCGCTGGCTTGTTGTGCTTTGCTTTTTTATGTTGTTCACATTCACAAGTGTCTCTTCATTAAATTTTCCCCGTTCTTCAATAGAAAGTTGATTGAAGCGTTTTTCACCATCCTCCATGCTTCGCTTCACATCCACCTGAAATAAAAAGTCAAATGAGAAGAGCACAGTTGATTTCTCCTCTCTTTTATTACTCTACAACCACGAATAGTGAAATTATCACAAGATTTTTTTTGTACTTCTTCGTTCTTCCAATTCCATTATAACCCTAAGGGGTACAAGCAAGCATTTTAAAATCCAACATTTGAAATCAAAGTCGTAAATCAAAACCAAGAAGAAAACTGTGCAGTAAGTAGAAACATATCACAAACAAGATACCACGAGAAAGGTACCATATAGAACATATGATTAAATCCAAAGTAGATGGACAAACATGCACAATAAAGGCCTAGGAAATGCCCAATCATATAGTTGTAAACTTACAAACGAATAACCAGAGATGCAATAATCAGGATGACGGAGCAAAGATAGGGATGTCTCTGCAACCAAAAACAAAAACAAACAGTGCAATAAAGATGAGCATAATAATATTGACAAAGATGCATATGTGGGGGATAAAAAAGTCTGTCTTAATGGCATTAACAAAGATGATGGCTCGACACAACTAACAGATTTAATCAATAAGTTAAGGAAGTGACACGTAAGAAGGTGATGTTACTGTTATGCCCTGTGTGAAAGAACGTCACGCAGCAAAAATAACATTATAAGAAGGTGCTGCCAATATTATGCCCTATGTTCACAAAAATGAGGTTTCCCAATCGTAAGTGAACAGGGAAAACTAATGGAGCAACTGCAGAAACTATTAATGGAGGGCTATACCTGTCAACACATAACTCAAACCCTCTGACGACGATGTATCTGCAACTTCTGCAATCCGATTAAGATCCCTCTGAAGAGACCGGCCCATACCCAACAACCCAACCTAGCAATTGAAAATAGAAAGGAAAATTGTAAGAGGTTTTCATATAGTTGAACAAGACATGCATCAAAAGAAAATCTCCAACTCAATTATGGTGGAAATAAGATCACTTGCCATAGCAACAAAAAATATCCATGACAGTCAATAAGCTTTATGATACCAATAACAATTCACCACATTCATGAATGCAGCTCCAGCCAATAAGAATTCTAGTTCAAAACATCAAAAAGCATTTTCCTAGGAATTTGAAATCTTCATCTAATTACCGCAGTCACAACTTTCAGGCATTTCACAATTCTCATTGCATCTCAAACTTCCCATTCAAGCCTGCCCTCTAACTCCTAGCATTTTTGTTTTCTTATCAACAAAGAATACTTGATGTGCTGCATTTGTCACACACCAACTGACTCTATATTTCCTAACCCATCCTCCAAAAGAAACCATCACATTACAGAACCTTCTTGACCATCTTATAAAGGATCATCAAATGAAACATGCGCCTTATTACCCCTACCATCAGTTGAACTGCCGAACAGATAACATTGTTCTAGCCATACAGTCTCACTTGCAGAGGATCCATCCTAATCAGAATAGCATACAGAAACCAAGCAATGAGTTAACTTAATCTATATAGGATTTCCATTACCATTAATGTTTTCACCTGAAAAGTCAAAAGACTCCCAAAACTAACTCAGAAGCACTCAATGACATCCAATGCAATTCAACTGAAAAAAGGAAACATACATCATTTTCCTTCTTCCAGAACACTATATTATTTCTATTTCATTACATGTAACCAAACATATCTAACTAACAACATTATTTCAATGAGTGTTTGCCCACCAATTCACACAACAATCTTAAACCACTATAACAAATCATAAGAACCCAAAATTCACAATCAGAATGTTATCAAACAAACAAACAAACAAAAAGCAGCATTATAATCACTACCTGAAGCTTTAGCACACTAGTTTTCTCAGTAGCAGTCATCAGCCCATCTTCACTCCTATCAGAAAGAAACCCTGAAACCAACACAAACGCCGCAAACCCAGCCAATATGAAGAACAAGCTCGACCCAGCTCCGGCTCCAAACCCCACAGCAGGCCCCATATACAACCCACCTCCACCACCAAACGGAGAAGGTGCATAGTAAGGCACAGAGTAAGAAAACCCCGAGCCGCCCGTCCTAGGCACGGAATAACTCCTAGAAGACGAACCGGACGACCGCGAAAAAGACCCCCCACCAACCCTTCCTCCAGACCCAGCAGCAAAAGCCGAATTAGGATCATACATAAGCAAAGCCCCAATCAAAATGGCTGCAATTGCGGGCATTTTTAGAACGTTAACGGCTTTAATCACATTGCTGTAGATGGTTTGAACAGGGTTTGATGAGCAAGGAGGATTAGAACAAGATTGTGCAAATGAATCATTGTCATTCTCACAAGTAATGCTTCTTCTTGCTATAGATTGTTGGATTAACGAGCATTTTAAGTTGAATTTAACAAGGTTTAAGGGTGGAGAAACGATTTTGGGGAGATGGGGAGGAGGAAAGGGTAAGGATTGCTTCCATTTTAATGGGGTGGTGGAGTTTAGCAATGAGGTTGTCGCTGCTGCCATGAGAAAGGTTGAGAAGAAGGAGACTGGGCGCGTTTTCGTTGGGTTTTTTTGTTTGTTTTTTCCTTTGTGCGTTTGTATTTGATGGAGGAATTGGATATTGAAGAGGGTTTATGGTGACGACGAGGTGTTTGTCAAAATGACAAAAATGTTTGTGTTCGATGCGATGAATTTGAACCTCAAGTGGAAAGAGAAGAGATGACCGGTGGTGCACGGATATGGAGGGAGGCAGAAAGAAACAATTTTTTTGACAGTCTTCTAGTTACAAACCTCAATTTTTCTAAAAATAGAATAATCAATTTCTTTTTACCCAATTTTGGTCACAAATGATATTTATTTTCAAGGAAAAGTTTATATTTAATTTTTATACTAATAAATTATTCCTTCACGAATATTACATTAATAAAATATTGACTCGTGTTTCGCGTAGATTATCACAACTTTTATTTTTCATTTTATTGTATTTTGATTCACAAATGAGTAAAGTGAGTTAATAATCATTTATCTAATTCTTTATTTCTTAAAAAGATGTACAAATTATTTTTGCAACATGAATTTATCATTACTATATATTTTTCACTCGTACAAATTATTCTAACTCCTTAAATATTATAATTTATTTATATAAGTATTTTTGTTCTTCCATTTTTTTTTCAACATGACTTTAGCTATATTTTACTGTTTAAAATAAATCATTTCTCACAATATAGTATGAACCACTTCTCGTCATTTATTCTCTAATCTTTGTCATTCGTTTATTATCAATTTTTCTATCATTTTTCTAATCTTTTTTTTCCTTTCTATTTTCATTCTGCTTTATCTATTATTTATTCACATAATTATACTATATTAAAAAATATTATATTACTTCAATTATAAAAAAAGTAATTATTTAACCATTTAAATATCTTTAACCATTTATATGATTTTTTATTTTAAAATTAATTAATAAAAAATATTTTTGAATCCTGAGTTTAGCAGTAATATATATTTTTCTCCCATATTTTAGTTACTTAAATTATAAAGTAAATCACAACCCTTTAAATAGCACTAAACATATGTATGACACTTTATTTAAAAAAAGAAAAATTGTAGTATGACTTTAGTAATAATATATATTTTTCTCCGATATTTTTAATTATTTGTTTATTTTATCGTATGTTCTCTTTTTTTCCTTTTTCTATTTACTAAATTTGTTTTTTATATACTATAATTTTTTATTGACTTTTTACGTTCTAACTTAATATATTAAAATCTTTAAATTCTTTTCATTTATATTCCAAAATATAGTCATATTCAATCAAAAAAATTAACATTAATTGTATTTTAACAATTATTAAAAAACTAGTGCTAGAGATGTAAACACTTTTACAAAATTTTATATAAAAGTACACGTTTATCTTCACATTCACTTGATAGTTATTTATTTAAATAAAAATAATAATATAACTTAATTAGAAAGGGATAAACCTCAATCATATCTTGACACATCAGTTGATACAAAATAGTTTGTATCCCAAATATTTTTCTTATTAAAAAGATAACATGGAAGCTAATGTGACATCAAGTGAGGTTGCTTATATATGAAGCTAATAGCACCACAAAAATACACTCTCTCACTTTTAGGTAGCGTTCGGTTCACGGAATGCTACTTTTCTTGTTAGAATCACTCTCCCGGGAGAGTGATACCTGGGAGAATGATTGAGGGGAATGTCAATTTTTTATATTTGGATGAGATTTAAGATTCCCGGGAAAGTAACATTATTGTGTTTGTTTTGTACTTGGGAATCCTCAAGAAAAGTAAAAAAAATGACTATTTTATCATTTTTTCTATATTTGTGTCTTTGTTATTTTGTTAGATGATTTTTGTTATCTTCTTAGGTGTCTAATTATTCTTTTCTATATATATTGTGTTACACAGTTTCTTATAAACATGTTAGACTTTCTCTCTATTTAATTGTCTATTTTTCAACAATCAAAATATCAAATGAGTTTGTTTTATGACTATGGTTTTTTGCAGGTTAAAAAACATGACAAATGACATAACCTTCGTATTAGAGTCCTTGAAAATTATAGCAAAGTATGACACATATTGTTCTAACAATGCAAAAAAATATAATTGCAACAATAGACAAGTTTATGATAGGAATTTCTTGGATGATTTGTTCCTATTCCTAACCGTATTTTCTTCTACCTATTATTATTTACATCATTACTATGTAATTTTTATGTGATTATTATAATTTTGATGTAATTATTTATAATTTTTGTGTAATTAATATAATTTTTGTATAATTAATATAATTTGGTGAAGTTTTAGAAAATAGAGAAAGAAGAAGATGTTTTATTAGGTTAATTTTTTATAATTAGTTTTGGATAAATATGTCATTTAATAAAAAAAATTACTTTCCCTGTAGGGAGGAATCACTCTCCCCATCCCCTAACTAAGGAATCACTTTCCCCCATTTTTTGGAAAGTCAAAGCGGTCAAGGAAAGTTGGATTCTAGGGGAGAGTGATTTCTTGTCGCAACTAAACACAATAAAGCTCGAAATTTCAGATTCTCGAGTCACTTTCCTCCCTGATTCCGCCAACCAAACGCTACCTTAGCTTTATATATATTATTATAGATAAGAACGAGTGAAGACTAAAATTGATAATGAAGTCGATTTATCGTCTTATCTTTATTCATAAGAGAAGAAAAAAAAGAGAGGAGAGAGTTTGATTTCTACGTGTAGTTTGAGACTAACTCATAATCGAGTTACATGACAAAGATCATGGAAAAGACCTTTTTCGGACTTGAAACTTCAACATGCTCATCATACTTTATGCTAATTTGATTTTAATTAAACTAATAGCTCGTGTTGCGAGGCATTTTTTATGTATACAATTTATATAATAATATACTTTAAAAAAAAAATTCAAAAATAGACCACATAATTTATTTTATTAGTGATTAATTTAATAAAAGAAGCAGTTTCAAAATAACTACTAGACAATCAAATGAAGTATGGCCATTTGGAAAATTTTAATTATGATAGATTGCCAAGCTTCGTGTTTTGCCCATTAAAGAGCATCACAAATATTGTCCAAAGTTCGTGTGAAGGATTGTTCCTTCATTACTTCTAGCAACTGCACCTATTGAGCCACTCTTTCCTTTGTGTGTTAGTAGGGATGACAATTGGGCGGGTATGGGCGGGTATGGGTATATTAAAATGGGTATGGGCGGGTATGAGTAAATATCCAATTCATACCCAAAACTAAATATCCATTATTACCCATACCCAATATGCCCCATACCCAATTGGGTATATAATGGATATCCAATTCACCAAATTATTTTATTTTTTATAATTAATAAAAAAATTACTATTTAGATTAATTTTCACCGGTTAGGCTCGTTTTTTATTATTTTGGTTCATTTTTTACCGTTTTAACTCGATTTTTACCATTTTGGCTCGGTTTTATCATTTTGGTTCATTTTTTACCATATTATATCGTTTTTTTACTATCTTGACTCATTTTTTACCGTTTTGGCTCAGTTTTTACCGTTTTGACTCGGTTTTTACCATCTTCATCTGATTTGGGGTCGCCCATCCCATCCACTTTCCACTTTCTACTTTCTACTCTACCTCTTTACCTTTTTCCTTTATGAACGCCAAAAAATAATAAATTTATTCATAATTTAATAAACTTATTTATTTAATACATTTAATATAAGTTTAAAAAATGAATAATGTAACATAATTAATTTATGAAACGGTACGTAGTTTTATAATTACAATATTATTGATTTAAATGAAATGAAATAATAGCTATAATACTCATTTTAAATTCAAAATAAGGAAAGTTTAAAAAATATACATCTTACTTTATTAAAACTTTATTAAAACGTAAATATCACTAATTGTAAAAACTACAAAATGAGTAATCTAATTCTAACCTCTACTTTTGATCAAAAAAGAATTCCAACCTCTGCTTATTATTATACACTGGAAAGTGGAAAGTGGAAAGTGTAGAGCAGTTCAGTTAAAACAGTTATGTACTAACATGAAAGCCGAGTGAAAGCGGTTCAACACAGGAGTTACATGAAACCTTGTAAGATTACATCAATGGAAGAAAAAATGAGTACCGAACTGAAGCCAATTCGCTAATTTACAGTTTCTTCCTTTACATAGTACAAGGAGTTTGACTCCATATAGTACACATACAGCTCAAAACTTGATTCACCTCCACCAAACTCAATAACCTCAAAACTCTTCATCTTGCATTCCTACGTGAGGGAACAGTTGGAGAGTTACATCTAAACATATCTAAGGTATACCATTCACATGGACCAGCCCTATCACGCATCCTTGTCAACTCAAATCTCACGCCTTTCCTCACTTGCCAGCTATTGGCAAATCAGCAAATAACCGAGTAAGAAAAGGATGGACAAACAAACCTGGGAGGCATTCATTCAACTACCTAACAGATTATAAGTGCAATGGCAACTTCCTGTCATTGGGTGCATCGAATCTTCATGGCAGCAACAGCATTGGGTTAGGGATGCAAAACAAAGCTACGTAAAAATATTGTACCAACAGGATTGATTTTCCATTCACTTGCATAATTCCTAAACTGTGCTGTTGCAGATCAACAGTTCTTAACTTAGTACTGAAAATTTGGGACCACCACCTATGTTAGTATAGAGATTTTGCATGTTTTAACATTTTGCATCTTGCTTCCTTCAGCCACTTAAGAGTTGGATGAACCCAATTCAATCATACAGGAGCATACTACCAGCAAGACTACCAGTCAATCATTTTCCGTCTTACAACAGAGGGCAGTTGTTAAAATTAGAAGAAAATTAATACTCCCAAATAACCCTCAATAATTGTTTCCTCCAACACATCTATTAGCACACACTCTCATCTCTAAATTCAACAACAAAGGATTAAAGTACCTCCTGAATTGGCTGTTGAATCACAGATTCAACTGCAACTATCATAGCTTGCACATAATCATCCCCTCCAGTTCTGATTGTTGTAAACCCTCGAACAGTTGGATGAGTTCACCTAGTAAATCAAGAATACCACAGTTACTGTCAAGCAACTCATTCTGAGACCCAACCAACAAATATACAGCGCTTCATTAGGGACAAATGGGACAACGACAGCAATAATTTGGCAGAGAAATTATAAGAAATTTGACAATACTGTAGCAAAACATAAACTACCAAATATAAAAAAGAAAATTAAACAGAAAATCCAAAAAATTGAAGCAGAGAAAGGGAGCGGGCAAATGGATAAAACCTTGGAGTAGCAGCGAGGACGGAGGAGGTGCTTTCAGGATCCCCGAAGCCAATGGAGCTGCGGTGGATGCAGTGGTTGTTGGAATTCCAGAAATATAACCCAGAGGAAGCGGCGTCCCAGATTATTGGTGCTGGCGATGAAAGAGAGGCAATGAGAAAGAGGGTTTTGGTCGGAGAAGAAAGAGAGGCGAGGTGACGAGGGTGCTGGTCGGAGAAGAAGGAGACGGCGAGGGTGAGGGTGAGGGGCTTCGCACTGGTCGGAGAAGAAGGAGACAGCGAAATGGGGAGGTGTGGAAGTCGAAGTGGAAGCAGAAACTGAAAAAATCAACAAAAAAAATACATATACCCGTTCGGGTATTTTCGGATATTTTCGGGTATTATACCCGTTATACCCGAATGGGTATGGGTAATACCCAAATCATACCCAGTCAAACCGGGTATGGTTTGGATATTACCCGGTCAAACAACTATGGGTATGGACAGGTATCCGGGTATGGATACCCGTTGCCATCCCTATGTGTTAGTGACAATAATCTGTACTTTTATTAAAAGAAAATTATTGTAAAGGCTTGAAAATCAACATAATGAACAAATCCAAGTACTTTAGTCTTGTGGGATAGAATATCAATTTAAAATTTGATATAAATGCATGCTATATATCTATATCTTGTTTAGCCTGTCATAAGAGGCTTCAAACGTGGGGAATTCTTTATCACTTCTCTTTTAGAGAGCATCTCATTTTCTTGCCGTGGTGACCAAAGAGCGCAAGCTTCCTACAAAAAAGTAAATAAAATAAATGAGTCGCTCCAATATGTCACATAGTATACATATAAACAACGCGAACATTCATCACCATCACTTTTAACAAAACCGGTATGACCGTAGATGTACTCGCTTCACCATCGAGTGATAAGCATCAATAGCAGTTTTTTTCTACTCATCACTTGATGGTGAAATCGAATACATCGACAATCATGCTGGTTTTATTGTAGGTGATGGTGGTGAGTTTGCACGTTGAGAAGAAGGAGTCGAATTATGCAAGTTGGACTCTCGGCCGAACTGTTTTGAGCATTTCTAACCTATGGTTGTGGGTTTTGTCTTGCGGGTTTTCAGATTATGTTACTCCTTGAGACGAACTATGATCAATTTTGTACATTTCTTCGCACTTTTGTGTGTTATTATCTAATACATATTATATTCAACTTATATATATATATATATAAACATCACCAATGTTCTCACTTTTTTGCTCTCCTCTCGTTCGAGTACTTACACATTCATGTGCATATATTACAAAACTATATAAGAGGTAAGATGCTCCCTATTTTTGTAAGTATCCTTATTTTCTTACCCTCCCTCGACCTATATACACATCATTACCGATTTTCTAGTTCTTTTAATCTTTCCTCGCATTCATATTCTTAATAATAATGATAACAACCTATCAAGTTTTTTTTCTTATAACTTATTAACTAATTAAGAATACTAGTAGAATATATACTAGGATTGCAAAAGTATCATCAAATTTACCTCAAGGTTGTTAAGGGAGCTAATGTTTTTCAATACTTTCTTCAAGTCTTTAAGGTCTTTGATGGTGGCCGGCAGCTCAATTTCTCCCTCAGCAGCCAACAAAATTGTAATCTGAAAAAATAAGATTAAAATGAAAAGGAAATTGGGACAAGAACATCAAGTTAAACTTAGAAAAAAAACAACCCTAGATTTCATCTAATTACCACTAAGTACTTGCGGGTGGTGTGATCTCTCCCTTCTTGGCTGCTTTTGTGCTTAATCAGCTCATCAACCTTTCTTTGCTCCTTTATAAAGTACTTACGGAAGCACTCTTTGCCATCCTCTACATCCTCCACTTTCTTAACCTACAAAAAGATTGACAAGAACACATGCAAGCAATTTTACTATACATTAATCTCTCATATTTCATATTTGATTTATGTTTGCAATTAATTCTGCCAAAATCATAGTTAATTTACAAATATTAATCTGTGTCGTTATATTTGAAAAAAAAAATATTGGGTAGTTTTAACGTGTCAACTCACACTTATAGTGTAAGATGTGAACTGAATCTGTCACCCATTTCACTTACTAAACAATGAGTAGAGAGGATTCTCATGATCACTTCCATCTTGATCAGACCTCAGTACCAAATTGTTAAGAGTTTCTAGCACATATTTTGCAAACGACAATTCCAATGAAGCATCCATCGCCGCGTTGTCACCGTCGGTTGAGGATGGGGTTTCCCTACTTATCAAAAGATCCAAAGCAGCCAAAGAAATCATGAGTTCAGCTAACAATGACTCTTTTGTAGGGTTTTTCAAAGATTTTAGCTTCTTGAAGACTTTGTTAACAAATGGTGATGAGGTGGGCTTTCTCATAAACTCCTTTGTTGTATCGCGTAATATCCCAACAATTTCTTCAAAACTATAAATGATCAAATTCTCCTCCTCCTCCTCCTCGTCGGAACTAGTGTCATCCTTTGGAATAAAAATCTCTCATAAACCCATCATCATCATCATATGAGGCGGATTTGTTACAACTCCCACGCGTGGACGAGTATGATCTCTCTGATGAGACTTGATAATACATAAAATTATCAGAAGGGCATAACGGACATTGTACCTTCACAAGTACCGTTGACCAGTCAAAACGGCATCGCGGCCGATTGACCAAGTCAACGGGAATAAGTGGCAAAAGGACAAGTCTGGCCCGTTGTCACCAAACGGCACAAAGCCGATCCATTCAAGCCATGAGGAAACGGATCGGCACCGCTTCATACGTTGACCAAGTCAACAGCCTCCCAACGGCACCAGGCCGATTGGTGAGAACGGCACCTTACCGATTCAACACAACGGCACCATGCCGATTTGACACGAGCAGTAAGCTCCAAGCAGAGGTATATTTTATATAATTCCCATTATACATTTAGTCAAAGTTGGTGTGGGGAACAACCTTACCTGCCCCCACTAACTCATCATTTAATAGCTGCACGTTACAATTATTAATCCTGGCTTTTCAACCACCTTCTGAAAAGAGGGGAGAAAAGTCAAAAGGTTCAACCACTCTAGCCCGACATATGGACTAGAGGGAAGTACTTGAAAGGGGACTTTTTGGATCTCAAACCACACAGGCTAAGAAAACCATACTCTCTCTACACCTTTGATCCAAACACTGACTTTGGCATCGGAGATTCTCCGCCGGAGATTACTCCGACGGTTTTGCAGGTCGCTCAAGGAACTTCAACCACCACACTCCGGCGTGCCATTTGACGGAAAAGCCCTCACCCCGTTCGACGGATTATCATATGGTGCTTTCATTGAGAGCTTTTGAATTTTAAGTGAGTCACCTTGAAATTCAAAGCTCTTCTTTTTCTATTTTCTTGGGGTTTTCATTTCCAGAAAAATGGCATCCGACCCAATTTTTCAATCAAAACAACCCACCGGTGAAGCTGCTGGCCACCATGACCCTTCACCAGCACAAACTTCATCTTCTCGAGTGGAAATAAGTGCTACTGCTTGTCAGCACGACCCTCCAGAAATTTCAGAAATCCTATTTTCTGCAACTCCTCAATCAGATCTGTCCGAGTCAATACTCCCACCAGCAGTCATGCTTGAGTTTGCTGCCCTACACCAAAGGATGGACGTGATAATGGCAACGATCATGGAGAGAATTCCTCCGCCCAACCAACAACTTATTCCTCAACAGATCCACCATCAACCGACGGTTCCACAAGTTGGGACAGTTCATCAGACCAGAAAGAGGAGACTAGAGAGACCGGTGACCCAGCATCACCCAGAGACAGATCGCGCAAAAGGTGGACGGAGCCTGTCCAGAAAATCTGTTCCTCATCCAGATCCGGAAGATCAGGATGATGATCCGAGGAATCCGTTGACCTTTCGGATTCGGAAACATCAAGTAAGCAGGCATGTTAAGCTGCCATCTGATCATTATCATGGGATCACAGATCCGAGTGTTCATGTGAGTTTAGTAAAGAAACATGTCAAGTTTTTTACTAGAAACGATGAGGTTTTATGCCGAATATTTGTGATGACCCTTAAGGGGATAACCAACACTTGGTTTGAGAAGCTACCAGCCGGATCTATTGACTGTTTTGAGCAGCTGGAAAAGGCATTCAGAAGTCGATTCAGCTCATGTATTCCGATGGAAAAATCTCCAGCCGTTCTGTTTGACATGACGCGAAAGTCAGGGGAGTCGTTGGCTGCGTATGTGGCTAGATTCAACACGGAGCTAGCAACTCTTCCTGATGTAGCGCCTAATTTAGCAGCAGAGGCGTTGAAAAGAAACTGTAAATATCGAGAATTGGAAAATGCTTTGATTGCAAGCACTCCTAAAACCTTGGATCTCTTGCGGGTTGAGGTAGAAAAGTATTCCAGAATGGAAGAAGCAGATTATCAACGGAAGAAACGGGAGGAGGCCGATTTCCAAAAGAAAGGATCTTCCCCGCATAAATAGACAGAGAAGAAGCAAACGGCAGGAAGCCGATATGCAGAATGGTCAACCAATTTCTCTGCCATGCCGTTGTCCAAATCAGGGAGCGAAACGGCAATATTTTCAAAACGGCCCAGTGCCGAAGGAGTATAAACCTCAAACGGTTCCCTCAAAACGGCATCTAGCCGAATCAGAGATAAGTTAAATTATTGATTGTTTTATCTTTGTTATTTTTTCTTGAATATTATGTATAACATGAATTATCGAATATTTCCAAAACAATGAAAAACATATATTTGCCAGCATTGTTTCTCCGGTGATTGCAGATCCTGAGAAAACAAAAATCAAATAAATCGTGGATGTAGGTTATTTTAAACCGAACCATGTTACCAAAATCCAAGAATCGGCGATATTAAAGCTACCAGGGCTACCTAAGACGCTGCCTGGGGATGCCGACAACCAAATCAGCAACAGCCCGATTAGTTCAAATCGGCAGCATATATTGCCAACGATACATATATTGCCAACGATACATATATCGCCAACGATACATATATGGTCACTGAGACGTATATCGTTATTGAGGCATATAGCGTTATTGAGGCATATAGCGTTATTGAGGCGTATAGCGTTATTGAGGCGTATATCGCTATTGAGACATATCGTCATCACATCTTCATAAGACCATTTCGGTCCTGCTGATCAGACGGTGACAAAATGAAGAAAGACTCAAACCTATCTGTGTCTTAGTAAACCAGATAGTGAAATGAACAACGGCAGTATCTCCAAAACGGCAAGCAGCCGATTCTATAAAATAAAATCAGCCGTGGACGTAGGTTATTTCAAACCGAACCGCGTTATCAAAATTCAAGAAGTGTGGACGTAGGTTATTTCAAACTGAACCACGTTACCAAAAATTAAAGAGTCAGCAACAACCAAATCGGCTCCATCCCGATTGGTTCAAAACGACATCTTCAAAACGGCAAATGGCCGAACCGCCAAAAACACGGATAAGTTCAAAGTTACAATTGTTTTATCTTTGTTAAATTTTTTCTGGAGTAGTATATATATGCATAACAGAAATGTTTAAGCACTTGCAATAACTAAAAATTGCAAAATTATATTCCGAATAGTATCTGTTCATTACAAAAATATGCTCGTTTGTTGTTGGGCCTCTGATAATACAAAAATTACTGTTCAACCTAACATTTGGAGGAGCAACAGTGGCAGAATATTCATCAGTCAACTCAATTTCTAGTGCCTCTATCTCAGCCAGCAGCTTATCTTCACTGTCTAACTTAGTGGGCGTTCTATCAATGATCTCATCAGTAACAAGCGGGCGTTTGGGTGTCATTCCTAAATCTCAAGCAATAAATCATAGAGGAAAAGGAATGGGTAAATACCTAAAAACGCAGATGTCTTGAAGAACGGAGCCCGAAATGGCAGGAGAATGTCGTAGAAACGAGAGAGAGAATAAGAGAATTCTTGGAAGAGGAAGATGAGTAAGAGCGGCGCTGAGAGAAGAGAGTAAATTAGGGTTTCCCAAGAGAGACCACTTTTAAAAGAAATAACACTTCAAGCGTCAGTATTCCCAAACTGGACGATGACACGTGGCAGGCCCGATTGTGAATAGACGGACATATGTCAATAAAGCTGCAGAAGCATTAAAAGAGGAGACGGCGCATGCGTTTCTCCCAGGCTTTGAATTTCAAAATTCAAACCTTCTCAGAAAATGAAAAGACATTTTCTCCTCAAAAGGCTCGAAGCAATCACAATCACTTTACTGGGGATGTGCCACGTCAAATGGTATGCATTTAAATGCATTAACCTTTTTTATTACTGATTAATATTTATTTGCAGGACTGAGAGAAAAACTCTACAAACTGCACTGAATTAAAGCCAAACGGTAGCATGCCGATTGACAAGTATTAAGCACGAAACGGCAAGCCCTTGGTAAACACTCGAGCTCGTTTGTTGTTGGGCCTCTGATAATACATAAAATTATCAGAAGGGCATAACGGACATTGTACCTTCACAAGTACCGTTGACCAGTCAAAACGGCATCGCGACCGATTGACCAAGTCAACGGGAATAAGTGGCAAAAGGACAAGTCTGGCCCGTTGTCACCAAACGGCACAAAGCCGATCCATTCAAGCCATGAGGAAACGGATCGGCACCGCTTCATACGTTGACCAAGTCAACAGCCTCCCAACGGCACCAGGCCGATTGGTGAGAACGGCACCTTACCGATTCAACACAACGGCACCATGCCGATTTGACACGAGCAGTAAGCTCCAAACAGAGGTATATTTTATATAATTCCCATTATACATTTAGTCAAAGTTGGTGTGGGGAACAACCTTACCTGCCCCCACTAACTCATCATTTAATAGCTGCACGTTACAATTATTAATCCTGGCTTTTCAACCACCTTCTGAAAAGAGGGGAGAAAAGTCTAAAGGTTCAACCACTCTAGCCCGACATATGGACTAGAGGGAAGTACTTGAAAGGGGACTTTTTGGATCTCAAACCACACAGGCTAAGAAAACCATACTCTCTCTACACCTTTGATCCAAACACTGACTTTGGCATCGGAGATTCTCCGCCGGAGATTACTCCGGCGGTTTTGCAGGTCGCTCAAGGAACTTCAACCACCACACTCCGGCGTGCCATTTGACGAAAAAGTCCTCACCCCGTTCGACGGATTATCAAGGCTGTGGTGGTGGTGAAGAATTGTTAACAACCTCTGAAAAGCTTCAGGCCGGTATAAACATGAGATACAAATTATAAAGTCATTTTTTTAATCAAAATTTGATAAATTCATACTCTTTCTTTTTATAAGCTGAGATTTTATTAATTAAAAAATACACACGAAGTGCGAATAAAGGCCGAAGTCTTTCAGAGGTACATGACGGCCCAATATGGCACGATCTACACGAAGAGCCACCTTAACAACTCCTATTACAATTCATACAAACCGCCCCAAAGCCCAAACGGAAATCTCATTGCGCCTGAAAACCCAAAGCTTAGCTCAACTCTAGTCTTCCAGAACCTCAATCTTGAACCTTAAAAATCTAATACTCCCACCCCTCCTTCTCGAACTAACCAGCGCCGCCGTCACTCACAATAGGACCGTCATCGCTTGTCAACGGAAACAACCCTGAAGCTCCTCAATCATTATTTTTTCTTAAAAAAGAAAATACAAGTTAGGGACGTTGAGCACAACCCCACCTATTAGCCTTCCTTTGTATTGAAAAAATTACTACTATATTTATACATGCTGCAAGTTCAATGGTGAATTTATCAAATGTAACTTGTTAGATCGATATCCGCTCATAAACTATATAAATAAGGTGAATTTAGAGTGCAATAACAGTTAACAACCTTTTCATAATTTTTATTTAATAGTTATAGCTCAGCGATATTTTTTATAAAATAAAAAAAATAAACTGCTGTTTGTTTGGATAATAGAGTACTCAAATGCGGATATTTCTGACGCACTTCTTGTTCAGAAAGAGTGTCGTTCTCTGCTTGAGGTGTCCACAAAACCTCCACAGCCTGCATTAAACAAATTTTACAAATTAAATATATAATATATTATTATTTTTCAGCATAAAAATAAAAATTAAATATTCTCTTATGCATGGTATATTAACTTGGGATTTGACTTCTCTAATTTTTCCTTAAACATAATCAGTCATGTTAGTAGAATCTGAACCGTTCAATAAAATTAGACGAATGAGATTAAAATTTTAAGTCATTAATAAGTTGACCATTTGTTGAATTTTATTGACCGGTCAACTCCCCGCTGCAACCTGAATTGTTACCTGAAATTAATTGAAAAAAAACACATTTAAGAAAAAAAAATTGCATTGAATAATTAATCCTTCCTCAGACAAAAACAATTAAGAAAAAGAAATTGTTGTAATTTGAGCGCACATTTTACTTCTGGTAATATATCTTTCAGCTTCCTCGACAAAAAAAATTAATTTAGCAGAAATTAATAATTATAAATTGGGTTGTCATTTGTCAATTGCACTTAAAAAAACAAAACAAAAAAGTTATTGAAATTAGTTGATGAACTCACCACTATATATTCGTTGTGGACTCCATCATAGGTCTTTCTGGTTTTAGCTTTGGTGTTGTCCCCATTAACAGGGGTCTCTTCATCAATCTTTCCCCGTTCAATAACGGAAACCCTATCAAACATTTCTTCTGCGGCGCCATCATCTATTACACTCAGCTGCTTAAAATATGAACAAAAATTGCTTAAATGTACTTGCATCACACACTGAATTGCAACATTAACGTACGGTATAATCTATTTTCTTGTAACAGTATTGATAATACAAAAGTATATCACAAGGGCACAACGGACATTGTACCTTCACAAAGTACCGTTGACCAGTCAAAACGGCACATGACCGGTTTGACCAAGTCAAACATATGAAACGGCATCGTGACCGATTGACCTAGTCAACGGGAATAAGTGACCAAAGGACAAGTCTAGCCCGATCGCCTCAAAACGGCACGAAGCCGATCCACTCGCTAAGCTGTGAAGAAACGGATCGACACCTCTCCAAACATTGACCAGGTCAAGGGTCTCCAAACGGCAGCATGCCGATTCCACACAACGGCAGTGTGCCGATTTGCTATAAACGGCTTAAAGCCTGCAATAAAGGTACACTGTATGTTATTTCTATTAAATCAATGGTCAAAGCCACACATGGGAGACAGCACTTCCTGCTCCCACTCAACCATTATAAAACTATTACCTATAGGGAATGCTTATCCTCCCAAAGGTATGGTCTCTACTTTATGTTTATTAACTCTTACTTTTGAACCACTTTGTGGAAAAAAGAGGAAAGGTGTCAGTACATCTAACCACTCCAACCACTCTAGTCCTACATAAGGACTAGAGGGAAAGAGAGGAGGGAGAGATCTGGAGCTCCCAAAAAAGAGACAGACACTGTTCCGATTTACATTCTCTGCATCCAAACACTGACTTTGGCATTGGAGATTCTCCGCCGGGGCAAGCCTCCGGTGGTTTTGCAGGTCGCTCAAGGGGCTCCGACCACACACTCCGGCCTGCCATTTGACGGAAAAGCCCCACCCCGCTAAAGGGATTATCAAATGGTGCTTTCATTGAGAGCTTTTGAAGTTTCAAGTGAGCAAGCCTTGAGATTCAAAGCTCTTTCTTCTCAATAATTTGGGGTTTTCATTTCCAAAAATGGCATCCAATCAAAATTTTCAATTAAATCAACCTGCTGGTGCTGCTGCTGATCAACGTGAAACACCACCAGCCCAAGCTTCACCTTTTCCAGCGGAAATAAGTGCTACGGCTCAACAACCTAATTTTTCAGAAATCCCATGTCCAGGCGCAACCCCAGAGGTCATTGAATCAGCCATCATGCTCGAGTTTGCTGTCCTGCACCAAAGGATGAACGTGATGATGCAAACGTTCATAGGAGGAGTTCCTCCGCCAGTCAACCAGCCAGTTGTTCCCCAGCGGATCTACAATCAACAGGCAGTAGAACCATCTTTGGAGCCACCACCAGGCCATCAAGGTGCAGATCTACCCAGAGGGGAAGACATAGAAGAATTTGTCAACCAAATAGCTCAACGCAGCGCAAGGAGGAGCCATGAACAATCATCTCGAAGTAGATCCGAGAAAAGGAGAAGCAGAGAGAGATCGATGACTCCACATCAAACCAGGAGAGATCGTGACAGAGGTAATCCAGATCTGTTTAGACGGTCTGTTCAGCAACCAGATCGCGAAGAACAGGACGATGATCCAAGAAATCCGTTAACCCTTCGGATTCGGAAACATCAAGTGAGCAGGCATGTCAAGCTACCATCCGATCACTACCATGGGACAACAGACCCGACGGTTCATGTGAGTTTAGTAAAGAAACATGTTAAGTTTTTTACTAGAAAGGATGAGGGTTTGTGCCAAATATTTGTAATAACCCTCAAAGGGATAGCCAACACTTGGTTTGAAAAGCTACCAGCCGGATCCATTGACTGTTTCGAGCAACTAGAAAAAGCATTCAGAAGCCGATTCAGCTCATTAATACCGACGGAGAAATCTTCAGCAGTTCTGTTTGACATGGTGCGACGGTCAGGGGAATCGTTGGCTGCATACGTGGCTAGATTTAACACCGAGCTAGCAACTCTTCCTGATGTAGCACCCAGCTTTGCAGCAGAAGCGTTGAAAAGAAATTGTAAATACCGAGAATTGGAGAATGCTCTGATTGCAGACACTCCTAAAACCTTAGATCTTTTGCGGATTGAGGTGGAAAAATATGCCAGAATGGAAGAAGCAGACTACCAAAGGAGGAAACGGGAGGAACCCGATCTCCAGAGTGCATAAAAGAAGCAAACGGCAGAAAGCCAATGTGCAGATTGGTCAGCCGATTTCCCTTCAATGCCGTTGTCTAGATCAGGGGAGGAAACGGCAATATTCTCAAAACGGCCTAGTGCCGAATGACCTCAAACGGTTCAGTCAAAACGGCATCAAGCCGAATCGTCAAAACAGAGATAAGTCCAAATTGCTTTATCTTTGTGAAAATTTCTGGAATATTATGTATGACATGAGTTATCAAATATTCCCAAGCAATGAAAAATGTATATTTGCCAGTATTGTTTCTCATATGATTGCAGATCTCGAGAAAACAAAAATCAAATCAACCGCGGACGTAAGTTATCTTAGACTGAACCGCGTTATCAAAATCAAATCAATCGTGGACGTAAGTCATTTTAGGCTGAACCACGTCACCAAAATCCAAGAATTGCCAACGATACATATATTGCAAACGATACATATATTGCAAACGATACATATATTGCAAACGATACATATATTGCAAACGATACATATATTGCCCACGATACATATATCGCCATCAAGGCATATATCGTTATTGAGGCATATATCGCTATTGATGCATATATCGCTATTGATGCATATATCGCTATTGATGCATATATCGTTATTGATGCATATATCGTCATCAAGACATATATACATTGTCATCACATAAAGACCATGCTGGTCATGCTGATCAGACAGACTGCAAGACTACAAAGTCCGCTCCAAAACGGCAAAGATACAAGGTCCGTTGCAAGCGGCAAATTTTCAAAGACATCTTCTGCCTTATCAATCGGCAATATTGTCAAAACGGCCCAGTGCCAAATCGACAAAGAGGCCAAGTCAAAACGGTTGCAAAAACCAAAAACGGCAAGCGCCCGATTCCGCTAAACAAAAAGAGATAAGTTCAATTTCAATTGTTCTATCTTTGTTTTTATGTTTCTGGAGTATGATGTATATATAACAGAAATCATTAAATAGTAGCAATTACTAAAAATTGCAAAATTATATATATATATTCCGAATGATAAATTGTTCATTACAAAATGAGCCAAAACGGCATTAACCAAAACATTGCTAGATGTTCATACTAACGGCCCAGATCCAGAAGCGGCGTTAGGGCCAACAGGAATATCATCATCATCTTCGTCTACATCTGAATCGGAGAAAGGTTCATACTCCTTAGCTTCAGCAATCCTTTCTCCAGCAGCAACATATCGCGAGAGATTGTCCGGGTGGAAATTCTTCTCGCCATAATAGGAGACATAGCTCTCCAACATGATGTTCTTCATCCTCTCTCTCCACCAACCGATCTTCTCAGGAACTTTCAGCAGCTCGGCTTCCTTAACGGCAATGTCATTTCTGGCAGCTTGCAAATCGGATCGGGCTGCGCTAAGTTCCTCAGTTAGCTTGGCAACGGAATCGGCGAGAGAAGCTTTATCTCCCGAGAGCAAGGCGACGGAATCGGATAGAGCAGTTTTCTCCTCTAGCAGCTCACCGTTTCTCCTCTGCTCATCCCTGACCATGGCAGAAAGACCATCTCGTTCTTTTAGGCTGTCAGCCAGTCTGCTTCGAGCATCCATAACAGCTTTTTTGTCCGTCTCATGAGAGGCCTTCAAAGTCTCATTCTCTTTCTGAAGGGAAGCGACTTCAGCGGTTGATTGCCGAAGTGCCTCTCTGCCCTTTTTAAGCTTTAACTCAACGGCCTCAGCTGCATAACGGGTAGCGCACAAGCCGCTGTAGAAAACACTTTGCATGTGGGAGAAATGACAACTCAATTCCAAACGATGATAATGTTTCCTGTCGGCATCGTTGGCAAACATCTCACCAATCAGTTGACCGGTCCTATAATCTTTGCTGCCAGGACTCTTCAATCCGAGAGATCGGCGGCAGCTTTCTCCAAAATTGTTTAAGCTAACCGTGTGAGTAATCTCCCCGTCAGGACCATGACTTGAGAGATAACCTCTATGAACGGAAGGAGGAGCGACTGCATGATCATCAGAAGTAAACGGCTCAGGCAAAGGTGGACCGGCAACCCAGTGCAGTTTAATCGGCATCGGCGATGAAGGGCCAGGCCGAACTGGATCAGGAATGCTCTCGGAAGCGACCGATGTGCCCGCAAAAACGGGAGAGTGATGCTGTAACGGCGTCTCCAAAGGGGGAACCGAAGCCCCTGAGCCATCAGTGCAAGCAGGAAAAGGAATGTTTGGAGCAGGCCTTGAAACGGTTTCAGCCGTTTCGATATTCTCTGGTTCGGAAACGGCAGATGCCCGTTGTGCTTCATTGGCAGCCCGTTTTGCTTCAGCTTTCCTTCTCTTTCTGAGAATTCTTCTGGCAGCTTTCAGGACTTGGGGATCAGGATCTGCCAGATCGGAGGTCTCAACCGTCTTGCTGACCCGTCGCCGTTTGATGATAAGAGGGGAATCTTCTTCTTCTTCTTCTTCAAAGGAAAAATTCACCGTTGTGTCTGGTATAGCCGATCGCTCACCTCTCTCCTCAGCGGCCTCTTCGGCCACCATTCCCTCATCAATCGGCTCATTGACCAGGGGACCTTCATCCTCAGTTCGGTCTTCAGCCGATTCATCATCAGTCTGCATTCTGTCTTCGGCAGGAGCTTTGGCCTTAGCAGAAATCAGCCGAATGGAAGAAATGGAAGCAGAAACAACCTTCTTAGCTTTCTTAGCCTTCCCTGCAAAACGGAATTTGTGTAAGAATACAACAAGGACAAAGCGGAATATGGCTGGAGTTAGTAAAAGCTCACCAAGAACGCAATCAGACAACGGCACGCCGATTGCCAGGTACCGTGTGTGGAACGGCGTGTTAACCGACAGCAACAGGTCAACTTGAGATTGAAGAGTCTCACCAAGGTTATCTGGCTTGAGCCAGTGTCTCTCATTCATTTCCCGATTGAACCCAGAAGTCCATTCGGCCGAAGAAGATGATGACACCAAAAAGAAACGTTCTTTCCAATCCTTGACAGAAGAGTCATACCTTTGGAAGATCTCGTTAAAATGAGAATCCCGGCGGGGGCGAATCATCATCAAGCTCCCACGGTTTGTCAGATTAAAGAAAAACTTAAAAAGGGTCAGCGAAGGCGATTTGATCCCATTCAACTCGCAGACCTTAAGGAAAGCATAAATGCCAGCCCAGGAATTCGGGGTAATCTGGGCTGGGTTCAGCAGATGCTGGGTCAACAAAGCTTTGACCATAGAATCAAGGGGAAGCTTAAAACCAAAATCAAACATCCTTGAGTATAAAACCCTAGTGTTATCTTCAAAGCTACTGTTTAACCTAACATCGGGAGAAGCAACAATGGCAGAATACTCATCAGTCAGCTCAATTTCTAAAGCCTCCATCTCAGCATACAACTTGTCTTCACTATCTAACTTAGTGGGAGTTCTATCAATGATCTCATCAGTAACAAGAGGGCGTTTGGGTGCCATTCCTAAATCTCGAGCGATAAATCGAAAAGGGAAAATGAGTGGGTAAATACCTAAAAATGCAGAGATCTTGAAGAACGGAACCCAGAAGTGCGGGAGGAAGTTGCAGAAATGAGAGAGAAAATGAGAGAAAATTTATGAGGAAGGAGAAAGTGAGAGCGGCGTTGAGAAAGAAAATGAGTTAGGGTTTCCAAGAGAAACCACTTTTGAAAGGAGAAAACTCTTCAACTCACATCCGTTCCAGCGAAACGATGACAAGTGGCAGGACCGATGGTGATCAGACTGACACACGTCACTAAAGCTGCAGAGCATTAAATGAGAAAACGGCGCATGCGTTTCTGACAAATTTTGAATTTCGAAATTCAAACCTTGTCATAGGACGAAGAGACTTTTCTCCTAGAAAGTTCAACCAGCAATCATCATTTTATGGGAAAATGCCACGTCAATAGGTATGCATTTAAATGCATTAATCCTTCTTTATTGACATTTATTATTTATTTGCAGGATTGAGAGAAAAAAACTCAATAACTGCATCGAATTAAAACAAACGGCAGCATGCCGATTGACAAGCATCAAGCCAGAAACGGCAAGCCCTTGGTAAACACTCGGGCTCGTTTGTTGTTGGGCCTCTGATAATACAAAAGTATATCACAAGGGCACAACGGACATTGTACCTTCACAAAGTACCGTTGACCAGTCAAAACGGCACATGACCGGTTTGACCAAGTCAAACATATGAAACGGCATCGTGACCGATTGACCTAGTCAACGGGAATAAGTGACCAAAGGACAAGTCTAGCCCGATCGCCTCAAAACGGCACGAAGCCGATCCACTCGCTAAGCTGTGAAGAAACGGATCGACACCTCTCCAAACATTGACCAGGTCAAGGGTCTCCAAACGGCAGCATGCCGATTCCACACAACGGCAGTGTGCCGATTTGCTATAAACGGCTTAAAGCCTGCAATAAAGGTACACTGTATGTTATTTCTATTAAATCAATGGTCAAAGCCACACATGGGAGACAGCACTTCCTGCTCCCACTCAACCATTATAAAACTATTACCTATAGGGAATGTTTATCCTCCCAAAGGTATGGTCTCTACTTTATGTTTATTAACTCTTACTTTTGAACCACTTTGTGGAAAAAAGAGGAAAGGTGTCAGTACATCTAACCACTCCAACCACTCTAGTCCTACATAAGGACTAGAGGGAAAGAGAGGAGGGAGAGATCTGGAGCTCCCAAAAAAGAGACAGACACTGTTCCGATTTACATTCTCTGCATCCAAACACTGACTTTGGCATTGGAGATTCTCCGCCGGGGCAAGCCTCCGGTGGTTTTGCAGGTCGCTCAAGGGGCTCCGACCACACACTCCGGTCTGCCATTTGACGGAAAAGCCCCACCCCGCTAAAGGGATTATCAAGTATGGTTCATTTTCAATCGTAACATTTCAGAGTAGCTAGCCACACTGACTGACCGTCACACATTTAATTTCAAGTTCGGAGAGACTTCAACTTAATTAAGAACTAACTCTCCGTCCTATTTCGCAGGAACGAACTAGCACACACACTTATAAAGTGGTAATTAAACGAACGAATACTAGTTTACTGTTGTAACTTACAGAAGCATGTCCTGAGACCCAATAATTTGGATTTCGCAGCAATGAGACTTGTTTCTGTACCAAAACAAAACTCAGTTGTTACATATATGCATGGAATTAAAATCATAATCATCTATATATTTATATATGTACTGTATAATAATATTCCTATTAATACGTAATTAACAATATAAATGATACCTGCCAATATATAACTCAAACCCTTCTCTGAAGACGTATCACAAGTCTCACAAATTCTGTTTAGATCATTTTGAAGTGATTTTGCGGTGCCCAGCAATGCAACCTAATTAGAGAAAGAATAAAAGTTAGAGAATTGTCAAGGGTCGGCCTTAGTAGGTATTGAGATCGCCTTGTAATCCCATAGAATTTGCCTCTTTGGAGGTCAGTTCTAGGTTCTTTTCAGCCTACACTATTTGTGTAGCTGTTTTTAATAATGTTCCAGATAAAATGTAAACAATGAATAAAAAAAAAAAGTAAATCCTCAATTGCATCCAAATGTGGAGTTATGACTTGAAAAATTACAACCTGGATTTCATACAACAGTACCAAATCCCTTAAATTAAACAAAAATGTAGACAGGATACTCGATTTTGAACCGGGCCCCTATATCATTCCATTCTCGTGATTTGATATAAAATTACAAGTCCAACTCATCAAGTTGGGTTGTTTGTAGATTTTAAATAAGTTTTGGTGTAAAGATAATTATGTATACATACATACCTGGAGTTTCATAACACTACTGGTTAAGTACCCTTATTTCTCTTTGTACTCTAGATAAGCTTCTCTAGCCGCCAATATGCTGATCGCTGCTGTAAAAATGGCTAAAAAAATAAAAAAACCAATCGAAAAAAGCACCCGTCATCGAAGGATCAGACTCAGAGGAGCTCGAAGATTTCGTAGAGGAAGATGGAGAAGACAGATGATGAGGGCTCGAAGATTTCGTTGCGGAAGATGAAGAAAATGAATGAGGACGAGGAGAAGAGTAGGAAGAAGAGGGGGATGATGAATATGAATATGATGACGATGAGTACGGAGAGGAGGAAGAAGACCAGGACGAACCGGAAGATCTTCTTGAAGAAGAAGAGGATGAAGATCTAGACGAGGAAGAAGAACTAGAGCGAGATGATGATGATGATGATGATGGTGGTGCTTGTTAAGCTATATAGGGTTTAGGGTTTTACAATTTCTTTCTGAAACGTACACAAGCGATCGGCTCTACTACAGTAACACCCACGTATAAACTTCACCGGCCACCACTCACATATGGAAAAAAGTATTCTTTCTACTTTATTTATTTATTTATTTCATACATAGGCGACTACCACATTGGCCTTAATTCTTTTTAATATGTATAATGTTTGTCTATTACGTGGGGATTGTTAAATTATATTAATTATAAATAATGTAACATAGTTATAATTTTTAAATTTAAAATGAATAAAAAATTATGTTTATACAATAACAAAGTTATTATGTTAATTAAAAATATTTTTCAACGAAAGACTAAATTAATCAGGAGTTTAATTGCAAATCATATTTAGACCAAATTAATTACTAAATATTTAGTGAACTAAGTTAGTTAGAAAATAAAAGTTTAAGAAAAATATGGGGACTATTTGATTGCAAATATTTTTTAAAATATAGTGACTAAACTAATAAATTAGAAGACTTTAACGATTATAATAAGACTTTAATGAAAACCCCTAACCGGTTTAATTAGAAAAAAACGTGATCTCGGTTCTTATACTACCCCTTAAACTCTCATTTTTTTATTTGACCAAAAAAATTATTAACCGGTGACTCAGTTTTATCAGATTGGATAGATTTGGATATAATTAGGTGACGTGGCGCGCTAGAGTTTCGTCACGTTACCCCATATGGCTTGCTTTTTTAAAAGCAATATGTGGAGTGTGAGATGCGAATTTCAAACCCATCACACCACTGTAACAATTGTGTTATTTTATTGAACTGTTTTATATATATTACTAATTCTTTTATTTTTAATTAATAAAATAATTTTACATATATAAAGAAAAATATATTTTGACATTTTTTTAATAAGTATTTTAATATTTTTTATTTACATGAATTATTTATGTGTATGTTATACTATATAAAATAAAAAATACATTATATTATAGTTCCAGTTTTTACAATTCGTATTTTTTCAAAATCTCAATCCGATCGCGATTCAATTTCAATTAGACTTTAAAATTTTAAACCTCTTATCTCAACAATTATAAAATTCAGTCTGATTTTTACAACTTTGATAATATATAAATAAAGCATTACTAGAAACTTAATTTACCAATTATCGACCAACTCGTTGTTTTGTATTTATCACATACGTGTCGAGAGACTTTTTTGTTTTGTTTTCCTTCACTCGTGTCGATATACATTTCCTTTCCTAGGGAATTGCAGCACTTCAAAGTACCGTTTAGTTCACGAAATACTATTTTTTTTTTCAAATTACTCTTTCAGGAGAATGATACCTGGGAAAGTGATTAAAAGAAGTGTTAGTTTTTTTGTTTAGTTTGAATTTAAATTTTTTAGAAAAGTAGCATTATTGTATTTGTTTTGTATTTAAGAATCCTCGTGAAAAGTAAAAAAATTAATTACTTTATCTTTTTTTATATTTGTGTCTTTTCTTTATCTTATTAGACGTCTAATTATTCTTTTCTATATATACTTCATCATTGAATTTATCTCTATTTAGCTGTATATTGTTTAATAATTAAAATATCAAAAAAGTTTTCAAATTCTTTATTATTGCAAGAAGTTGGTTGACGAGGTGGATTAAAAAATTTAGTTTTATGAACCTTCTTTATCCAACTTTCATAATATATGTTTTTATCAAACTTAAAAATAATTTAAAAAATAATTTGCAACTTAAAAAATAAATTAAAAAATGTACCAAAATTTTTTAAAAAATCTGAAACATAAAAAAATTAAAATTAAAAAATTAAAAAAATATAAGACAAAAAAATTAACATATATTAAAAAATGTAAAAAAATTAATAAAAAATGGAAATTAAAACTAAAAGAGAAGAGAACGCGTTTTTTTCCCTCTTTTTTAGAATAATGCTAGTATGAGGGGATAAATATATAATTTAAGTAAAAAATTAGTTTTTCTTGCATCAAACAATCACGCTCCCCACCCCCTAGCCAAGAAATCACTTTTCTCCATTTTTTGGAAAGCCAAATGAGTCAAGGAAAGTTGGATTCCGAGGGGGAGAGTGATTCCTTGTCGTAATAAAGCTCCGAATTTCAGATTCCTGAGTCACTTTCCCCTCTGATTCCGCTAACCAAACGCACCCCAAAAACCTTTAAGTGATTTGAACTACTTATCAAAAAAATCTTATAATTTATAAAATATTTCATTTAATTACCTATAATTTAAAATTATGCATTATTAATTTTATAGTTTTTTAAAATTTTAAGTACTTTAAAAAATAAAAATAAATAGTAAAAACTTACAAAAATATTATAAAAATTGAATAAAAATTGTAACTAATATGATAGAGTTTAATACGATGGAGAGAAAAAATATTTAGATTTTTATTAATTTATATCATTTAAATTATTTTTTTAAAATGTTCTTATATCATTTAAATTATTTTTTAAAAATGTTCTCATTAGTTTTTTCAATTCTTTTTAGTGAAGTGATCTTTCATATTTATTACATTTAAAAAAAATTATTTAATTATTTATTTAAAAAATTTTAACCACTAAAAAGGTAAAAATTAACACTTTTAGATAACTGTATGATTTATATTACAAACTTTTAGCCAATAAAAAGTTCGGTGGAACATTTAATTATAAACTATAGGATTTTTTATATAGTTTATTCTTTTTTTTGTTAATCATTTTTTTTTGTTTTCTTATGAGCACACATTTTGGGTTTCTTTTTCTAATAATACATTCATGTTACCTAAGAAAATTGACATGAGACACCGTCACTTGTGAGACGACGTCTCTTCCTACTATACATGCATGTCCTCTCGTTAATAATACTCCCTCTGAGCCATAATAATTGACTTTCTGAAATATTAATTTTCAGTAAAGTAAATACTAAAAAGTCAAGTAAATTGTACAGTAACATTCCGTAAAAAAATGACAATTAAAATGGTCCGGAGGGATTATTCATTTCCTATCTTCCTTCTTTTTCTATAAGCATTCATTTCCTATCTTCGTCAAATTAATTTTAACCAAACAAAAAAATATATAAATAAATTACTTTTATAAAATAAAATTTATAAAAAAACTTATCATTTATAAAATATTTTACTTGGTTGCTGATAGCATGTTTTTATGCACGATTTTCTCCTCATTTTCTCACCCATTTAAGGCATGATTCTTCTAATTCACCCTTGTTTTCATTACTTTTGCAGATTTAGGCCTAAAATGGGAGTTTATGCGAAAAGATACATTTTTGGGGCATTTTGTGCAGTTTTGAGCTTCAAGACCCAGAGTCGAGGTCCCGAGTCCGAACCAGCGTTCAAGGTCCCGAATCGGATTCACCATTCGGGACCCCGAAGGACGAAAATGACATTTCCACGTGTCATCTCGCCAGAGCTTCCATGTGCCTCCTCTGACACTGTTCCTGCAGTCTGCACTGACCACCAAATACCTACCGCTCTGACCAAGTCAACCCTTGAGCCCAGTCCAGACCTGCTAAAGCTGGGAAAATCAGACAGTTTTATGCTTTTTCAGCTTTGTGCTTTAAGGAGCATGGATCCACTTTCTTAGGCTTTCAATTAATGCATTTTGTCCCTAGTTTTAGGCTGAAGATATTTTGTGCTTAGAGCTCTACTGTATAAAAGGCATCTAAGAGTAGTTTAGGACATCTTGGATTATCCATGATCATGTAGTTTTAGTTTTCTTAGACTTCTCTCTAGTTTATCTCTCTAGTTCTTGTTAGCTCATCTTCAACCTTGCAGCCGGGCTTCAAACGGATTTTAGTAACAAGTTTTCTTCCCTTCATCTATTTATTTACTTGTTATGCTTTCTTTAATTGTTATTTATTTATCTTCAAGCATGAGTAGCTAAATATTTAATTCTTAGCAAAGGGTTATTCAAGGGCTGCAGGGGCAGATTCGAGGCCTAAACATTCTTAATATATTTTTGATGCCATATTCAATTGATTATCATTTTAATTATAATTTCACTTGGGGTAATTAGAGGTTTGATCAACTGATTATTACTTTATGTGAATGCTGCCATCTTTGTGATAAATACGAAAGGAAAGTTGCATGGAACAAGTAGGCATCTATTTAGTCTTGACTGCACTGAAGTGGTCTCGAATAGATAGGGTGGGTAGTTGATTAGAGCGAGGTCACGAGCTTGACAAACTGAGGGACTTTTAGCTCTAGATCTGTCTTTTCTTATCTTCATGGGCGGTTTGAGTATGGCCCTCCCGCATTCATGCCTGGAGGGATGGCAAACTGTCAAGACTACCTCATATGTGGAAACGGGGGGTAGTTTCTCTTAAGAGAAAAGTAGGGGATATCCGAGGAATCTGGTCCCCATGTCATTTCTATGATGTCTTGAATAGAATACCCTCGAGCCGATGACAATCTGGTCCCGAATGCAACCCAAGAATACCTTTTGCTAAGATCTTTCTCTACCTGATTATTTGTGCTTGTTTCACTTTCTGTTTTATTATTTCTGAATTTGTTCACTGATTTGCTATATTTTTACATTCGGGACCTCGAACGTGACATTCGGGACCCCGAACCTTGCTTTCTTAGATAAACTTGTTAGCTCCAAATCTCTCTTGACCAACTCGTTTGGTCAAGTAAAACCCCCCTGATTGTTACTTTTTGTGCCTTTGTCCCCCGAATACATTCAAGACCTTGAATCCATTCAAGACCTTGAATTCTGTTTTGTTTCTTTTATTGTTTTATTTTATAATCTGGCCTTGTCTAGTGTAAGTCTTCACCAATCTCTGTGGATCGATCCTCTTGCCACTGTCTTCAATCTATTTTGTTGCATGTGATAAGTTGTAATAATTTGTTTGATCGTGCCCTCGACAAGCGCGTTATCAAAATGGCGTCGTTGCCGGGGATTGGTGTTAAGTCTTGCCCTAGACAAGTCCAGATTTGTGTTTTATTTTATTTATTTCTGTAATGTCTTATTTTAATCCTTATTCTCATTCACCCTTTTTTCCTCAGCATTTTACTCCTAACCCCCCGTGCTGGAATCAAGGAAATTTCAGCTATGGAGTGCATTCTAGACCTGGATATCAATATTTTCAGCCTCCACAACCTCCTCAAGACACAGGCTTGTCTCAAGAAAATCTGGCTGCCTTAATTGGCATGGTTAACCAAGTTAGAGAGACCTTTCGGGAGCAGAGGCGCCAAAAGTATATTGAAGAAAACTTCACGTCCTTGCCCTATCATCTTGCCCTCGACGCTGCCCCAGCTCCTGAATCAAATAAGGAGAGGTTGATTAATATGGAAAATCAATTAAAAGAGCTAACTTTAGAAATGCAGGAGCTTAAGGAGCAGTGGCATCAAGAGGATATTGAAGTCGAGGTCCCGAATCGGATTCAAGACCCCGACGCTGCCACTTCTGCAGCTCCCAAACAGATCCCAGATCCTCGGGACCCCGAAGAAGTTCCAGCTCCCGAACCAAATTTTTTAGCTCTCTTGCCCAATCAGACGATGGATCACCCTATCACTCCTATAGAACAACATTCCCAGCACTTAGATAGTGACGACTATTGAAGTGAAGAGGAGAGTTTCTCCACCACCACCCTATGGGAGTTACCATATGAGCGTCATGACCAAGATGATGAGTCTTATGGGATAGAGGACATTTTCAAGCCTATGGATGAGCTAAAATTTGAGGATTCAGGATGCTCTCCTTTGGAGTCAAGGGCCAATATGGACTACACAGACATCGAGGTCCCGAAGTTGAGCAACAGTGACGAGCTTCAAGGCCTCGAAGCAGAATCGAGGGCAGAAACCATTTTTCAGCCGGGAGAGATTGTGAATGAGGATTCAAGGGAGACTGAGAATGAGGATTTAAGTGAGATTGAGGAGGAGAAAATTGAGGACTTGAGCTTTTCATCGTGCCCTCGATCTAAAGTCGTTATGGGTGAAAGGGAGATTTTGAAACTTTTTGATTATATTGATCCTTTTCTTGAATCACCTTCCACTCATAACAATTTTTTCCTCTTAATTTTGCAGGAGCCCAAACTAATATTTGACTCATATCATGGCCGCATGCAAGATGCTTTGCTACAAGACCATTCACTCCATACGATAATTCACATCAAACTAAGAGGATGGAAAGCATTTAGTAGAATTGGTTGAAGGAAACTTGAAGAGTCGAGGCCCCGACTATAATCAAGGCCAAGTGTGGGGAAATCCCACGGATTCCTAACCTTCTTTCTTCTTTCCTTTTAATTTTTAAAATTTTCAATTCCAAGTCAAACTTAGCTTTTTTATTCTTTATGCACACTTCTTATGTTCCCTATGTAGTTTTAATTAGCTTTGTCTCCTTCCCTCCTCATTTAATTCTCTTGTCCCCTCCTTTTTCAAACCCCATTAATTCTCCATTTAATTTAGCTTTTTATGTTCCCTATGGTAGCTTTAATTACTTTTGTCTCCTTCCACCCTCATTTAATTCTCTTGTCCCCTCCTTTTTCAAACCCCATTAATTCCTTTTGTTTTGCCTTCTTTCCCCTCTTTTTTTCAAATTCAAATTCAAAAAAAATAAAAAAAAATAAAAAATAATAAAAATAATAAAAATAATAAAAATATATCTCATTTTTTTCCTGATTTGTACAGGTGTCGGGTATCAGCTTTTTCAGGAACCTCTCCTAGCGCGCCACGTGGAATCCATCATTCGAGACCCCGACACCTGTTTCTGATTCGAGACCCCGACACCTGTTTCTGATTCGGGACCCCGAAGCCAACACTGGCGCAATCTTCCCCCATCCTCGATTCGAGACCCCGAACAATCTATCCCTTTGCCCCAGCATGGGCTTATCTTTTATTTTATGTTGAACAATTTCTCTTTATGCTTTAGTTTGAACTGCTATCTTTTTGTCTCCTTCTTCACATTGAGGAAAATGTGTTGCCTAAGTGTGGGGAGGGTTTTATCTGCCTTATTTGTTTACTTTGCTTGACTGCATGTTTCAAGGTCCTGAATTTTTTCAAGGTCCCGAATATTTTTTCGGATTTTTTTTTCTTTATTTGCTGCCTAGTTTTTGAAAACTCCCCAATGATGGACACACACCTGACTTGCGCACATAGAATAAAAATGCTATCTGTAGTCAAGGTCCCGAATGATTCATTCTTTGCCTGTTATGCCTTATATCTGCTTCAAGACCTAGACACCAGTAGTCACGAATCAGCACCCTGTGAGCATTTGAGCCTTCATGCCTATATTTATTGCTTGAGTGAAATGCATGACTAAGGTACTGACTGGGTTTGCATGATATCTATGGGTATAGACACATTTAGACATAGGAAAACAGCAAAAAGATTAAGTCCTCGCATCGAATTGTTCTCTCTCTTTTTCTTTTGTTCTATTTCTTTCATCTTGACCCCGAATCCCTTCTTGACCTCTCCAATTCTAACCACTTGAATTTTCTTTGATCTTTCTCTTGGCAGGTGAGCAGTGTTGTTGGGAGCACCATCGAGGGCTAGACTAGACAAACAAAGCAGCAAAGGCAAAGTGTGGGGATCCCGCAAAAATTCAAGACCCTGAATGGTGGCGCAAATTCGAGACCCCAAAGCTGAATTCAAGGGCAGACCAGAACGAAAAATCACTTCCCACCCACAGCAAAACACAAGTGTGGGGAAGTGAAATCAGAATATCAAGCCCCCGAAGAACAAGGTCTCGATCCTCAATTCAGATCTCTCTTTCTCTCTCTCTCTCTCGGGAAAAAAAAAACAGAAATATAAATAAAAGAGAGAGAAAAGAGCAAGACCAAACCTTGAAAGCCAAGAAGAGGAAAATCAGCCGCCAGCATCCATTCAAAGTCCCGAGCCTAGGTCCCGAATGAAGAAAGCAAGGATCCCCCTCGAAGAAGAAAAGCCTAGTCTAGCTTTCACCCTCAGCAACATTGCCTCACCGTTTTGATTCCTTTCTGCCAAGGGAGCGTTCCAGGTTCGAGTTGGTTACACCACCTTCTCATTTCACTTCCTTACTCTCCCTCTTCTCCACTTTCTCTCCTCAAATACGCTTCTTCCATTTCCTCCCATCAAATATTTTCCTTGTTTCCCCTTCTTGCCCTAGATGCGAAGTCTTTTGATTACTAGATTGCCTATGCATGTGTCTAATGTACTCGGATTGATGTGCAAACTTGGTTTCGTGCTACGTTTTTTTTGCATACTTGAGTGTTTAAACACCTACCCCTGTTCACGAGTGTGAGTACAAACACCGATCCATGTGAGGACTGCTGGTGAATAGGCTGATGTGGAAAAGTCTCTTCTCAAGGGTCGTTATCCTTCTGAATTGATGCAGGTGTATCTAGGCGAAGTCGGTTTTCATTCGAGGTCCCGAATCCTGACAAGCATGCTTATTCTCTGTGCTATGATTTAGTGTGTCTGTTCTGTTTTGGGGACAGTTTTAAAATTTTGTAAATGCTCGAGGGCGAGCATTGGGCAGTGTAGGGATTATTTGATAGCATATTTTTATGCACGATTTTCTCCCCATTTTCTCACCCATTTAAGGCATGATTCTGCTAATTCACCCTTGTTTTCATTACTTTTGCAGATTTAGGCCTAAAATGGGAGTTTATGCGAAAAGATGCACTTTTGGGGCATTTTGTGCAGTTTTGAGCTTCAAGACCCAGAGTCGAGGTCCCGAGTCCGAACCAGCATTCAAGGTCCTGAATCGGATTCATCATTCGGGACCCCGAAGGATGAAAATGACATTTCCACGTGTCATCTCGCCAGAGCTTCCATGTGCCTCCTCTGACACTGTTCCTGCAGTCTGCACTGACCACCAAATACCTACCGCTCTGACCAAGTCAACCCTTAAGCCTAGTCCAGACCTGCCAAAGCTGGAAAAATCAGACAGCTTTATGCTTTTTCAGCTTTGTGCTTTAAGGAGCATGGATCCACTTTCTTAGGCTTTCAATTAATGCATTTTGTCCCTAATTTTAGGCTGAAGATATTTTGTGCTTAGAGCTCTACTATATAAAGGGCATCTAAGAGTAGTTTAGGACATCTTGGATTATCCATGATCATGTAGTTTTAGTTTTCTTAGACTTCTCTCTAGTTTATCTCTCTAGTTCTTGTTAGCTCATCTTCAACCTTGCCGCCGGGCTTCAAACGGATTTTAGTAACAAGTTTTCTTCCCTTCATCTATTTATTTACTTGTTATGCTTTCTTTAATTGTTATTTATTTATCTTCAAGCATGAGTAGCTAAATATTTAATTCTTAGCAAAGGGTTATTCAAGGGCTGCAGGGGCAGATTCGAGGCCTAAACATTCTTAATATATTTTTGATGCCATATTCAATTGCTTATCATTTTAATTATAATTTCACTTGGGGTAATTAGAGGTTTGATCAACTGACTATTACTTTATGTGAATGCTGTCATCTTTGTGATAAATACGAAAGGAAAGTTGCATGGAACAAGTAGGCATCTATTTAGTCTTGACTGCACTGAAGTGGTCTCGAATAGATAGGGTGGGTAGTTGATTAGAGCGAGGTCACGAGCTTGACAAACTGAGGGACTTTTAGCTCTAGATCTGTCTTTTCTTATCTTCATGGGCGGTTTGAGTATGACCCTCCCGCATTCATGCCTGGAGGGATGGCAAACTGTCAAGACTACCTCATATGTGGAAACGGGGGGTAGTTTCTCTTAAGAGAAAAGTAGGGGATATCCGAGGAATCTGGTCCCCATGTCATTTCTATGATGTCTTGAATAGAATACCCTTGAGCCGATGACAATCTGGTCCTGAATGCAACCCAAGAATACCTTTTGCTAAGATCTTTCTCTACCCGATTATTTGTGCTTGTTTCACTTTCTGTTTTATTAATTCTGAATTTGTTCACTGATTTGCTATATTTTCACATTCGGGACCCCGAACCTTGCTTTCTTAGATAAACTTATTAGCTCCAAATCTCTCTTGACCAACTCGTTTGGTCAAGTAAACTCCCCCCCCCCCCTGAGATTGTTACTTTTTGTGCCTTTGTCCCCCGAATACATTCAAGACCTTGAATCCATTCAAGACCTTGAATCCATTCAAGACCTTGAATTCTGTTTTGTTTCTTTTATTGTTTTATTTTATAATCTGGCCTTGTCTAGTGTAAGTCTTCACCAATCTCTGTGGATCGATCCTCTTGCCACTGTCTTCAATCTATTTTGTTTCATGTGATAAGTTGTAATAATTTGTTTGATCGTGCCCTCGACAAGCGCGCTATCAGTTGCCTTTGTTTAAAATATGATAGTATAAATCTAATAATTTCCTAAAAGTTACAATTTTAATATTTTTAGTAAATAACAAATTACAAAAAATTATAAAATTTAAATAAAAAATGTAAAAAATATGGTGTGATGAAAAAATAATTCAAAGTTTATTTACAATTTGTTTTGATATTTTCCTTTTTTTCTATTTTATTTTTTTAATTATTTAGAGTAAAGTTTATTTTTCCACATTTATTACATTTTTTCTCAAATTTAATTTTTTTTATTTTTGACTAAGACTCATTCCCTTCTATATTACTAGTCTTTTTTTCGAGTAATTAACATATTAATTTTTGACAAGCCCGTATTTTTGAAAAAAATCTCGTATTTAATTATCATCAGACTTGTTAATTAATTTCATGTCAAAGGGTGGTTGAGTAAAATTATCAAAAGACTTAGAACATTAAAAAAAAACCAATAATTAGAATAGTAAAGGAATAGAAAGAGTAAAAATTTTAAAAATCATTTTTTAGAAAACTGTTAGGTTTCTTTTCCAAGTGTTTCAATTACAAGAGACAGATTAGAACATTTTATAAACTATAATTTTTTTTATATAATTTATCCTAGTTTTAATAGCAAAAAATTATGCTTTTCTCTATCAAAATAATCAGAGTAATTATATTTTCACACTTTGAATTTTTATTTATGATTTTACTAACCATTTAAATATTTTCTTAAAATTTAAATATGGATAGTGTGTTAATTCCAAACAATATTAAAAAAAATTGTAGCAATAACAATTATTGTGGCAATACCATGTTTTTTAAAATAAAAAATCTTTTATAGACACAATAATAATAATAATAATAATAATAATAATAATGATCATTATAAACCTCTGAAATTTGTAGAATTGCAAGAAAGAAACGTAGGAAACTGAAACTAAAAGAGTTTTTTTTTTCTATCGATCGAATAATACAAAAAGAGATTATTATTGAATAAAAGGGATTGAGCTCCTCTAATTTTCCCACATTTATTACATTTTTTCTCACATTTAATTTTTTTTATTTTTGACTAAGACTCATTCCCTTCTATATTACTAGTCTTTTTTTCGAGTAATTAACATATTAATTTTTGACAAGCCCGTATTTTTGAAAAAAATCTCGTATTTAATTATCATCAGACTTGTTAATTAATTTCATGTCAAAGGGTGGTTGAGTAAAATTATCAAAAGACTTAGAACATTAAAAAAAAACCAATAATTAGAATAGTAAAGGAATAGAAAGAGTAAAAATTTTAAAAATCATTTTTTAGAAAACTGTTAGGTTTCTTTTCCAAGTGTTTCAATTACAAGAGACAGATTAGAACATTTTATAAACTATAATTTTTTTTATATAATTTATCCTAGTTTTAATAGCAAAAAAATTATGCTTTTCTCTATCAAAATAATCAGAGTAATTATATTTTCACACTTTGAATTTTTATTTATGATTTTACTAACCATTTAAATATTTTCTTAAAATTTAAATATGGATAGTGTGTTAATTCCAAACAATATTAAAAAAAATTGTAGCAATAACAATTATTGTGGCAATACCATGTTTTTTAAAATAAAAAATCTTTTATAGACACAATAATAATAATAATAATAATAATAATGATCATTATAAACCTCTGAAATTTGTAGAATTGCAAGAAAGAAACGTAGGAAACTGAAACTAAAAGAGTTTTTTTTTTCTATCGATCGAATAATACAAAAAGAGATTATTATTGAATAAAAGGGATTGAGCTCCTCTAATTTTCTCTTGAAAACAACCAGTTATGTTAGAGGAATCTGAATCGTTCAATAAAATTGAACGGATGAGATTAAAAATTCAAATAATTAATGAGTTGATCACTTGTTAAATTTTATTGACTGGTCAACTCATTAATGATTTGAATTTTTAATCACATTCGTCCAATTTTATTGAACAGTTCAGATTTTTCTAACATTCATGTTTAAAGAAAAATTAGAAGAACCGTATCCGAATAAAAGAAGTGTGAAATGGGAATACACAAGATTCCCTTGTCATCCTCCACTTTCACGTGCTCTTTCCTTTTCCTACCCTTTTCCTACCCTTTTCCCTCTGTCCTTTTCTCCCAAAAGAAATAAGATTATTATTTGAAGAGTTATCTATCGTTCTTAATATGTATGTCTAAAATCAACGAAACAGTTATTAAGTTACTGAAGGAGTATAATACAGTGCATTGAATTGAATTCGTGGACTAGTTTCTATTGTCTACCTTCTCCTCTCTTTTTATCCTTCTACTGTCTCATCCACCCCTTTTTCTTTAGATCTGTTCTCTCTGTCATTTTTCTCATCTCTTTAATCATGGAAGACGCCAATGGTATGTGAAAGGCTCTCTTTCTGTTTCTTTGCAATCTTTCTTGGACTTGTTTTGTTTCTGCTCTCAGATTTCTTGGTTACCTTGTAGTGATCGTTCAAGAATTTTGGTTTCTTAGAGTATCTGCGATGATATAGTGTGTGTGGATTTACTAATTTGATTAATGTGGGTGTAATGGTTGTGCTGGTATGGTGATATAATTAGCTGTTTTGTGTTTTGCTCTGGTTTTGTCTATTGCGTCAGTTTATTTTTCCTTCTCCTTCCAACTTTGTTGGTGGGTGTGCTTGGAAATTGGGACTGTAATTCCATCTTCTTCTTTTTGCATCATGCGTGATGTCAGATGCTTGTTATGGTTAGAAATTCAAAAGAAAAAGGAGATGATGATGCCTTCAGTTGGGTCAGTGATCACTAAAGTTCCCCTTTTTAGGTTGTCATGGTTTCCTTTTTTTCTAAAAGTTATTTTGAAGAGCTTATGGTGTCATCTTTTCAAAGAGCTTCAAGTCCAAAAGTGGAGGTTTGGCTTTGTGTTTTATTTTCTGCTAATTTTGTTGTTTTTCATGCTTAATACTATTTTGAGGATGAGAGGAATCTTGAATTTGTTATGATGAGAAAAATTGGCCAGTCTAATGATGTTGAACTGTCGCATATGCTCTTGGTAGATAAATCCATTAATGACTATAGGCTCATTGTCAGGAACCATGATTGAAAGGTTCAGCATTTTGGCTGATGAATATTCGTGGCATCCAATGCTCTAAAGTATTAGTCTTGATCTTCAATTGATCAGATATTTCCACAATTCTGCAGTTATTTATGCTTTATATTATTTTTGTTTGTTGTAGGAAATCTTAGACAGTAATATTCTGTTTTATTTCCACAAATTGAAGTCAATGGTAACAAATTTTCTATTGTTCTTTTGTTTCAATAGTGTTGGAAGCTAAAGACGGTACTATTTCAGTGGCATCTGCGTTTGCTGGTTATCAGGAAGGTATGCCAATTTGTGTAACTTTTTTCCTCTTGTAGTTCAATGACTTGTAACTGCGGTCACCAGTCTAGTTGAAATTTGTGGGTACAGTGCAAACGGCTTTTACTTTTTGTGGTGAAGTTTGAATGTGATCAAATTTTAATTTCTTATCCTCTAATTAATTAGGCTTGTCCTTTGAGTTACTTTCAGTTCCGTTTCCTTATGCCACAGTTCATTTTGATCATGTTCATCATTGTCATCATGGGAAATTGTTTTCAGTATTGTTTTTAATGATGCCTCAACATCTTTGTGATTAAACCATTCTTTAGAAAGTCAATGTTTGCTAAGTTTATTGGATAAGTAATTAACTATCACATACTCAAGTTATCCTTTTTGGTGATTATTCAATAGCTGTTAATGACCGAGATCACAAATTCTTGACGAAAGCAATTGAAGAGGCATACAAAGGTGTTGAATGTGGAGATGGAGGGCCATTTGGTGCTGTTGTTGTTTACAATGACGAAGTAATTATGAGCGCTCATAACATGGTACTGAAAAACACTGATCCAACTGCACATGCGGAAGTTACTGCGATTAGAGAGGTGAGACAGTTTATTTTCTCCTTGCTATAGACATTGATTTCCTTCTATTTTAGCTCTCTTCCATGTTTTGTTCTGATTGATCATATATCTCAGGCGTGTAAGAAGCTGAACAGGATAGAGCTTGCAGACTGTGAAATATATGCATCCTGTGAGCCTTGCCCCATGTGTTTCGGTGCTATCCATCTCTCGAGAATCAAGGTCAAGATTTATTGTTATCGCTGTTTAATTCCTGGGATAGGGTTCTTATTTTCTTGTGGCTTTCAGTGCTTCTACTACTTTCACATTTAGTGATAAGTAGTGCCTTTTCCCTTTTACTGTTTTTTCAACAGAGATTGGTTTATGGAGCTGAAGCTGAAGCTGCTATAGCAATCGGATTTGACGATTTCATCGCAGATGCACTGAGAGGTACTGGGCACTATCAGAAGTCTCAGTTGGAGATCAAAAAGGCAGATGGGACCGGTGCTATTATTGCTGCACAAGTGTTTGAGAAGACGAAGGCGAATTTTACCATGTACTGATTTCATCTCTTTGCAAAGTTTACCCACAGCAGTTGACGACTTTATTACTTTTCTTTACCTTCATTACATTTGATGCATTCATGGGAACACTGTAACTGCATCATAAGCCCGCGGAGCTCAGTTCCTTGGTAATGGAGCCAAGTTCCCAGGTTTGTGATTCCTGATTTCAAGTTTGGATCACTGCTAAAGTGTCGGCCGGTATTCATTTGGTGCTACGGAGTTGTTGTTGTTGGTACCATCTGGCTTGTTACTTGTACATGTCATTGTTATCAAAACATGAATAATTGAAGAAAAAGTATTTCAGCATTAGATTTTGTTTTTACCTCAATGTTTTAAGTTTCTGCTTGATTGTTGAAGTAATGATCTGAACCAAAAACTTTTATTGATCATTGAGGATAAAAATAGCAGTATCATTTACCACTCTGTAAAAAAATCCATGTCTATCTATCATCTGTGGCATTAAATTGACAGGACAAGTAGAAAAAAATGGAATGAGCTCAAATTTGCGCTAAGTTTTTTTTTGTCGACCTCAAAATCACCTAATCTTATATGTGCTTATTGTTAATATTTCTTTCTCGATGATTCTTCCGGCGTATTAGCATGTAAATCTTGAAAGTTTAAGAAATTTTTTAGGTAGATATAAAGCGAAAAGAAAACAAGGTTTAAAATTGGTGGTGCCAACACTGGTTGCCGTAAATATTTTATCCTATGCACAGCATAATTAAAGTAATTCCCTCGTTATTATTATATAAATTTCATTATTCATAAAGAACTCTATTCCAAAGACATCTACGTCTTTTCTTTGCTTTCTTCTTTGTCCTTTATCATGGATGCTCCCATTAATGATAATACATTTATTTATTTTCACTCAGATATATACCTCTTTTCAATCTTGTTTGCATCCTAATTACAATTAATTAATTAATTCTGCAGCTGCTGAAGAAAGAGATGATAAGTTCTTGTTGCTACAAGCAGTAAGTAGATGAAGCATACAGAGCAGTAGAAAGAGATGACAAGTTCTTGTGTGATATTTGAACACCCGAGTCTTCTTGATTTTATTTTCTTGATTCGAGAACTAACTCTTGTTTATTTTGGGACAAGTGTTGTTGATCTACAAGCTCATCAGTTGTAAACATTGTCACCACAAAAACTTCAGGGATTGTTGTAAGCAGATTTTAAAGAAACTTCCATTCAATTTGCAATACTAACAGTTATATTATATCTAACAAAATGTATAAAATTACAACAAAAAGAAAATGTTACACTTTTCCCCCACAAATTGTTTTGTTGGGATTCTAATGGTTCTTTCACTCAACCAACCCTCAAAGCATTCTGTCTAGTTGCCAAGAAAATATGGAAGGTTTTTGCTGTAATACACAAGAAATAGCAAAAGAGAATGCAGGGATCGAAGGATGCATTTTATTACTACCATTCTTCACTCAATGAATACAGAACCACACTCCACGAAAAGGAAAGATTTCCCTCACCCCAGAATGCTTTTCGACACAAATAACAGCCAATATCAGAAGAAATGTAAGGAGGAGGATGATCTTCTCTTTGAGATCCAATTCTTGTAAGGTGCCGGTCAAAACTTGTCAAATCAACCTGTAGTTGAGCGCGATTATGAAGACATCTTCATTTGAATTTGACGATGAACATGTACTAAAAACTCAACATAGGACAGGCCACCAGTTGGGACTTTGTCCTCAATCAAATGCGAGAAGAACAACGATCCTACAGGCAAAGAGGAAAACAAGACAATTAAGTAAGAAATTGAATTTTTACCCAATCAGGTGTAACTTCAAACATAATTTTTTTGGGATAATTCACTGACCTGATGGATCTCCTTTCTTGCATAACCTTAAGCTGCAAAGAAAGAACAGCCGCAAGTGAAATGTGAGGACACAGGATTTCCAAATAAACATGTGTATATGTAATCTATGACTGTGTCGGACCAGAATAACATTTTCATAACAAAAATAGGTAGTTCAAACATCAGGCGTACCGCAAGTACGAGCATCTTTGACGTCGGATCTCATTAACCACATTGTTTAAGTTCTTTGATTGTGGATTATCATACTGCTGCAAGACAAACTGAAACCAAAGAATAATCAGTTGAAAATTGTCATAGCAAGCAACTATTTATGCAAGCCAATGCACTACAGATATTCTTCGAGTGAGGATGACATCATCAAAAAAAGGCATGGACAAATGCAAGCCATAAGTACTAAATAAAAAGTAAATATGTTGTTTAATTTTATATAATAAACCAACACTTGCAGAAGTCCACTGCTTGCAAAGTCAGTGATCATATAAAACTTGTACTGAACACTCAAAATGAAGCTAATATGACACTCAGGTAGCCACTATTTGTCCCCAAAAAAAGCAAATGCTTTCATCCAAATGTAGAATCGAGTAAACTTCTGAAACCAACATGTGACAAGGATCAGAGGTGAAAATACCTGAGCCGGAATTTCAGCAACAGAGGTGATGCCAAACAATTGTTGCAAGATAACTGGATCAACCGAGCTACCGATATATATTAAACCATCCTGACCATTCTCAAGAAGATAAATACCTTCCTCGTTCACATGCTCACTAGAGAGTGGAAGCGCAACAGGAATTTGTGGTCCATCTCCTCCCTGTAATTAAGCAGAAAGTTAATGTTGGGTACAAGCCTAGACTGGCATATTACCAGACCTAACTTAGCAGAAAATAACTCATGCCTGTGAATCAAGGTCATGGATTGCAATCATCCTTGGATGCACCGCTGCAATAGCTAAAGCAGCTGGAACTGAGGAAATATAAGCAATCCAAAAAGACCGATCATCTATTCTCCCATCAATTCGCAATCCCGTGCTTTTAATTAATGCTGAAAAGGAAAACAAAAAGGCATCAATTATAGACGTCATAAACAATAGTATAATGTAATGCACACAAAGAGCATACCAAGGATGTAAAGAGGCATAAGTTTAAGAGCCTCTGGGAGGATAAGTTGTCCTGAAGATGTCACTGAGGCACAAAATTTGCGATATGCAGACAGAATGTTTATGCAAAAGTTGATTGCTCGTTCTCGGACAAGTGAAGGTGGAGATGTAGGAATTTCATTTGCAGCTTAAGAAAACAATAGTGTCAGTATTACAACAGGGACCAAGATTATAGCCATTAACTAAACAAACTTAAAGAAGATGACATTCGAAGCAAGTGAGAAAATTATGGAGAAAATCTACAAGTGGGCACAAGAGAAATACAAGAACAGTACATTCAAGACAGTTATGGAAAAAGCACCAGACAGGAAAAAAAACTACCTTGCTTCACGAAACAAACAAATTGAGTGTCTACATCAGCCAAGCGGAACATGTTACTCAAATTACTTGTGCACGGCAATGATAAAGTTGTAACACGAATTCTTCTTTGACCATAGACAGTGGTATACAGGAGGGCGCACTGATCAATGAAGAAAACCATATGAGCACAATTTTATAGTAGATAAGAAAGAATAAAATCGTGGCCCATCAAGTTTCATTTATAGAAACAAATAGAACCCTTTCTAACTGAAACAACTAAAACCTTAAACTTTACACCCATTACGAGTGAGGCAACTGTAAATCAGAAGGGATCAGATCAGCAATGCTAATTGGGTAAAGATCTAGGAGAATTAGTTTGGACAGTAGCTGAGAATGTGGATCAGTAAAAAAAAAGGAAGCCACTAGAGCTTCAATTCATCAGATTAAGGCACAAGGCCACAGTGGGTGACTCCAGACCAAAAGCACAGTATTTGCATGTCCTATGAGCTTATTATCCCCAGCATATCAAAGTAATAGGAAACACTTACAGTAAACTAGGAAATCAGATTCTATGTCACAATGCCTAAACTTGGCTGAACTAAAAACCACTGGCCTTGGGCCAGTGGTGAGGGATTGTGGAGACATTCTATCTCGTCATGCGTTCTAATCCTTGTAAACCAAAGCACGCATAATTACACCATTTGATGATAAAAACACAGTGGCACAGAGAAACCAACATAAATGTACCTGAAAAGAACATTCCGAACCATCCTGTAATTTGTCTTCATGTTTTAACGTCACCATTATAGTTTTGTCACAATCAATCTGCAAACCCAAAGGTAAGTTAGAATTAAACTAAGTCACCATTCACACCGTATTTGTAAAGTGATTCCACACTACAAAAGATCTACGAGAAAAGAAAAATAAGAAACGGCATTGCCTATTTGATAATAGAATATAAAATTATCGTTATCTTGCACAATCAACAAAAATTAGTCAAGACAGATTATCCGGTTCACAAATTAGCTTGCTACCTGGAAAAAATTTCACAATTTTGTTGTTGGTTATACTTCACACTCAGAACTCTATTTGTAAAAACAGCAGGATTCTCTAATGAAATACAACTAGTACATATTCAACACTACACATTAGCAACCAGGAAACCAAAACTTAGTAAGTGCAGGTGGTGCCAAAACAAAATAAAGTTTAAACAAAAGCTAATATATCACAACTACAGTAAGAGCATTTAAGGAAAAAATATACACACCCCTGGTAGGTCAACATCTGTTGGAATGCGCTTGCAAAAGTTTCCATGGTATTCATGAACTTGAATGCCCTATGAAGAAACAAACCAAAGCATCTTACAAGTATGGCCAGAGCTTAGATACTATAGAATACAGAAACAATCAACCAATTAAAGTTGACATGGCTCTAAAAACTGAGCATCCAAAGAAGGACTACCTGGCTGCACCGCACACGCATCACTGCCTCAAAACCTTGAGGCCTTGTGACATTCCAGTTTAGGTCATTGTAAAGCTTCGCAGTATCAGAAACAGCAGAGAAAGGATGATAGTGATAGACCTAGAAGGCAAAGCAATATATTTATTTAAGTCAACCTAAAATGCCAACTTCTCAAGTAATAAATTTAAAATCTGCACAGCACAAGATTTGAACTATGCACATTAGGACGCAATGATTAAGCATACTCCCATGATATAGGAACTTGACAACAGGAAGGACTGCCAATTTTACATATTAGACAGCACACTATTAGTTTCCTGTTTGCTGCTGTCTTTAACATAGGCATAAAAAAGGTAACTCTCGGAAGGGAAATTATCGTCATTACTACAAAAGAAATATTCCAATTAAACAGCATTTTAAGTTAAATCAAACTGGCAAGAGACAATCCTTGGATAATGCTTCATTGTCAAAGCTAGAAGAAAGAATAGATTTGGAATAAATCTTTATACTTCCTTCATCCTTCTTTTCTAAAGGGACAGAGTCACAGAGAGGACTGTAACTACTGTTGTAAGATGTCCCTAGTCTTGTATACCTTACCAAGCACTACTACTTTAGGGTACAGATTGAATTCTAGGGGTGGAGAATGCTTCACATTACAAAACTTGCAAAACAAATATTGGACACATTGTACTAGTACCTGCCCTCCAGTGATCTTTGGGATGCCAGAGATAGAAGCAATATCCACATATGTTTGGCTAGTAACAAACACATCAACACAGACCTGGAACCAAAAGGGAAAAGTATCTACCATAAATAAAGGTCAAAAGCTAAATCCCTGCCCTGTCTGGAGCAATCTTTCTATTGTCAATTTACAAAGGAAGGAAAAAGATAGTAATAACCCAATGGGTCACCTGGTACTCAGCAAATTCAATTGCCATTTCCTTCAAAGTTTTGTCTGCTGATTGGAGTAGTTTATGTGCCTCCTGTACTCCACAATAAAGAGTAGAATAAAATAGTAATGAAGACAAAAGATTTGAAGGAAAATATTATCATGTTCCTGAAACAGTAAGTGTCCCTACAGAGCAATGGTATACGAAGCCAGATCAATTTGGCTGTGCAAATTTGTTGTCACCGGATTTAATAGGCTATTTTGTTCCAATATATAAAACAAGGTAGTCAAAGGTAAGGTTATACAAGTAGGAAAAACTAGCACAGTTTATCTCCTACAACTCAGTAAGACGTTAAAATCATAAGGAGGTGTGAATGTTATGCAGGAAAAGCAAGATAACAACAATAATCCCAAGAACCAAGGCAAGAGAATGTATACAAAAAAATCCATACCTTCTCCCCAGCAGAGATGTTGCTTCTTCCCTCAGCCTCTCTAGCCGAAAGGGCTCCAACGCCAACCGATGGCAAGACTGGAAACAAGATAAATCATCATCATAGTTTGATTGGGTCATTTTATTACAGATTCATGCATAATGAAATCTTCAGCATTTTTTTTCTAAAATTTGTTGTGTTTCATCAAAGTGAACAATTGATAGGAAAAGGAAGTACAGCATAAAATTGATTGAAACTCAAACTAAAGCGAGCACACAGTAGCAATAATAGATTTTTAACAGCCTAATGAAATGAAGTAAAAGAAATAAGTTAATAAGCTTACCTGACTGAAATACCAGAAGTTTCCCTCCAGTACTCTTCATTGCCAAGAAAGCTGCCTGGAACAGTTGAAAACAGCATAAATTCCTTAATATATTATATAAATGCATGTTTAACTATTATTCACGCACACGTGTTTTTGAGTTAAGAAACCTTAAAACACCATGCCAATAACCAATGAGTGAAATGGGACACAAAAGAACATCATCTGCCATACATTCTGTCACCAAGAAATGTGATGGAGATCAAAAAAATGTACTTCCACAGTTGAGCTTAAGCACAGCTCAATAATGCATCAGTACTTCAAAAACCAAAATGAGCTTCACCTTCCTTCAAGTATGGACATTTATTATTTACTTTTCACACTAAAACGGGAAAGGTGCAATTTCCTTTGTGCAATGAACTGTCTACATAATGCAGTGGTATAAATACTGTTCACCTCAGACAAAACAGCATACCTTGATTGCAGCACCAAAAGCGGATTCTGCAGTTCTACTATTCTGAAACATTCCTGGAATACTTTCCAATAGTATCTCCAAATGTTGACGGCACTGAGCCAAGACAAGAAACCAAAATTACTATTAAGGAAAATTATGGAAAAAACATACAATCCGAAGCTTAACCATCACCAACCATTGGCTTGCCAACAGAAATAAGTCAATAACTATTGTCAAACACCCATTGACTGACCAACAGCAGCCAATTTGCACAGATACCTACAAGGGTGGCAAGTCTACATATCTAACCTCAGAAAGCGACACAATAACATCAGTTTGCAGGGGAGTATAGACATCATGTATATCAGGTACAATAAGCATCAATGGCTGCAAAGAACATGAAAGTAAAATTCAGCTTCAAAAACTTTTTAGTGATTATCAAAATTTAAGGGAAAATAATAAACTAAACTTGAACGAATACATAAAGGAGAGATCAGAAGTAAATGTGTCCCCATGTTTGGATCTTATTAGGAGGGGAATGGAAGTTAAGATATAGTTAAAATAAATAATATATTCCGTCCCCTCCATACATAACATAATGTTTATACCTGCTGCAATGCTCGCTTCAAGTTGTAGAAATGGATTGTTGAATCAAATGTTGCAACTCCCACCATTGTCCTCGGCCCTTCCTGCAAAGATAAATTCTTGCATGTCAGTAACAGGAAAAACTCAAAAGCAAATCCATTTGTAAAATCTATAAGTGCAAACTGTCAAGGACTGAAAACATAACAAGAAAAACAAACCATAAGAAGCAATGCAGACAGAAATAGACATTGATTAGCTTGGAAATTAATATTTGATGATGGGGGTTGTCAATAGAATAAAACAAAAAGAAAAAGGAATCAACAGAACAACAAACACAGTCAATCCATTGAAATGCTATGCACAAATACAGTGCTGAACAGAAAACACCATTAAATGCTATAGGGCCCTAAGAGCAGAAATAAAACTCACTGGAAGATCAGCAATGACTTGACTAATTGAACTGCAGGCAGCAGCAGTTGCACCAGTTTGTACAGCATTCATAGATACATCAACAATGAAGAAATATACAGCTGGCATTGGGTCACGGACCTAGAAAAAAGCAAAAATAGTATTAAAAAATCATCAAATTACTAGAAATACAATTTTACCCATACAACCAACAGTATTTACTAAGTAACAAACCATGTACTCTTTTGTGGCAACAAATTCAACCGTCCCCCTGCAAAGCTCAGGCCTTTCATCTGTATCTCTACGCCTACCATCCGGACCCAGATTGCAGTGGTAATCCCGGGGAGTCTCATCACAAAATCCTATAAAAAAGAGGTATGTATCAGCAATTCGCATTTCCACTAGAAAAATGCTAAACTGCAAATGAATTTCCTCAACACGTGAAAAACAAGAGTGAGAGAGAGAGAAGTAGAGCCTGCTGACCACAAAAATTACAGATGAACCGCCTTCCCTGATCAGTGAACTTCATGAAAGGATTAATGTAGCCTTTGCAACGGGAACAACGAACAGGACCACTTTCTCCAAAATCAACAACCTATAACCATGAAGAAGTTTATTTATTTAACTTAATATTAGGGCAACATCCATCTACCGAACGCTTTACCAATCAAAAAGCAATTACATTGCCTGTCCATTCTTTTCATGATTAGAAGCTGGAGAGCTAGTCCATGGTTCATATGGAGGTAATGGTTTACAAATCCAACAAAATATTTAACTCTATAGAATGGATGAAAAAAACCTAGGCAAGCAAAATCCATAATAAGAAAACATAACAAAATTTCTTTATTTTGATTCTAGGAGAATATTTGGCAAGCACAAAATTTATTGAAAGAGCGCCCATTGATATATTTTTGGATTTAGGGAGCCCTGTGGAGTAGAATGGTAATCTGGAATGTGCTATAATTGCCTTGGACTATTTAGATCAGAATTGACATATTCTCCGAGACTGAGAGTTTTCTGATCTCTTGATATGGGGTAAGAGTGAGCTTCTTAACAGCTTACATACTAACATGATGTATGAGCTTATACTTGGAAAAGGAAAAATATGACAATAATGTTCACATTGCAAGTCAGCTACTTCATTTGCGTCTACCTTTGGGGATTATTATATCTACACCATAATGTTTATTTTGGCTTCAATAGGTCAGACAGATAGAGGCTTAGAGCAGCACTCTTGTTTTAAGTTTTTCTCATTTTCTGTCACGTGCAAGGAGGAGCATGGTTCATCCTCCATCCTCCACCTTTGTATGTCCACACTTCCAATTTACAAGATAATTTTTCTAGATTTTTTTGTTTAAATGCATTACCTGGATAGGCTCCTCAGATGGATGAGGAAGGGCCAAAGGTTGTACCAACAAAGCCAACTGCATGCCGGAAGTATTCACAAGATCAACAGTACAAGGAACCTGAATTTTCAAGCACAAAGTGAACACCATAAATTGAGTGCAATGATGGGGACAAGAAAGCAAATAGTTTGTCACAAAGAAGACTACATAAACAATAGCCTCTCTCTTTTTCGATATAGTGCAAGTTAAAAAATTAAATAACCTGATTGACTGTGCATCTCATGTAGCGAGGACTACAATTCCCAGTGTCTCTCACAATGTAATCACTTGTAACGGGCTTCACCAAAAAAGACAAATAACAAGACAGTGAAGCGCTCAGATAACTTTAAAACATGCATGCCTGAAACATAGACTTAAAATTTCAAAAAGGAAGTTATAAAAAGATGACTGATTAAGTACCGGAGGTGGATTGGCCTGATTTCCTTGACGTGTATCATGCAAAATCACTGGAGAATCTGGAATAGGTCGGGGAATTTGATTTGGATCAATTTTTGATGACCCTGTCATAGGACTTCCACTTTGACCAATAACTGGTGATATAGAAGTCATCTGATTTGGGAGTGGCGGCGCCATCCCATACATTCTAGGTGGTTGAGAAGAACCAGGAACCGGAAAGCGTGGAGCCCCCTAAAGGAATCAATAAAATTCACAACCCAGAATAATGAAATAAAGCCGCAAACCATATGAAGCATTTACCAAGACAGAATTCATTATGAAGGAGGATAATGTCACATAAGTAAATCACTTGATCAATGACAAAATCATATTTTCAACACAAAATAACCCCAATGCTAGAAAAGCTTAATTATCTACTAGAAAATACCATATGCCAAAGGAGTTATGAAACAAGTTCAGTAATCTTATTGTATTCATCCAGTGGCATTAGTGCCTGGTGTTTATGCCTGAATGCAATAAAAAAAATCTCTTATCACATGCATGCCGTCCCACAACTTGATACTGTAAAGACACAAGGGAGATAACTTGAAAGAAACCAAACGAAAATGTCACGGGCTTCTCCTTATCGATAAACATCATATTCCTATAGGACAACCCTTGTGCTTACTTATATTATATAAGAAGGAATCTATGCCATTCCTCCAGAAAAATTCAAATTTATGCTTCACTATATCCATTTTTCTTAATGTTTTTGCAAGAACACAGCATGAAGCTTGCATCTGCAATTAATACAACTACAATAGAAACTTGCACCCCTTTTCTTCCATCAGAATTTCAAAGCTTACTCTAATACCATAACCTAACAATAAATATATAAGATGTATTTAATCAGCATATAAAACAAATGTGAAATTTCCAAATAACAGCCAAAATGCATATTGTGAAATTTCGGTACTTACAGGCTGAGATTGCATTTGAGGTGCAAAAGGAGAACCCATAGGTGGTGGCATCCCTTGAGGTGGTCCTGAAAAAGGTGTTCCTTGAGGTGTTGCTGAATATGGACTCCCCACTTGAGCACCAGGTCCAGAACTACCAGGACGCAGGCCAGGCATTTGAGGAGGTGGCCGAGCCATCCCCATTGTTGATGGAGGGCCCATTGACGGTGGTTGCATTCCAGTGCCAGAAGGAGGAAACCGCGGCCCACTCTGAAAAGGTGGTGCAGGTTGCCCACTTTGAAAGGGTGGTCCTGGTGGCCCATTACTCATTAAATTACCATGTGCACTTGAAGGAGTCATGGTCGGAGGAGAAGAAGTTGCAAAGGGACTTGGTCGAGTACCTGGAGATGGTGTAACTCCTCCATGACCCACTGCCCCAGAAGAATGGCCCATGGTCGGAATGGGACCGGTATTAGACGGGAATGAGGCAGGAGGCGGTCTGGCTCCAAAGGGTGATGCCTGGCTAAAAGGTGGCCCAGAAGGTCTACCTGGAGGTACATTGGGAGGCGCAGAAGTTCTAGGAGCAACACCAGGAGGTGGTGCCCCTGGGCGAGACAATGCTGGCGAAGGCCTTGAAGATGGAAATTGAGGTGATTGACCATATGGTGACGGCCTAGGAGCTACATTTGGCATTGAAGAAGGTGGCCGATTAAGGTTCATATTATGAAAATTATCCGACATCGAACTCGGGTTCTGTGCGTGATTTGGATTATAATTAGGTGGCGGCATTGGTGATTGCTGCCTAGGTGCCCCGGGAGGCACATTAGCTGCCATTCCTTGTTATTTTCTATACAAACCAACAAGCTGAAAACCACCCACTAATCAATCCCTCTCCAAATCTTCAAATCCAAATCTACACCAGAAACAACAAAGAAATCACAATCTTGCACAATTCAAACAGAAAAAGGCACAAACTTTACCCACACCAATGCTCATAAAATTGCATATATTTACAATGAATTGAGAACATGATCGAATCTATGAATGGAAATACAAAAATATGTCAACAAAATTAAAACTCATGGATAGAAAGAGAAAGGAGAGAGCGTAGTACCTTGGATCTATAAATAGATTACAGGAGTGGACGCGAGGGGATTGTGATTAGGGTTTAGAGAGAGATTAAAACAGGGTTTTGGGGATCAGAGGAGGAAAGATCCCAAATTGGTCCGTAAGAGAGAGGAAGAGATGGGTCGTCGACGAGCAGGGTGGGTTCACAACGTTAGTAGAGAGAGAATGTATGAAAGAAAAAAAAAAGGATGCCAAACAAAACTACAAAAGTAATGGTTTTTTTTTTTTAAGGAGAGAGAGAAGAAAGTAAAAAACTGATGTCTGTGTGCAATTACTCCATAACTTTTCCATAATCAGAGACAACAAGCTGTCTAGTCCATTCACAGTATGCCAAGTCAGCAATGATGTCCAGTCAGCTTTTCTTTCCTGTTTTTCCCCATTTTACTGTTTTTTTTAAGGATTTTTTTCAATTTTCGAGACAACGAGTTTTTATTGTGAGACTATTATATTTGAACTAATCTAATTAAGTTAAAAAAATATATTTGAAGTGAGTTGATTGATTAACTAAATAATCCAGCGTATAAATAATACACCTAAAACCTCTATTGTTTACTCCCTCCGTTATAAAATACATGTCGTTTTGGGGCCTTTTTGGCAAGCTGATATTACTTGTCGCCTTAGATAAACGTGCCCACTTACTTTTTTGTTTTACAATTTTGCCCCCGAAACGACGCGTCAATCGGCCAAAACTGACGTGTCACACATGGACTAAGAGGGAAACGAAAAACTTAAAGGACCATATTTGAAATTTGTTGCTCTGCCATGGAAAAGAAGGTGTCAGCAAAATCAGAAAAAGTTTTTCTCTCTCATCTTTCCTCCTCCGATTTCAAATCGAAAATAAAACATGTTTGGCTGCTCGGAATGGCGCGACGAGCATAGATTCTTGCCGGAAATGACGAGCCGAGTAGAACGAGGGTGGTCGCGGCCGAATCGGAAGCCGCACGCGCCGGCGCGTGGCGGCGCGTGGCCGGAGACGTGGCTGCTTCGGAGGCGCGTGACGGCGTTTGGAAGCTCGGAATGGCACCGTTCCACCTGCTCCCGACTCGAGACGTCCTTCCGCTCCTTTCCGTGGAGGAGGTGAGAACAGAAAACGATGGTAGAGGGAGTATTTTTGACAAACAGCGGGAGAAGGAAAGAAAAGAGAGAGAGAAAGAAAGGAGAGAAAACAAGGAAGAAGATGCTCTGATGGGCTGACACGTGGCAAGGGCCACTGACTCCCTCTGACCATTTCTTAATCTCCGTGATTACTCCCTCCGCGTCAAGTAATTTATAACGGAGGGAGTATAAAATATTCCACTTAACTCCTATAATTTAAAAGTTTGCAATTTAAATCTTTTAGTTTTCTAAAAATTGCAATCTTTATATTTGTAGTAGTTAAAAAAATTTAAAATAAATAATAAAATAGTTAAAAAAATTATACAATTTAAAAAAAAATGTAAAAAAATATGGGAGAGTTTACTCCAATAAAAATTGAAAAAAAAAATAACGAGAACTTTTTTCAAAAATTATTTAAAAAGGAATTAAAAATAAATAAATTTATTTCGTTGTATTAAGCTCTAAAATATTAGGTGCATTTTTGGACCAAGTTTCAGATTTTTTATTTTATTTTTACTATTTTTATTTATTTTTGAATTTTTTAAATATATAAAACGTTAAGATTTCATAATATTTCTACAGTTATCGGATGTCTGCTGCGTATTTATAATGTTATTGATTATTTTATTATGTGTAGCAAACAATGGATTGTAGTTGTTCCAAAGTTTTTCTTTTTAATCGAACTCAGACTTTATATTGTTTGTAGATTTATTGTCTATTTATTTAAAGTGTTCGAATTTTAGTTTATTGAGATAACTGAATACTTAACCAAATTTATTTTAGAAAATTTGGTTTGATACTTATTATGTATATATTATTTATGTTCGGTAATTAGTATTTACTAATTCAGTCAATCGAGTACTAAATAAAAATTATTAAAATTTATCAAACCGTACCGAATGACTACTCCTTCTATGTTTATTTTTTTAGTTTAGTTCCATTTTTTTTATAGGATTAGTTACAGAATAATTTTCTTTAAATTGTTTAAAATTCTATAAAAAAATTGTATCACTATATATATATTTTTTGTTTTCTTTCCTATTTAAAAAGAATCCAAAATTTTAAATTTAAATTATTTTTAGGATCGTTCAAAACTTTACTCACTTTTAAAAAAAAAAATCTTATTTTTTATGATTTATTTACTATTTTTTCCCTATAATTTTCTTTTCAATTTAATTTTGTATTATTTTTTAAATTTTTTTAGAAATTTTCTGTTTTTTTAAGGTCTAGAAATTTATTGTATTTTTATAATTTTTAATTATTTATTGGTATTTTTTAAAATTATTATTATGGTGAAGGAAAGTGACCCTACTGTGCGAAGTAGCTCCCGCGAACTTTCAACTTTCATTCATTTTTCGTCTTGCACTAAAAACAAAAGGTCATTTTCCTAAAAAAATAAAAATTAATAAAGAAAAGATTCGTTGTGTTTCCAAGTCTTGCAGGTCTTTGCTGCCCTGCACTGCTTCATTGACTTTGTCAACTGAATAAGGTGAGGAAAAGTGTCCACATTCCGTTTTCTTAGGAGTTCACAGAGCAACAATTTCATTCGAGCTTTCTTTTCATCTTGCAATTCTAAATTTTAAAAAAAAATGGCTGAGGCATTTCTTCAGATTGTGCTGGAAAATCTTGATTCTATGATGCGAAAGGGCCTTGGCTTGCTTTGGGGTCTTGAAAAAGAAATGGAGAAACTTTGTAGCATCCTTACTACAATTAAGGCTGTTCTTGAAGATGCAGAAGAGAAGCAAGTCAACGAGAGGGCGATTAAAAACTGGTTGCGAAAGCTTAATGCTGCTGTTTACAAGGCAGATGATATACTAGATGAGTGGGCAACTGAAGCCTCTCGATTGGAGAGAAAAAGCTCCAAGGTACCCACTTTCTTAACTTGTTTTCCTCTTGAGAATCTATTGTTTCGTCACAAAATTGCCAAAAAGATAGTGGAAGTTATTGAAAGGCTAGATGAAATAGCAGAAGAGCGGAGTAAGTTTCATTTCATTGAGGTGGTGAGGGAGAGGGGTGTTGGAATTGTTGAATGGCGCCAAACTGGTCCCATCGTCACTCAACCTAGAGTGTATGGGAGAGATGAAGATAAAGAAAAATTTGTTAAGTGTTTGGTGGAAGATATAATTGACTGTGATGATGTTTCGGTGTATCCTATAGTTGGTATGGGTGGGCTTGGGAAGACTACACTTGCTCAGTTGGTCTTCAATGATGAGAGGGTCGAGAGACATTTTGAACCAAGAATTTGGGTGTGTGTTTCTGATGAGTTTGATGTTCGGAGGTTGATAAAGGCAATGATAGGGTTTGCAACTGGGAATGATTGTCCAAACTTAGACTTGGCTCCTCTGCAGAAACGTCTTCAAGAACTATTGGGTGGTAAAAGGTTCTTACTTGTTTTAGATGATGTGTGGAGTGATGATCAAGACAAGTGGAACAGGTTGAAATGTGTATTGACTTCTACATCAAAAGGTGCTTCAATTGTTGTCACCACTCGTATGAAGAAGGTCGCATCTGTAATGGGAACCTTCCCTGAGCGTGAGCATAACTTGTCAAGTTTATCTGAGAATGATTGTTGGTTATTGTTCAAGGAACGTGCATTTTCTGGCGAAATAGAAGAACATCCAAACATTAGAGATATTGGCAGGAAGATAGTAAAGAAGTGTGGTGGTGTGCCTTTAGCTGTGCAAGCACTTGGAAGCTTGATGCGCCATAAAATTGGGGAAAAAGAATGGCTTTCAGTTATGGAAAGTAAGATTTGGGATCCACAAGCTGAAAGCTCCATTTTGCCAGCTCTACGATTAAGTTACACTAATCTGCCACTGGAATTAAGAAAGTGTTTTGTTTATTGTGCTATATATCCAAAAGATAGTGTGATTGTGAGAGACGATTTGATCCAACTCTGGATGGCTAATGGTTTTGTTTCATCTGCTACAAACATGGAGTTAGAAGATGTTGGCAATGAGATATGTGATGAGCTATATCGGAGATCGTTGATCCAAGAGTTATCAACAGATAACATCAAGACATTCAAAATGCATGATCTTGTTCATGATCTCGCCCAATCTTTGATTGGCGACGAATGTTGGCTACCAAATGGTGAAAGTTCAACAGATATCTCAAGTAAAGCTTGCCATGTCAACTTGATTAGTTCCGCATCATCGTGTACCATCCCAGAAACTTTATATGCGACTGAAAGTTTGAGGACGTTGCTTTTAACAACCCCTTGTGGATCATATGCAGAGCCTTTTGGTCTTGACTTCTCCAGATTACGTACTTTGCGGGCATTCAGTGGAACTTTGGACGATCTAACAAAAATATCTTCTATTGGCCGTTTAAAGCATTTAAGATATTTGAGGCTTTCTTCAGACATCGAGGAGCTCCCTGTGTCCATTTGTAGCCTAATAAATTTGCAGACTTTGAACCTAGCTGAATGTGTTGGTCTTACAACTTTACCTAAGACCTTGAGCTGCATGAAAAATCTACGACATCTTCATTTGTATCCTTGTTCGCCATTACTCTATATGCCACCCAACATTGAGCAGATGAGATGTCTAAAGACTCTTAGTCTTTTCATTGTGGGCAACAATCCTGATTGTTCTCAGCTAGTTGAATTGCAGTGCTTAAATCTTGGAGGAGATCTACACATCAAACACCTTGAGAGAGTGGTAAATCTAATGCATGCCAAGGAAGTCAACTTCGCTGAAAAACATGACCTCCGCTACTTGAGCTTGTCTTGGAATCTGGAAAATGTTCTAGAACAGCCAGAAAGTGTGGAAAAGGTATTTGAGGCACTCAAACCTCACCCAAACCTCGAAAGGCTAAAGTTGATAGGATACAACGGTATTCGTTTCCCAGATTGGATGAATGGAGGAATTCTATATAAAGTTACTAACATTGTGATCGTAAATTGCAAGAATTGTCTGCAACTTCCATCACTAGGAGAGTTTCCTTCCTTGAAAGAACTTGAGATACATGGGGCGGAACACATATCGTGCATTGATAATGATGGCCTCGGTGATGGATCGGTAACAAAATTTCCTTGTCTATCTCAGTTGAGGATTTCTAGATGTCCTAAACTGACAACTTTGCTATTGTGCATTGACAATGATGGCCACGGTGATGGATCGGTAACAAGATTTCCTTGTCTATCTCAGTTGGAGATTTCTGCATGTCCTAAACTGACAACTTTGCCATGCCTTCCCTCAGTCAAGGATTTCACTGTGTTCCGTTGCCATGAGATGCTAATGAGCTCGATATCAAATATGAGAAATCTAACTTCCCTCTCCCTTGAGGGAAATGATAAGATTGTTGAGCTTCCCCATGAGATGCTACAAAACCTCACTTCTCTTGAGTCATTGAAAATAGAAGGTCTCATCAAACTCAAATGTTTATCCACTGAACTTGGGAGTCTTAGTGGTCTCAAGTATTTATGTATTAGTCTATGCGACGAGTTGGAATCGTTCTCAGAGCATGCATTGCAAGGTTTGGGCTCTCTCCAAGAATTAACTATTACGTGGTGCAAGAAGTTTAATTCTTTGTCGGAGGGATTGCAACACCTCACTTCCCTTAAAAGATTGGTAATCGAGCAATGCCCAGATCTAGTTGCCTTTCCAGATGGAATTAAACACCTTCATTCTCTCCAAGAGGTAACATTATCCTGTATTTAGGCCTTCCCTGATGGTTTACAGTATATCAGTAGCCTAAAGTCCCTAAGAGTAGACGGATGTCCAAATTTGGTTTCATCACTGGAGTGGCTGGGGAACCTTACTGCTTTGTATGAGAATACACGAAGGAAAAGATGAAAAATTTAACAAAAGAAAGGAGGGGAAGAAAATTTAAAAAAAAAAATCCTTTGTATGGTTGCATTTTTTTAAATACAAAGAAAAATATTTTATCATTTTACCCTTACAATAAATTATCCTTTTCATATTCATTTTGCACTTCCTATGCACAAAAATCAGATGTTCCACATCCATTCAGCCCAGAACAAACAAACAAAGCCAACAATCAATCAAAACTACTAAGAAAGCAGAGACTCACACCATCGTCCTCATCATCATCTTCATCTTCATCATTGCCATGCTCATCGACTGCGTCCCCGTCAACGGGTTCTCCCTCCTCGTGGAGCTCCACCTCATCTGCAAAAAGCGGGAGATGTGAGAATTAGGGTTTTGGGATAGAGGATTAATGCCGGTGCCGCTGTGTTTATACCTTCTTCGTCAGAAACCACGTTCTTGGGCATCTTATTCTTCGCTGATTAAAATAAGTTAGGGCAAAAAAAATTCAAAACAGACGGCAGCGGAGATGGTGATCGTCAGAGATCGGCGACTGAGTTGGGCTCAACGGGTTCTCCCTCCTCGTCGAGCTCCACCTCATAAGTTGTTCAAATTGTTTACCTGTGGAGAGGCTGGAAGGAGGAGCTGTCAGTTGGATTCAATTGTATTTGTTCTTCAAATCTGATGAATAACGAAAAAGATAAGGGTAATAATGGAATAAATGTTTTTTCCCTTCCTTTCCTTTCCACTCTAATCCCTATTTCCATAGCTACATCTCTTCAATTGCTGAACATTGATTTTGGCACAACACTTCATCGTTTCCATCAACTATGCAAAGGCTTCCTAATTTAAAGAAATTGGTAATTCATTGTTGCGATCCAATGCGGAAGCGATATGAGAAGGAAATATGAGAGGAATGGTACAAGATAGCGCATGTTCCGTATGTTGAAATTTTGTACTACTAAACATCATAGATTTGCAACTCAGTGTGTACCGGTGAAATGTACACTTGACTGTCAACTATTTTGTAAGGGAACATTGGTTAGCGATGTTGATAAATATGTCTGTCGAATTATCTTCTTCTTGTACATATTGCAGTCATACAATTCAAGAATCAATTGTTGAACTAAATTTGTTTCGGGCCATCGAGTATACTATTTTTTCATTGTGTTTATACTATATTTGTTTTGGTCTTTATTGTTCAATAATATTTTGTATTCAACATTCTGAAAATATTTATGAAATACTAGTAAAGATATATGAACCATTTTATTTCTTCACTGTGTTGTTACTTGTTATGCAACTTTTGAATTAATGTTTTAGTTTTCTATGTATATTTTTAGCTTTGACAGATTAAAGTTTGTTGCATTCACTTATCTTACCGTAGCAAAAGAATAGGAAATTTCTTTATAAAAATTCCAATTACTTCCTGCTCCTCCGTTCCCAAATTTTCACAATTTGGTACGTAATAGTTTTGGTTTAAATGATGTTTAATTTTGATCCGTAGGATTTTGCTTTGTTTAATCCGGTCCTTATAATACAAATTTTGTTTAATTAATTTCGATCCCCCTAATATAAAATAATTGGTCAATTTGGTTTTTCTATGATTTAGAACCGATTGAAATTGATGATGTGTTGGTAGCATACCACATGACATCCATATAGGTGTCATGCAATAATTGACATGTAGGCCCCGCTACCTTCCACTATCAAACGTGACATCACATTACTGACACATGTAGCTCTTGAAAAATCATGAAAATATTAAATTAACTGATTATATCATTATACTATAAAAACTAAACTAATTTTGTTTAATCCGATCCTTATAGTACAAATTTTGTTTAATTAATTTCGGTCCCTCTAATATAAAATAATTAGTCAACTTGGTTTTTTTTGATTTAGAACTGGTTGAAATTGATGACGTGTCGGTAACATATCGCGTGACATTCATGTAGGTGTCATGCAATAATTGACATGTAGGTTCCGCAATCTTCCACTATCAAACGTGACATCACATTACTTTCGTGAAAAATCATGAAAAAATCAAATTAACTGATTATATCATAAGGACTAAACTAAATTGTATTATAGAGACCAAATTAACAAAACAGTCTACTATTGGGACTATAAATGTCACTAAACTATATAGTTTACAAAATTCTCCCTTAAAGGAAAACAACGTTTTTATAGGATTAGTTACAGAATAATTTTCTTTAAATTGTTTAAAATTCTATAAAAAAAATTGCATCGCTATATATAAATATATATATTTTGTTTTCTTTCCTATTTAAAAAGAATCCAAAATATTAAATTTAAATTATTTTTAGTATCGTTCAAAACTTTACTCACTTCTTTTTATTTACTATTTTTCCCTATAATTTTCTTTTCAATTTAATTTTGTGTTATTTTTTAAAAAAATCTAGAAATTTTCTGTTTTTTTACGGTCTAGAAATTTATTGTATTTTTATATTTTTTTAATTATTTACTGGTATTTTTAAAATTATTTTTATTTTATATATTTTTCTATTTAAATTAAATTTTGTATTATTTATAAAAAAAAATCTAGATTTTCCCCGTTTTTAAGGTTGAGATTTTTTAAAAAATTAGTACATTTATTTTATTTTATTTTTGTTATTTTTTTAAGGTTGTGGATTTTTTTAATAAAAAAATCCACGTGACATACTAGGTATTGACACGTCATCACTACCAGCAAGTTGCAGGTTGCAAGTCGTTTAAGGATCAATTAATAAAAGTATCGCAAACTATGGACCAAATGAGCAAAAATATCACACCCTAGTAACCAAATTAGTCACAGTTAGACCATAAAGATCAAATTAAACAAATTTTATAGCTAACCATATTTTTAATTATGAAGTATTCAAGATTTATTAATTTATTAATTAATTTACAATTATTTTAATAGGAAATGGGTTAACTACATTGACTAAATATATTAGGAGGCTAAATCATGAAATTGAAAAGTGAGGTGATCTTTTACTTTTAACCAATAATTTCCAGACAATACATATAAAGAGATCTGCCAACAATCAGGTAATTAGCAGTGAGTTACCCTTCAAAAAAAAAAAAAAAACAGAGAGTTAGTTAGGAGTTGTTAACGCAAAATTTTCTGTTTTGTAAACATTTTCCAATTTTTTTTTTACTCTAGTTTAATAAATCAATATTGTTAATCTAAAAATAATTATTAAAAAAATAATATTATTTTAGATATATCTACCCTTATAATTTATGTAAATTGATACAAGTTGTGCTAAAAATATTTCATAATTGATATTTAACTAACTAATACTCCTAATTAAAATCATACGAATAAAATTCAATGTTTAACATTGTAATGAATAATAACATTTTTGATCATGTTATTATCGAAAGTTACATTATGAAATAAATACAAACTCGATTTAAAACAAATAACTTCATACATCCTAAACAAATAAGAATAAATATGGCTAAAGATGCACCTTTTTTGATATTTATCTAAAATTAATCCTGGTAAATTGATTCCAATGTTCTAGTTGTTTTAATTAATCAATACTCCTAATTAAATTCATAAGAATAAAATTAGATCAATATTTACTGTAAAATTAATTAACCAATACTCTCAATAATTTCGGTACGGTATTACGGTAATATCGAATTACATACAAACATTAGTTTAATAAATACTAAATAAGTAAAAATATAATCTTGGAACATTGGAATTACAAACATTAACATTAGTTCAGTCAATAATTCGATATACCATATAGTAAAAACGCCTCCTGTACCAACGCGAAAAACAGAAACCTCTCATAGCTTTTAAAAACACTATTCAACCTCCCATGTACCAAGGGTCAACGACAAAAGTGTAGTTTGTGTTAGTCAAACTAACAGACCGTTAGTGTTGACTGTTGACTTGAATTAAAAAATTTAGAAAAAATATAAAAATTCTGAAAAAAATTAATTAACATAAAAATCCAGACACAATATGTAAAAGCTTCAAAAAAATATTCAATTAATCTAAATATAAAAAAAAATGTAAAAATTCCAAAAAAATGAAAAAATTCATAATAAAAATTAATTAATCTAAAAATCCAAAAATAATTGTAAAACATCCCAAACAAATGTAAAAATTCACAAAAAAAATGTAAAATTCCAAAAAAGATAATTAATCTATAAATATTATTCCAAAAAATTTTAAAAATTCACAAAAAATGTAAACATTCCAAAAAAAATTAATTATTCTAAAAATTCAGAAAATCTAAAAATCTATAATTAATTTATTTTTTACAATTTCTTGGTTTTCTTGATTAATTAATTTTCTTTTGGATTTTTAACATTTTTATGAATTTTAGATTAATTTATGTATTTTACAATTATTTTGGAATTTTTTGATTAATTAATTTTTTTTTGGATTTCTTCAATTTTTCTGAATTTGTAGATTTATTAAAAAAAAAATAGTTATTTTTACATTTTTTAAAATTTTTTATTTTTTTTGGAATTTTTTACATTTTTTTGTATTTTTAGATTAATTAAATTTTTTTTATTTTTATATGAATTATTTTTTTATAGAATTTTTTCATTTTTTGATTGATTTTTAGATTAATTTTTTTTTTAGAGTTTTTACATTTTTTTGGAATTTTTACAATTATTTCTCGATTTTTAGATTAATTTGTTTCGTAGATTTTTACATTTTTTGGGATTTTTGCCTCTTTTTTTTGGATTTTTTACATTTTTTTTGGATTTTTTACATTTTTTCTAAAGTTGTTGTGTTTATTCTGAAAAGTCGTTTTGCAATTGCAATATTTCGAATATGGAGTTTGCAAAATTTTGTAAACTTGTAGGGCGTGTTTACTTAGGAGAAATCTCAGGTAGAAAAAGTGCTATTTTTCTGAATTTTGCACTATTTCATTTAAATTCGAAAACTGAAAAACGTGTTTACTTCGCACTTTTGTAAAAAACGTCCATTTTTCTAAAAATTAGAGATTTTTCTAGAAATACCTCGGAAGTAAACGCGCCCGTAGTGTTAATTCTGAAAATCTGTTTTGCAATTGCAAAACTGAAAAATTTGCTGAAAATTCTCTATTTGGAAAATGTTGCTGTGAAACAGATTTTGGAAAATTTTATGAAAATTTTCAAACTCTTTTTCTTCTTTAAATGGCTTGTGCTTTTGAATTTAGACATGAATATATTTAGCATATTTATATTTGATCTTTAATAAACTTAAAATAGACTACTATTTAGTTTATTATTATTTTTTTCAAAAAAATATTAGCATTGTTTTTCAATTAAAATAAAATTGATTTAACAAAAGTAGTAGCTTTTGTTTTTCAAAAAAATAAGAAATAGTTGTTAGGTGAATACGATTTTGAGTTTTCTAAAGTTGAAAAATAGAAAACGTACTGTAGCTGTGAAACATAATTGAAAATTTTGCAAGTTTGAAACGTAGCCTTATTATCCTGACTTGTGAAAGCTGCAAGTTTGCAGTACTTACACATGAGAGTAGTTGACGCTCGCCACTTGGTCTTGAAGGTCAGGCTTTCCATAGGGTTTGGGAAAAGATGAAAGAAGAAAGAAAGATGGGAAGGGAGAGGGGAAACATGAACTTACTCTTAACCTGCGTTTCATAACGGAAATATTTCTGTTTGAAAATATTTCTGTTTTCTAAAATTTTCTGTTTAGAAATATTTTCAGAAATTTTTCTGAAAATAAAAATTATGTTTCACAGCTACAGTATATTTTCTATTTTTCAACCTTCATTTTTCAGCCTTAGAAAACTCGAAATCGTAATCACCTAATAACTATTTCTTATTTTTTTGAAAAATAAAACTACTACTTTTATTAAATCAATTTGATTTTAATTATAAAACAATGCTAATGTTTTTTTAAAAGATTAATAAACTAAATAGTAGCCCATTTTAAGTTTGTTAAAGATCAAATATAAATATGGTAAATATATTCATGTTTAAATTTAAAAGCACAAACCATTTAGGGGTTGTTTAATTTTTGGAAAAAATTTCAAGATCTGTTTCACAGTAACATTTTCTTAAATGGAAAATTTTCAGCAATTTTTCCATTTTTCCATTTGTAAAACAGTTTTTCAGAATTAACACTACAAGTTTAGAAAATTCCGCAAACGCCATATTTGAAGTTTTCCAAATTTTCCAAAAAAAAAATTCCAATTTTTTTTCTCCACCTCAACCGATCCATATTGTTAATCTAAAAAAGAAACAATGTTATTTTAGACAAGTCTACCCTCGTAATTTTGATATGCTAAATCTATTCATGTTAAAAATCAAATACAAATATAATAATTCCATTCATGAAAATAAAAAATATATAAAATAGTCTTAAATTATTTGTTCATAACGTGAATACTACAAATTTGAACATTCAAAACATACTTAATGTAACTTGTTACTCCTTCATATTCTAACAATTATTATAATTAGCCTATAATTGATCTGCAATATTTTCTCTCACCGCATTCATTAGTTGTTGTTGGGACATATCCACTTGAATACCTTCTTGCGTCACAGTAGCTTCGTTCTCATTAAAATTTTGTTGACCTTCTGTACCATGCTCTGTGAATAGTCGATTAGCTCTATCTTCCATTCGAATAAAATTGTGTAGTGTACAACAAGTGATTGATGGTTTATTTACTATGTTTTATTACCTTTTTTCCTATGAATTTAGGTAATATTATTGCTACTTTGAGCTTGTTTCCTTCCTATTTTGCTTTGCAGGCTTAATAATCGTTAAATGAGGAAAAGGAACAAAAAGCTTGAAGATTAGAGCTAAATCAATCAGTCTTGGTTTGAAGTTTTCTCATGGGAGCATTTCGGATCCATCCCTAGGCCTTGGGATGGACTTGCCTGTCAGAGTTCCAGCCTGGACAGCACTGAGCATACTTTTGTATTTTATTTGTTAAAGCTGGTTCAGCCAGCTTGGAACCTGGAGGACTTGAGCACGAGTATTAGTGCCTGGATTCCCTCTTCCACCTTGCAGAAGAGCCAAGGGGACATCAATGGAAGAATGACGAAACATTCCCCTTGTATTATTCAAGAATATTCTCTCCAAAAGTGATGTAGTGCCCAGCTCCAGCCTGGTTTGGCAGCACATGTTCGTGAGTGCTGCAATTAATTTATGAGAAGGCTGGACCTTTGAAGTCTATGAGAGGAGAAGAAGAATGGCTATTAATAGAAAAACGAAGCAAAGGAAAATGGGGGATTGAGAGAGTATCATTTTCTATTTTTATTTTATTTTCGTTCTTCATTAGGATTTTATTTCTTGTTTGCTGTTTTCATTATGTATTGTAACTAAATCCTCTGATTCTTGGTAGAGATTAGAGGGAGACAATCTATGTTTGTTGAGAGACTTGTTGATCTTTAAATATAAATGTGTTTTATATCTCTTTTTCTCTTGATTTAATGCCAATTTATTCTTGTTAAGATTAGGCTTGATCAACTTACAGTTAAACCTCGATAAATGAATGCTCTTGGGACCAGCAAAAAATATTCGTTTAGTGAGTTTATTTACTTATCGATAAATGAATATATTATTCATTTATCGATAAATGAATTTTTATTCATTTAGATAGTATTTTTACATTTTTATTTTTTCGTATGATTATTTATTTTACATTTAATGTACAAATACGTATATAGACTATGTACATGCATCATGTACTTATAAGATTCTATGTATGGAATACTTAGAGTCTAAATACATGCAACATCAAATGTGTTAGGATGATAGTGGCGTCACACCAAATGTGTCATCAAAAGAAGCCTTTCAAGCAGTAATCACCCTACGAAACTATTTGCTACAGCAGGAGCAGAATATTCCAGAAGTTGTGTTTGCACTAGAAAAAGTCGCAGATGTGATGCATTTTGGTGGAAGGAAAAAACAAACAACTTTAGACGCTTTTTTTGTGAAGAAATGACTTCTTGTATGAACATTGTTGATTGGAAGAAATATTTTTGTTTTTAGGATAAATATATATATATATATATCTTATGAATTTTAATGATTATTCATTTATATTTACATGGGGTCTTTAAGGATTCAAAAAAAATTATTCGTTAATGCATTTAGCGAGGTTATTCATTTAGCCCATTTGCCCAAGTCGGGACCGGAGAAAATTATTCATTTGGCGAGGTTATTCGTTTATCGGACATTCATTTATCGAGGTTTAACTGTAATTCTTGTCTTGAATGATTACTGTCATTATCTAACAATTTTTGGATTGAATGATTTTAAGTAGACACATACCAGCAGGGTTATAGGATCCTAGACCCGTTTTGCTGGAAGAGAAGAGAGTTAAATTGTTTTCCCATCCCTAGGCCTTGGGATGGACCTTCCTGGGTGGTGAGGCAGGAATGTTGTCATTAGACCAGCCTTTTGGGTTGAAGTATTCGTCCCATTTTCTAGGGTTGTACAAGAACCGGCCCAGACCGGGAACCGATCCGGAACCGGCCTTTTTTTGACCCGGACCGGACCGACCCGGGGCTTTTTTTTTTTTACCCGGACCGGACCGGACCGGAACTTCCGGTTCGGTCCGGTTCTCCACCCCTCTAAATCCGGGAACCGACCCGGAGAACCGGTAGAACCGGAAGTATATATATAAAAAAAAATATAAATATATATATATATATATATGTACAATAATATCAAAGTTTCCATTTGGTTCAATGGTTAACTCATCACCTTTTGTATTAAAGGGGAGAGGTTCAAATCCTCTTGGCTCCCACTTTTTTTTTTCTTTCTAAACTTAACTCATTCTCTTTCTTTTTTCCTTCTAAATTATATTAAAATTTCTCATGTATGTATATATTTTTTCTAGTATTATAATTGTAAACTCAATTAAAAATCCTCATTTTTTTCTTTTTATTTGTTATTTTAAATACAAAATTGTATTAAGGAGGTTATATGAACTAAGAAATAAATTTTTAATAGCCATTTATATAGTTAAGATGACACATACTAGTAATATATTATTGTAAATTGTAATAGCCATTTATATAGTTAATGTGTATAAAGTAAGACCATTAATTATTAATAATATAGTTTAGGGATTATTATCAATTGTCATAAAATTAAAATTGACTAATTGTTTAGAGTTTTATGCTTTTAATTTAAATTGTATTAATGTTTAAATTACTAATGTATTATGCATTTTTTTCTTTTTTTCTTTTAAACTCAATTAAAAGTCCTCATTTTTTTCTTTTTATTTGTTACTTTAAATACAGAATTTTATTAAGGATATCATATTACCTAAGAAAAAATAAATTAATAGCCATTTATATAGTTAAGATGACACATACTAGTAATATATAGTTGTAAATTGTAATAGCCATTTATATAGTTAATATGTATAAAATAAGACCATTAATTATTAATAATATAGCTATTAATTATTATCAATAAATAATTAAGGTTTCAGTTCTCCAACCTTTAAAATATATATATATATATATATATATATATATATGCACAATGATATCAAAATTTCCATTTGATTTAATGGTTAACACCTCACCTACCATATTAAAGGGTAGAGGTTCAAATCCTCTTGGCTTCCTGTCGCGCAGTCGCGAGCGAAAATTCGGGACGCAAATGAAATTACACATAACAATGAAGTCGCCACCCTATTTTTCTAAGGTTTAGGGAAACCTAAAAGTCTGAAAAAAAGAAGAAGAAAATAAAACAAAAACTAAGGCACAAATAAAATGGGTCTAAACCCGAGAACGATGGTTCGGGGTCGTATTATGGACTTGGGAAGGTGTTAGGCACCCAAGTCTCATCCTAAAAAAGGTTACCGGTTCTAGAAAAGAGGTGTTTAAAATCATGTTGAAAACAAGTAATTTGGCCCTCAGAGGGGGTATCGTCGCTTTAGCTTTTAAGTCGATTTGATTGATTTTATCCTAATTATGGTTGAGTTGTTAAAAAGAAAATAAGCATTTTATCCTCTAAAAGATAAAAGGGTCGGTTTCATACCTATTCCGGTTATATTTAATCAAGTTCAAGATTAGTCAGATTACATGCAAGATTGATTAGGTGAAATTACTACCATTTTATTATTAATCTTTACTAAAGCGACGACCCTAGTAAATCATAGACGAATCACGGCGATCGAAATCACTATCATCACAGATGAGTTACTACATCATCGGGCAAATGCATATGATTAATCCTATTTACTAGGTGATTCTAAGCATGCATAGACTAGCAAAGTACCATTTATATGAATGCGAGAAAACACGTTGAAAAGAGAAAAACTGGGAAGTGGGGTCGAAGCCGCGCACATAACACATTCGTCAAAGATAACATTAATACATCCATGAGCATAAAGTAAATATCAAGGGATTGCTAAATTTAAACGATCACGCAACATTAAAGATTTAAATCTCATTTTAGAAGGTAGCTCTAATGATAAGGGGGATTAAATATGGAGATATTTTCTACGAGTTGGGCTTAGAGCCCATTTACTATCTTTCCGCTTTCAAATGATTATTTTCTTTGGTGATTTACTATCTTAAAATTTTTGAGGGAACCTAAGTTATTGGAAAAGATTTAAATCCTATTGTTTTGATTACTACTTTGTTTATTTTTTCTTTGATTGATTTTATTCATTTTTTATTTTTAGGGATTTATTTAAGATTTGAGGATTTTAGTAATTAATAATCATGCACTTAGATTAAAGCGTGATGTTTGATTACTAGTCCTATTTAAATTTCATGCATTTAATAAAATAAACGTGGAGTAATTACTAAGCCTAGTTCATTCAAGCAAGGGTCGATTTGGAGTGAAATTATTAAAGGGAGTTATTAATAAAAATTAATTCTCATGCAATCAAATTGATTTTAATACTAAGAATTTTAAATAATCATGCATACAAATATATACAAAAATCATTGAATAAATAAAAGGGTGAGGAAAGTGTACTTGAAGGCGAATATCACTTAATTCTAACCTACAAAACCGAGGTTAGTTGCACAAGCAATTCAAATAAATGAGGAGTGAGCTCTAAAGCTCGAGTTTGGAAAATCGTCACCAATATTGAAGTCGGTGAAGCATCTGATACCTTCTCGTTCCTCCCGTATGTACCTGAAAAGGACGCCGGGGGGTTCCCCGGCGTATACACTCCGACGATCAAGTCAGTCGAAAGTCATTACGAATGCATAATAATATATATTGTTGATGCACATAAATATATCCATATTTGATGTGCATAATGCATAAAGCGCGTTCACAAGCATAAATAAAAATCTATTCGTGGAGTCAAAGCTGCACACGAATGAGCAGAAAATTAAAACATATTCGTTGATATAATCATCATGCAAACAAATTAATTAGAATTCTAACGATTCTAAATAACATGCATACAAATAAACAATAAATTAAGTTAACAATTCTAATAAAGAAGAAATGAGCTTTAAAGTTCAAGTTCAGAAATTTGTCACCGATATCAACGATGGTGAAATATCCGCTCGGAACAGTAATTGTAAATTCGATACCTGCAAGAATACGAAGAAACAGTTAATACTGATTTTAACTAAAAGGGGCTTGGGCCGTAGCCCATTTCTTTTTATTTTTCTCTTCATGGGCCGCAGCCCATTTTCCTTTTTTTTTGGTTGGGCCGCAGCCCATTTTTATTTTCTTTCTTTGGTTGGGCCGAAGCCCAACCCCTCTTATTCCTTCTCCCTCATTCTTAACCCATTTCTTCTCCTCTTTCATTTTTTTAGGGCTACACGCAGCCACCTCCTTCTTTCTCTCATCTCTTTTTTTTTCAATTTAGGGCTGCTGCTGCCCTCTCTTCTCCCTCTCCCTCAATCTCTTTCTCTTTTATTCGCTACCTCCGGCCAAGGAGCAGCGGTTGCTGCGGCGTGGCGCGGCTGTTTGGGTTGCGTTTAGGGGCTGGTCTGATGTTGGTTTGAGGTTGTTTTGAGGTAGATTTCGGGGCTGTTTTTGGGCTGTTTTGGTACTGGTTCGGGGCTGGTTTGGGTGCTGATTTGGTACTGATTCGGGGCGGGTTTGGGTGCTGTTTTGGGTGCTGTTTTGGGGCTGGTTTGGGGGCTATTCCGGGGCTGGTCTGGTGTTTGATTTGGGTGCTGTTTTGGGAGATTTTTGGAGCTGGTTTGATGTTGTTCTGGGTCTGGTTTTTGTGTGTATGTTGGGACTGATTTTTGGGTGATCTTGGGGCTGTTTTTTTGGGTCTGTTTGGGTCTGTTTTTGGGGCTGATTTGGTGGTGGTTCTTGGTCAGATTTGGGGCTGATTTGGTGGTGGTTCTTGGTCAGATTTGGGGCTGATTTAGGGTGGCAGAGGTGGCTGTTTTGGGGCTGTCCCTGTGGCAAATTCAGTGCTGGTTTGGGTTAGTTTGGTTGGGTTTAATTTGGTGTATGGGTTCGATTTGGCAAAGGATTGAAATTAATTTGGTTTTGGATTCAGCGGGGGGTTTTATTTGGATTTTTGGCAGAGACATGGATTTTTGAAGTTGGCAGGGATTGGATTTAATTTTCAGGGGGATGGAATTTGGATTTGGCAGAGGTGGCTGTTTTTGAATTTGTGATGGCTCCCTCTCCCTCAATTGAAATCAGGTGGTGCGTTTATAATGGGATCCAATTGGATCCGTTGGAAAGAAAATGGTGTCCGTTGGTGATTTTGAAAAAGGAATGGAGTGTGTTGGCTTTATTTTGAAAATGGAGGTGAAAAGTGTGCACGAAAAAAATATTTAATTTGTTCGAACCAACGGTCCGAAAAAATCTCGTTTGAAATCGATAAAAACTCGAACAGAAAAATAATAAAAATACGAATAAAGTGAAATAAAATAAAATGACACGAATAATAATAATTAATAAAAACGTGGAAATTTTGTGATAAAATAGTGATGATTTAAATTATTCGTGTCAAAAATCGGGTAGCAACAGTTGCCCCCTCTTTACTGTCTCATCAAAAATAAAGCACAACTGAAATTTTTGATGAGCAGTAAAGACGGTTGCCCCAGTGCCACAAATGTTTTGGACGCAAAATGACATGTGAGGACATAAAAGAAATGGCTCCACTTGGATACCATGATGCAGAAATGTAATTTGCAAAAAAAGGTGATCTTACCTCCACTCGGACGTTTTGCAGAAATATAAATTGCTGAAATGTAAATTTACCTCCACTCGGATGTTCGAAATTGGGCTCCCTTTGGATGTTGATGCTGAAATTTAAATTGCTTAAATGTAAATGTACCTCAATTAGGATGTTGACGTGGGAATTTAAATTGCACGAAAATAAATTCAGCTCCACTCGGACGCTGATGGCTCCACTCAGATGCCTTGCAGGAATGTAAAATGCGGCTTCACTCGGACGTCTCCCCTCGAATACCGCGATGCATAAACGTAAATCCAGCTCTACTCAGACGCTGGTGGCTCCACTCGGATGCCTTGCAAATTCAGTTCCACTTGGACACTGATGACTCCACTCGGATGTCTTGAAATAACGACTCTACTCAGATGCCGACAACTCCACTCGGATGTTGGACAATTCAGCTCTACTCAGACGCTGATGGCTCCACTCGGATGCCTAAAAAACTCAGTTCCACTCGGTACACTGATGACTCTACTCGGATGCCTAAAACTCAGTTCCACTCGGACACTGATGACTCCACTCGGATGTCTTACAGAAAGTAAATGCGGATTCACTCGGACGTCTCCCCTCGAATTCCGCGATGCATAAATGTAAATCCAGCCCTACTCAGACGCTGGTGGCTCCACTCGGATGCCTCGCAAATGTAGCTCCACTCGGACACTGACGCTAATGCTGTTGGGATGATTAAAATCATGACTGGCTTTCCACAATCACAGATAATTTTCTTTTAACGTGGTTCGGACCTTCTTCCTACTTCCACAATCACAGATAATTTCTTTTAACGTGGTTCAGACTTTCTTCCTACCTCCACAATCACAAATAATTTCTTTTAACGTGGTTCGGACTTCCTTCCTACTTCCACAATCACAGATAAATTCTTTTACGTGGTTCGGACTTTCTTCCTACCTCCACAATCACAAATAATTTCTTTTAACGTGGTTCGGACTTCCTTCCTACTTCCACAATCACAGATAATTTCTTTTAACGTGGTTCGGACTTCCTTCCTACTTCCACAATCACAGATAATTTCTTTTAACGTGGTTCGGACTTCCTTCCTACTTCCACAATCACAGATGATTTCTTTTAACGTGGTTCGGACTTCCTTCCTACTTCCACAATCACAGATAATTTCTTTTAACGTGGTTCGGACTTTCTTCCTACTTCCACAATCACAGATAATGCCACATGATTTTGATTTTGATTTTTTTTTTTTTTTTTTTTTTTTTTTTTGAAAGGTGGGGTCTGAACCGCCACACGATTTTTTGATTTTCGAAAGGTGGGGTTCGAACCGCCACACGATTTTAATTTTTTTGAAAGGTGGGGTTCGAACCGCCACACGATTTTGATTTTTTTTTTTTTTTTTTTTAAAGGTGGGGTTTGAACCGCCACATGATTTTGATTTTTTTTTAAAGGTGGGGTTTGAACCGCCACATGATTTTTTGAAAGGTGGGGTCTGAACCGCCATATGATTTTTTGGAACGTGGGGTTTGAACCGCCACACGAATTTTTGAAAGGTGGGGTTTGAACCGCCACAAGATTTTTTGTAAGGTGGGGTTTGAACCGCCACATGATTTTTTGAAAGGTGGGGTTTGAACCGCCACATGATTTTTGGAATGTGGGGTTTTGAACCGCCACATGATTTTTCTTAAAATGTGGGGTTTGAACCGCCACACGATTTTTTTGAAAGATCATCCCCATTCATGTTGATAAGCATTAAAGCCATTTCCCGAGAATGTGTGCTTGATCACATAAGGACCTTCATACTTGGGAGCCCATTTTTCTAGATCTTCCTCCAGATGAGGAAAGACCTTCTTCACTATTCACTCCTCGGCTCTGAACTCGCGAGGTCGCTCTTTCTTTTTATAAGCATTAGCCATCCTCATGGTTGTCAATTATATCTCCAAGATGAGATTCAACTGTTCATACTTCTCTTTCGCTCAATCGGATTCTTCCTGATTCAGCCAAGACTCTGGGAGAGGGAATTTCCACCTTGGGTGGAAACACTGCTTCCATGTTGTAAGTTAGGGAATAAAGAGTTGCCTCCCATTGAAGTACGAATAGTAATATGATAAGCGTGTAAAGGAGCACGTCGTGTTAATCCTTACAAATGATCACCATCTTTTGGATAATCTTCTTCAAGTTATGGATTAGCTTCACTATGTCATTCATCTTGTGACGGCCAGGTGAGGAGTTTTGATGTCGTCGGCTTGGACTGACGTTTCATCGAAATGCGATGCTCAAATATATTATGGTAGCGACCCGACGTATCTTTATACGATCGTACGAACACATCCATTTACTCTTTAAAGAGTGAAATCAACTTCTCCTGGAGTTTGAGACCATTCCAATCTCGACTATTTCCTAATGTTCATTGCTTGCCCCCAAGTTCATCTCTTGATGGGTGTTTCTGCGAATCTTCTACTAATGGGGCTGACCTGTGTGGAGCCTCAATATCATCCTCCTTTGTGGTGATAATCTCCTTTGAGAGAGACTTCCAGGAAACATAGTGGTGGTCTAATTTACCTGTCGGCTTTCTAGACCTTTTCAATGAGCTTCGGAATATCGAAATTGTATTGACCCAAGTAGATCTCTAGTTGATGATTCTGTTATATTACTTTCAGACACGAGTCTATTCCTCCAGCGGACTCTCCCTTGGCTTGCTTTGTTTCTCAACTTCTTTGGAGATATAGCACCTCCCGTTCTGGGTCATGCCCCCCAATTTTAGCAATGGTGGAAGAAGGAAGATGAAAGATGGAAGATCCCATAATTGACAGCCTTCCCTAGCTTTTAACAAGGCTAGAGTCCCCGCCCCTTACGTTTCTTCCAAAAATCCAAAATCCAACCTGGATGCCAACTATTCCACCTTCTGTAAGGAAAATCGCACAATCTTGGATTCTATGCTTACTTGCCCCCAGGCAAAATAAACAATCCTCTCAAATTACCCTCTGAATGTCGCAGATATTTTCCTTTGACTATCAACTATTCCACCTTCTGTAAGAAGATCGCACAATCTTGGATTCTATGTTTACTTGCCCCCAGGCAAAATAAACAATCCTCTCAAATTACCCTCTGAATGTCGCAGATATCTTCCTTTGACTAGCGCAAAGAAAAGCTCTTCTCCCCAACGCTTAAAGGAAAGGGATCATCAATCTCCTTGACTGAAACAATATTCACTCCTTCACCTAAGGAATGATTCGGAAGAGGGTTGATTGTTGTGTTAAGTCCTTTGGTTAATCCTTCGAAGAGGATCCATCCGCACGTGATCAAGTGACGAACCTGTGCCTTGAAAGACGGAACAATTCTTTAGAGTGCGACTTCGAGTACCCGCATGGTATGCACATGTAACATTTAGGATTGAACCCCTTCGGAAGATAAGCTTGGAAAGGTCGGATTGGAGTTGGTACAATTTAACCGGCTGCTTGGAAGATGCTCGTAGATATCTGGAAGAGGTGGTAGTGGCTCCTAGTTTCGAGGATAGTTTTTGTTTTTTTTTTTTTTTTTTTGGGTTCTTTGGTGGGTTATATGGTTTTTTGTGTTGGTTGTTGCAGCATTTGTAGTGGGTATGATGGGAAAAGTGGAAACGTTTCTTGGTTCCGACGATAGTTTTGGTGATTTTGATTGGGATTTTTTTTTTTTTTTTTTTGGTTCTTTGGTTCTTTGGGTCATATAGTCTTTTGGTTAATCCTTCGAAGGAGGTCCATCCTCATTTGATCAAGTGATGAAAAGGCGAAATAGTACTCTAAAGTTCCTTGTCCAATTGTGCCAATTACAGATTAGGGCATAGAGGGACTCGTAATAGTAGATAGAAAAGTGGGCCCCGTTGTATGAACAAAAGCCTGGCGGATAATCAAGTGTCATCTTGTTCCATTCTTTTTCAGCTTATAGTACTCGCTCTGTAGCAGTTCGGAGTTGCTCCTCTAGCTCTGCTATCCTCATGACTAGTTCTGTCCTTTTCCGTGTTTGAAGAGCTTTCGGGGGAATAGTTCAATCTTCATCCTTCCTGAAAATAAAGAAAACAGATAGATGTAAGTATGGGCATAAGCAAAAATGTATGCATGCGTGCATCTGACTTAAGGTCCAACTATCCTAATTTGTTTCTAAATTCATTTTAATTCATGATAGATTGATTATCTTCGAAAATTAGCCAAGTGTTTGCTATATGATATTTCCAAGTTGGGCAACTGAGTGCCTTGGAAGAAGGTTTTATTCAAATCTAGTCCTTATAGAGGCAGCTTGAACTCCATCTTTATGAAAGGAAAAATGATATCGCATCATTTTTCTAAAATCCTAGGTTTTGATCATGTATTCATTGCAAAAACTTAGACCCAAAATTTTGTATGAACGATGCATGATATGCATATTAATAGGAGTAAAGGGTGAGTTTAATAAAAGGAATAATAAGGACGGAATTTAATACCTTGAAAGGATATAAATTAAAATCGCATAAAGGAGAATAATGGAAATAACGAAGCAAGTTGGAAAATATACATGTGATATACCATGGCAACAATGAAGCAAATTGGCACATATACATGCGATATATCATGGCAATAATGAGACAAATTGGAACATATACATGCAATCGTGATGCACGTGCTGGGGTAATTTCAACTACTTCTAACTGGCTGAAAGGCTCCCGAACGATACCAAAAAGTGGTCCCTCAGTAAACGGATACATGATTGCCGACCGAACCATCAAAAGCTCGTAGCGCTCATCCATTTAGGGGTTCGAATCCGAGTTTGGCGTTGGTGAAAACTACCCAGGACACGTGCCCCAGGGCCTCACTACTAACCTCCTAATCTTATTTGGAACGGGCCCGGCGGCAGGGCATTATGCGTGAAATGCACGTGAGAATACAACAGTTGATATCAAAGTGAGTAAACAAGTAATAACAATAAACACCTCAAGCAAATAATTCCGGCTTCGACCCTACAGTCCCCAGTGAAGTCGCCAAACTGTCGCGCCGTCGCGAGCGAAAATTCGGGACGCAAATGAAATTACACATAACAATGAAGTCGCCACCCTATTTTTCTAAGGTTTAGGGAAACCTAAAAGTCTGAAAAAAAGAAGAAGAAAATAAAACAAAAACTAAGGCACAAATAAAATGGGTCTAAACCCGAGAACGATGGTTCGGGGTCGTATTATGGACTTGGGAAGGTGTTAGGCACCCAAGTCTCATCCTAAAAAAGGTTACCGGTTCTAGAAAAGAGGTGTTTAAAATCATGTTGAAAACAAGTAATTTGGCCCTCAGAGGGGGTATCGTCGCTTTAGCTTTTAAGTCGATTTGATTGATTTTATCCTAATTATGGTTGAGTTGTTAAAAAGAAAATAAGCATTTTATCCTCTAAAAGATAAAAGGGTCGGTTTCATACCTATTCCGGTTATATTTAATCAAGTTCAAGATTAGTCAGATTACATGCAAGATTGATTAGGTGAAATTACTACCATTTTATTATTAATCTTTACTAAAGCGACGACCCTAGTAAATCATAGACGAATCACGGCGATCGAAATCACTATCATCACAGATGAGTTACTACATCATCGGGCAAATGCATATGATTAATCCTATTTACTAGGTGATTCTAAGCATGCATAGACTAGCAAAGTACCATTTATATGAATGCGAGAAAACACGTTGAAAAGAGAAAAACTGGGAAGTGGGGTCGAAGCCGCGCACATAACACATTCGTCAAAGATAACATTAATACATCCATGAGCATAAAGTAAATATCAAGGGATTGCTAAATTTAAACGATCACGCAACATTAAAGATTTAAATCTCATTTTAGAAGGTAGCTCTAATGATAAGGGGGATTAAATATGGAGATATTTTCTACGAGTTGGGCTTAGAGCCCATTTACTATCTTTCCGCTTTCAAATGATTATTTTCTTTGGTGATTTACTATCTTAAAATTTTTGAGGGAACCTAAGTTATTGGAAAAGATTTAAATCCTATTGTTTTGATTACTACTTTGTTTATTTTTTCTTTGATTGATTTTATTCATTTTTTATTTTTAGGGATTTATTTAAGATTTGAGGATTTTAGTAATTAATAATCATGCACTTAGATTAAAGCGTGATGTTTGATTACTAGTCCTATTTAAATTTCATGCATTTAATAAAATAAACGTGGAGTAATTACTAAGCCTAGTTCATTCAAGCAAGGGTCGATTTGGAGTGAAATTATTAAAGGGAGTTATTAATAAAAATTAATTCTCATGCAATCAAATTGATTTTAATACTAAGAATTTTAAATAATCATGCATACAAATATATACAAAAATCATTGAATAAATAAAAGGGTGAGGAAAGTGTACTTGAAGGCGAATATCACTTAATTCTAACCTACAAAACCGAGGTTAGTTGCACAAGCAATTCAAATAAATGAGGAGTGAGCTCTAAAGCTCGAGTTTGGAAAATCGTCACCAATATTGAAGTCGGTGAAGCATCCGATACCTTCTCGTTCCTCCCGTATGTACCTGAAAAGGACGCCGGGGGGTTCCCCGGCGTATACACTCCGACGATCAAGTCAGTCGAAAGTCATTACGAATGCATAATAATATATATTGTTGATGCACATAAATATATCCATATTTGATGTGCATAATGCATAAAGCGCGTTCACAAGCATAAATAAAAATCTATTCGTGGAGTCAAAGCTGCACACGAATGAGCAGAAAATTAAAACATATTCGTTGATATAATCATCATGCAAACAAATTAATTAGAATTCTAACGATTCTAAATAACATGCATACAAATAAACAATAAATTAAGTTAACAATTCTAATAAAGAAGAAATGAGCTTTAAAGTTCAAGTTCAGAAATTTGTCACCGATATCAACGATGGTGAAATATCCGCTCGGAACAGTAATTGTAAATTCGATACCTGCAAGAATACGAAGAAACAGTTAATACTGATTTTAACTAAAAGGGGCTTGGGCCGTAGCCCATTTCTTTTTATTTTTCTCTTCATGGGCCGCAGCCCATTTTCCTTTTTTTTTGGTTGGGCCGCAGCCCATTTTTATTTTCTTTCTTTGGTTGGGCCGAAGCCCAACCCCTCTTATTCCTTCTCCCTCATTCTTAACCCATTTCTTCTCCTCTTTCATTTTTTTAGGGCTGCACGCAGCCACCTCCTTCTTTCTCTCATCTCTTTTTTTTTCAATTTAGGGCTGCTGCTGCCCTCTCTTCTCCCTCTCCCTCAATCTCTTTCTCTTTTATTCGCTACCTCCGGCCAAGGAGCAGCGGTTGCTGCGGCGTGGCGCGACTGTTTGGGTTGCGTTTAGGGGCTGGTCTGATGTTGGTTTGAGGTTGTTTTGAGGTAGATTTCGGGGCTGTTTTTGGGCTGTTTTGGTACTGGTTCGGGGCTGGTTTGGGTGCTGATTTGGTACTGATTCGGGGCGGGTTTGGGTGCTGTTTTGGGTGCTGTTTTGGGGCTGGTTTGGGGGCTATTCCGGGGCTGGTCTGGTGTTTGATTTGGGTGCTGTTTTGGGAGATTTTTGGAGCTGGTTTGATGTTGTTCTGGGTCTGGTTTTTGTGTGTATGTTGGGACTGATTTTTGGGTGATCTTGGGGCTGTTTTTTTGGGTCTGTTTGGGTCTGTTTTTGGGGCTGATTTGGTGGTGGTTCTTGGTCAGATTTGGGGCTGATTTGGTGGTGGTTCTTGGTCAGATTTGGGGCTGATTTAGGGTGGCAGAGGTGGCTGTTTTGGGGCTGTCCCTGTGGCAAATTCAGTGCTGGTTTGGGTTAGTTTGGTTGGGTTTAATTTGGTGTATGGGTTCGATTTGGCAAAGGATTGAAATTAATTTGGTTTTGGATTCAGCGGGGGGTTTTATTTGGATTTTTGGCAGAGACATGGATTTTTGAAGTTGGCAGGGATTGGATTTAATTTTCAGGGGGATGGAATTTGGATTTGGCAGAGGTGGCTGTTTTTGAATTTGTGATGGCTCCCTCTCCCTCAATTGAAATCAGGTGGTGCGTTTATAATGGGATCCAATTGGATCCGTTGGAAAGAAAATGGTGTCCGTTGGTGATTTTGAAAAAGGAATGGAGTGTGTTGGCTTTATTTTGAAAATGGAGGTGAAAAGTGTGCACGAAAAAAATATTTAATTTGTTCGAACCAACGGTCCGAAAAAATCTCGTTTGAAATCGATAAAAACTCGAACAGAAAAATAATAAAAATACGAATAAAGTGAAATAAAATAAAATGACACGAATAATAATAATTAATAAAAACGTGGAAATTTTGTGATAAAATAGTGATGATTTAAATTATTCGTGTCAAAAATCGGGTAGCAACACTTCCACTTTCTTTTTTCCTTCTAAACTTAACTCCTCCTCATAAATACTAAAAAAAAAAAAAAAAAAAAAAAAACCGGGTCAGAACCGGAACCGGCCCGGTCCGACCCGGAAAATCCAGAACCGGCCCGGCCCGGACCGGAAGTGTCCGGTTCTGTCCTGGCCCAGAACCGGTAATTCCGGTCCGGTCCGGTTCTAGCCCAAAAACCGGCCCGAACCGGACCGTGTACACCCCTACCATTTTCTAGAGGAATATCTCATAGATTTTATCAATCTCTTCACGGTTCTTTAAGTATTTAGTTCCCTTGTTAGGATTGCTTGTGTGACAGCCAATGAATCCAACAAGGTGGTGGATTAAAACCTTATAGAATTAGTTGTAGATGATTAGGGTCATTAATTGTATTTTTGATGACTTTTTAAGTGAGATTTGGTACGGTGAATAGCTGTCCCCATGTTCCTCTATAAAACCATTTTGAAAATATTTTTGTCAATGATCAACAACATAAGATTGTCCCTTCGCAATGATCTCTACCGGGAGTTGCTCACTCTTTTGATTTTCTCTCATTTACAAACATCCTACTGCATGATTAATTTGTCTACTTGCTTACATTCAGCCCTTTACTTCGATTTGTTTTGCAACCTCATCCCAAGACATTGACTGCATCTGTTCATTTTCAGGAAGCTTGGAAATTAGACTAGCTTGTCCCTACGGATCGATCCTCTCTCCACTGTGCACATTATATTTTGTACCAGTATAGAGTTGTAATTCACATTATTTATGCAGGGCATGCGACGACCCTGTCAACAAGCTAGAGGTATTTGCCTTTGACGACGAAGAGGATAATTTGGAATTAACTTTAAGATTGAAAATCTAGCCTTCAGAACGCCAAAAGCCTTTTCAATCACATTTCTCAATGACGAATGTCGATAGTTAAACAATGCATATTTTCTTGTTATTCTTCCTCGTCCACGAAAATCATTTAAGTGATACCGTTCATCACGATAAGGAGCTAAAAATCCAGGAATATTTAGATAACCAGCATCAACTGCATAATAGTAGCCTGCCAAAGATAAATAACAATCAGATATTTGTAGTAAACCATTAATGTAACAACTAATAAATATCGTTATGAATTACAAAAATAATATTTTATCAGCTAGAGGCATAAGAAAACCATTATCTTGTCTTGTCAATGCATCAAGAAAGACGCGTAAATCATTAGTTGTGCCTTCCCAACTAGTATACACAAAGATAAACATCATATCATACGAACACGCCGCCATAACATTTTGAGTAACAAGTATTTTTCTACCCCGAAAAGTTTTTTATTTTTGGGCAGGACACCAAACTGCGACATGAGTACCATCTATAACACCTATGCATTTCTGAAAAGAAAAACACAATTCTTTTTATTTAGTCATCATGAATTTATAATACACGTGCATACCTGAAAATATGGATACTATTTAGCATTTCCTTGAATTTCTGGTTGAATGAGTCCTCTTTCAACATGTCTGATCAAATCAGTTCCTAAACGAACTAAAGCGCGTATCACACTCTTAACCCAACGTGAGACTGTCGCAGTTGAATGCTGAAATCGTTTTGCCACCAGCCTTTGAGTTATTCTATGACATAATACAATCAATCTCATTGCCACACCCTCTTCCAAACTAGTTGCACGTGAGTTCTGTAAGTTCAACCCTCTCAACCTACCACATAAGTTCAGAAATACATGTGGCCTCATACGAAAACTGTCGTAGCATCTAATTGGATTTTCCAGTAAAACTTCAATAATATATGCTCTATCGGTGAACATATATGTGCGACAAGATATTATATCAATGAAACTGTTATCACTTTCCATTAATATATGGAAGATCATAGCATCCTTGAAGTCGTCGTCGTTATCATCATCCGTAGAACTATCAGTACTTGAATTAATAACAGAAGTATTAGAAATATTGTGGAAATATTGAGACATTTCACCTGCACTATTAAACAATTATGTTGTATTAGTTATACCAATTACAAAATTAGCTAAGTTGACGTGTTAATAATAAAATTAATTGACAATAATACTTAACATTAATGTCATAGAATTGTACCAGCATACAAAACAACCAAGTCATATACATTTGAAAACAACCTCTAAAAAAAATTCATAAAATAAGTTTACAGGATTTTAAAACAAGCCACGATCATTCTAAAGCCCTCAACCAGGACTTCCTCCTCACAATGGACATTTTCATGAGTACTTTCCTCTAGTGAGATTTTTTGAACTGCACAAGTGCATTGTTATAAGAGGCATCCGAAATATTATCTAAACTCTCTAACGCATCCATGCACGCATGAACAGAATATATATCTCGCGATGAACTTGTAACTTCAGACTGCTCTCCTTTACACTTCTTTATTTTTTCTATAAAATAATCAGCCCTAGCACTTGCAAATGATGCAAGTATCTCCATATAAGGGTCCCACTTCGTAGAACCTCGTTTCTTACAACGCCTAATACCTGCATCATTCTCCGCAACACGTTTTCCTTTTGAGCTCCCACCACCAGACCTTTCACCTTCAATTTCATAATCATCTTCAGGTACACGAACACCATAGTTCAGAAAGTCTTCTTCATTTTGGCGTTCTTCATCTGAGGTTGGCTGCAATTGCACAGAAGCATGATGGAGATGTCCAGTAGCGGTAGATTTGTTAAACACTTGACTAAGGAGCTCATAGTTCTGACATCCTTTATTTCTAAATGTCTTGTAGTTCTTATTTTTCTGCAAAGTAAATAAACAACATTGAATTTAATCAAAATTCAGATAACTTATGATATGAATTACTAAAGAAACTTGTAAAGAAATGTAACATACCATAAAAAATATTTGTCACACATCTTCAGGTGCATTCATAGTGTTTAAACTTGATTGGTAGGTGACTCTTGTATGGTCTAACAAATCTAAAAATTTCAGTTAATTAATAGGTTAATTATAAGTGAACATTAATTGATATATACAAATTAATGAAAAGATAAACAAATCCATTGGATTTTTTTTTTGGGAAAAATTCAGTTAATTATAAGTGAAAATTAATTGATATATACAAATTAATGAAAAGATAAACAAATCCATAGGAATTTTTTTTTGAAAAAATTCAGTTAATTAATAGGTTAATTACAAGTGAGAATTAATTGATATATACAAATTAATGAAAAGATAAACAAATTCATTGAGTTTTTTTTAGGTTAATTATAAGTGAAAATTAATTGATATATACAAATTAATAAAAAGATAAACAAATCCATTAGAATTTTTTTTTGGAAAATTTTGGAAAATTTCAATTATGGCGTTTCCAGAATTTTCTAAATTTTTAGTGTTAATTCTAAAAATATAGAAAATGTTGGTTGTGAAACAAATTTTGGTAAAATTTTCCGTTGTGTGAAATAGCCCCTTAGAGTTTTTCTCTTAATTTTAAAAAAATTAGCATTGTAATAAATAAAATTTATAGGAGGGTTCAACTTCTTGAATTAAAGGACGACACCGTTTTGGCGAAAAGAAAGAGTAACAAGTAACAAGTAACAGCCGACTACTTCCTTAACGCTCTGGCAACTCCCGTTAAACGCCGATTAACTTTCCCCGGACCGGTAAATCATCCCTCCATTTCCGTTTTCCTACCGCTTCATTTTATTATTTTCCCATTTTGAGAAAATCAATTTTTGTTTGTCCAGATGGGTTCGCGAGACGAGTTTGTGGAGGAGGATATCGACAGCTTAGAGAGAGGGTTGCTGACCGGAACCCGTGCTGCCGCTGGTTCTCGTCAAGCGACGGCCACGGAAGCTGAAGAGGAAGAAGAAGGAGTGTTTTACGCGGCGTCGTTTGAGGAATGGAGGAGAGATTCATCAAGTATTAAACCGCACAATGGGTTATGTATTCCTTGTTACTAATATTGGCTTGGGGGATTGGATTACTTATGCTTCTTTATTTGCCCGTTCGAAGATACATCTTGAGGAAAGATATTCGGTCCAGACAACTTTATCTCACTTCTAATTCCATCGTCTACAAGGTTCTTTTTTATGTTGTTTGGCCGTTTAATAAATCTTGTGATTAGTAGCATATTATGGGCTGGCAAAGATGGTTCCTTTAGTTACTGTGCTGACTATACTTTTCGGTTTAGTTCAGGTTACAAGGCCAGTGGCATTGCCATTTTTCGGGGTTTTAAAGAAGGAGAAGCATATTTTATTGCCTTCGGTTGCAGATGTTGTAATTGAGCAAAGGTAAAAAATTGCTTGCTTGAAGCTGTTATGTTTTGATGGTTGAGTAGAATTTTTGTGTAACTACAGCTATGTGCGTCGGGAGTGGATCGTGTATGTATTTTAAAAGTTAGACCTGGTGTAATTAGTTCGGTCTGCTTGTGATTCTGTCAGGTTATTTGCTGTCTCGTTTTGGTCTATATTCTTTGAGGATTGAGCATGTAGGAGTGAGACGCCAAGCGAGCGATGATGTACAAATTCAGGGGATTGCAAATCCAAGTGCTTTCAGGAAGGTAGGCTGTGCTGTTGAATAGCGATTCTTGTTAGTGTCTTGAAAATTGCAGAATTTGACTGTTTAATGCCCACTAATATCAATTTCAGGCTGTCCTGCTACGACTTTCTTATATGAGAAGTGAGGCTGCCGCTAAACAAGTTTCTTTTATGGAACATCCATCATCACTTAATTGGGTATGGCAATTGTATTTTTGTGCAATTTTTCAATAAGTGTAATTGCTTGTGTTCCCCTTGATGATAATGGTTTGGAAGATGTACTAAAATTCTCGTATCCCTATGGTTAGTGCTTTATATTGCGTACCTCAGTGATTTGTTTGGGGCCTGATGTTCAAATTCTAGTCCTTCTGTCTTTGTCATGTTGCTCAATTAGTGGCTTCCTCTTTTCAGTTCCCTGACTTTTTTCTTTCTCATGTTGCGGCAGCAGACATCCCCTTCAAAACATGTCAGGCATGATTTGGTTTCAGGAAACCTAGCGCTACTACAGAAGATGGAAGAAGTTGGAAGTTATGTAAAGGTATAGAAATGGCATTTTGGAGCTTCTTTTTCTTCAGCAGTTTGTAATCTCTCATATCATTGATATGGTCCTGGTATTTCCTTGCAGAGAGTTGAAAGTTTAATTGAGGAGCTTTGTTCTCAGGCAGCAGAACCTACCGGCTAAGGTTAGCATACCATTGTGGCAAATGAAATACCTGACGACTTCTCATTTGTGTTATATGTTTGAGCACCCTTTGTTTCCTTTGAATTTTTTTTTGAATCAAATTGTTCATAGGAAGAGAATAATCGGTTCATAATGTCTGTTTATTGTACGAATTACCTTGTTACTACCTCTTTTTATTATGCTCTCATGGAGGCTCAACCTCTACTTACTGAGCATATGAACTCTGATTTAGGTACTGCCGATACAACTACGCAGATGTCAATTGTCAGTTCTTCTGCTTTGAAATTTAAGTGATAGCCCATGCCAAAGTTGTGAACTTTTCTGCATTATCTCAAGCCGCTTTCATTTTAGTTTTATTATTCCCTACTATCTCACAGACTTGGTTAATGTTCTTTCTGTTAGGATCTTCATGGCTTCAATGTAGTGTAGTAATTTGATCGAGGAATAGTGCAGGCAACTAAACTTTTCAAGTGTCAAAGCTAGAGTATTTGATTTAGTTTCAAAAATTCTTTGGTGGTAACTGTGATTGTTTTTACAGTTTTACTCTCATTATGTTTTTGTTTGTCCTTTTCTTTTACTAATATTACTCGAGCTTCCATGTAGATAAGGTTGATCAGCCTGTCAGGACGTCTATCTACTTCTTGCTTCCTTCTGGGAATGTCGCTCCTTCATCGCATCCCTTGTGCAGAAACCTGGCACTTTTATTTGGGGGAATCTCTTACGGTATAACTGATCCTACAATGAAAACTTTTTTTTGATTCTGAAGTAGAAGTTGTGTTTGTGAGCTCTTTTGAGTCCATATGCTATTAGATGACTTAGCATTCGACTTCACTAACGTTAGTGGTACATTTTAGACATGTTGGTGCATTGAACCTGTCACTTCTATTCGGAAGGACCTATAACAGAATGGCAGGTCAAAGCGCTGAAGTTTGATTCGGAAGTCTGATTTGTGTGCTTGTTAGCTCTTTTCAATTCATATAGCCTTTTATATTTTTTGAGTTAGCGTCCAATTTCACTGATATTAGTGTTACGTTTTAGTCATGTTGATGCATGTAAGCTTCATTCCTGCATTCTTTAGGCATTGAAGGTGATCGGCTGGTTTATGTTTTGGTGCCTCATTTTTTTTTAACAGTAATCCGTCTGGCTTTCTTTCTTTCAGAAATCTTACTGCTTTGAACCTGTGATCCTTATAACTAGTAAAGGCGTATGAAAAGTCACCACTCCTCTTTCCTATATCATATTTCCTTTCGCTCATCTCTTTCAGTAATCATTGATATCAATTTCTAGTGGTGTATAGTGCTCGAGAATAGTCTCTTTCATTTTATGTTAGTTTTTTATCCTTAACCCGTAACATTTCCAGTTTGGTTTACAGATTTGTATAAGGACAAAGTTGACTGGAGATGATAGATGATGTCAGTCTCATCAATATCGTATGCCATCTTCCACAATAATAACTCTACAGTCTACACCAGTCATAACCATTGAAAAATGTTCACTTACTTAAGTGGAATGGGTCGAATAGAGTGAGTTAAGAGAATATTTTAAATAAAATGAAAATTCTAGTGGTGTATAATGCTCGAGAATAGTCTTTAGTCCTGAAGGTGGTGAAGCTTGATGATAAAATCAAATCAGTGGACCGGACTGTTTTGATCTTCTTTGCTGTAAGGCACTAGCGAGTAATGACTAATCAACTGATAAATAATAATTGTCCGTTCAGGAAAAAGATAGAATTCAGAAAAAAGAGGCGTGCGTTAAGAAATAGTGTAATTGGGTCCGACAGGAAGACTCAGCTGTATTGGTCTTTGTTCCAGAGAGTGTAATTGTATCAGGTCAATCAGAGAAGAGAAGGGTTCAATTAGCTATTCCAATAAGGTAGATTTGTAATACAACAAAAACTGGACTTAGCTTTTAGCATCAAAAGCAGCAAAAAGGACTAACAACGAACACAGCAAAAAGGATGAACATTTTTCATTAAGCAAATACATTCTCGCAATAGCAAGCATACATGTGTAACATGTTCTTAGTATTCTTAGTTACTACTCTGTCTCTGCTATGGCTTCCAATTCTATCCCTCCGCGCAAGGTTCTTCCTCGTATAGCTTCAGTTGTTCTCTTGGAGACGGTCGAACTAAAAGGATAGGGAGGTGTTGTCAAATTCTCTCCATCCCCTTCCAACATTCGCACCACGGTCTTCATGGATGGACGATCCATTGGGTTCCACTGAATGCACCACAGCCCTACAATTGCTAGCTTCTTTGCGATCTTCGCGTCCCCTTCTTCATCAATGTTGAACCTCAAGTCCTCTCCTTCTTCCAAAAGATTATAAATCCATTCTGGGAAATATATTTGGTCCACATTCTCAGCTGTTTCATCAACATTCTTCCTCCCCCCTACCATTTCTAACACCAACATTCCGAAACTGTAAACATCAGACTTATAAGACACGCTCCCGAAGTTCCTTGAGAACACCTCTGGGGCAATGTAACCAATGGTCCCTCTGGCTGTGGTCATTGAGACCGCGCTATTATCCTTGGAACACAACTTAGCAAGGCCAAAATCCGTGATTTTAGGATTGAAGTCACTGTCAAGAAGCACGTTTTGAGGCTTGATGTCGAAATGGAGAATCCTTTGATCACACCCTTGGTGAAGATACTCAATTCCCTTGGCAGCGCCGAGGGCAATGTTTTGGAGCCTTTTCCAACCAAGAAAATGATCCTTCAAGTCAGGCGATGATATAAACTTCTGCAGCGAATCATTCGGTAAATACTCATAGACAAGAGCTCGTTGAAACCCATCTGCACAATAGCCAATTAAGCGAACCACATTGACATGGTGGATCTTGCCTATTGTTCCCACCTCATTAACAAACTCCTCTCCATTTCCTTTGTTGTTGTTCAGAACCTTAACTGCTACCTCAATTTCATTAGTTAGCTTCCCTTTAAACACATTCCCGTAACTTCCTTGCCCCAATTCATTTTTGAATTGATCTGTGATCCTCTTGAGGTCCGCGTACGAGTACCTAGCGGGTTTCATAGCTCTGTAGTCATCCAAAAATCTCTCAATCTTGGACTGGAATTCTTTTTCAAGTTTTTCAGAGTTATAGAAGCGATAGAACAAGATGACAGCTGTTACAAATAGCAAGAAACCAAAGACCCCAGCTGCACAAATAGATAGTATAGAGCACACCACCAAGTCAATTTATATAGAACTGATTAAAATCTGTCTAATTGGATTTGAATACATGAAAAACACCAACTAACCTATAATCAGTTGTTTCTTTAGCATTCCTGCAGAGGAGCATCATAGGTATACACCATTAATCAGGTCTTAATTAATCTGTGATATAACAGATGTTAGAACATAATTAACCTAATCGTGGGGATATAAAAGTTACCTTGGCTTGGCGTTCTGTAGCATTCAGTTTCATTAGTGTGAGAGTTGCTGTGGTTACTCAATCGGCAACGCTTTCCTTTAGCTTCACAAGGTCCACAGTTTGGATTTTCCCAGCGCAGACCAAGCATATAATCTTGACTATAAAATACCATGGATGGAGCAGAGGAGATGGTGTACATCATTGTACAAGATATGTCGGTAGTGTCAATACCTGAAGACAGTGACCGAAATTCAAAGTCAAGATCCCTGACGCAAGGGTTCGTCCACTCCAGATTTCTTTTCCTGCTGCTCGAGCTACAATTCAATACCGCGTAGTTGTCGGGGTATTGGTAAGCACATTTGAAAGGAGAAGCAGATAGATTGAGGTGGAGGAGCAGTTTAGGGAGGCAGGATTGATGAGGATCAGGATCGGTTACATAAATTACTTGGGATGCATAATCAATCCTTCCCACGGACAGTTTCACTGAATTCGGCAGCTCAAGCAGCGTCTGCTTGGTCTGATCCTCTGTACAAGATAGTTGGAATCCAGGAAACGGAAACCCACAATCCTCTGCTTGCTTCCCTCTGATTCGGAACGGGAACCGGACCTCTGGACCGTGGGCTGCACACCTTGTTGATTGCGAGCATTGAAGAAGGCCGGAATATTCTTGATGTGCTACGGCTAGATTCATGATCAACAAGAGCAAAATCAAACATTTGTGCATTATTATCATTTCGGTTCTATGCTTGAATTGGTGTGTTATCTGATATAAATATTTGTGAAACTGGACAAAAAGATATGATCCTACCCGAGACAAGAAACACATGACAAAGACTTTGTCAAAGAGAGACTATTGATTCTAAACTTCTAAACAATTACATGATTGTTGACTTAATACAAAAATAACTGGGAAAGAGAATGACTTTGGGGTAAGATAGGGGTGGAAAATGGGACTGCGACTACATTCATGATCAACAAGAGCAAAAAGAAACATTTGTGCATTATTATTATTTCTGTTGAATATGACCTTATTGATTCCGGATCTATGCTTAAATTGGTGTGTAATCTGATAGAAACATCTGCGAAACTGGACAAAAAGATATGATCCTATCCGAGACAATTAAAAAAGATGAAAATTTTGTCAAAGAGAGACTTTTGATTAAACAACTATATGATTGTTGAGTTAATACAAAAATGACTGAGAAAAAGAATGACTTTGGGGTAAGTCATAGGGGTGGTAAAACGAGACAATGGTTTGGATCTCGATAATAAATGAGATTGTCAAATGAGTCTCAGTTTTAATTTATCAAATTATACGAGTCCGGGACTAAATCCGACTAAATTTGGACCCAATTTCAAAAAATTAGTTTTACTTTTTACAAATAAAATGAACAATTCATGGGAATGTTCAAGACCATGAACTCAATCAACCATGAATTGTAACAGGTAATAATTTTAGGGAAAAACAAAGAATTTAGAGGGGCTCATGACAATGAACAAAACGATGAACTTTGACAACAATTTGTTGATACATAAAATAAGTAAAAAAAATAATTTTTTTAGACGGGACATATTCAAGAGCCGAGTCTATCTCATTTTAGTCCCAATCTCATCTAAGTCTGGACCAACGAGATGGGTTTATGAGACCAAAACTAAATTGTCACTCAAAGGTAAGACAAACAAAGTTGATTTTGAACTCTTAGTACAAACAAGTTTGCAAAACCATCTCTCTCTCGAATCTCCGATCCATCCGATCTGATCATTCCCCATATCTAATATTGCAACAATCAAGATTTTGGGCAAGTCCTTTAAAATGATGAATGAACAAGATTTTATGAATGAAGTTATCATGATCGGAAGGATTCATCATGTAAATGTGGTTTGGCTAGTTGGGTATTGTGCTGAGCAGTCAAGGCGTGCTCTCGTCTATGATTTTATGTCTAATGGGTCTTTTGACAAGTACGTCTTTCCTAAGTAAGGACTTGTGTCTTTAAGTTAGGAATTTTTTTTCCTGATATTGCTCTTAGGGTGGCTTATGAAATTGAGTATTTGCATTGAGGTTGTGGGATGCAAATATTGCATTTCGATATAAACCTCACAACATTCTTCTTGATGAGCATTTCATTCCTAAAATTTTAGACTTTGGGCTTATGAAATTGTATCTCACGACGAAAAACACCATTATTTCTCTTACCGCAGTGAGAGGAACAATTGGGTACATGACCCTGAAACTATGCTACAAAACATTGGACGTGTCCTACAAAATAGATGTGTATAACTTTGAGATGTTTGCTATTGGAAATTGCAAGCAAAAAGGAAGAATTTGAATGCTGCAATGGTAGAGAATACCAGCAAAATGTACTTTCCATCTTGGGGTCTGTTTGGCGTTCCAGTTCTGTGGGAAAATGGTATGTGGGAAAACGGCCTGTGGGAAAACGACTTCTGGAAAACGAAGTGTGCTGTTTGGTAATTTTTTATTAAAAGTTCTGTGGGGAAACGAAAAGCTGTTTTTGGTGTTTGGTAAACTGGTTTAAAAACTATGGTTGGAATGTAAAATAATTAACATTTTATTTATAAGAATAATAAAAAATTTATTAGTATAAGGGAAAAAAGTTAAATATTAATTTTAATTATTATTTATGCATTTATATGTTTATTTAGTATAAAACCCATTTGAAAAAAATTAATAAAAATAGGAAAAGTGAATATAGAATTACTTATCTTGAGATAGAGATTATATTTTTATAGTTTTAAATTTATTTTGTTCATTATATAGAGATAGAAAATTGATTGAATTTTAAAAAAAAAATAAAAAAAAATAAAAGAGGAAAGAAGCAACCAGCGTGGAACGCTAGTTGCTGGCTGGAGCAAATTGCTCCGGCCCCTTGCAGGGCCAATTGGCCAGAGGTGGGACTGGGCTTCTTAAGAAGCCCAGTGGAGATGGAGTTTACCAAACACTCCATCTCTCCGTTTGGGTTGGGAAAAGTTGGGTTGGGTACCCAATTCCCAACGCCAAACATTCACCAAGTCTCAAACGGAGATGACATGGAAATTGGGGATGGTGCCACGGAGGAGGAAACTAAGATTATGAAGAAGATGATATGGTGTATTCAAATGAAACCAAACAATCAACCTTCAATGAACAGAGTGGTGGAGATTCTTGAAGGGTATGTGTTTGGCCTCGCTTTTAGCTATTTTGCTTTAAAATTAAGCAGGTAAAAGTAGCATTAGAGTGTTTGTTTAGTATGCTTGTTTTTTACTGCTTAATTTAAAAAAAAAACAGACTACTTTTATTTAGTTATAATTTAACCTCACTTTAAAAACATGAGAAAACATACTTTTGGTAATAAAAAACTGCTATTCGTATTAAAAAATAAAAATATATTTATTTTAAATATAAATTTATTTAATATATTTAAAATATTAACATAAGATATAGTAACTTTCGTAAAACATATATCAGTACATAATACTTATTTTTAAATAAATAAATCTTATGTATTTATAATTTTAATATTATAAATTAGAATATAACAATATTTTGATTAAAATTTTTAACAAACTAATGACTTTTAAAGTTCATTTCATTTTAATTAAAATAATTTTAAACACAACATAATAGTTTCTAACCAAATAACTTACTTGTTTTATTTCACGGCACAACATAACATCAGACCACAAAAAGCAACAGAGCACTCATGGCACAATGTAACACAGCACAACGGAGGCAAAACACATCATATATCTAATTAAAGTATTTTTTCAACGTTAATTATCTAAAGCAAATCACATCTGTAATCCTTATATTATAATGTTCCAGTTCATAGAATTACGTGAAATAGGTCAAATTATACCGAGTCAAGAGAATAATTTAAATAAAATAAAAATTCTACAGACTATAATTAATAATAAATTATAAAATAAATATTTTTTATCTGAGCTTATGCGCCACGTACTCTTGCACCATTTGTAATCAAAGTATTAATTTTTTATTGTACTCCCTCCGGACACTTTTAAATGACGTTTTAGAATAGTAAAAATTCGTAGGATAATGATCTTTAATCTTATTTTATTCCACATTGTTTCATTTTTACTCCTATTTTTTAATCAAATTACCACAACATCATCAAATTGGGTTGATTCATAAAAAAAAAATTGTCATTTACACAAAATATATGCTTCGAAATGCATAAAATGATAAGTATTATGAACAGTAAAAATCCGTAGGAAAATGACAATTAAAAGTGTCCAGAGGGAGTAATATTTTGTCTTTTCTTTTACAAACGAGGAGACTTTCTCTCTGTCTCCTTCAGGGAAAAAAAAAACTCAGAACAAAGGAGACTTGCTCAAAGAGAGACTTCTGATACAATTAGTTCGAAAGAAAAGTTCTCTCTGATCAATCAATCGCTTTAATTCTCCGATCCGACCCCATGTTTATTACTGTGGGCAGTAGAATTTGGTTGTTTCAGAATTTGTGGCGATCCGTACTACTGATTACCATATTTCTTGATCAAGCTGCTGCAGATGCTGTAGATGCAGAAAATAATGGGAATTGCCCACCTTCCTCATGTGGTAATATCCAAAACATCACTTACCCGTTCCGGCTAGATACCGATCCACCAAACTGCGGTTTTCCTTCTTTCGGTGGTGACAAAAACTTTACCCTCTACTGCCACAACAATTCTTCTCTCTTTTTGTACCTAAACAATAATTCAGAGAGATTTTTGGTCAAGGGTATCAACTACGACAACTTCACCATCCATCTTGTCGATCCGGGTGTTCAACAACGCAACTGCTCCTTTCTCCCAATCTCTCCTATATCTATTGACCCCTACTACAACTACTACACTACCGGTTTATGGAAGAGCAATAGGGATGTCTTTTCTACCAACCACACCTACTCCACTTCCTCGTCTTCGGCTGCTGTCTTTATTAGCTGTGATCGCCGGATGGGGGATGATTATTACTATGACGGGGATGATTATTACTATGACTTTGTGGAGATTACTGCTCCTTGTAAAAGCAAAATAAAAAAGTACTCTTATGTGATTCTGGGGAAAGTCTATGGAAAAGTGTCTTGGGAGCAAGTGATGGAATCCTGCAGCATAGATATGATAACGTTAGTCCCAGTCACAAATGATAGGAAAAAACATGTTACGTCGTACCAGAAAATTCACAGGCAGCTTTCTGATGGCTTTCATCTTTTTTGGTTCCGTATCTTCTGTGAGCCGACTTGCTATAGTGATTGCTTCCTTGACGAAGCAAATCGTCCCACCTGCTACTACCGAACGGGTAAGCCACGTTTGTTTTTTCACCTGATCATTTATCACTTACTCATCAATTCACTATGCAGATCACTTGTATTTTATTTTAAGTGATTTGTGTGAATAAATAGGAAAGCAACCTTAATTAACTAACACTTTTTTTTTCATCTTATTTATGTATGTCTTAGATGATCCAACCTTTATTGACTATTACATCAGAGGTAAGGATCTGATCTCTATATTGAAATTATTCTCTTAAATCATTTATTCAACTTTTATTTGGGTAAACTTAGTTATATTGTCTAAATTATATTTACCAATTCTTGAAAAGATCCGGGTATTGACTATTGCATCAGAGGTAATACTCTCATCATTTAACAAACAATTTTTTATTTATTTGATCTTTTGATTGATTTAGTGATTCACTCATGCTTATGGTTTAGATAATGACATAAAACAACTCTGAATTTTACTGTTTTATTTAAATGCAACCCTGAACTTTTTTTTTGTTTAATTACAATCCCGGTCTTCGCTAATAATGTCATATTACCCCCCTACCGTAACAGAAATCCGATGTGGTATAGTTGACCATCGTTATGTGCCACGTCAGCTCGCCACGTCCGCGTTGACCAGGAGGGTAATTAATCAAAATATTAAAGTTCAGAATTGTTTTATGTCTTTTTGTCATATTTATTTTATTATACTTTCTGTTTTTGTTTCTTTTTTTATTTTTCCTTCTTCAATTCATTCTTGATGAATTTTTTTAGATTCTCTTCACCTTCATTGCCTTTCTATTAATAATCATAATTAATAAGATTAATCATAATTATTCCTAATTGTTAAGTTATTTTGTAGGCAACCTTATTCCCCGATTAATTATAATTACCTCTAATTCTAGCAATGAAGCATTAATTCCAATTTTTTTTATTTTATTTATTTTATTTTATTATTATTATTATTATTATTATTATTATTATTATTATTATTATTATTATTATTATTATTATTATTATTATATTGTATATAAAAAAGAAAGGAAAAGAGGAATTTGGGTTATTGATTAAATTAGGAAAAATGACATAAAACAACCTTAAATTTTAATGTTTTAATTAATTGTAACCCTTAACTTTTTTTTGTTTAATTACCCCCTGGTCATCGCGGACGTGACGAGCTGACGTGGCACATAACGGTGGTCAACTGTACCACATCGAATTTCTGTTACGGTAGGGGGTAATATGACATTATTAGCGAAGTTAAGAGTTATAATTAAATAAAAAAAAAGTTCAGGGTTACACTTAAATAAAACATTAAAGTTCAGGATTGTTTTATGTGATTAAACCAAATAAAAATTATGTCGTTTTGATTTAGGGATTTATATTTGCCATTTTCTTTTTCTTTTTTTTATCCACGAAGGAATGTTTTCTCTTTATCGCATTTGTTTCATAACATTTTGATCAATCATTAATAAATTATTGTGATTTTTTTCTTTTTGCATCCTTTATGTCAATTAAATTATTGGTCATTGTTGGCTCTAACTGTGCTCGTAGATGACATTAATCTAACGTTTACAATTATTCTATAGGTTGGCTCATAAGAATAGTCACTCGTTCTATAGGTAAGCAATTTATATTTATGTTTTTTTGAAATTTATATATTCTTAATTTACTTTCGCTAAAATATTACTTTTGGAATTTATTTATTTGAATAGATAAATTGAAAGCTATTCAAAATTTTCCTATGAGTAAAACCAATAAAGCTAAATATTAGATAAATAAGTGAAGTAATATTTATTTTTCATTAAGGTGGTCCTCTTTTTCCGATCTTATTTTTTAAGAACTCAATTCTATGAAACTAAAACTAATAAGAACTCAAATTAAAGACCTGTTTCGTTTTTCTCAATAATTAATTTAACAAATTAACTTAGGACTTAAAAATTAAATGAATAAAATAAATAATAAAAATGATAGAATAAAAATTAAAAAGATATTTAAATTATTTATATACTTAATCATTCTAAGTAAGCTCATTGGTTATTTGGTTGGTGGCAAAGGTATCAGTAGAAAATCGAACCCATTAAGATTGAGCTTACTGTAGGAGTTAATTGAGTAAATTTAGATTTAAAAAATGTAACTTTTGAAGATCAATATATATTTTTTAATATATGTGATTTAATATTTAGTTAATGAATTTAAAAAGTAACTTTCTTTTCGTAAATTAAAAAGTAGCTTCCTGAAGATATACAACCATTAAGATTGAGCCTAACACATAAGTAGATAACAACTCTAATCAGCAAATAAATATAGTAATTTCAAGATTCAATCTAAAAGGTAGTGATAGGGTGATACTTAAAATTTTCAAAAAAGTAAAAAGAATATCTGAAAACATCGAAAAAAAATAATAATTGAAAAGATGTTCTATACTTTTCATAACACGGTTTGGTATTATATGCAGGGGTATTACGTGCAGCGATATTTTTTTTAGGCAGTCCATGTGTTTTTGTATTCTTGATTTATCAGTGGAGAACGAGACATTTGTCTTTGTACGACACAATTGAAGAGTTCTTGCAAAATCACAGTGATCTCATGCCTATAAGGTATTCCTACAAGGACATAAAAAAAATAACATTATATTTTAAGGACAAGTTAGGGGAAGGTGGTTTTGGTTGTGTCTATAAAGGAAAACTCCGAAGTGGTCGTCTTGCAGCTATTAAGATTTTGGGCAAATCATCCAAAGTGACAAATGGACAAGATTTCATGAATGAAGTTGCCACAATTGGAAGAATTCACCATGTGAATGTGGTTCAGCTAGTTGGGTATTGCGCCGAGCGGTCAAATCGTGCTCTTGTCTATGATTTCATGCCTAATGGCTCTCTTGATAAGTACATCTTCGCTAAAGAAGGCTTTATCTCTTTAAGCTGGGACAAACTATTTGAGATTTCACTAGGAGTGGCTCATGGGATTGAGTACTTGCATCGAGGTTGTGATATACAAATATTGCATTTCGATATAAAACCTCACAACATTCTTCTTGATGAAAATTTCATTCCTAAAGTTTCAGACTTTGGGCTTGCAAAATTGTGTCCCACAACGAAAGACACAATTGCTTCTCTTACAACAGCAAGAGGGACGATTGGGTACATGGCTCCAGAACTATTCTACAAGAACATCGGACGTGTATCCTACAAAGCAGATGTTTATAGCTTTGGCATGTTGCTATTGGAAATTGCAGGTAAAAGGAAGAATTTGAATGCACTGGTAGAGAAGTCTAGCCAAATCTATTTCCCATCTTGGGTGTACGACAAAGTCTCCAATAGAGATGACATCGAAATTGGAGACAATGCCACAGAGGGGGAAACTAAAATTGTGAAAAAGATGATCATAGTGGGACTATGGTGCATTCAAATGAAGCCTAGTAACCGACCTGCGATGAACAAGGTGGTGAAGATGCTTGAAGGAGATGTGGCAAGCCTAGAAATACCTCCTAAGCCGGCACTATGTCCAGAAGAAATGCCAAATATAGTAGAAACAGATGAGTCTTCTGATATGTCGGATAATTCTAGCGAATCAATTAGTTTGATTGAATCTGCAGGCTGATATGTGATGTATGCTAGAAAATGATTTAGCCATAATCAGGGGAAGATTTTTCCAAATTTGTGCCTCCCTCGTCTCTAGATACCTCATCTTTACCCTGAAAATAGTAAGTTGTCATGTTCTCAGAATAAATTCATGCTTTATTTAGAAAGTTTAAATGTGAAGATTGCCCACACGTAGAGAGACAACATTTTTTCTCTCTTTTATTGAAAATGGAGCGACATTTCTTTGGTGACATCAAACTTGTTAATTTATAATTTAAATTTATACGAATATTCAATTTACTTTATATCTATTAAAACTCTAATCTGATTATGGTTGAATTTTAAAGTCATTTTTTTTCCTTTCTATTTTTATCAAATTATGTTAGACCATAGAGTTTAGTGCCTAACCAAGTGGTAGGATATTCTCTCTCCGTTTTTAATTAATTGACTTTCTGAAATAGTAGACAAATTCAAAATAATGATCTTTAGACTACGTTTTCTTGACTATAGTTTTCAATTTACCCATTTTTTATAGTATAATTACAATACTACCATTGTATCAAATTAATTGATTGGTTAAAAAACTAAAATAAATGGCAAAAATAGTAATTATGACTCAAAACGATAATTAATTTAGAACACAAAATTTGTAGGAAAGTATCAATTAATTGAAAACGGAGGGAGTAATTAGATGGGCATGATTTTAATTGTTAGGACTGTTGTGTTGGGCTGTTTTTCTTCCCTGTTCTTTGGACCATTAGTTTTTTAATCCAATCAAATACAATGATTTTCTAGATTTTTTTTTTTAGAAGGGACAATAAGCCTGTGATTAAGAATAAAAACGACCACCTCCCCCACACTTAAGAAGCAAGAAATTAATTATTGGCTTGTAGATCACATGAATTGTACCCTTTAGAAAAGCAAGAATTTTTTTCCACCAATATTAAATATATATATGTTGATCAAACATTTGCATTTGTCACTGATACGATCCTAGTTGTGTAGGATGCGTAACACGTATTTAATCTAATTCGAAGACTTAGATTTCACGCGGAAGATAGATAACTGAACGAGATGAGTTAGACTCAAGCAAAGACCTGCCTTGCTTAACCTAAATCGATACAAGTGATGATCTTGACTCGTATGTTAGGCTCAGACTCACACCAGAGAGAAAGCTACCTAAGGGAAACGAAATCAATGGGGTCGAAACTTCGAGTTTTACTTTCAGGCAATCTTAACTTTCGAGATTAAAGATTGGAACAAGGTTCACGCATGAACAGTTGAGAAAATTCAATTTTATTTTTCTAAAATAAATTGTCTTCTCAGTTTTTTTTCTTTTTGATATTTGGTGCCAAAATTAAATAATATTATATAGACCGTTATTTTAAAAAAATACTTTTAAACTTGCAATAAGAATCAATTGTTGGCTAATATAAATAAAGCATTTAAAGTTTACATTCATAAGTTGTCTAGGTGCCTATTTGGCATCCATTTTTAATTGCATAGTTATAAAATTAAGTAGATGATTGCGTACCGAGGGCATCAAATTTAGTTGTATAAAATGGTATAAAAATGGGGTAGGAATACAACGTAACACTGTTCACAATGGACTTGTGGATCGTGGTAAGAGGATCGTCCACAGAGATCTTGTTGGAGTTTTGTAGTTCTGGCTCGACTTCCTCGTCACTAGAGCTGAGTGATTACATTCTATTTCATCATGTTTTTACTGTCCATTTACTTGTTATTTGGGCAGTAAGGCTACTGATTTCCCTTTAATTTCTCATGGTTTAACCAGTTTTATTTTGGAGGCTTATTTTGGAGGATGATGATCTGGGAGCGTTGAAGCTGATTTCCAGAGCATCTTGGCCTAGTGTTTGGCCAAGATCCCTTCGCGCACCAAATATCGACCACCTTTCGTCTTGGCCGCAAGCTTGGCCAAGACTCATTCGCGAAAAGGCTATCTTGAGCAGCAACGTTGGCAATCTTTTGGGCCGCTTTCCTCTTGGGCCTTGCGAGCTGGCAAACTACAACTGTCCAGCGTTTTTAGAAGGATCAGGACGACATTAATTCAAGAATCCTAACTAGGATCTCCTTCTATTTTTGAATATTTCGAACTCCTTTTTTTATTCAAAAAATACATTATTATTATTTTTTTAAATTTATTTTAGGAGTTGGAATTAGAGAAGGACAGGGGAGTTTTAGCTTGTATTTAGCTGAATCTTGTTCCCCCCTTCTCTCGCTCTTCTCCCTTCCTTTTTCGACATTGAAATAATTTTCCTGCTCCGGAATTTTCCAGTTTGGGAATTTTCACGGATTTATTATTTTTATGCAATCAAAGTATTTTTATTTTCCTTCTATGAGTATGAGTAGCTAAACACCTATTCTTGGTAAGGGTTGATGAGCTTCGTTCTTATGTATTCGTGAGATCAAACCGTCCTTAATAATCTCTTTATTCGTATTCGCTTATTTCTTAAGCTAAATAAAATCGCTAACTCGTTAGAGACAAGATCTGATCAACCTTGTACCCTAGTAGAGAAGACTTGCAGCCAGCCTTGAAAGAGAGGGAGCACCCGCCGGATAGGCAAAGTAGGTGACTAGTCTCGCGCCAGACTAGAAGAAATAAGCGATCTAGACCAAGACCAGATTGACAACCTAGGGTCTCCGGAGGGAGACAACATGGCTAGGTACTGTCTTCCCCTATACCATTGAGGAAGCGAACAACCATTCAAGACAGCAGTCAAACGGATAAATCCTTTAACCAACAAGGTGTCCCATGGATAAGATTACCAGGAAAGGGAGCACCCGCCAGGTAATTTGAAGAGGAGGGAAGCAGGAGTGAACAGGAGCACCTCCACTCTATAGCAGTACTATGAATACAGAGAAGAATATCTTTGAATCGATGATCGGATCATAAGGACAGAAGCTCACATATCGCCCTTACCTAGAATCCCCTTTTATTTGATATCTTACAATCTTGACCCCCTATCTTGGCCAAGCCTTTGACCAAGATTACTTTGAACTGTTTTATTCTTTTTGTTTTGTCTTTATTTTCATATTCAACCAACCAAATTCAGTGACGAGGAAGTCAACCAAGAACTACATTTCCCTAGAGGTTTCTGTGGACGATCCTCTTACCACAATCTACAAGTCTTTGTGGACAGTGATAAGTTGTATTTCTACCCCCATTTCCATATCTATTATACACTTATATTTGACGCGCTCGACATGCGATCATTGAGTGGTTTTGTTCTGCAGTTAAGATAAACAAAACAATTAAAAGGAACAAGAGAAAAATAATTGAAAAAGATAATCTTAGGTAAGAATTAATCTTAGCTAAGATTGGTGATGGAGATTGGTTGTGAACTGATATGAGGTGAACTCCTAGTAAAGGCGAATTCGTGAGCACATTCCTTGTTTATTCGATCATCGACCTTAGATTTTCTCCTTCTCTTTCATAACTCTGCTATAGATTGGGAGGAACTCCTTTCCAATCTTGCTCTCCTCCTCTTGAAACCACTTGGCGGGAACTCCCTTTCCTAGTGATCCTAGCCAGTGGACACCTTGCTGGTTAAATAGTTTATCCAATTGGCTGCTGGCTTGAGGCACATGCGTTTTCTCAATGGCATAGGGAAAGATAGAGTCTAGGCCAAGCTACTCCCAACTCGAAGCCCTAGATTGTCAGTCTGGTTAGGTCTATATTGCTCTGAATTCACTAACCTCCGCGAAGCTAGCTGCCTACTTATGTCACTCCGGTTTCGCTCATCCCCTTCGTGACTGGCTGCAAATTCGTCGTCTTACCTAAGATTGATAAAGTCTTAGCTTAGACGGGAAACGGTTTGTTAAAACAGAACTTAAATCAATTACGATTGAGAGGATAATCAGAACAGATCGGTCTCACGATTCACAAGAATGCTCACTCAACCCTTACCAAGAATTAGGTGTTTAGCTACTAGACATAATAATCAAAGAAGACAAGAAATAATTGATGAACATGAAATGGAATTAAATGCGATATTCAAAATGAATTCGCAGCAAAGTGTTTATAAAACCAGAAGTTGGAAGAAGGAAGCTACCGTAATTGACAGCCTTCCCTAACCTTTAACAAGGTTAGAGTCCCCACCAATCACGTTACTTTCCAAATTTCCAACTTCAAAAAGATAAAGATAACATTATTCAAATTCGAAATAAAATAAAATACAACTAGAAATATATTTGTTTGTTCAAATAGAGGATAATCCTTAAAAGGATGCAATCTTGGATCACGACTGATCTTCTCTATCTGTCTCCAGCTGTCAAATCCACTCTTTTAGCTCAAAATCTCGTGACTCCTAGCACATCACGTTTCTTGGCAATCTTGGCAATCTTAGCTAAGACAACCACTGTCTTAGCTAAGATTTCTCGTTTGTCTGATTTTTTGCTCCAAAGATAGCTTTTCTCCATTTTTCCTCCAGCGCAAATCCAGCTGTCATCCACACTCCAACAATAGCGTTCCAAGACTCCTAGCTCTGCACGTCTTTAGATCGGCAGTCTTAGGCAAGATTGCGCCCAAGATTGCTAGTTTGTGCTGAAAGCTGATATTTTCTTCATTTCCTTTAAAAGCAGATAGATTGACGTGAAAGACACCATTTTCACCATAAATAAGGTGATTTAAGATGGTAAAAATGCATGTAAATAGACGTCAATCAGTAGATAAAAACAGTATTATGATGTTTGATTGAGTGTCTATTTTTAAACGTTTAACTTTTAAAAAAAGGTTTTTTTTAGTTGTAATTAACTTCATTTGAAAAGTATGAGAAAACATGCATTTGAAAATGAAAACTACATATTTATATTAAAAATTAAACAACTAAGAATAAACATATTACTTTTACCTATTTAATTTTAAAACTAAACAGCTAAAAACGAGGTCATACACTTTATCTTTTAATATAAATATGTAGTCTTACTATTTTTTTTTTTTTTAAAATCAAGCAGTAAAAAGCAGTAAAACGAGGTCATACGCATTTCGCCCCCACATCTATCCCTTCCCTGCGCGGTTTAATACAATCCCTAACACCATCTTCGTCTAGCAACCCACCATCTTTTTCTCCCTCTCACTTTTTTAATTCTAGATCTGGTTACAGATGAAAATACGGTCTCGTGAAAAAAATTGATACAACTTTATATGATAAAATTATTAAAATATTAAAATTAATTCTTTACTATTTTTTCCCTCCATTGCTCGGGTTAGGTAGTCTAGTTTAAAGAAGAGAAAAGTTACCAAGCTCGCGGGCAGCCCCTTGAGCGTAGAGGATTGAGCCTGGGCATTGCAAAAAAAAGGTCCGTCTAAAGCCCAACTGACTTAAAATTAAAGAGAGCCTTGAGATTTTGGACCGAGTCGACCCGTTAATTTAACAGGTCTAATTACAAAATATCACAATACTCACAACATAATATAGCGGGGCGAAATGTGTCAAATATTTATTTTAAATATAAATTCATTTAAGTAATAAAACATTAACATAAAATATGGTAACTGATTGAGTGCTTATTTTGTATATTTTCATAATCTATTTTGATCCTATTTAAGGTGATAATACTACTAATTTGGGCGTATTTCTTTCCTTTTTGCAGAAACCAATCAGAAGAACCAAAGAAAGAAGAAAGGAACAAAAATGCTCAAAAAAGAGAGCAAAAATAAATAAGTGGTGATCAAGAGCTGAAACACCATAAATAGGTCTCTTCCCTGGGCTTAGGAGAGAGCACTTTGCACCAGACTTATGGAGACGACAACATAATCAATGGGCCGCGATTGGGCTTGGGACGCGAATTGCAAGAGGAGTGCGTCAAAGAGCTTTTTGAAACCTTAATAAACTCTATCTCTTGTCAGCTAGAAATTTCCCAAAAGGATAATATAAAATTCATTATTTTATAATTTAACATTTTATCTTTTAGAGATAATCAAGGAAAAGTTTTACTACTTAAATATTCCTTGTGCTATCTCTCAGATACATCTTTTAGTCTATTATTATTCTTTTAATCTTCTAGATTTCAGATTTTGGAGGGAGAGTAGTTTTTAAGTTTAAAACTTTGTTCTCTCCTCTCTTTGTTTTCCTCCTCGAGAAGACAAAGGAGTAGGAGTTCATCTTCTTTGATTTTAATTATGTATTTCGTTTCTAGCTAAACTTCTTTATTCTTAGTGAAGGCCAATGATTGTTATGATTCGTTTTATTTGTGAAATCTAAATGTTCTTTATATTTTCTGCACTTGTATTTCTTTTCTTTCTTGTTTCTTGTCAATTTATTCTTATTTGATTTAAAAGTGGTCAACTTATTGCTAATAACTTTGGGTTTATATTGTTAGAAGGAATCAGTAGACAACTAGCTTGTGGCCAGCCGGAACTCAGTTAGAGAAAATGAATAATTAGGTTTATAGGGACAAGCAAGTCTCTTCCCTAGGTCTAGGGATAATCTCTCCCAGTTTTTATTAACCAACTAGTTAAATCATATAAGTAAACCTTAAGGTTGCTAAAATGTTAGGGATCTTAATAAAAAGATTTTTTTAAGAAACTTGATTAGGAGAAGAGTAGCAAGTCAAAATGAAACTGATTTCTATAGCTTCCCTATAAGTCAGAAATGAAAACCATTGAATTAATGATCAAAGTTTATGAATCATAACTAGAAGTTGACCTTTGCTAGGAACTTGTTTATCTATGTTTTATCTCATTCTTTTATGTTTTCTTTTCATTAGTTTAATTAGTTTTAAATCTCGGATCCAAACTCCCATTTGTTTACTTATTTGTTTTCATATGGTCTTCGTTTTATTTTAAGCCTATCCATTCTCTGTGGATCGAATCTCTTACTATTATTTGCAAATCTTTGTAGTTAATGATAAGTTGAATTTATTTTTGACGATTTCAACAACCATCAGTAACTTACCTAAGAAATATATTAATTCATATACTTATTTTTTAACAGAAGATAAATTTTGGGTATTTATAATGTTAATATTATAAATTAGTAGTAATAATTTATATAACAATATTTGGATTAAATTTTTTAACAAATTAATGACCCAAAAGATCATTTCATTTTAATTAAAATAATTCACAACACATCACAAAAGTTTTTAACTAAACAATATATTTACTTCATTTCACCACACCACCACACAAGATACTCCCTCCGTCCTCAAAATGAGGTCGTTTTAGCTTTTGCTTTTACTGTTTCGGCACGTAGCTTAAAACGGCCGGCAGACGCACTATTTGAGACAATTTTGCCCTAAATTTTTTCTGGGAAGTACGTTAAGGATTAACGTATGTTCACAAAAAGTTTCGGATTTTTTTGGGGTCAAATAGTGCCTCATCCGGCCTCCTCGATATGCGTTCCCTACTGAATATTGGGATGCGAGAAAGACAAGATTTTGAGGAGGGAGGGAGTATAATACAATGACAACTTCAATTTTACCCCAAATTACACTCTCCCTCTCAAACTTACTCTCAACCTACACTTTTATACACCTAACCCCTTGAGCTAATGAATTACATATTTTGTTGTTAATTATGCCATCAAATAGGTTTGTTCCAAAATTAATAATGTTTGGAACACAAATGCTCTCACGACATAAAATTCAATGGAAACTTATTACTTTAAGGATAATTAATAAATTGACAAAGATACTCAATAAACTAAACATAAATGCTATTGAAATCTTACTTGTCGTTTCATTGGAATTAATGTTGAGTACAAAAGAGACATTTTTGCCAAACCAATCAACTAATCCTACAAAAAGGCTTTACACTTCATCAGTGTGTTACGCATTTTCATTAGAACAAATATGCATTATCCGCGCCAAAACCTTTATAGTTGATGTCACATGTGCATTCGTGGTATTAACGAAGCTTGATGGAAAAACTTACGAGGAGGGGGTAAATTTGAAAGATGAACTAAAACTCTTATGTAAAGAGAAGTGCTAACATTTCCAGGAACTGTTGCCAATGTCAATAGATAACACAAATACGTACGGGATTGCGAATGAAATTACAAACTCGTTCCAACCGAGCACAAGATGCACTCAGAAGAACCCTTCCACAGCTTTGCTACACTTTACTGTTTAAACCACTATCATCAATATATGGTTAAAAGCAGATCCTTTCTATTCAAAGTTGTAACATATCGAGCGTTTGAGGTCCTGTTAACATCGATAACCAAGTGCAAACACCATCTAACATTTAATCTAAAAGTATCCATTCTTTGCCTGCGACGTTTGAGTCTAATGCTTCAAATGTCAAACCCAATATGCACATAAGAGATTTAACTTTCCTATAAACATCTGAAAAAAATGGTTACGGAATATGGAATAGATGATAGATAGATACCAAGTACATCATAAATCAACTACCAAAAGATCTGAAAATCAGAAATGGGGAGTAGAGAGTAGAGTGAACAGTTTAATTCCATATATAGATGAGTGTACTGAGTTTTAGATGGTGTCTGGCTTAAAGAGTAAAAAGATGTAGATAGCTCAGGGCAGTAAAAAACATAATAATCACAAAAGACTGGCATAAAACTTGAGGTGCACAAGACACTTCAATGAGGTGCACCAAGCTTCAACGATTTCCGACTTACAATAGGAATGATGAAAATACGAATTACACATGCAAGCTTAGTTTCCTGTGAGTAAAAGTGAAATGAAAACACAAAAATTAAATCTACACCCTTCTTTAAAAACAACCCTGCCAACAACCAGCCTCCATTACAAACAAAGATTCTAAATCAAAATATTTGATAAGCTTTCACATGGGCCAAATCATATTCCATAAGCAAGCAAATCAGTAAGTGCAAAAGAAAAGGAAATTAACAATGAAGAAACCATCAACCAGTTTGATGAGCCAGAAAAGGAGTAATCCAAATAATCCATAGGTTAAGACTATGAGTTGCCACAACACTTGCTGTCATCAACAAATAATCCATAGTGCCACTGTCATCTCACTCGACTAAAAAAGGGCCAAGAATAAGGCAAATCCAAAAACTCAACTAGCTTTTTTACCTAAGGAACAAACAACAATGCAAAAAAAATCCATCAAGCAAAATAGCAGAATTTAAAAAATCCGACAATTCAAATTGATATTCCCTCCGATTTGTTTTAAACGACTCTTATTATTTGGGCACGCATATTAAAAAAGACGGATAACTCACTATTTGAGATAATTTTGCAGGACGTAAGTTAAGGATACGCTCGAAAAAAAGTACGATTTTTTTTTGAATCAAATAGTGAGTCATCCGGCCTCTTTAATATGCGTGCCCAAATAGTAAGAATCGTTTAATACTAAACAAGATAAACTTTTATTTATTCTAAAAGGTCATTGCAACCTATGCAAATCAAACCATATCTACAAGTACAGAAAACTATCATCACCCCCTAAATAAATCAGATAAATAATTATTCAACCACTGTTCTATAGAAAGATCCCCAGGAAAAAAAGGTATGGATTTACTTACTTCCCCTACACTAACATCAATGGCAGGAAATAATTCCCTCAACCTCAAAACCAAAATTATTCCCACAAACCTGTAATAGGCATTAGTATAATCATCTATTACTACCATCGCCCATCGTCCTCAACTCCTCCAGTTGCGCTCTAATCTGATCTTGCACCAAGTCCAACCTCTTGGAATACACCTCCAACTCCAACATGTATTGCTTCCTCCACTTCTCATCCCCCATCATCATCTCTCCTCCCAGTCCCCCGCCGAAAAAACTCAATGGAAGGGCATTCACCATCAACCCTCCCATCCCCAAAGGTCCCACTCCCATTCCTCTCCCCCCAATACCACCACCACCACCACCAACTACATTACTTAACAACTCCTTAAACACTGGCCCCAAACAGCTCCTCACTGTCTCCTCCACCACATTCGGAGCACTCACATTTCCATTACTATTAACAACATTCTCAACCAAACCACCACCACCACCACCAGCTGCATCTCCGGCCACACCAAGACTAACACCACCAACAGCAGCAATAGCATGGGTGCGTGATCGCGAACGTTTACGCGAAGGCTTGGGGGTCAATTTCTGATTACTGTCCTCAAACCTGGCATCCCCAACAGCATCATTGAAATTCAAATTAGGGTTAGCGTTAAGGTTGCCATCATCCTCATCAACAAGATTGGTACCTCCACCCCCAGTGCCATTTGTGTTCCAGATCTTGCAAGAGATTTCAAACGTAGCTTGATCGTGCGGGCTCTTAAATGAGAAATCTTTACCTGAACCGATCTTAGCGAGCACGTTCCGGTACTTCTTCTTCAACCGGCGTAGCTTTTCAACCAACTGATTCTTATTAAAATCCAGCTGGAGTTTCGACTTGATTTGATCGTAGAACAGAGCGGTGTCGTGGTGATTATTGGGCCCACGAGCTGATCCTCTCTGCGTAGTGTAGTCGAGAAATCCTTGTAACAATTCGATTTCATCCTCATCAGTCCACAGCCTTTGAAATAACCGTCTTGACGAATCATCCAATTGTTGCTGCTGCTGCAGTGGTTGAGGTATTGACGGTTTTATGTCAACAGTCGTTTCGAGGCTGACTCGTGGTCGTTTCAGATCAGGGAGAATAACCGGTGTTGTGAGAGCGGCGGGCAACGCAACGGTGACGGTGGGGACTGCGAGGGGGACGGAGGAGGTGATGGTGGTGACGGTGGCGGGGGAGGATGAGGAAGGGGAGACGGAGTTGAGGTCTTCTTCATCGTCGTCGAAGTCGTTTACAGGCAAGACGTCGTTTTCGAGATCGTCATCGGATTGGGAGGAGAGGACGTCTTCGTCGTCTTCTTCTTCGAGGGAGTGGTCGAAGACGGCGTCGTCTTGCTCGGAGGTCATGGCGGAGAGAGAGAGAGGGGTAAGGAAGGAAGAAGAATCGTAGGTGGGGTGGAGTGGGGAATTAATTGCGTGTTGAAGTTTTTTTTCGGTGGAGAGTTGTGTTGTTTGTTTTGGTTTGGGTGGTGGAGAGTTTGTGGTGGGAGAGGTTTGGATCAACGCGCTTTACTGGCGCGTGCACTCTACTCGGTAAGTTCCCTTTTTCTTTTTCTTTTACTTTTGAGGTTGGTTGACTTTTGTTTAGCAGTACATCGTAGGTGGAACTGACTCATCATGGCAAGCAATTTGGCATATTTTAACTTCAAAACTGGTCAAACGACTTGTCACTTGTCAGAAATATTAAACTGGTAAAAAACCAACATAAGTTACATGATTATGTCATTGACTCGTTGGATATTGTGAATTAAAGAAGCGAATTAGCTAACTAGTATCTAGTAAACAATAGTATTAATTTCACTTCACTAAAATAAATAAAAAATCCTAAGCATGAGGAAAAAAAACACAAATTCTTTAGGGATTCGATATTGTGGTAGCAAATTATTTAACAAAATTGACTCAACATTTTTTTCACCACTTTCTTAGATTTGTTAACCCCTTTATTAACTTGTTGGTGGTGATCATGTGGAACCAGACTCAAATTGGAGGTGGTGATGACAATGCTGCTGATTCGATCGCAAAGATACTTAGAAACCCTTTCTTCTCGGCTTTTAATTCTATAACCTCATACTTACTTACTTTCAAGATATCCTGTATTCGGATTATCATCTGTAGCTAAGCTGTAGCTTTTGTTGAAAATTTGAAAAACAAAATGGAACAGTTGTTATTTTCTCAGCCATGGGAAACGACTAGTCGTTGAATGTTCATGGGCTTGGCCAAACCCAACAACGCACTACCACAAAGCCAGCCCATTACTAGAACTGATTTGCAACCTTTTGAGAAAAAAAGACCACCTCCCCACCTCCCCACCTTATCCCTTTCAACAAACAGCATATGCTTCTGATCTTCTTCCATGGATTATACCCCTCATTTCTCCCCCACCACCATTTCTTAATCCCCTCTCAACAACAACGCTCACTAGACATTATTAGCACATAAAAAGAAGATTAATTAGCAAAAAACAGTAGCTAATGGCTTGTGCAACCACAACAAGACCTGCTTTTTCCTTCCATTTCTACCAACTTTCCCTTCCTAAACCCAAAACCCATTTCTCCAGATTACCTTTCATCTCCATTTACAACCCCAAAAAGACCCTTTTAACCCTTCACCACTCCATTGATGTTTCCAAAGAAGACATACCTCAACCACCCACGGCAAGCTCAACCCAAGAATCTCCTCCTCCACCACCACCACCACCACCACCACCACAGTCAATTCAAGAAGATGAAATTCAATCTCAATTTCAAGGAGATGAGATCCAATTTGACCAGAGAAGGTTAGAGGAGAAGTTTGCAGTGTTGAACACTGGAATCTATGAGTGCAGATCTTGTGGGTTTAAGTACGATGAAGCTGTTGGCGACCCGTCATACCCAATTCCACCAGGACTGGTGTTTGACAAGTTGCCTGAGGATTGGAGGTGCTCTACTTGTGGAGCTGCTAAGAGTTTCTTTGTGAGTAAGAGTGTGGAGATTGCTGGTTTTGCACAGAATCAGCAGTTTGGATTGGGAGCTAATACACTCACTTCTGGCCAGAAAGCTCTTCTCATATATGGGAGCTTGTTGTTCTTCTTTGCTCTGTTCCTGTCTGGGTATTTTCTGCAATAAGTGTTTTTTTTTTTTGGTTCCTCATTTTTCTGTTTATGGTATGTGTATTCTATTCTCTGTGTTGGAAATTTTATTTGTGAAAAATACATGAGCCAATAGATTAATCAATGGATATGAATTGGAGAATAGTGGATTGATTATACAGTTATACATCTTTCCTGAATCTGTGCATTTGTTGGTTGTTTTGTTAGCCCTTCTTGGTACCTAAACAATGTTCGCTGATGTAAAGCCAGGGATAGAGCAATAGGCAAGTCCGATCTTTGTAGACATTAAATGTTATTAGCGCAATGCTCTTTAATAAACATTGATACCGAACGTGCCCTTAACTGTGTTCTGTAATTGGTGCAAACACTTTGAATACATCCATTGACACACCATTGCATACATTAATGTAAAATATAGTTTAGAAAATCATATTAAGCATAGAAACAGCTTACATGCCATGTACGAAAAGACTGATTCGTAGAGATTGATCTAAGACTGTCCAATGACGCATGGTAATGTCATTCACACTTTACTGTCATCTTAAACATCAGGCTAAGCATGCCTACAACCAATATACAGTAGTTCTCTATAACAGCACAGCAAATAAACACTTGGGAATATCCGAAACAGCAGCACCGGTAACAGGTCCTTCTCTCTTTAGAATCGCATGCTGGAAGCAGATGTCCCCCAACAACTCCTTCCAATTCAAAGGCCGTTACGAAGAACAGGTTCCCTCAATACCATGAAATACTTCCTTATCAAATACTAAAACTGTAACACTGACCATTTATCTCCTCACACCCACGCCACACCTGTTCGTTGCCTCACAGAGTACGCAAGTTTTCCAAAAATCTTGCACTCCAGGGTGTGGAACAAAATAGGTGAACCTCTTATCGACAGAATAACCCATAATCAACCAAAATCAACGTTGTTCTTGCTGGTTTACATCAGATATTTCCTGAGGTGCCCTTGTCTTAATCTGATAAATCTGCTTTACCTGCTTCTCATTTGCAACCCTGGCACCCATTTCTTGTCTAGAGTATATTCCTGCAACCCCTAAGGGTGCTTTATTATTGATCCACTTGGGAGGTGGTGTAGGAAGTGCGGCCATGCTCTGTTCTGACTGGTGCTGCAAGTTCAATGTATGTCCTGCATTAGGCATCCGAGGTGCAGTCATTGCAGGTCTGCCGCTGACATTTTCTTCCACAGCCAAAGCAGACATCCCAGTCCTCAAGTCACGGTATTGTTCATGGTACTGCCCCCTCTCCTGAGTCCTGAAGTTACGTTGGTAACTCTGCAAGTTCACTGGACCTTGCTGGTTATTATGATATCCATAGTGGTTGTTTGGGTCACCATTGGCCCACTCGTAACCAGAGGGCCCAACTGGTCTTGACCTGTTGTTATATGTGTTGTAATTGAAATTTGCATTACGACTTGAATGTTGCTCGGACAATCTAGAGGATGAACCATTTGACTTCATATTAAGTGTGTTCTTGAGCAGGCGATGAGCTGCTTCTCCCAATTGAGGGCCAGCTATCGCTCCAGGTAATTGTGGCCTATGAAACAAAGACCAAATATGCATTAGTGCAATTTTAAGCAGGAAGCAAGAAAGATGCAACAATAACGTCTAAATTAATTAGTAGAGTAACACTCCGATAACTTTAAATGCAGGTTCAAATTTGGAAAATAAGCAAGTAAACAATCTGTACTATTAGAATCTCATGCTAAGCTGCATACAACCCTAGCCTTCAAGGAGGGATGTTAGTAAGATGATCATCACGAGGGAAAACATGCATGCAAATTTTACACCTGCAGATAAAATGGCAATATGATCTCTCACCTCTCTCTTCCTTGGTGTCTACGGTTATCGTCATGCCATAATATTGGGGCGGCTTTAATATCTATAGCTTTTATGATCTGCAATGGTGACAAAACAAATGCAAGGTGTTAAATGATGACCTAATGACATAAAACTGTAAGATGAGCAATTACTATAGGCAATCATCTCTATGAAAATAAATCATAAACTTCAGTAATTAGGAAATAAAATGCATCCCCTTAGGGGTGGCAATATGGATACCGTCTATATACTTGACCCATCCATTCAAGTTTAGACGGGATATGGACAATATTTTGTCCCATTTAGTAAACAGGCCGGGTCAGACCCGTCCCGCTATATACACGGACGGACAAACGGGACAAACCCGACGGGTTCCCGTCTGTCCGTTTATTAAAAAAAAAAATTTTTACCACATTATTTAATTTTAAAAAAACCTATGTTTTCTAATATTTTCTAATAACCGGACTCACCATAAATTCCACCAATTTACCTTTTCCTCACAGCCGCAAGACCCTCCTCCCACGCACTCGCCCATCCGCCGCTCGTGCTACATAGCTTCATCGTCCCGTTCCCCCACTCCGTCCAGCTCCACCCCTTATTCAGCGACCCCATCACATCCCCACAAACGATCCCTCACAAGCCGTAATTGCTCGGCGGGAAACAGTTTCAGATTTCTGGTAAATCATTTCGTTTCTTCTCTACTTGGTCATTTTCGTATGTTTGTTAAGTAGAATATGCTTGAGCTAAGTGCTTTTACTATGATACTCTAGATTTGATCGCCATCCTTTGTTGGGTCTATTTATTCCTTCAACCTGTTTGTTGAAATGCTAATCTGAAACTTTTTCTTATCCATTCTAAGTTTTACTATGTGCTTTGATTGAAAATTAGTATATCATTATCAGATATTTGTGTGTTCGTCTTTGATGTCATGTTTGCTAATGGAAAGCGGTAATTTTTTGTATTCCTTGAAGCCTTGGTTTGTACTAGAGATTTGATATATGGGTCCGAAGGTATATTACCTAAAATTTCCTTATTTGGTTTAAACATTATATAGTTGACTTTTTGTTTACATTTTGCTTTGCTGTTTATATGCATAGATATGGAAAAACAAAGCAAATTATTTGAGGAGCTTACCCGTAATGTGTTGATTATAGAACATGAAGAAAATGATAAGGGAAGTTCTAATTCTATCAACGATATGGCGTGACACAAAATGGAAAAGAGATTCTAGATGTACGTAAATTTATACGGTTTTCATATTTGTGTGTAGACTTAAGTTTAAGATGATTTTTAATTGTTAGATGAGGTTGTGTGATGGACCTTAATGGTAGAAAATATTTGTTGTAGTATACATGATTTCATTCATCACCCCATGACTCAGCCCATAAACATTTCGCTGATATGTTTTTGTAATGGCAGAAATTTTTCGTGGTAGTGTTCATGGTTTCATTCATAACCCCATGACTCAACCCATGAACTTTTCGCTGATATGTTTGACAACCCATGAACTTCTTGCTTATATGTTTTTGTAATGGTAGAAAATTTTGTAATGGTAGAAAAACCCCATGACTCAACCCATGAATCGCATGAATCGTTCGCTAGTAGAATTTAACGAAAAAAGTGAAAAAATTATATTTTATTTTTTTGAAAAAAATTAATTTTTCAAAAAGAAACTATTCGGATGGAACACGTCCAAACCCGGCTCATTTAGATGACGGGTCTGGTCCGTCCGTTTATTAAATGGACTGAGACTAATTTGTCCTGTTTATTTCTAGGACTAAACGGACTTGGTCCATGAACGTTTGTCCGTCCGTTTTGCCACCCCTAATCCCCTACCCAAAGCAAAATGCATGTTGACAATGAAAAAAGATCCTTGGTCAAACTAAAACCCCGCTACTAAAAATGTCCAGTCCCGAGTTTTGTAGGCCAAAGTCCTAAACAAGAGACCTGTACACACCCAGTAGCATATCCTACCAAAAGGACATGGCTGAGATTGTTATACAACTCATAGTCACAGTTGAAGACTAAGGACCCGGCAAAGTTTTCTATAAAAAAAAACTCCTCTTTGAAGGACAAGAATTGCTGCCATATTTCATGAATAGACCGAAATTCAGAAAACCGTCCAAAACCTGACATCCCACCTTTTTACTACCCAAAGAACAATGATAACAAATTTCATATACAAAGGCAAACATACCTTCTCAGGCATGACTACACCTTTTGGAGGTTCTGCATTATGTCTATGACGTGCAGGATTAAGAAATGTAACATTTCTGCAAAGGAAAAATGTTCCGTATCAACACAAAGATCCACCCGATTCTCAAAATAATAGTGGGGAAGAGTCCACTTACAAAACTTGGTTCTTCTCTAACTGTGACAACCCATGGACAGGGGAAAAGACTATACTTCTATAGACATTCCTCTCAGATAACCAAAGAAAACCATTCATTCCACCACTGCAAGCAACAAATACACCCACAGCAGTTAGAGACAGAAAGCTTTAATTTCAGATGAACAAATAATGAGACAAACTAACCTGGCATTTGAATCAATTGGCCAAGGAATTCGTTTAAACGGGGGCAACTGTTGGATATGCTGATCAAATGACTTGATCTGTTGAGCCAATGGATGAGTAGCGTGCACATATAGCAAATCAAACATCACAGAATTCCGGAGCTGCTCTTCCTCCTGCAAGTACAAAACTTTGAAATTTAAACTGGTGAGGAAAAAAATAACCATGGCTGACACACAGAAGAGCATGTTTTTCATATTCTTGAGAATATCACGGAGCAAAGCACTCTACTGTGATGGAAAATACACGGAAGGATGGACATATAGTTTAGCATCAATGAATATTGGGGAGAATAGACAAGCATAAGACAACCCAGACCGTTAAAGTGTGCTCGAGCTTCTTTGTTTGTGCTAGCAATTTCCTCTCATCAATGAAGGGCAATTTGGCAACACCCTAGTTTCCAACAAAAATAAATAAAAACGTGATAAATCTCATATGTCGAGAATAAACACTTGTATAAAACAAGATGTATGGTTTGAATAACTACTGGAGAAGAATTTACCTGCCAAGCAAAACGCTTGCCATTCATGTCAATCTCAAAGTCTGCCCAAAAAAAGAAATACACGTATCTTAAATAGGATGCAAGGATAGCCATTAGAAGTAATTATTGCTATCGCCAATCAATGACTTTACCTGTTGGGTAGAACTGATACAACGGCGATAATGGATCAGTCATCAATTTCTGGTACTCTTTCGGCAATGCATTAGAACTGCAGCATTCCGCATGGGAAAACAACAGATTAATAACCAGACAGATCATGCATTAAATTAAAGTTGAATTTACACAGCTATGTTTACAAATAACTATAAAAATAAAACCTTGCGGCGGGAAGAGTTCCCATAAGCTGATCAAAGGGTTTGAAAGGCTCCCCGGGAAAGAATGTTATTTCCATATCAACTAGATCCTTGAGATCAGAAGCAAATGGAGCATAGTGATATGGGTAAAACCTGAAATAAAGAGCAGGCAGATACAAGTATTAACAATCTAGTTAATCAAGCAAACTGATAAAGCCATTGTCCTAGCAGAGACTTTGGAATGCTGCGGACTTGGCATATGCTATTGCACAATGTCGTTGGTATCCTAAAACCAATGCTTAGAAACTCCGTTCCTCTTTTTTTCTTCCTATCATAATCATTTTCAAGCAGCACTCTGCATGTCAATTTTCCATATTGAAGCAACATAAAATCTGTGGTCATGCATCCACATGCATAAAATGATCTAATAAATGAAAAACAAGCAGGCACACCAATGGCATGTGTACTCTCTGCAATATTTAAACTCACCAAAGCCAAGAGCAAACACCTTGATAGTAATAACGGCAGACCCAACATAAACCTTCTACGTACTTCAAAACCTAAAAAACAAACAAGCAAAAGTTACCAATGTTACACTTTGTATATGACTGATCATATCAAGAATCTGCAAAACAAATAAAGGACTCAGGAACAAAAGAGATAAAAGGTGACAAATTTTGTTCCAAAACTCATTTATGCTGTACTGCATCTCCTAATTTTGGTACTAAGCTTTTAAAGAAACAGCCGCGGTGGTTAACCCCATGCAATAAATTTGAGGAAAAAATGCATATTCATCATCCTCCATAAAAGAGTCTTCATAGCACATTTACCTATTAAAAGTTTGCACATTTACCTATTAAAAGTTTGCACATTTTCCAACTAGGATATTGAGGGTTACATAGAAAACCCAGAACAAAGGAAACCAATCCTTCCGGGAGACAGTAATATTATTTATTTATCTTGCTACACAAGTTTCTGGACAACCGAGAATTCTCACAACTAAATGAAAAACTACAATAAATTCATCAACAATGGCTAATGAAACATAGTGCACAGTTTTTAGAACCTACTCATTAACCCATATAACACGGAATCATGACAACCCAGAGAGTCACAAAAACTTACAACATCTTTTCTAACTTTTTCAATATCCTCCGGAGTTGACAGATCAAATTTCTCAGCATAGTATCTTTCCTTGTATCCAGGTTCACCTAATTTAACCTGACAGTAAGAAAAGTGTAGCAGTCAGTAATAAAGTGGATACCTCAGTAAGATGCATTAAGACAGGATCCTTCAAACACACTGGTTCAACTCCTTAGTTGGTCACATATTTCATTGACATTACTCAGAAAGTACAATATCAAACTCCAATCTTAATAACTCAAGAAATTATCCGGACAAATAATAAGACACGTCCAAGACAACACATCTCAAGGAGACAACATTAGATAAATTAGAATGATTTTGTACTTTCCCCAAGATTAAACAAATCAACTACAATATTCAGATTACACCAGCTTGCTTCAATAACTATGACCATAACTCGTTTCTAATCACAAACCTTATCAACAGCTGGTGGTGCTGGTGCTGGTGCTGGTGCTGGTGACTCATCTAAGGTTTCTCTTCTATTTCTGAGCCTCTCTCCGTTGTTCTCTATTGCCTGAAAATGGATGATCGGCATAAACATAAGGGAAGAAAATTATTACGGGAAAGAAAATCCAAAAATTAATTTGAGTCATAGGGGAGAAAAAACTTCTTGCCATTGGGAACTAGGAAAGCCGGATATAAGTATAATAATATTTTGTGAACGTATAAGAATTTTGAGGCATCATCTCTTCATTTATCAAGCGTATAAATAATACAACTTCACACTATTCTTTCAACTGACAAGGGAATAAAAGATATCTCAACAATCAATGAAAAACTAGCTAGGAGCCTGGAACATGCACTGAATAACATAAATGAAAAGATAAATCCATAGAAAGACCACAGCTCAAACACACATAACAAATATTAAGTATTAACATCTCCAAAAAAAATGATCGTTTTCAATTGTCAAGTGGACAAGAACAAAAGAGACAGTCTTTAATGGCACCTGCTGTATACGGGTCCTTTTCTGAAAGATTTGCTCCTCACAAGCAGCTACAGACTGGATAAAATGTTCCACTTTATCCAGAGAAACCTGAACATGTGAACTGATAGAGATCAGTACACCAGTTTATATATATTTATTCTCTGAAGAGTGTTAATGGTACCCCTTGATGCCTTCAAATATAAACTCTTTCTTTCACCAGTCAAATAATTTTTAATACTACAACCACAACAGCCATAGACATATACAAGGAATAAGAAACTTTCCAGTAGTCAGCATAACTAGTAATGTATATCCTAAAAGGAGAAAATAAGATATGATTAGTAGATAAACTGACTCGGTGCTGGTGAAAAAATGATCCAACTATTCTCATTTATGGGGAAAAAATCATCATACGATAGTGAAAGGCTGAAAGTTGGAAAGTATCCAAAAGTCTTACATTAAACGTGAAAATAAAAACATTTTCAGTTTCACAGGGTGTCCATCCGATTGCAATTGGATACTTTAGTTTAAAAAGAAACAAATAACCTACTTATAACATGCATCAACAACAGTAAACCAATTGTTAAGTTATGCTAAGAGAAGAATGAAACTTAAGCTATTCTAGAGAGTCAGAAGAGCACTCCAACAATGCCAATTTCGTAATCCACATAGAGAAGAAAAGTTACCTCACCCGCATGCGTAAGGTAACCACCCATAGCAGAAAACTCCCTTCTATAAATATGCATCAACAAATTTATTGCACCCTGAAGCAGCAAAAGAGCTTTGTAAGCCATATTACAAGCCATAACAAACATTAAGAGTGTAGCAAGATGGCGAATAAAGAAAGTGCCAAAGACAACGAACAAAATGAGTGAATTTATTTAAGTAAAGGTACCTCAACCAAAATCACCAGGAAATGCAAATAACAATAATTGTGGCACTAAACTAGCATCATTTCCCTTGTGAAACAATAACACCACAAGGGCAAGCAAAAATCAAGATATGAATGCAGTCATTGGAGATAATGGACAGCACTTTTTATAAAACTCCTTTTCACTACTACTACTACAAAAAAAAACAGACAATTCACATAAGAATAAAGAAACAATAATGTACTCCCTCCATTTGGATATAATTGTCGTAAAAGACATGTCTTTTCTTTTTTAGTTGTAGAATTGTAGCTTTCAATGTAAAATACACTACACTTTCCTTTTTCTACCCCAAATTAATAGCAATATTAATCATTACCTTGGTTCTTGTTCAATTGCCTTTTACGACAACTATAAACGAATGGAGGGAGTAATTACCTAAGATAGTCAACTAGATTGAAGACCAACTAAAGAAATCCCACTATGGAAACATTACATGACTTAATTTTTCCAAATTTAATAGTGAACGAACAAAAACAAAATTCAGGATTGTACCAGATCACAACACACTCACACAATGCATCAACAGCATAATGCAAACATACCTCCCTAATTTCCAGTGTCGGCATATGTGGAAGAAAGTCATTGCCAACAAAGAAACACAGAAATACAAAATCATCCACTATTCGTTCAAAGTCAATGGCAAACGGAGGGTTTGGAATGTCCAACTCATATTGCAAATACTCTCGCAGCACCCAGATATTGAGGAACTGTCAAGACAATAAGGGAGTTCAGAAATGGGAGAAAAAGAATTGAAAAATGGAAAAGCAGTGAACTTAAACTGCATGTTTTCAACCTGATATTTCTTCAAGTGAACAGGGGTGTCATTCTCTAAATTCCAATCTAGAGCTGAATCTCCTGGTTTACCACGACAATCAGCTGCAAGATGACCAGTTTTGCCACAGGCAAAACATTTCTGCTCTTGCCCTGGAAGTGTGATCACCTGGACAACCAGTGCAGATAAAACCTTACGATCAACCACAACACAAGCCATAAATAAGTTCAAACATGCTCAAAATTTAAGAGATCATTAACCTCTCTTAATATTGAAAAGTGAACTTCATGTGTAGCCAGAGCCAGCATAATCAAATCTGCATCCTGGTTATGATCAAACAAGATGTTTCAACCAAGAAACAAGCAATTTAAAGAGCTAAAAGCCAAAAATAGTAGCGGAATATTGGTAGGAAAAAATGATACCAGGCCGTACAAACAATGCCGTGTATTTGGGTTGAAACCAGGAAGGCCACGTTGTAACCTTATGTATTTCATGATTTTGTGCTCTCCCTCACCAGGGACGTTCGAATCAGAAAGAATAACCTTCAAATAATCACCCAATGCAGCCCCATAAATAAATTTAGAAATCCTGGAAGCCAGATGTATATGGAAAACAAAGATCCAGAAGGGATTACTCCACAGACAAGGAATGATCCGATCTATAAGGGACTAAGTCAAGGATATTGTCAATCACACCTTTACATTCTGACAGCCAGGATAGTGGTTCAACCTAGATTGTATATAATACTGAAGCGCAACTGAAAGTACGGCCATAAACTGAGTGCCAGGAGTGATGACATTTGAGTCACATGTTTCAGGCTTTTCTACTGCAGACAGAAGCTTACCCTCAGCTTCAAATTCTTTCTTCAATCTTTCTTCTTCAGCTTCCTAGACAACAGAAATAAATGAGAAGTTGGCAGCTTAAAAAATATGAGCCGTTTTGATGGCATGCTGGTTCATTTTACTCTCACAAAGTAACCCTTACTTTATCAGCAGCATCTTTCGCAGCTCTAAAACGGCGAGTACGTTGCTGATTCATTTTAGCTCTTGGAGCAACCCCATCTATAAATGTTAAAAGAAGAGTCAAGTGTTGGTTCAAAAGGAGTTGAAATAACACTCTTTAATACAAAACAAGCTTACCAATTGCCAAGTAAAGAAGCTTTCTCGGGCGAACCAATGAGAAGATATGGTCAATGTAGACAAACATTGATTTGAAAACATCATCATAAGTAGCAGGCGCCGGCTGTTAGAACAGAAGCAACATGTCGTCAGGCTACTCATAGAATATTAAAACCATTTCATGGGAAGGATTCAGAAGACTAATTAACTTTTGCTATCATCAGTCCAAATATTATATGGAAGTTTCTGAGGGTCACTAAAAAAATGGAGATTTGCCATTTCTACGAATTTATAAGGAAATACTTAGACCTATCATTTTTAAAACAAAACAAAACAAATAAGCACTCAAAAAATCAGGAGGGATACAACATTTACTTTAAGTTTGTACTACAAGCAAGTAGATGAATGATGCAATTAAACTTTTGCATTATCATTAAAACCAATTTTTTCTTTAAAATGAAGCACATAGGTGAATAATCTGTGTGTATCATCACCACACAACATCTAACATAGAAATGTAATATTACATTAGTAACCTCAGCAATACATTCCAATGCAGGCTTAAATCCAACAGCATAATCAAAATCATCATGTTATCACGATTGCCACTCTTATTACACGCATTATTCACTATATATGAATTCTCTCAATGTAGGTAGCGTCTAGCAACCTATCAATAGCAAATAACTTAGCAATCCCAGCTTATGAATACTCTAAGTCAAACTGCGGAACCCATTCAGAGTAACTTCCAAGTTCATAAATCACAAGAAACTACAGTAAATACAAGTGCATTCCATTTATACCAAAATTGAACAACTTCCAGTTATATAGACAGACATGTATGCAGTACAAAAATGTACGAACAGTATATTATGTACCTTGCCCTCGGGATGGAAACAGGGATGAATTATACCATTCATATCCAGATACAAATTATCGAACTCAATGCCGTTAGGGTTAGGTTTTGAGACATCAATGGGAGTCCCGTCCACTCGCGCCTCGTCTTCGACCACATCGACAATTGACAGAGGGTAACGGTCTGCTAGCCACCGATAAAACGCCGGCACACCCATCCGGTTCGATGAGAATTTTTCTTTTTCGGGAACTAGCAAGGGAAAAAAAAAGGTCAAATATGAATTCTCGGCGAAGAAGAGGAGAGAAAAAAAAAGGGGTTTCGGTGGAGAGATCTGGGGAACGGTGTTTACGTGCCGTCGAGAGGATGATTGACAAAAATGCCCCTTTTTATAAAGGAAAAGGGAGTAAAGCACTAACTGTTTGGCGTTCCGGTTCTAGTCCGAAAAGTGTTGTGGTAAAAGTACTTCTGGAAAAGCTAATATGCTATTTGGTAAACATTTTTTAAAAGTGCTGTGGGAAACGAGAAGTTATTTTTGGTATTTGATAAAACTATAAAAATGAAATAATTGGAGTATAAAATCTATTTTTAAAAAATTAATAAAAATAGGAAAAGTGGATCTAGAATTACTTATCTTGAGACGGAGATTTTATTGTGATAGTTTTTAATTTATTTTGTTCTATTATATAAAGTAAAAAAATGAAATTAAAATGAAAAAAAAAAGTAAGAGAGAGAGGGTGCAAACGCAGCGTTTGCCACTGCAGGAATTTTTGGCAGTGAGGAAAGCCAAGCATTTGCCGTGCACTAACCCGTTCTAGGAAGCCAGCTTTTTAGTGCCCGTTTGGGAAACACCTTTGGGTTGTAAAAATTGGTTTCAAAACCAAGAAATTGGGTTTGGCTGTTTGGTGAACTTCTTTTCAAACCAAGCTTCCTAAGAAGCTTGAGTTCAAAACCAAGAAAAACCTTGGTTTTTAGAAGGAGCAAATTGCTCCAGCACAGAGGACGGGAAGCTGGTCTCATATTGTTTTGGACAAAAATATTGAGGGTATTCTTTCATAATTACAAGTATATCAGGTATAAATAAACCAAAAAACAGTCATCAAACGAGCTCTCCAACCCGCACTCCCTTTTCTCCAAATCGATTTCTTCTTCGTTTTCCACCCAAATCTTACCCAAATTCTCTACAAATTTCACCGATTAATCCTTACATCTATACAAACAAAACCCATTAATCAATTTCACAAATCATCCGCCAAATCTGCCCAAAATGGAAAATTCCACCACGCAGTTTTGATTTTAGGTTTTGGGTTTGGTAGGGGTGGTCGGCTTGGTCTCGGTCTCGTTTGTTCCTTCTTTTCCAGATTGATGATCAGTACCTCCTTCCACTTGATCTTGCCTTACTCTAACTGACGCAATTGGAGAGCAGGACACGGCAATTGGAGAGCGCAAACACCTTTGGGTCTTCTGCTTCAAACTGGCTTTGTTTTTGTTTTGTTTGTTTTAAGGTAAGGATCATGGCTTTTTCCTTTTCTGTTCACTTCGAGATCATAAATATTTGGTATGTGTTAGGGTTGATGCTGAAGTTTCCAAATTTAGGCTTATTCTATTAAATTAGTTGCGTTTCAAGTAGCTGCTTATGTGTAGCTATTTATATTTTCTTCTAGTATTTGTCTGTGTTCGTGCCTATCCAATGCTTTTGCAATGTGTTTCTTTGATTTGAGCTTGTTTGGAATTACACTCTGTATAACGTATTTAGCTAAGCAACTTGTTTATGATTGTTGATATGGTTTGTGTATTAGAGTTATGGGATGTTATTATGAAGAGATATTGCTAAGAATGCTGTCGAATGTAGGGAGACATCTGGCTTGTGGGTTTTGAGAATTCACAATAGGGTTCTGATCTTTTGTTTAGGTATTGTTTATGTTACCCGTGACTCTTATGCTCACTGTGAATATTTATATTGAGGTAGAGTTGGAGTATAAAATATGGAATGATGTGTCAATGGCTATACAAGACAATGCTAGATAGAATAAAAGCAATCAAAAGGAGTTGTACTAGAGTAGAAGAGGATGATTAATAAGAAGAAGTAATAAGACCCTGTGACTGGTTTTTGATGAAGCTGAGCTAGCCAATTTTATATTTATCGTGGACCCTGGCTTGTAGTCTTGATATGCATGAAACCTTCTTTTATGTGATTGTCTTAGATAAACTGGTGGCATATACTTAATAAAATATGTGTTTGTCCCCTTGATACCAATACATGTTTGATTGCATGCAAGATCTAGAACAAGGGGCCCAAATCTTTATTTTTTTATATGACTGTTTAGGGTAACTGCTATTATCTTTTCTACTAGTTCTGTTTAGGGTGATTGCATTCTGGATTTTTGGACTTGAGCCCTTTTCTGTTAGAGCTTTGCTTATGTAGTCACTCGTGCTTTCTGACTTTTATTGATTGACTGTTGTAAATGTACTTATTCATTCTGGGGCTTGAAACTTTCGCGATCCACATTGTGAAACTTTTGTTATCCAACATTGTGCCTACTCGTATTTCTCTCTCATTCGTTGTGGTTGGACTCTAACTAAGGTTCATTGCCCTATTTGTGCTGAAGGTGTAATTAGAGTGACAGATAACCCTGCGGATCAACTTGTTGCTGTAATTAGTGCTAACAGAACTGCACATACAGGATCCTCCCTCTTCAGCAATCCAGGCCTGGCCTGCATTGCTTTGCAGTACATCAAAGCATATCAAGGGGATTGCGGTTCTGTTGGAGGGCCTGATGCCAAGAAGCCCCCGGATTCTGAAATCGCTGACACTTTTGCTCCCAACTGTGGTGTTGAGGCCACAACCCTTTCTCAGATCACTGGTCGTCTACTTGATTGCGAGACTAAGTATGTTCCACCCTCCAAAGCATTCTCTGGAATCCTCTTGAAAAATGATAAGGGTTTAGATATTCTTTACAATAAGAATCACACAGAACTTGGGGCTGCGGTTACTGGGACGAATGGTGGAGCTCCCTATTTTTGGTGTGTGTTGTTCAGCAATGGTAAAACTAATAGCAGCTTTGCTTTCCATGGAGGAGTAGCGAAGATAACAAAGCCCGGGTGCTTTAGTGGCTATAACGATGTGTGCAGTGGTGCTAATGAATGGCCGAAGCCTCTTTCGCTATTGCATTGTGTAATAGTCACATTGGCTGCTGTGACATTTGCATTTAGTTTATAGAAGATGATTTCCATCCAAACTTTTTTTTTTATCTTGGAGCCTCGTTGTTTTGTCGTGCTTCTTCGTTTGGCTTCTCCGATTTGTTTGTTGTAATTGATTTTCTGATCACTGTTCTATCGTATCTTGTTGAGAGTGTAGGAATTTGCGAGCATGTTCCACTCATTTTTCTCCACATATATAGGTATTTTCTTTGATTTTTGTTCTGCTTGAAATGAAACTTGGATGTGCTCCTCTACAAGGGAAGTGAAGTTGTAGTTGCTTGGATCATATTGAATGACAGGTCAGGCAGAGAAGGTGCATAATTTCACAAGAATGTTTATGGTCCGTCTTACGTGAGAAGAAATATGCTTTAATTCAACTGATATTTTATTACTATATGTTAATTTATTTTTTACTCAAGTTTACTCTAGAAATATTTAAAATAAAAATACTGAAATAAAAAAGTTTTTACTTAAATTTTTGGTACTTGTCTACCCTTCACCAATATCTATCTCTATTGAGTTCGAATTTTGAAAATGAGAAAAATAATGTTAAGAGAATCCTTCTTTTTAAATATCTGATACTGATCAATTTAATTTCACATATTTTTGTAGATAAAAGAATCTGTACCAAAAAAAAAAGCATGACATGCGGATTGGTTTACCCTTGAAATCTTTGGTTAGGTAAGATCAAATTGCTTGCCAAAAAAAGAGCAAACTTTCAAAGATGAGATTTTGTTCTAAAAACTCCCCAAAATAATTTTTATATTTATTTGAATAATATGATGGAGTTAAAGTAGAAATTCATATATTACATTAATTTCTTAAAAAATTAAAAAATATTATTGATGAATTCGCATAAAAAAAGTAACTCAATAGGTAATAGATTAATGATCAATAGATAATTGTGATTTTATATATGTAAAATTATAAAATAGTGCTCAATATTTAACTTTATTTAATAAAATGTTAATTATTTGTTTAAAGAAATAGATTGATTTAAAGAATCTATATACATACTAAAAAATATTAATTTTAATGCTTCAAACAAACTGTGTCCTTTATAGTTAAAAAGTTTAAATTGTAGCTTTTAGAAAATTATATTTAAATTATTTGTTTAGAAAAAAAGATTGAATTAAATCATGTAAATAAATAACACTAAAAATAACTGATGCCTTTTATACTCGTTTAACACTCAAACCATAGTTCTAAAAGCAGTGTTTACCAAACACCAAAAACAACTTCTCGTTTCCCATAACACTTTTAAGAAATGTTTACCAAACAGACACACTAGCTTTTCCAGAAGTGTTTTTCCCATAACACTTTTCCCACAGCACTTTTCGGATTAGAACCGGAACGCCAAACAGACCCTTAGAAAGCTGGGTTCAACCCTTAACCCCAAACATTCAATTAGTGCTTTAGCTTTCCACAACGCAGCTTTTTAAAAATCTCTATTCAACCCTTAACCCCAAACATCATAAACACCATCTAAGCAGTAAACAGATCCAATTGAGTTAAATAATTACGCGACCTACTCTCTTAATCCTTTTTACTCAGTACCCTATTTTGTTAGGAATGGATACCGATGTCTACAGTAATATTACTGTATAAAATGCATTTTGGTTTAGAAGTTTTGTAATTTCATGAGATTAATCTCTAAATTGTGCCATTGATTATCTAAAGGGATTTAGACTCAGTTTCAGATTTTATACTTCAAACCCACTCTAGTGAGTTGGCAAAAATATTTAAAGTTAGGAACTTTTTTATTATTTTTGTTTTGGTTCTACGGTTATTTTCATTAATTAATTGTCAAAAGGAGAAAAAAGAAAGATCCATCCAAGGCTAGGCGATGACATTTTGTCATCTGTCTGTGACACCGGGGGGGGGGGGGGGGGGTGGGGGGGGGAACAAACCAGACCACAAACACTCCCATCATATTCCGCATGTTCTCCACCCCCAACAATTACATATATATTCATCCAAAACAAAACTACCATCTTTAGCCGGCTGTTCAAAATAATTTCTTTCAAAAAGTTCCCCCCAAGCATAAAATCCTTAGCTATCATTTTCTTCGCTGGAGCTTTTCTTGTTGGTGGTTGTGTATACTGTGTTAGCATATAAAGAGAATTTGGGTGAGTGAGCTATTATCTAAAGATTGTAACTTTAGGTTTCCCTTGGTTTCTCTCTTTCTCGTTTAATGATTGGAACCTTAGGTTTGCACTGCTTGAAGAACATCAGGGGTCAGTATACATGGTTGTCGGTTCTTTTCCTCAGTTTGTGTTCGCGGGTTGGTTGTGTTTGCAAGTTTTGTTTTGGTGCAAGTACTGAGTGACCCAGTTGATCTTTGAGTTCTTCCAAATCATTTTGCTTATCTAGGAGAGGATTTTCGTGGAATTTTTTTACTGCTTGTGAATTTTCATCGATGTATTCGTTGAAGTTTGTCTTTTTGTTTGTTGCAGTCATCTGATTGAAATGGCAGGGAAGGATGGAATTGCCAAAGATGTTACTGAAGTTAGTTTGTGTTTTAATTATCACTTACAAACTTGTTTCTGTTTGATTGTTGGATATGAGATTTGTGGCTAATACTTTGGTCTGATTTCGTGATTAATTAGCTGATAGGTAACACTCCCTTGGTGTATCTCAATCGTATTGTGGATGGTTGCGTGGCTCGGATCGCTGCTAAGCTTGAGATGATGGAGCCTTGCTCAAGTGTTAAAGATAGGTATTGGCTACATTTTCTGCTTATTTTACAGGAAGATTTGAGAAATAACGTTGCTTGATAGGATATTTGATCATGGTTGTTTCTATTAACTGCGTTCGACTGTAGAGGACTAGATTTAAGTTGGGAAATCTGTTTGTCAGGATTTAGACTTTTGCTATTGCTGTAGAAGTTCGTTCTTTATATTGATGCTATATAGTGCTCATGCATTTCTAAAGTTAAGTTAATCGTGGCTCATTGCATTCTTGACCAGGAGGGTTATGTGATGCATTTTGATCCATGATTCTTTGTTTCTTTGGGTGCCTTTAGGATTGGATATAGCATGATTGCTGATGCAGAGGAGAAGGGTCTCATCAAGCCTGGTGAGGTTGGTACTTGGAGCTTTCAAACCTAGTAATTCACCAGTCAACAGATTTGTTTCTTTTACTTAGTCTATTAGGAAGGGTGACTTCATTTCACTGACAAATACCATCATTCTAAATAAAGGTCAACCTGTTAAAGTTTATATCTGCAACAACTCCCTACTTTTGGGGAATAAGATGAAGATGGAATTTTCACTTTGCCATGTTTTTTTTCTTCATGCTGAAGAGCATCCTGATCGAGCCTACAAGTGGTAATACTGGCATTGGGCTGGCATTCATGGCTGCTGCCAAGGGTTACAAACTTATAATCACAATGCCAGCTTCGATGAGTCTGGAAAGAAGAATGGTTCTTCGTGTTTTCGGAGCTGAGCTGGTTCTTACTGATCCAGCAAGGGGCATGAAAGGAGCTGTTCAGAAGGCTGAAGAAATATTGGCAAAAACACCCAATGCTTATATTCTGCAGCAATTCGAAAATCCTGCCAACCCAAAGGTATTGTTTTTTTATAACTTTTGGATCATTATAAGTTTGCTGATTTGAGAGGCGTGCAATTACGTAGTGGTTTCCTGGTCAGATCCACTATGAGACCACTGGACCAGAGATCTGGAAAGGTTCAGATGGGAAAGTTGATGCTTTTGTTTCTGGGATTGGAACTGGGGGTACTGTAACAGGTGCTGGCAAGTATCTCAAGGAGCAAAACCCTGATATAAAGGTTAGACTCTTTGCTTTGCTTTTTCATTCAAGGAGAGGCAAAGTAGTATTGTTTGCTAAAAAAATTGTTTTTTTATTTCTCTCCCCTCTCTCTGTGTTTAGCTCTATGGTGTGGAACCTGTTGAAAGTGCAATTTTGTCTGGAGGGAAACCCGGTGAGTCATCATTGACTGCCTCGCCTGTTTCTATTTTCTTCCTGCTTTGTTATTATTTCGGTGCCCATGAACTGAATATGAGCTACCAATCTAAGCTATCATTGACTGTTTCATATACCTTTTTCTAGTAGTTAAAGATTCCTGCGTTTAGTGGAAGTTTAGCTCAAACAACATCTAGTTCAATCAGCTTTTAACCTGACGCATTCCAAATTTATAGCTCAAATTTATTGTTAATTGAATGTGGTATTTTCAGTCAATGTGTAACTAGCATGTTTGATATCTACCATATAAATCCCATGCTTTTGAAGCCAATGGTTATTGCATTTATCCTTCGTTTCTAACTTTTTTTGGGAGAAATTTCTTCATTTCTAACTTGATTGTTCTTCACCTGGTAAATATCTAAGGCCCTCATAAGATCCAAGGTATTGGTGCTGGCTTCATCCCTGGAGTCTTGGATGTCAGGTTACTTGATGAAGTTGTTCAAGTAAGTCTTACCTTGTGTAATTCATATTCCATATGGGATTCTAATTTCTGAACTACTCTGTCTGAGCATCAATCTGCTATATCCTGCATTTGTATGTGTGGAAAGATGCTTGTAAGAGTGTTAACATTTTGCAGCTGCTTGTTGCATCTTTCACAACTGAGTGAATTATAAATTAATTCATAATTGGCTTGTTTGTATGTTTCCCAGATCCTGTTAATATTTTACAAGATTTGAAATACAATAATTCTTCTTGAAAGCATAGTCTCAAAACCTGGTTTTAATTGCTTCTTTCAGTACACATACATATTTTTGTCGTTCCTGAGACTCGCGTTCTTTTCTGCCACTGACTCGATATTTGTGACTCTGCAGATATCAAGTGAAGAATCAATTGAAACTGCCAAGCTCCTTGCCTTGAAAGAAGGGTTACTGGTAAGTGGTAACCACACTATTTCATGAGATGTGTTTTGAAAAGAAAACCTTCATGCACTCTACTCTTAATTACCCTACAAACTTTGCAGAATGCGACTATGTTCATCTCTTTGATGGAATTGTTTGTATTGCAGGTAGGGATATCATCCGGTGCTGCAGCAGCTGCAGCAATTAAGATAGCAAAACGGCCTGAAAATGCTGGAAAACTCATTGTGGTAAGTCTGATCCGTTATTTCTTGTGATGTTGATATATATCATTCAATATTTTGTAATTGAGGTTACCGCACTGCATGAGAGAGGCTATTATACATAAGGCGCAAGAATCCTACACTTTTTTTCTAGCAAGGGTGTACCAAGATTCACAATCTCACTAACTCACTTTTTTTCTTAAAATTACAAAAAGATATGGTAAATACTGTCGATTCACTGACCCTAGGTAATATCGGACATGAAAGCTGCTCTAACGTTTGCTGCTTTGGTCACTAGGTGTTTCATTATCATTTCGATATTCTAGTTTGACGACTGTTCCTCGCAGTCTGATGTTGAGGGTATCTTGTTGTTTTATGAAAATATTACCAGGTGGTCTTCCCCAGCTTTGGAGAGCGTTACTTATCGTCTGTGCTGTTCGAATCAGTGAAGCGGGAGGCGGAAAGTATGGTTTTTGAGCATTGAGGTTGAACATGCAATGCAAGTTTCCAGCACTTCTTTCTGGAGATAAACTTCATTCATAGATGGAATGAGAAATAATGCGTGGGGTGGGATTTATGCTCCTGTGTTTGTACTTTGTATTTGTAAACCACTACTAAGATAAAGCTTTGTTGTGAGGTTGTCTTAGAACTGTAATTAGTAGTGTCCTATACAAAACAAACTACTATCATTTTTCATAATAGATTTCCCAGGAAGAAGGCACCCGGAGGTCCCCACGGTTATTATTTTCATTTTAGTTGGTCCCCAAAGCGATTTTTTGTTCAATTTAGTTCCTGACGTTATGCCCGTTAGGCACGCTAGGTCACGTCGTTAAATTCGACACTAACGGACACTAACGGTCGTGAACTTCGAATTTTTTAGTATTATCTTTGAAAAGTCGATCGTTGGTTGGGGCCTACACGTCAGAATTCTCTGACTTGAAAATTTATTATCCGTTCAAAACCATTTTCCACCTTATTTTTCAAAAAATAAATTCCATTTTAAATTAAATTGAGCGTGGGTCCCACAATAAATAACAACAATTTATTTAACTCTCATTCTCCATCTCCTCCTCTGCTCCTCCATCGTATTTTCCAACATTTTCCTTTCCGTATCAGAGAACGCACAAAATCCTAATTTCTTATCCTTTGAAAAATTCAAAAATTCTACTCCGATGTCTGAAATTTCTATTTCATCGAGCCGCACATGGAGGAGGAATACTCAAGTTGGTGTCGAAAATTATGAAGGAGCACCGAAAATTTGCTACTGTGGGGTCAAAGTTTTGATGTGGGTATGCTGCAAAAAACACAAATGTAAGTACTTTATATGGCATGATAGTGAACGATTGTCACAAAGGGGAAGGGAGGTGGTTCATTTGCTATTAGAGAGTGAAGAAAATTTGAAATGTGAAGTTAGGTGCTTGAATGGAAAAGTAAATCGTATGCAGGATGCACACATGGAAACAGTAGATGAGGTTTCCTGTTTGCAAGTCCAATTAGATAGACTACGATTGGAGAAGTCAGATTCTTTTTTGAAGGGTGTAAAAGTGGGATTTTTCTTGTGTTTTTTTATATGTATTTGCTGGTTTAATTTTAAGTAAAGTGCTTTCATGGTTTTGTAATTGGAGGTTTAATTTTATTGGGTAATGAAAATAGAGATGTGTTTTGGAAATTGGAATGGAATTGGAATTGGAATTGTAATTAAACACTGCCTTTCGTGTGTTTTTCGAAATTTTAGTGTCTCACATTGTGTAGTCATTCAGTAGCCACAGAACTCTGCACTTTGTAGACTTGTAGGTGGAAGGAATCAATTCAACCTTTCATATTCCCAAGGATTGCAACGTTTCAACCTTTCCTACTCCCAAGCATTGCAAAGTTTCAAAGCGGTCTCCAACACGGTTAGATCCTCTATAAATTTAGTCACTCTCTAAGTCATCACTCTCAAATTACCCTGCCTCTCTATCTCTCAATCTCTCTGCCTCTCTTCTCACAATTTTCAGGTATCACATAATGAATCCCAACGACAAGCAAGACCTTCTCCAATCTGCGGGGAGCGTTAGTGGTCACTTACATGACGACATAGCTATGATGATGAGGGTGTTGCGATTGTTGGCTCAATTGGTGTCTGCCTTACTCACTTGGGGGTTGCAATTTCTCAGATGGAGAATAAAAGGGCTACATACGAATTCGCTTTGAGAGGTGTTAGGACTGCTGTGCAGGAGTTGAACTTCTTTGGCAATGGTGTGGCAGGCATTCCTAATGAATGATGGTTATAGGGTTGCTGTGTGGGTCTGTTGCTCTTATTATGATAGTAGAATGTTTAAGGGTTGATGTATGGGGCTGCTGTGTGGGTTCATGTAAGAGTTGACATATGGAACAAAGTTGCAATATTAATACATTTATGTCGTTTATTATGAAAATGTTTTTTCTATGATGTTGTGTTGTTGCATCTGTTGAGGTTTAATGATCTAGTTATTGGATTCAATTCTGTTATATTATTCCATAAAAGTCATGGTATTCAATTCTGAAATATGAGATTTGGTTTGGATGGGTGATTTGAAGCTGATAATAAGCAACATAAAATGGAAGTGCTTCCATCGTATCAACTACCATAGCCAAGCCAAACCAAACCAAATTCACAAACATACATATGAATAGATTAAACACTAATATGAGTTGATCACTCTATTGCCCAAAAGTAAACATCCAAACCAAATATTGTCAACACAAAACACAAAGTTTCAATTGTACTAATTTGAACTTTGCCAAATTTTAAAACAAACAGTAGGGTCCTGCTACTAGTTAGAAATCAAACAAGTGCTTTGTACTTCTTATTTTTTGAACTCTTAGGCCTTCCCCTCTGTCTCTTCTTTGCCTGCATAGTTTGTGGAACCGATGCGGTTGGTTGATCATCTGCTGGAGTGGTTGAAGCTGGATGGTTATCTGATGGAGTGGATGAAGCTGGATGGTTAACTGCTGAAGTGGATGAAGTTGACTGCTCAGGTGCTGGAATAGATGAGTGAGGTGCTGGAATAGATGAGTGATGTGCTTGTGAGGGCACATCTCCACTTGTACGCATATAACTATCAAACCATCTGGAAGTTGGCATAGGGTTTGTATCTAGCTTGCTACTGCCATAGGCAACACTTGATGCTTGGTGTGCCATTCTATTAAGTCTGGTTGGCTACCAAATCCAAGCAACATACAGGTTAAATTGAAAATTTCAGCAAAAAAATCATCACACAATCATTAAATTGAATAAAATAAAAACAACACACCATGCTCATGTCAGTCATGGGATCTATGAACGCTTCTATCCCAGTAAATGGCCTTGATGTTGGGCTTCTTCTCCTTTGCAATGCTTCAGTGTGTATAGTAGAGTTCTGGGTGCTCAAAGGATCAGGAACATGACTTGTAGAAGATTGTGAACTTTCTCCAGTAACTTCACCCTACAAAAATAACATTAGTGGTTGTGCAATTACAAAAACACAATAACATGGCTTGAGTTCAGAGAATTACATTTCTGCTATGCTTGTTTGAGCAAGTTGAAGATTTATGCCCTGCCTTGAAACATAGTGTGCATCTCTGTTTTGCAACCTTTTGAGGATTCTTCTTCCTACTTGTTGACTCCCATACCTCTGGTATCCTACAGAGTCTACGCCTACCTTTCACTGCCTTTCGTGGCGGTGCTGTTATGTCTGGTTGCCTAATCCTTTGCTAGAATTTCTCACCATTGACTGGCTTGATGGAGTACGCATATGCTTTTAAGAACATTTCCTTGGAATACCAGTGCGATACAAATTCCTCAGCTTTACCTCTCCTATGTGATATCACAACCATTGCATGTTGACATGGGATTCCTGTCAAATCCCAACCCCTGCAGCTACATTTCCTTTCTTCAAACTTCACAATGTACTTGTCCGGCCCTTCAAATATCTCCCAACCACCATCACCATTAGTAAAAACATGACAGTACACACTCCTATCCTTGTTATCCTCTATTTTTCCCCAAATTTTTGCCCCATAATCCCCAACAAACTTAAAATTCCCATATAATCTCATATGTACAAATCTTTTCACTACCAACATTCTAATTTCTTCAAACATTCTGACAATAGACATATGCCTAGCCTCCGAGATGAATGCATTGAAGGTCTCACACATATTATTATCCACCACATCTGACTTAGAAATACATTGAAAGAAAGTTTTACACCAAAACTTAGGGGATACCTTCAAAATGGCATCCACTGCATCAGGGTCAAAGGTGTACATCCTCTCTAAATTGTCCTCCAGCTGTGGTAAATTAGTGGACTTGACAACACTCCAGTACAAGGTTGAATACAAATCTCCATTGCGTCCCTTCCTCCACTTGGAGAATATGTGCCTAGCACACCTTCTAGTCTCTGTTTGAGGCATAAGTTCGCTAAATGCATGAATAATGGACTGCCAATACATAACACAATTAGAGACATTAGTGTGTTCTATTTTGAAAGGAAAAAAATTATAATAAACTTAGGTCTAAATTAAGAAACCTTACTGGATGTTGATAAGATTGAAATGTCCATCCCAGTCCATCTCCCGTGATATGCAGGTCCTTCATCACAATCTCAAGAAACCATATCCAGTTGGGGTTGTTTTCAACATCCACAACTGACCAAGCCACTGGGAACATTTGTTCATTGGCATCTCTGCTCAAAACAGTTAAAAGTTGTTGCTTATATGACCCATTCAGAAACCATCCATCTACCCCTAAGACTCGTTTGCATCCTTCCATGAACCCTTTTCTCACAGCATCAAAACATACATACATTCTTAAAAAAACATTCCCAGGAGCTTCAAGCACAATAGTAGACCCAGGGTTGCTGTTCTTCAACTCTTGAACATAATCCCATATTCTCCTGAAATCCTTCTCATAATCTCCACAAAAGTGTTGGCTGATTTTAATCCTAGCTCTCCTTGCCTGACTTTCTGAAATCTCAATGCCTAGTTCTTCCTTAGTGTATTTCTTGATCTCTTTTTGCTTCATTGTAGCAGCAGTTGGTTTCCTCTCCTTAATGAAGTGATCTGCAATAATCTTGTAATTTATTCTACTATTTGTGAACACTCTAGGGCACATATGCTGAAGATTTAAAGTCCTCAACTGCCAATGAGATGTGTACTTTGGCTTCATGAAATAAACAAACCACTTGCAAGTTTTGTCTAGACACCTGAACCTTATTCTCTTCTTGTCGTTCTTCACAAAATCAACCTCTCTATGCACTTTCAAACTGAGTTCTATCACTGCATCCTTGAACTGTTGTCTAGTAATGAAAATCATCCCAGCATCCAAGTTAGGAATTTCTCTGTAGCTTGTAGTGGGTTTGTAAGTTTTTGATGTTTTCCTTCTCCTCCTGCCATGCTCTGCTTCACTTCCAGAACTAGTAGATATTGCACTAGCATCTGAATCATCTCTTATCTCATCAAATACTGGTGGTTGTCTCTCTTCTGGTCCAATAAAACCACCATCCTCATTTCTTGTCCCTGTGGCAGCTCTATTGATATCCTCCTCTCTATTTAGCCCTTCATCTTCACCTTGTCTAAGACCAGATCCACTGTTCTACCCCACCCCTGCTGTTTTCTTCTTTCCTTTCACTCCTTTCCTTAATAACCTGTATTCTTCATCATCTGATAAGTCAGGAACATCCACCCAATTACCAAGCCCTCCTTCTACCCCAACATCTTCTCCACCATATTCATTCTCATCGTTGTTATCCCCATCTTCACCATCATCTTGTTCAGCATCCCTATCTCCACTTCCTAACCCATCCTCTCCATTATCACTCTCTACAACTCTCTCTCTTTCCAGCTCCTCCTCAACATTGTCAGATGAATAATGATGCACATTTGTAGGGTCATAAAATGGAGAGAATGAGGGTGCATTTTCATTAATATTTCTAGGAAACCCATCTGATTTAACTCCCTCCTCAATATTAAAGGTACTGCCACCTACCAACTCTACCGTGTCATTACTAAAGTAAGTACCATGTATAGAGTTTGGTAAGTGCAGTAAGTCACATGGTAAGATTCGAGGTTTACCTTCAATAAACAGAGGCTGACTTTCATCGTGGTCTACATATAAATCCACTAAACCTTTCTGCGTAGCTAATTGCACTAATATTTCAAGTGATATTTCGCATTGTAGCAGAATCAAATCCATATCCAAATCCATAGAGTCCTTATCCTTATCCCATTGTTTGTAAAATAATATTTTACCCACATTATTTACTTTCATCCTACCTAGAATCCATGTAAATAACCCACAAGACAAGTCTTGTACCCGACACTTTCACTCAACAACAGTAGAGTTCTCGTACCTATACGGATGATACCTAAATTTACCCCTTACATGGAACCGCAGAACAACATTCATGGCCTACCAATAAAAATAAAATAATATAATTCTATTCAACCATGTACAGTATAGGACGACATTGAACTCATATCAAATGATATTCACAAATTGACAAATCGATGCCCAACCCAACAACAACAACAGAACAGTCAACTGGAAAAGCAAAAGCAAAGGTTTTAAAATACATACCTTTTCGAATATCAATGTCAATGTCGTTGTCGTCCTCCTCCCTCCTATTCTTTAAACAAAACACAGTATACAACTTGCACACAACCCGATAAAACTACGCGTGCTTCAAGTTTGAAGGAGAACACAAATGCAGTACATCGTCGGCCGCATTACAAATGGATTAGGGTTTTGTGCTTTCTCTGGGTTTTGTGCTTTCTCTGATAAGGAAAATAAAATGTTGAAAACGACAATGGAGGAGCAGAGCAGGAGTGAGAGTGAAATTAAATTGTTTATTGTGGGACCCACGGTCAATTTAATTTAAAATGGAATTTATTTTTTGGAAAATAAGGTGGAAAATGGTTTTGAACGGATAATAGATTTTCAATTCAGAGAATTCTGACGTGTGGGCCCCAGCCAACAGTCGACTTTTCAGAGAGTACTAAAAAATTCAGAGTTCACGGCCGTTAGTGTCGAATTTGACGGCGGGGACCTGACGTGCCTAACGGGCATAACGTCAGGGACTAAATTGAACCAAAAATCACTTTGGAGACCAACTAAAATGAAAATAATAACCGTGAGGACCTCCGGGTGCCTTATCCCAGATTTTCCACCTACCCCACAACTATAATTTCCTTTTATCTTTTTCTTGCCCCCACAACTGAGGTCCCATTTCTTTCCAGCAATGATATTTGTTTTTTTGGTTCTTTTTAAGTGTCCTTTGCATCTCTTTCAGTTAAAAGATTAGTTCCGTTTGAGTATTGTTGGATTTTAAAAGAGGCTTTGAAAGGCGATAATTTTCCTAACCTAATTTTTCCATTTTTCCATCAAAATCTAAGATCTAAGATCTAAGTTAAGAGTGAACTAATATCTAGAGTGAACTAATCCAACATTACATTAGCATTGATCGATGGTGGGAATGCTTTCCATCCAACAATATAAGGCTGGTTTCATTATCAAACCAGCTTTTCAGAAGTTGAACAGCCAACTGCTTCCTGTCTTGCCATAAACAGTGGGTCATTATTAGCTATTTCCCTGCAGCAGTTTCTCATTTATGCTTCTTTGGCCATGACAAAATAATTGAGAACAAGATCAAAACTACAACATTGTTAGCAAATGCTTCTTGAAAAGTTCTTAGGGTCTGTTTGGCGTTCCGGTTGTGGTGGGAAAAGTGTTGTGACAAAAGTGCTGTAGAAAAAGTACTTCTGGAAAAGCTAGTATGTTGTTTGGTAAACATTTCTTAAAAGTGCTGTGGGAAACGAGAAGTTATTTTTGGTGTTTGGTAAAACTATAAAAATGAAATAGTTGGAGTATAAAACCCATTTTTATAAAATTAATAAAAATAGGAAAAGTGGATCTAAAATTACTTATCTTAAGATGGAAATTTTATTATGTTAGTTAGAAATTTATTTTGTTCATTATATAGAGTAAAAAAATGAAATTAAAATGAAAAAAAAAAAAAAGGGAGAGAGAGATGGAAAGCAGTGGGCTGCGTTTGCCACTGCTCGTTTTTTGAGCAGGAAACCAGCTTTCCAAAAAGCTCGGTTGAAAAGGTGTACCCAAACGGCCAAAGTTGAAAAGTTCGGTGGGAAAAGTTGGTTTGCAACCCAACTTGCAACGCCAAACACCACCTTAATAAGACAAAGCTCATTTTGATAGACTCTTGAACAAAGATAAAACCAATAAAAAAGGACCAACATGACAAGAGATACATGTACCAACACCTATGAAACTTTCTTATTTGACTTGTTTAGGATGAGGGGCCCCCTATTTAACGTTTATAATTTGTCATGCTCATGTGCACATAATAGATGTTGTTTTATAGACTTTATTGTTCTTTTATCTTATTGCAGATAATTTTGAAAAGATTGTTAGCAAATGTTTCTTGAAAAGTTATTAATAAGACAAAGCTCATTTTGGAAGACTCTTGAATAAAGATAAAACCAATAAAAAAGAACCAACATGACAAGAGATACATGTATCAATGATATGGAGTATATCCTATGAAACTTTCTTGTTTGACTTGTTTATTAACGTTTATAATTTGTCATGCTCATGTGCACATAATAGATGTTGTTTTATAGACTTTATTGTTCTTTTGTCTTATTGCAGATAATTTTGAAAAGAGAATAGTTTGCTCATAATAAGTAAGCAAATACGTAATGCAATGGGGAAAAAATGAGGGGAGTTTTTTTAGCCTCTAAAACCAAAAGCAAAAAAAGGATAAGGGATAGTTTGACCTCAAAAGTCGTGTCATTTGCTGGTCAAAATCTGGATTTGCCTGGTTGGTTCACTCTCTGATAAATAATGCTGGACTTTGAACAAACTGGGTAGCTCTTCAAAGACATCTCATTTTCTTAGTTCTTGCTGATATTTGATAAGTTTTACTCTTGGAGCTATTTTGGTGATTTCTTCCAGCATCCAGGATTCCTACATCATCCTCAAACTCAGGTACTTCAAATTGTTATCAAAGAAGTGACTGGGTAATATCACATTTTGTTGGGTTTTGTGTTCTGTGCTTTCATGGTATTTTGATATTAAAGTTTGGAGCTTTTGGTGATCCTTGCAATATCCAAGTGTTTGTTGTGTTCCTAAGTTCAACAGTTACCTGCACTCTTTGATTGTGTGTCTCAATGCCTCCTTGTTATATACTTTCCACTTCTAGGAAAACAAGAAAATGGATGGAAATTGTGCAATAAAGAAAGATGTCACTGAAGTGAGTTTTCTTGACAATTTCTTGCTCTTCTCATGTTAACTTTGGTCTGAATGGCAACAATCATGATCATTATCTTTTCTAACTTCTCCTTTCTTTTGATGTAATGCTTCTGCAGCTAATAGGGAACACCCCAATGGTGTATCTCAACAATGTTGTAGATGGTTGTGTAGCCCGCATCGCTGCCAAGCTAGAAATGATGGAACCTTGCTCTAGTGTTAAAGACAGGCATACAAGTTTTCTTCCATCAATTCTATTTCCTTTTTTTCACGGTTTCCTTTTCTAAATTAAAAACCCTGATTCTATTTTTTGATCGATATAGGATTGCATATAGTATGATCAAAGATGCAGAAGATAAGGGATTGATCACACCAGGGAAGGTTAGTCATAAAAGCAGTCTATTCTTTTAGGGTTACTTCTGTGATGGTCAACCATATGCAGTTTGAGATTTGCCTCAGAAATTGACAATTGGTATTTTCTTTCGGGTGCTTTTAACTGCAATTATCTGCAGACTGTACTCATTGAGCCTACAAGTGGTAACACCGGCATTGGGATGGCATTCATTGCTACAGTAAAGGGTTACACAGTTGTCCTCATAATGCCAGCTTCGATGACTATCGAGAGAAGGATTGTCCTGCTCGCGTTTGGAGCTGAGCTCCACCTAACAGATCCAGCCAAGGGCTTCACTGGTGTTCTTGAGAAGTCTGAGGAGATATTGAATAACACACCAAATGGGCACATGCTGAGGCAATTTGAGAATCCTGCCAATCCACAGGTACTCTTCTCTCACTGTCTTATTCATTCTAGTCGTAGAAAGTCACAAACCATTTCGTAATCGTTTGGTGTAGATTCATTATGAAACAACTGGACCAGAGATATGGAGAGACTCAGCAGGGAAAGTAGATGCTCTAGTTTCCGGCATAGGGACCGGTGGTACAGTTACTGGAGTTGGGAGATTCCTTAAGGAGAAAAATCCTCAGATTAAGGTTACTTTTATGTTTTTGTTTTCTCTAAAGGAAGACAGAAAAAGGAAAGAAAGGGTTGTGACTAGTTGTATGTTAATGGGAATTTTGTTTGGGTTGTTACATTCAGGTCTATGGTGTAGAACCAGTTGAAAGTCCAATTTTGAGTGGAGGAAAACCAGGTAAATAACTCTTGTTCATCAACGCACATGCCATTTTAGTATTCTAAATATCACACTAGAAAATAGTCACTGCTGGTTTCACTAAAGTTTACTGATCTTGTTCTTTAAAAATCTACAAATATGAGAAATCAAGCAGTGAAGTGAAATACTGCTAGAATTTAGCAGCAAACAACAGGCATTATTATGCTAAATTGACAAGAGTACTAGGAGTCTAGGAAGTTTGGTCGGAGTTTAAACTCGCTAATCTGGTGGTGCTGAATAGATTGACCTTTTATCATCATACATGGCTGAACATTTCATGTTGCATATGGGACAGGTCCACATTTGATCCAAGGAATTGGTGCTGGGATCATCCCTGCTGCATTAGATGTGGACTTGCTTGATGAAGTTGTTCAAGTAAGTTTACAGCTACATGATATTAGTACTTTCTTCGAGTTTATAATCGTAGCTTTCTTTACTGATTACCAGAAGAAAAAGTAGAAATTCTATTGCGGAGAAACATGTAGCAATATGAACCAATTCTTAAGCTTTCCTGTTACTTTTACTGTTTTAGGTATCAAGTCAGGAAGCAATTGAGACAGCTAAGCTACTTGCCTCGAAGGAAGGTTTGCTGGTATATGATCGTACCCGCTTATACTCTTTAAACATTACTCTTCAGTTTCTGTCATCAGATAATCCCAAATCCCTCTCTCATTATAATGCAAATTAAAAGATTTTTTTTCCGTTTCTTTCCTCGATAGGTGGGAATATCGTCAGGTGCAGCAGCTGCAGCTGCAATAAAACTGGCAAAAAGGCCAGAAAATGCTGGAAAGCTCATTGTGGTAATTGAAATTGCAATATGTAAATTAGGTTCTGAAACTTACTTGAATCCTATTTGAAATGCTTTAACAATGTGTTTAAATTTGGTTTCATTGCAGGCAGTTTTTCCTAGTGCCGGGGAGCGCTATCTGTCTTCTGCTTTATTTGATTCCATTAGGCAGGAGGCAGAAAAGATGACTTACAATTGAGATGCCAACCAAAATTCAGATACCATCTTTTCCATTTTTAAATGTAATGATTTATTTCACTAGCAAATAATGCTTACTTGTATTGGAATCTTCCTACTCAACTCTTCAAATGGTAAAATTAAATTGTTGTTATAGACTTGAATACAATCTGCTGCACAATTCTAAATGAGATTTGAGGTGAAAAACCTAAGAACTAAGATGATTAGAACTATGGATGGGTAGGGGGCCCGCGAACGCAGGGCCCCGTTTTCACAAATTATGACGTAGGCTCTCCCACTCTGAGGAGACCTTAAGACAGCGCCCCTCCAGTATGTGCGATGTAGGTCACTGACCTAGGCCATAGGCCTTCTTGATTGCCCATTGACCCCGTCCAGGTAAGTATGTTGTTCGTTCTTTCCAGCTTCCATTTTATAGCCTCAAGTCTCCCACTCTATTCTGGAGTTTAGTCGATGTGCTATTTTTTCACTCAAGCAATGGTTGAGCTAATTTGCCTCTCCAACCTTTACAATGCATGAAAACTTAATTGCACGTAAGAAAATTAGCTAGAGAAAAGAATAAAAAATTACATATTGTTCATGTATGACTAATTTTAAAATAAAAAAAGAAGGAAAAGTGAATTAAAAAAATTGGTAAATTGTGTTGGTTTTAAAATTCCTCTCACTTATGAAAGGAAATTTTTTGTAGATCTAAAGAAAATGTTGTTAAAAAAAATTCATTCCATTCTATTCTCTTGGTTTTCCTCCTCTAACTTTTTACCATACCAGAATATTTTTTTCTTTCCCTTTCCTCTCCATTCCACCCTAATCCTTCTTCTTACAGAGAGTGTAACGAATGGTATTGTTGTATCGTATCCACTTGCAAGAACCTGCTGGAGAAACCAAACAAGGGTATCCAAATCGAAAACGACAAACAAGACAAAGTGTCCACTTATATAATGGAGATGATCAGGATACTTCAACTGGCAAATAGATCAAGACCACACACTGATCAACTCTTCAAACCAAATAAAAATCGCAGGAAATTATCTTAAAATTTTCTACAGTCGAAGTATACAAGTCCTACTGCTTGCAGACGTAAAGGATATTCGATCAGAACTCTTCAAGAACTCTCTGTGGTTTGTTCTTTTACTTCTCCGGTCTAAGTATCTCGTGTTTTCCTTTTTGTGCTTCCAAGTAGTTTGTGTTGTTTACTGTCTAAAACCAAAGCCGGCTGGTTAGGATTCTTGCTCAAATGCACTCTTTAGGATTCTTCCTTATTGTTCTTGTGTTTCTACTGATTGGTTCTTGATACTTCGCTATGTGTGGCAACCAAAAGCTGCTTTGTTGGGCTGTTTTCCACACTGGGTGATTGGCCTGCTGTGGTTTATGTTCATTTGACAAGAACTCTGCTTCTTCGAGATTTTTCCATGTTGGATACTTGGGAGTTTTCGCTCAAACGATCCTAGGGTTTCATGAAATTCGCAATCTTCCACTTCTGTCTTGCTACTATTACTGTCATTGACATAATTACATCCAACAACTAAGAACTAAATGTTACATTAAGGTGTTTTGTGTGCATAAGGTCCATGTACTCCATGGAATTTTGCAACATTTGGTTCTTAGTTTTTTTTTTGCTGAAATGAGTTTCTTCTTAGTTTCTATATTAATTTTCAGAAGAAATACTTAGTTTGGTTAATATATTTCTTATGGATAGCAGTTGGGAGTTTACTTCTTTATGCTTGTTCAGATGTTTCCTACAATCTCTCATCACCTGTAGTTACGATTGCATTGTGTTTTTTTTATAGGCGGAGGATTGCATTGTTATCAATAAAGTTTTCTTTAACATAGAATATTTCCTAGAAGAGAATGGACGAGGGCAAATGTGCTATAAAAAAGGATGTCACTGAAGTAATTTTTCTCTTGATTATTCAAACTCTTCAATTCAACAACTTTCCTAATACTGAACATTTTCCTTGTTCTGGGTGCATTGTGTTATGAAGTTAATCGGTGGTACCCCTATGGTATTTCTCAACAATATCTTGGATGGTTGCGTCGCCCGCATTGCTGCTAAGCTTGAAAATATGGAACCTTGCTTTAGTGTCAAAGACAGGTAAAGAACTTGTTTTCTCCTAAATGTACATCTTCCTTCTTTGTGCTTCTTTTATATGTTGTAATGAGAAATTCTTTACCTTGAAATTAATGATGCAGTTGATTTTTAACTTTTAACACGCAGGATTGCACATAGTATGATTAAAGATGCAGAAGATAAAGGCTTGATTAGGCCGGGAAAGGTCAGTGATCAATGTCTTGGTTTCAAAAGAGTTTTGATTGGGAAGTTTGTCCATTCATTCTACCGACACGAAACCATTTCAAATAAACTTTGTTTGTTTAAACTGGCTGAAGACTGTTCTCATTGAGCTTACAAGTGGTAACACTGGCATTGCCCTAGCATCCATTGCTGCTGCAAAGGGTTACAAAGCTATCATCGTCATGCCAGCTTCGAAGAGTCTCGAGAGAAGGATTGTGCTACGCGCTTTTGGAGCTGAGTTGCACCTCACTGATCCATCCAAAGGCTATGATGAGATTCTTAGAATGGCTGAGGAGATACTAAAAAACACACCTGATGGTTATATGCTTCATCAATTTGAGAACCCTGCCAATCCAAAGGTAACTAATCTGTCATTGTTAATTATATGGAAGACTAGTTAAAGGCTTTAGGATTTACGCGGTACGTGGTTGTTTTGATTCGTGCAGATCCATTATGAAACCACTGGTCCAGAGATATGGAAAGACTCAGCTGGAAAAGTTGATGCTCTTGTTTCCGGGATAGGTACCGGTGGTACAGTAACTGGTGCTGGGAAATTCCTGAAAGACAAGAACCCAGAGATTAAGGTATTCTTGCGTATGTCGGAGCTATTCTTCCTCCTGTTCTAGTTATTATAATGTGATACTTAAACTTTTATTCCATCATTTCTAGGTTTACGGGGTAGAGCCAGAAGAAAGTGCTGTCTTGAATGGAGGACCACCTGGTAACTTATTTACTTCATTCCTAGACTATCTTAAACTTGCAAATATTTTTTTTCGGATCGAAAGTTTAGATGATTCAATATTTTGGAGTGTTTGTTCAAATTCAGGTGCACATCTGATAGAAGGACTTGGTGCTGGTGTTGTACCTCCTATATTGGATACTCATGTCCTTGATGAAGTTGTTACAGTAAGTCTACAACAATCTACTACTCCATTTCAACTCTGAAATTTTTTGTGCTCATACTAACATTCCTCTACCAGGTCAATTCAACTGTTTTAAGAGAATTGCTTGTTTGAGATTTTTGCGCAGGATCGTTGTAATTAATTTTCATGATTCTTTAGGTCTCAAGTGAGGAAGCTATCGAAACTACAAAGATGCTTGCTTTGAAAGAAGGATTGCTGGTATGATTATAAGAACACGAACATTTATGTTCATAAATTTCATCCTCCATTTCTGATGGACTTCGTGGTCTTTCCCCCCCCAACCAAACCAGGTAGGGATATCTTCCGGTGCTGCTACAGCTGCTGCGATAAGACTAGCGAAGAAGCCAGAAAATGCTGGGAAACTCATTGTAGTAAGTTTGATTAGTTTCCTTAAATTTCTAATGTCTATTCTAAGTGCAACATAACCTTATAAGGGTTCTAGTTTCTAATGTGATTTGTGATCTAAACACGAATATCTTAGGCCAACCTACAGCTAATATCTGCAGTTGCCTGCAAAACTTGAATCCAATATCATTAACATAACTTTTTTTACTCACAGGTGGTTTTCGCCAGTGCTGGGGAGCGGTATCTTTCCACTAAACTGTTTGAATCCCTTAGGCAAGAGGCAGAGAACATGACATTTGATTAAGACCTTATCGATCCTACGTGAGCTCGAACTTGGAACTAATTACTAGTTATTGTTCGCCAACTTATTTTGATTGTTGGAAGCATGTAATGTAAGTCACATCTATAATTCTGGACGTTATAAAAAAGGAGACAATCTTCTCTGGTAAGGCTAAAAAAATGACTCAGTTCCAAATGAAAAATTGTAAATACCATATCGATAGAACCAACATGACTTCTTGTGATTCGTAAATGAGGTCCAAGATTTAGTGTTTGTTTGGTTCACGAACAAAAAGTATTCTCCCCTTAAAAGAAAAATGGTCGAAAAGAATTCATAGGACAATGCGTTCAAGAAAAATGTGAAAAGGGTTGCAGGAGGACTTTACCCAACACCTAAATCTTAAGGAGTGGGCATCTAAATCTTGGAAGATCGGAGCTTTGAAGTGTCTACATTTTCAGCCCAATTGTCCAACTAAATTAATTGCCTACATCATCCTATACCAGTCTCAGTCTCATGGATTAATCTACTTAACTTTAATAAGACCTAAAGTAACTATGCAGGTTATCATTATACCCGACGCTCAACTACAAGGTATGTTACTATTCGAGGACTTTCATCAAGCAACAAAGTATGTCATTTCTTTGTATTTCGACAATTTGTCGGCATGTTAAGACAAAAGATCAAACTACAAATTTGTTTATAAAAAGTTTGAGTGGCACCAACACCAACTTTGAAAAATTATGTAACGAACTCGATATGATGAAAAAAGCAAAGGTTGGTGTTGAGGGGAGTGTTAAAATACAACACTCTGGTAAGGTAGCCGAGCATGTTAAGACAAAAGATCATTAGTGAAAGATTCTGAACAAGGACACTTATAAAGGAATATGACAACAAAAGTCGATGAAGCTTATGCATATGTGCCTTGTAATTACCACTTCTAGTTCTTGTGTATATCTTGTGTAGACACCAAAATTTCGGAGGAAAAATTGTGTGTACATCTTGCTTGTTTTGAAATAACAAGATCATGTCTAGATGCCATCTTTTAAAAGTTTGTGTATGTTTGTCTTGTTTTCACTTTAGAAGAGTCATGGAATGGTAAATCAACCTGTACGTGGATTCCTGCAACAAGTGAGATGAGCTTCGAGAAATAACTTTTACGCGAGGAACTGAAGTGAAGTGGAGATAATATTTCAATTTCTGGGAAAAGAAATGGATGACAAGTGTACAATAAAGATAGATGTTACTGAAGTGAGTTTTCTTGACAATTTTCTTGATCTTTCTCATGTTAACTTTGGTCTGAAATGGCAAAAATCTCGGTTATGTTCCTGATAACTTGTTGTAATAATGCTTCTGCTGCAGCTAATAGGGAACACCCCAATGGTGTATCTCAACAATGTCGTGGATGGTTGCGTATCCCGCATCGCTGCCAAGCTAGAAATGATGGAACCTTGCTCTAGTGTTAAAGATAGGCATACAGCTTTTTCTCCCCCTTCAGTATATTTCCTTTTTCATAGTTTCATTTTCTAAATAAAAAACCCTGTTTCTACTTCTGATGATATAGGATTGCTTATAGTATGATCAAAGATGCAGAGGATAAGAGCTTGATTACACCAGGAAAGGTTAGTCACGACAAAAGCAACATCTTTTTCAGGGTACTTTTAACACTTCCTATTTTCGGGCGTGTTCAATTAATCCGGTTCTCTGCAGACTGTACTCGTTGAGCCTACAAGTGGTAACACGGGAATCGGGATGGCATTCATTGCTGCGGTAAAAGGTTACAAAGTTGTTCTCATGATGCCTTCTGATGTGAGTCTGGAGAGAAGAACTGTGCTTCTAGCTTTAGGAGCCGATGTCCGCCTCGTAGATCCTTCCAAGGGATTTGGTTGGTATGTCAAAAAGGCTGAGGAGTTGTTAAACAGCATACCAAATGGATACATGCTAAGGCAATTTGAGAATCCTGCCAATCCTAAGGTATGTGTGTTCTTGTTTCATTATGCAGATTAGTAGTTGACATTCCTACCGATCATTTTTCATATCTGTTTTTGTAGATTCATTACGAAACCACTGGACCAGAGATATGGAGAGATTCAGGAGGGAAAGTAGATATTCTAGTTTCCGGGATAGGAACTGGTGGTACAGCGACAGGAGCTGGGAAGTTCCTGAAGGAGAAAAATCCTGAGATTAAGGTAGTCACCATTTCAGTTTTTTCGCCGTAGAAAGACAGAGATCAGTTAAGGTTTGTGACTGGTTTGGGTTCACATCCAGGTCTATGCGGTAGAACCAGCTGAAAGTCCGATCTTAAGCGGAGGAAAACCAGGTAGGTGGGTACCATTTTCATGCAAAATAATACCATCTTCTGATTCCTGTGCAGGTTTTTATCACTAAACTTAACACATCTGATGAAAAATCGACCAAATCCTATGGATTCGTTCGTTTAAGTTCTGAAAATCTTCATGTTGCATATCTGGTAGGCCGACATTTGATCCAAGGACTTGGTGCTGGTATCATCCCTGATGATGTACTGGATGTTGGCATCCTTGATGAAGTTATTCCAGTAAGTCCGAAACCGCCTGTCGTTACGTTTTAAACCTTAACAAGCTTTCTTTACTGATCAGAAGGAAAAGAAACTATTGACACTGCTAGGCTGCTTCACCTGAAGGAAGGTTTGCTGGTATATCCTATAGTCCTAAAACATAATTGCAAGATCTCTCTTATTATATAATGCAAAGAATAGGATAAGATTGGATTTCATGTATTTTCCTGACCAGGTGGGGATATCATCAGGTGCAGCAGCAGCTGCTGCAATAAAAGTGGCAAAGAGGCCAGAAAATGCTGGAAAGCTCATTGTGGTAAGTGGAATTGCATTCAATAAATTGGTAAACTTGTGTATGGAGAAATTACTTACTAGGAACACTTTACTCATTACCTGTGCGAACATGATTAGTTCTAAGTCGTAATCTAGTGTGTTTGGGCTTATGGTACACGTAGTTCAAACCTAAAAATTTGCGCGACTTTCTTCGATCAATCTAACATATTTAGTTTGATTGCATACTGCAGGTAGTTTTGCTAGTGGGGGAGAGCGATATTTATCTTCTAAGCTGTTTGAATCCCTTAGGCAGGAAGCAGAAAACATGACTTACAATTGAGATATATAAGAAAATACCATTTTCATTTCTGTTTCTATTTCCCTTGCTCGGTTTGTTTCATTTCAGCATTTTTGGCAATGACAGAAATTCAAAAGAAGGTATCATTTGCCTAGTTCTGTTTCAAATTCAGTTTTCACAGCATAAGTTGGTCGTGCTTGCAATAAGAACATGTGAGACCGAGTGGTCTGATTTTTAAATAAGAAGTCGTTGATTTTTACCTTTTCTCGCTACTTATTTATTGTGTATTTATTTACTATAAAAGAATATAATCGATCTAAATTTTAAATGTAGCTTTTTATTTTTATCTTTGTTATAGAAAATATAAATCCTAAATGAGACTTGAAAATAATATTTATTATTACATTAAAATAAAATACATACTTCACGGGTATATCTTCTCATCAAACAACCTATGATTTCACAAAAAATGAAAATAAAAAGGAGGAGGGAATATTCTAGACAGATAAATGGCGATTCAGTTGTTTGTTCTCCTATAAAAGCAACTATATACACAGATAAGGGAATGTTGCTTTTGAGCCTATCAAAGTTTATTTACCTGAAAAAAGAAAGAAGAGTAAAAAAAAACTTAGTTAGGGACCAAATTATAATGTCCTAAATCATTAGGGGACTATATCATTATTATTTTTAGTTGTGCATAACTAGTATATTTCTTAGTCAAATAAGTTAGGAGTAATTTTTATTGTATTAGGTTGAACGCGCTTGAAAAATATAATATTTTGAGATTATAATTAATTAATTCTTATATAATCAAACATTTAAATTTTCACTTGATCAACATTGATTATAAATCAAATGATAAATGATTGTCCACTCTTGATTATTATTTCGAGTTCGAGTTTTGATAATAAAGAGAATCACAGTACTCGAATAAGATTACCCGGATAGAATCAAACAAAAAAATTAACTGCCAGAACATACTAAAATAAACAAAGAATTTTCTTTAGAAAAGAGATGCAATTAAGGCTTTTTTTGTTTTCTAATTTTCATACCTTGATTTGAGGTGAACTGCGCAATAGGGTGGGCAAAAGAACTTGCACATAACATTCTTGCATTCAGAAACGCACTTATCAAGACAATCAGGTTGTGGAGGTGAATCGGCTTTGGTTACTTGGACCATTTGATCCAACAACAACATCAAAACACACAACAAAACAATCCATCCAATTGATAATACATAAAATTATCAGAAGGGCATAATGGACTTTGCACCTTCACAAAGTACCGTTGACCGGCCAAGACGACACGTGACCGATTGACCGAGTCAAAGGGAATAGGTGATCGAGGAACAAGTCTAGCCCGTCGACTAGAAACGGCATACGACCGATCCTGCCACGTGGCCATAAAGAACGAAACGGCACGTTGCCGATGCAACCGCCAGATCGCGCGATAACGGATCGGCTCATTGACTAAGACAACCGTCCCCAAATCGGCACCTTGCCGATTTGACATAAACGGTCCCCTGCCGATTTGGCACAAACGGTATAAGCTCCATTCATCAGTATAATTTATATATAATTCTCAGTACATATTTAGTCAAAGTTGGTGTGAAGTACAACCTTCTCTGCTCCCACGGAGCCATTATTTAATAGCTAGATTAGGTGAATATATATATTTCCCAAAGATACCAACTCTATGTCATGATTATTAATTCCTACTTTGAAACCACTTTGTGGAAAAAAGAGGAAGGCTGTCAGCAGATCTAACCACCCTACCCCCAAAAAGGGGGAAAGGTGTCAGCAGATCCAACCACTCTAGCCCTATATAAGGACTAGAGTGAAGTACCCGAAGGGAGGACACTGGACCCGGCACTTAAAACCCATACTGACTTTGGCATTGGAGCTTCTACGCCGGAACACACTTCCGGCGCTTTGCAGGTGACTCGAAGACTCCAACCACCACAATCCGGCGTGCCATTTGACGGAAAAGCCCTCCTCAACCACTCTCGGACTATCATTTGGTGCTTTCATTGAGAGAATTTGAAGTTTCAAGTGAGCAAGCCTTGAGATTCAAAGCTCTTTTTCCTTTACAATTTGGGGTTTTTTACTTCCAAAAATGGCATCCAATCAAAACTTCCAATCAAATCAACCTACGGGTGGTGCTGCCGGTCAACATGAAACTCCACCCCCGCAAGTTTCGTCTTCCCGTGCAGAAATGAACGCTGCCGCTCCCCGGCTCAACTTCCCTGAAATTCCAGAAGTGCTATTTCCCAGCACTCCACAACCCGGACCATCTACAGCAGCAACCATTCCGCCAGCAGTCATGCAGGAGTTTGCTGCCTTGCATAGAAGAATGGACGTGATGATGCAGGCGCTCATGGGAGGATTTCCTCCGCCAGTCAACCAGCCCTTTGTTCCTCAGCAGATCCAATACCGACCGGCGACAACACCATCTCTAGTGCCACTGCAACCGGCGGACCCACAGGCTGGGTTTATGTCCCAGTTCGGTAGCCAGCGAGCTCTCCAAGATAATCTCCGGAATGTGCCTCAGCCAGGCCATCAAAACGAAAATCCACCTAGAAGAGAAGAGTATCGTGATAACGTGGAGGAGGTCAACAGCCGAGCAGTCCAGAATAGCCCAAGAGGAAGTCAGAGACAAGCATCGCATGGGGGATCTGGCATCAGAAGGAGCCGAGAAAGATCGGCAGTAAGACGCCAATCGGGAGTTGTGGCAGATCGCGGAGGAAATGATCAGCCTTTGTCCAGAAGGTCCGTTTCTCGACCAGATCGGGAAGAAAAGGACGACGATCTGAAGAATCCGTTAACATTGCGGGTTCGAAGGCATCAGGTGAGTAGACACGTCAAGCTGCCGACCGATCATTACGACGGAACGACCGACCCGACGGTGCACGTAAGTCTGGTAAAGAAACATGTGAAGTTTTTTACTAGGAAAGATGAGGCGTTGTGCCAAATATTTGTTATGACCTTGAAAGGGATTGCCAATACCTGGTTTGAGAAGCTACCAGCTGGATCCGTTGACTCCTTTGAGCGGCTAGTCGGCGCGTTCAGAAGCCGGTTCAGTTCCTGCATCCCAGTAGAAAAATCTCCGGCGATCTTGTTTGACATGGTTAGAAGATCGGGAGAGTCATTGAAGGCATATGTGGCAAGGTTTAACACTGAACTGGCGACACTCACGGATGTAGCACCCAACTTTGCAGCAGAGCATTGTTATCAGAACCGGACCGGACCGGCCGGTTCGGTTCGGTTCAACCGGATTTTTCACGTTTCCGGTCCGATTCGCCTTTTGGACCGGATTGCCCTCTGACCCGGGTCCGACCGGACGAACCGGCCAGTTTTTTGCCAACCGGCGAACCGGCCGGTTTTTTAACAAATTGGCCGGTTTTTTGCCTTTCTAAAACGGCGTCGTTTTGGCACGGCCCATGGGCCGAAACGACACCGTTTTCACATGTGGGCTTTGAGCCCACCAGAGACTTATCAAAACGACGCCGTCGTTTTGCTCTTCACTTAAGTTTTCTTCTCTTTCGCGAAATCCTTTGCCCCTGTTTTAATTTCCTTTCTTTGTTTCACGTTTACAGCAGCAGCAAGCAAGAAAACAACCACAAACCCTAGAGGCGAGCGGCGTGGGGGCAGTGACCGGCGACGGACCGCAAGGGGCAGTGACCGGCGACAGCGACAGCAGGCGGCCCGACAGGCGACGGCGACGGCAACAGCAGGTTCTCTTTCTCGATTTTCTTTCTCTTTTCTTGTTTTTTTATTGTTGTAGTAAAGTATATATAATATGCAATGAATTAAATTTAATTATATAATTTATAATTAGCAAATGTTTAAGGTTGTTGGTTTCTAATTTTGAGTTCTAAAATTAATAAAATACAGTTTAGTTTAATTATACTATGTTGCTGGAATTTCATGAAATTTATCTTGAATGTTGCTGGAATTTTCCTTGAATTTTGCTGGTCCCGAATATTGCTGAAATTTTGCTTAAATTTTGCTTGAATGTTGGTCCCGTATATTGCTGGATTTTTGTCATGTTAATCACTTTGCTAATTAAACGTGATCTGCCTACTAGCTACTATGTAACTATACATGTGGATTTTTGCTGGAATTTCATGGTTCCGAGTTTTAAGCCAAACATGTAGTGCTTCTGGTTGTGAGCGAAATTGGAGCATATTTGAGCATGTTCATTCAAAGAAAAGAAATAGATTGGAGCATCAAAGACTTAATGATTTGGTATATGTTCATTACAACTTAAGGCTACAACAAAAGTAAGTTTCTATACTTTTTACTTTTTATTTATTAACAAACAATCAATAATTTTGAATTTTATTTGTAGTTGTGTTTGGATTAAATTGTTTGGCTAATATTTTGGTTAATTAATGTAGGGGTTTAAAGGGTAGGAATTATGACCCTATAAACTTTGAGGACTTTCGAGATAATGATGGTTGAATATTAGAGGATGAACCGTCAAATCTAACAAGTGTTGAATTAGAGACTTTTCGAAATGAGATGGAAGCATGCAATATTCAAGAAGATGTCCCTAATGATGGTAAGTTAGTAACTACCTATTTATTTTAAAAGTTGTTGATATGAAACTATTATTGTTAATTTATTGATTCTTTGTTTTTATGTTTTATTTGATAATACTAGAGTTGAACCTACAAAATATGCTTGATGATGACAATGATGAAGATGAAGGAAATGAAAGCGGATTTTTTGTTCAAGACATTTTCGACAACACTAGTGTCTCGACCTCTCAACCTGAAACCAATCCATGGAATTAATTTTGTTGTAATTTGAATATTTAGGTGTTTAAACTTTGAGAATGATTTCATTTGAATGTTGGATTGTTTCTTTATTTTGTAATTTGGATAATTAAGTGTGTATGAATATTTAAGTGTTTGAATGTTGGATTGTTTCTTTATTTTGTAATTGGAATATTTAAGTTTCATTTGAATGTTAAATAGTTTCTTTATTTTCAACTTTTGATCTACTTGATTGATATACTTTATTTTTATATATTATAAAATGCTACAGTAAAAAAACCAGCCGGTTCAATCCGGTTTAATCCGGTTTTTTAGTCTAAGATTTGCCGGTTTAATGTGCGAACGGTTCCGGACGGACCAGCAACTACAATCCGGTCGAACCCGGTTCAACCCGGTTGAACCATCAAATTTCCATTTCGGTTCTCTGTCCGGTCCGGTTCTGATAACACTGCAGCAGAGGCCTTGAGAAGGAATTGCAAATACAGGGAGTTAGAAAACGCCTTGATAGCAAGCACTCCGAAAACCTTGGACCTCTTGCGGATCGAGGTAGAAAAGTATGCCCGAATGGAAGAGGCCGATTACCAGCAAAAGAAACGGGAGGAGCCCGATCTTCAAAAGAAAGAGTCTGCCCCGCGCAAACAAACAGAGAAAAAGCAAACGGCAGCGGGTCGACAGGCAGATCGGTCTGCAGACCTCTCCGCCATACCGCTGAACAAGCCGATAGCGGAAATCTTCGCCATAATAGAGGAACGGAAGCTTCCAATCCGTTATCCTACTCGCAAGGTTGGAGCTGTTATGGGGCCGCACAAGGAGTCCTATTGCCGTTTCCACAAGGCAAAAGGACACGACACGGAGAGTTGTTTTTCTTTGAGAAAGACAATTGAGAGATTGATTGAGGAAGGTTATTTGGGCGAGTTTTCAGTCAAAGCCCGAACCAAAGTTGTGGAGGATCGGAATAACGGCGATAGGGAAAGGGCAGCACCCGATCCCAACATACACTCCACCAGTAACCAGAGGGGGAAAGAAAAGGAAGTTTTTACAACCTCCTACGAAGGGTTTAACATGATCAACTTGATAGCAGGAGGGACTCAGCAGTTGGAAGATATCCTGGGTGGAGACAAAAGGAAACGGGATGCTCCCGTTATCGAAGGTGCAGGATTGTCAGAACTTGACCGAATGATCATTACCTTTTCAGAAGAAGATGAAATCGGGGTTATTTATCCACACAATGAAGCTTTGGTAGTAACGGCGATCATTGCCAGCAATGCCGTTAGAAGGACTCTGGTTGATAATGGAAGTGCAGTGAACCTCATCTCTCTGACGGCCTATGAAAGCCTGCAAGGTTCTAAGTCAAAACTGAAGCCATGCCAGCGCCCGATCATCGGTGTCAACGGTGAGCCCGTCCCAATTGTAGGAATAACATTCTTGTCAATCCTTTTTGTGGAAGATTGTAGTCGCAGGGTGGAGGCGCAGTTATTTATGGTGGTAGATCTAAATCTGCCGTATAATGTGATTTTGGGACGTCCGTTCCTAAATGTCTTTGGAGTTGTCATTTCTCAAAGACATTTGAAAATGAAGTATCCTTCCTGGGACGGCATCGTCACCATCGGAGATCAGAAAGTGGCAGCTGAGTGCTACGTCACAATGGTCAACGGACAGTATGACCGCTATGTGTGTATAACGGACGACTTGCTAGAAAATGATGAGGAACGGCGCACTCAGCCGATGGAGAAAATGATTCAAATGCCAGTGTTGGGGGTTCCCTCGGGTCATTTTTTGGTAAGCGAAAAGCTGAGCGGGGAGGAATGTAACGAGCTCTTGCACCTGTTGAATAAGTGCAAAGGAGAATTCGCCTGGGTGATATCGGACATGCCAGGCATATCTAGAGAAACGGCGGAGCACCGGTTGAATGTCTGTCCAGATGCCAAACCGATTCAGTAGAAACGGCGAGCTTTCTCCCGAGAAAAAGCAGAAGCTATTGAGAAGGAGGTAGCAAAGTTGCTAAAAGCCAACTTCATTCGGGAAGTTCAGTACCCACCGTGGCTGGCTAATCCCGTTGTGGTCCGAAAGCCGAATGGGGATTGGAGAATGTGTATTGACTTCACCGATTTGAATGAAGCATGTCCAAAGGATTGCTATCCGTTGCCGCTAATAGAGCAGTTGGTGGATCAAACGGTAGGTGTTGCTACCCGATTTTTGACTTTTCATCACAACCTTTACGATTTTGCCACTTTTTATCTTGTCTAGATCAAAATTCATGACGGTTCTGGTCCTAGGCTAGTTTGTTTAATTTTTCTTGTCATTTCGTGCCTTTTTAATTTTTTCGTACTTTTAACTGTCTTTTCGCGAATTTCTATCGGTCTCGGGTAAGTTTTCCGGGATCGAGGTTCGAATGCGTTATTTCTTTAATTGATAATTACGTGTTGATTTTCTCTTTCACGCCACCGCGTTCAGTGTCGTTCAATTTTTGTCGTAAGGACATTTATTTTACGCGTGAACGTTTTGTTGTTTCCGAAGGAGAAAATACATGCGTCGAAACAGCTTTCGCATATTTTCACTGTAGTTTACTTTTCTCGTCTTATTTTTCTGCACGCTTTGGTTCCCTCGGTTCGGATTTATTTTCGTTCTCGAGCGTCTTCGCTCGTACCAAAATATCTCGTTCGTATGGGAATTAATGCATTTTAATGCATGTTTTGTTTTCCTTCTTTGTGATTGGCTCTCCCACGGCCTGGCAGACACGAATTAGCATGGTTCCCTTGATATTATTTTCAACAGATGGACACAGAACACGGAGGCTTGGAGGACCACGCCCTGGCTTTTCCTTTCCACTGACGGTCGGAGACCAAGACGGACTTAGCTCATTCAACCATGGCTTTTTGCCTATAAATAGGAGGCTCTTCACCATCGCGCAGGAGACGGGGGGTGGTCGCACCTATTCATCATCAACGTCAAACCAGCCAAGGGAGCAAGCAAGGTAAGTCGTTTCCGAGCTCTCTCTCTAACTTCTCTCTTGATAATTTGCGTTTATGCATGAATATACTGAATTGATGGCTTAAACTTGTTTTAAACGTTTGATTGTCAAGTTATATGGTCTGTTCTTGCTCCAATTTAAACATCTACTGTTCGACCTAATTAATCATGAATTATTGACATTAATGCATACTTTTTGCCATGATGAAATTGTCTACGGTTCATGGATGGTTTGAGTTAGTTCTTGGTAGGTTTTGGTCGTAGGATAGTCCTGATAATTCCCTGCACGTTAGGAGTCAGTTTCGTGTCGATTTATTGCTTGTTACTGTCTATGGTTTGCTTCGGTTTCCCGAAGACTTCGCATGCCTTTTTGCTTCTGTTTTGCTTGATGTTTGCCTACTGTTTGTGGTTGGTTTTACTGCTGATATGTGGTACTTAATTTCTGGGCTATTTGGGGTGGTATTGGTGGCGGTTTGGTAGCTTGAGTCGCCGGCCATGGTGGCCGGCGACGTGAGGAACAAGAACAGCCAACATGGCTGTTCTTGCGAAGAAGAAGGAAGGTGACGGGCTTCAGCCCGTCCCTTCTTTGTTTTAATATCTGATGGGCTTGGCTTGGCCAAGCCCATATGTCCATTTTAGTTAATTTGTTCCAATTTTAAGCATTCATATGGAATCATCAAGTTATTTAAATTGGTCGTATGGTTGTTTCGACATATTTAATTTGCTGAAATTAATTGCATGATATGTGTGCTGTTTTTATTTATTTTTATGCTATGTATGAGATTTATTTAGTTTATACCATGTAATTTACCATTGAATTTTAAATTGTATGTTTTACATGATGTTTTATTTGTTATGTGTTTGTGCCAATTTGTGGTAAAAATTGTAAAATGCCCACATGATATGTTTATTTATTTTCATGACTGTTTGTATGAAATAAATGATGTATGTGCTTTTATTATTTATTATCTTAAAGTTCGTACTAACACTCTCATTTTCAAGGTAGAATTTTAAATCGTCCGATAAAAAGTCTGGAACAATAATTAATTGCTAAACTTGTTGTAACAATTAATTGCTTATTTCCACTTGTTGTAATAGGTAATTACTCATTATCAACTTGTTGTAATTAATTAGATATTTCAATTGTTGTAATAATTATTTAGATAATTATTCCGATCTCCAATTTGTAATAATTAGGTAAGTAGTTTTATTATGAATTGTTGGTTTGTAATAATTACTTAAGTAGTTTTATTATGATTTGTCAATTTGTAATAATTAGATTAAGTAGTTAAAAAATCGTGTATGTTTGTTATATCTACATATTTATGTCAATTGTCATTTAACATCGGTTTTGAAGAGATGGATCGATCGGGGATCGTCCAAAAGGTAAGATTACCTTAAAAACGTTTCCTTGTATGTTCACACCAAGGTCCAAAGCCTTAGATCTTATCGTATGCATGACCACTTAGGTAACCATAGAACCGCCCTACGCGTATGCATGACATATAGAATTGCTCTCAAATAAAATCAATCTCACATGCTTACTTGTTTATATCACTCGCGTTTATATGACATGAAATAAACTGTTTTTCTTGTTAAGTGATATGCATGATGGCTCCAAAGGCCATGCCAACCTACGTGCATTCATAAAAATGTACCTTGCTAGTTTTAGCCATGATAGATCACGTAGTAATTAAGTCATGCATGGCCCAATGAAAAAGGTGAGCGTCCGCTCTAGCATCGAGACAAAATGGTAACCCCATCCCTCGAACCCCCAAACGGAAATAACATGACCCTATGCTAAGATGTAACGTCACCTTAGAGGGCCAAATTTCATGTTCAAATGTCTTCTAAAAACACCTCTCATACCGGTAACCTTTTTTAAGGATGTGACTTGGGTGCCTAACACCTTCCCAAGTCCATAAATACGACCTCGAACCATCGTTCTTTGGTTTAGACCATTGTGCCTTAGTTTGTTTATTTTTCTGCCATCGATTAGGTTCCCTAAACCTTACAAAATTAGGGTGGCGACTTCATTTGCGTAATGTTAAGACAAGTCCAACGCTCGTCTATCATTATGGCCCGTCCCGATCCTTAAACTCGTTTTCAACGAAAAAGGGGGTGCGACAGTTTGGCGACTTCACTGGGGACTAGTTAGGTCGAAGCCGGTTTTATGGTGTTTGTTTTTTTTTCTTTTAAATAAATTGTCTTCGTGATTGTTATTGTTGTGGCTTTATTGAATTGCCCACATGCATCTCATGCAGCCTATACCCGGCATTGACACCCTTTAGGATTAGGGAGGTAACTAGTGAAGCCCTGAGGACGTGTGTCCCAGTATGCTTTCATGAACCCTAACTCGGATGTTGGACCCTTAAATGGATTGAGCGAACGGAATCCTTTTATGATTCGGTCAACGCTCTCGTATCCGCTTAGGGGGACCCTTTAGGAGGGCACCATTCGGGAACCTTTCAGCCATGCTAGTTTAGTGGAGTCACACCAGCATATACATCATGTTCGTGCATTTATAGTCGTGTTTATGGCTTTACTTTATACTCGTATTTTCTTCATGTTGTGTTTCACTAACGCAATAATTTTCTTTTTTGCTCATAAACAGCCCCCATCTTACTTATTCACTCAAATGGCAACACCAACGATGCTTTCACTTAATACTTTCGGGATTTCGTGCTACACCGATCAGTTAGAACAAGGGGATATGTTGAAATCAGGTTTTGTCGACCAAGATTGGGAAGGAAGAATTGGAGATGCAGAAATGGGAGATTGCGTCGTCGAAATATTTTAGTATGAGCGAGCGGATCCGGACTTTCAAGGTTGATGCCTCCGCAAGAAGGAGCATGCGCCAGATACTCCAAAGTTTTGCTTTTTGCCCAATGTAATTTCTAGACTGTGTCTACTTGTTCTTAGACGAATCTAGATAGTTGGTCCAACATGTATTAGGTGTGTTCGTTGCAAAACATCAGTAATGATAAAGCTTGTAAGTTTTTCGGATGAATTTGGGGAGTGTTTTACTACAAAGGATGTCAAAAGACCGCAACTCCCGAAGCACATCTCGCACACAAAAAGTTTTTCGAAGCGCAAGGACAGTCGCTCCTTCTTGATCCCAGCTGCGCGACCTTTTGTCTTGGCCAAAACGGAGATGATTGGTTCGGATTTTACACTCAGACATAACATGAAAGATGTTCCCAACTTGTTGAAGTTTGACCATGCAAAATTGTATGAAGCTCTGGGCAACCAAACTCTCGCAAAAAGGTTTTTTTTGGAACGCAAAGATAGTTAATTTCCAGTAGCAAAACGCCATAGCGTTTTGCCCAAAACGCTATGGCATTTTGACCCTGAAAGTGTAAAGGCTAGTTTTTGGTTCCTCCTTCCTTGGACGAGTTCCCATTCACTTGACATGTCGCGCGCTCTTTTGTTTTGGCTGATATCGACACGGTAGGCTCAAAATTTCCGTTCGACCAAAACACAAAAGTTGGTCACAACACATTGAAGTGTGTTCACACCAAATTTCAGAGCCTTCTGGGCGGTACATCTCTCGAAATTACTTTGGACGTGAGGATGGCTGCTCTACTCGGCCCAAGTTGTGCGTTCTTTTATTTTAGCCAAATAGGCATGGTGGGCTCAGAATTTCCGCTCGGCCAAAACACGAAAGATGTTCATAACTCATTGAAGATCTTCCATGCCAAATATGGGATTTTTTCGAGTGGCATATCTCTCGCAATTAATTTCGAAGTGTAAGGATGACAGGTTTCTCGGTCTCAGCCGCGTGTTCCTCTACCTGGGCCAATATGGATACGATTAATTTGGAATTTTAGCTCGGCCAGAGCACCGAAGTTATTGATAACAGATCGAAGTATGGTCATGCCAAAAATCAACCTTTTTGGGCGACGGATTTGGAGTTTTTCCGAGCATGATAACATTAGCTACTCGCGCCATTTTTTGCTTCAAGGGTTTCCATTGATAGCATCCAAGATCGCATCGCGTCATTTGGAATGAATAAAAGCTTCCTTTATATCTTCACCAGAGTATCATCTTCTCGTCCATCCTCAAAGTATCAAGTGAAAGTGTGGCCGGAAGAGTGAATAAGTAGTGTGGAGGCCTCGGGATTGCATCGCCCATTCTCACTTTTATTTCTTTTCACTTGTCTTTTTCAGGTTAACGATGGCTCCCAGGAAGCGAACTAACCCCCACTTTTCATCTAATTTTGTGTGGCGGTTCACAACCCCACTTTCGTCAAAATTTCTAATTTTCAGTTTATTCTGAATTTAGATACTACTAATTAGTTTCTTTTCTTTCCTACTTGCAGGACGGAGGTATGAAAGGAAGCCATACACCATAGTCGAGCCTACGACTTTAAACAAGGGCGCTTCGTGGGAGGCAACCCACGTGTTCTTCTCAATATTTCTATTTTTCGTCAATATTAAATTCAACATCTTGGGATACATTTTCCCTATGAATTTATTATTTAATCGTCATTTACATTTCAGATGCAACGATACTTGCCGACTTGGAGGCAAGCAAGGGAAGTGACGACCAGAAGGTGCCACGAGACTTGCAAACTTGGGGGCAAGCAAGTGAAGTGACGACCAGAAGAAGGCGTCGAAGAATGTCCAAGCTCATTTTTCAGGGAAGTCGTCCTTTCACACTTCAACAATTTATGTTTCTGCAGTTTACATTTCTGGAATTTTGCATTTCAGGTGCAACGAGGCTTGCAAACTTGGGGGCAAGCAAGTGAAGTGACGACCAGAAGAAAGCGTCGAAGAATGTCCAAGCTCATTTTTCAGGGAAGTCGTCCTTTCACACTTCAACAATTTATGTTTCTGCAGTTTACATTTCTGGAATTTTGCATTTCAGGTGCAACGAGGCTTGCAAACTTGGGGGCAAGCAAGTGAAGTGACGACCAGAAGAAGGCGTCGAAGAATGTCAAAGCTCATTTTTCAGGGAAGTCGTCCTTTCACACTTTTGCAATCTAGTCTTCGCTATTTACATTTTCGCAATTTTGCTTTTTCAGGTACAACAAGACTTGCAGACTTGGGGGCAAGCGAATGGAGTGACGACTGAAGGAAGGCGTTGAAAGATGTCAAAGCTCATTTTTCAAGGGAGTTGTCCTTTGTGTTTACAATTTCCCCCTTTCGCAATTTACGCTTCTGTGATTTGTGTTTTCACAATTTACATTTCTGTAATTTTACATTTCAGGTGCCACGAGACTTGCGAACTTGGGGGCAAGCAAGTGAAGTGACGACCAAAAGAAGGCGTCGAAAAATGTCCAAGCTCATTTTTCAGGGAAGTTATCCTTTTACATTTTTGCAATTTCCTTTTCCGCAATTTACATTTCCGTAATTTAGGGTTGTTGCATTTTACATTTTTGCAATTGTAAATTCCCGCTATCTACATTGTTGCAAGAGTGCAGGCGTATTGTTGGCTAAAATCCTTAGTTCTCACAAAATTTTCTCGTTACACATTTGCAACTTGGGCTAAAAAGAATGAAAACAGACCTCCCACGCTTTTGAACATTAAAATCAAGCACGTCCATCATTTTGTTAGCTTGTGCGTTCATTAGAAATTATGTAAACATACATGATTTTGTCTGTTAACTCTTATATTCGTGACATGTTCAGATGGAAGCAGTCACAACACATAACCCTGTGAGTATTTTGGGCCTTCGCGCCTTATTTCTTCCATGAGTGTAAATGCTAAACTAAGTGCTAGTTAGATTTGCATAATATCCAGGGTACATGAACTGTCAGACATGGGATAACAATAAGATGACGGAGGACTTTGCTTTGCTCTTCTTCCACATTTTCATTTTAACATTTTCCCCTCAAAATACATATTCTATACACCATGTACAACTCTAACAAACACTCAAGAGCCTTTCAACCAAGTGAGTTAGTGCTCGACTGGGACTACTAAGTTGGGGTTACATATCAAGCAAGGGAATGACAAGAAAGCCCTGGGAAACTCACTGACAAAACAACGTCGGAAGAACGCCAAAATAAACCAAGACTTGGAGGTTTCTACCAAAGGTAGAAAAGATGCTAGACCAAATAAAAATTGTACTTGCTTTGTTGTGTTCAAAAAAAAAAAAAAAAAAAAAAAAAAAAAAAAAAAAAAAAAAAAAAGGGAAAAAAAAGAGAGAAAAAAAGGGAAAAGAAAAAGGGGAGGAAAAAAAAAAAAAAAAACAATAGCAAGTACATGAAAAAATTGGTCAAGCATCAACAGCAAATTGATCTCAAAATGATCAAACCTGAACAGCAAAATGATCTCCAAAGGAAAAGAGGTCAGTCCATGTAAGTATCATAGAACTTGGGCTTGGTGCCCTCCAAACAATCAGGAAGAAACCTCTTCAACAAAGATTCAAGGATTCGTGCACTTTGCTCCTCGTCACAATCAGTCGTCGAGCACAAACTCATTAAAACCTCATCACAAAATAAAAACACAACACTTTCTCTACAAATTCCTCTTTCTTTCTCCCTCGCAAAGTCCTTTCGATTATTAGTAGACCCATGCATGAGCATCTTCATTTGAAGTCTATTCACTCGGATTGACATTGCAAATTTAACTTTTGTGCTATGTTTGTTGCATTTTTAGGAGTGTAAACACATAGCCTCGTTTTCTGAGCGTGAGCGCAAACACTAATATCTGGTGAGGATTGCTTACGGCTGCTTGTCATGGGAAAGTTTTGTTCTTGAGGTCGTTATTTCCTGAACGAGACGCAGATGTTATCTAGACTTGTATCAATCATGTTTATATAACGAAAATTTGAACGAACATTCTTTCAAAAAGGTGTACTTGAAGTGATTTTCTTAAACAAAAAAAAGCATTTTCATTCCACACAAAACACTTGGGGGCAAGCTAGGGGTTAAACATGGGAATATTTGATATTTCTCGCATATTTCCTTTTGCTCTTTCCTTTCCACTTGTTGCTGTTTCGTGTTTGTTTCCTTCTCAATTGCAGAGTACATATATGGAAATCAGCATTCAAAATGGGTCTTTGATGAAGAAATCATTGTAAATCCCTCATCTTGGATTTTTTGTTAAAATCCAATCACCAATATCGAATGGAGTACGTTACCATTCCCAAATCAAATACATGTGGCGGATCATGCACCCTCACAGTCAAATCAACTTCAGTACTCATTGGTAGGTTCAAGGTAAGCCTTGCTTTCCCTTTTTACACTTTTCTATCTAGTTGTGTGGTGACTTGGTCGCCCACGTTGGTGTGATGACGTAGTTGTCCACCTTTCTGTCTAGTTGTGTGGTGACTTGGTCGCCCACGTTGGTGTGATGACTTGGTTGTCCACCTTTCTGTCTAGTTGTGTGGTGACTTGGTCGCCCACGTTGGTGTGATGACTTAGTTGTCCACTTCTTCTCTTTATAATGAGCGGTGATTTGATCACCTATATCAATCTTATTTTTACTGTGGCTTCCAACCATTCTCCATTCCAAATCCTTACGGTAAGCCCAAGGTAAACTTTCTCTCTACACCATCTATTTAGTGTTGTGATAGGTCGCTCCCCTACTTTCATGTCTTTAAATTCCTGTCGACTACTTTTCTGCATATCTATATAACTCCTCCTTGAGCGACTATATTTTCAGCACCAGCATTCGAAGAGCGATAGCCTCGCATGAACCTGCATCAACATTTTCCACAAACGTCCGAAGTTTGCGGTATCCCCGCTCGGATCTCTTATCTGCGTCAAACGTCCGAAGTTTGCGGTATCCCCGCTCGGATCTCATCTCTGCGTCAAATGTCCGAAGTTTGCGGTATCCCCGCTCGGATCTCATCTCTGCGTCAAATGTCCGAAGTTTGCGGTATCCCCGCTCGGATCTCTTATCTACGTCAAACGTCCGAAGTTTGCGGTATCCCCGCTCGGATCTCTCATCTCTACGTCAAACGTCCGAAGTTTGCGGTATCCCCGCTCGGATCTCATCTCTGCGTCAAATGTCCGAAGTTTACGGTATCCCCGCTCGGATCTCATCTCTGCGTCAAATGTCCGAAGTTTGCGGTATCCCCGCTCGGATCACATCTCTATGTCAAATATCCGAAGATTGCGGTATCCCCGCTCGGATCTCCTCTCTGCGTCAAATGTCCGAAGTTTGCGGTATCCCCGCTCGGATCACATCTCTATGTCAAATATCCGAAGATTGCGGTATCCCCGCTCGGATCACATCTCTGTGTCAAATATCCGAAGATTGCGGTATCCCTGCTCGGATCTCTTATCTACGTCAAACGTCCGAAGTTTGCGGTATCCTCGCTCGGATCTCATCTCTGCGTCAAATGTCCGAAGTTTGCGGTATCCCCGCTCGGATCTCACCTCTGCGTCAAACGTCCGAAGTTTGCGGTATCCCCGCTCGGATCTCATCTCTGCGTCAAACGTCCGAAGTTTGCGGTATCCCCGCTCGGATCTCCTCGCTACGTCAAACGTCCGAAGTTTGCGGTATCCCCGCTCAGATCTCGTCCCTTCATCAAACGTTTGGAGAGCGATAGCCTCGCCCAAACCAGAATTTAAAGCTCATCCCCACTCTCAGGTAAGTCTTCTTTATTTCCCAAAAATATGGTAAAAACTAGGAGCAACCATCTTTACTGCTTATCAAAAATTTCAGTTACACTGTATTTTTGATCAGACAGTAAAGAGGGGGCAACTGTTGCTACCCGATTTTTGACTTTTCATCACAACCTTTACGATTTTGCCACTTTTTAGCTTGTCTAGATCAAAATTCATGACGGTTCTGGTCCTAGGCTAGTTTGTTTAATTTTTCTTGTCATTTCGTGCCTTTTTAATTTTTTCGTACTTTTAACTGTCTTTTCGCGAATTTCTATCGGTCTCGGGTAAGTTTTCCGGGACCGAGGTTCGAATGCGTTATTTCTTTAATTGATAATTACGTGTTGATTTTCTCTTTCACGCCACCGCGTTCAGTGTCGTTCAATTTTTGTCGTAAGGACATTTATTTTACGCGTGAACGTTTTGTTGTTTCCGAAGGAGAAAATACATGAGTCGAAACAGCTTTCGCATATTTTCACTGTAGTTTACTTTTCTCGTCTTATTTTTCTGCACGCTTTGGTTCCCTCGGTTCGGATTTATTTTCGTTCTCGAGCGTCTTCGCTCGTACCAAAATATCTCGTTCGTATGGGAATTAATGCATTTTAATGCATGTTTTGTTTTCCTTCTTTGTGATTGGCTCTCCCACGGCCTGGCAGACACGAATTAGCATGGTTCCCTTGATATTATTTTCAACAGATGGACACAGAACACGGAGGCTTGGAGGACCACGCCCTGGCTTTTCCTTTCCACTGACGGTCGGAGACCAAGACGGACTTAGCTCATTCAACCATGGCTTTTTGCCTATAAATAGGAGGCTCTTCACCATCGCGCGGGAGACGGGGGGTGGTCGCACCTATTCATCATCAACGTCAAACCAGCCAAGGGAGCAAGCAAGGTAAGTCGTTTCCGAGCTCTCTCTCTAACTTCTCTCTTGATAATTTGCGTTTATGCATGAATATACTGAATTGATGGCTTAAACTTGTTTTAAATGTTTGATTGTCAAGTTATATGGTCTGTTCTTGCTCCAATTTAAACATCTACTGTTCGACCTAATTAATCATGAATTATTGACATTAATGCATACTTTTTGCCATGATGAAATTGTCTACGGTTCATGGATGGTTTGAGTTAGTTCTTGGTAGGTTTTGGTCGTAGGATAGTCCTAATAATTCCCTGCACGTTAGGAGTCAGTTTCGTGTCGATTTATTGCTTGTTACTGTCTATGGTTTGCTTCGGTTTCCCGAAGACTTCGCATGCCTTTTTGCTTCTGTTTTGCTTGATGTTTGCCTACTGTTTGTGGTTGGTTTTACTGCTGATATGTGGTACTTAATTTCTGGGCTATTTGGGGTGGTATTGGTGGCGGTTTGGTAGCTTGAGTCGCCGGCCATGGTGGCCGGCGACGTGAGGAACAAGAACAGCCAACATGGCTGTTCTTGCGAAGAAGAAGGAAGGTGACGGGCTTCAGCCCGTCCCTTCTTTGTTTTAATATCTGATGGGCTTGGCTTGGCCAAGCCCATATGTCCATTTTAGTTAATTTGTTCCAATTTTAAGCATTCATATGGAATCATCAAGTTATTTAAATTGGTCGTATGGTTGTTTCGACATATTTAATTTGCTGAAATTAATTGCATGATATGTGTGCTGTTTTTATTTATTTTTATGCTATGTATGAGATTTATTTAGTTTATACCATGTAATTTACCATTGAATTTTAAATTGTATGTTTTACATGATGTTTTATTTGTTATGTGTTTGTGCCAATTTGTGGTAAAAATTGTAAAATGCCCACATGATATGTTTATTTATTTTCATGACTGTTTGTATGAAATAAATGATGTATGTGCTTTTATTATTTATTATCTTAAAGTTCGTACTAACACTCTCATTTTCAAGGTAGAATTTTAAATCGTCCGATAAAAAGTCTGGAACAATAATTAATTGCTAAACTTGTTGTAACAATTAATTGCTTATTTCCACTTGTTGTAATAGGTAATTACTCATTATCAACTTGTTGTAATTAATTAGATATTTCAATTGTTGTAATAATTATTTAGATAATTATTCCGATCTCCAATTTGTAATAATTAGGTAAGTAGTTTTATTATGAATTGTTGGTTTGTAATAATTACTTAAGTAGTTTTATTATGATTTGTCAATTTGTAATAATTAGATTAAGTAGTTAAAAAATCGTGTATGTTTGTTATATCTACATATTTATGTCAATTGTCATTTAACATCGGTTTTGAAGAGATGGATCGATCGGGGATCGTCCAAAAGGTAAGATTACCTTAAAAACGTTTCCTTGTATGTTCACACCAAGGTCCAAAGCCTTAGATCTTATCGTATGCATGACCACTTAGGTAACCATAGAACCGCCCTACGCGTATGCATGACATATAGAATTGCTCTCAAATAAAATCAATCTCACATGCTTACTTGTTTATATCACTCGCGTTTATATGACATGAAATAAACTGTTTTTCTTGTTAAGTGATATGCATGATGGCTCCAAAGGCCATGCCAACCTACGTGCATTCATAAAAATGTACCTTGCTAGTTTTAGCCATGATAGATCACGTAGTAATTAAGTCATGCATGGCCCAATGAAAAAGGTGAGCGTCCGCTCTAGCATCGAGACAAAATGGTAACCCCATCCCTCGAACCCCCAAACGGAAATAACATGACCCTATGCTAAGATGTAACGTCACCTTAGAGGGCCAAATTTCATGTTCAAATGTCTTCTAAAAACACCTCTCATACCGGTAACCTTTTTTAAGGATGTGACTTGGGTGCCTAACACCTTCCCAAGTCCATAAATACGACCTCGAACCATCGTTCTTTGGTTTAGACCATTGTGCCTTAGTTTGTTTATTTTTCTGCCATCGATTAGGTTCCCTAAACCTTACAAAATTAGGGTGGCGACTTCATTTGCGTAATGTTAAGACAAGTCCAACGCTCGTCTATCATTATGGCCCGTCCCGATCCTTAAACTCGTTTTCAACGAAAAAGGGGGTGCGACAGTAGGATATGAATATCTGAGCTCGTTGGATGCGAACTCAGGATATCATCAAATTCCAATGGCTATTGAGGATGAGGAGAAAACGACATTCATTACTCCAAAGGCCACTTACTGCTACCGCGCCATGCCTTTTGGCCTGAAAAATGCTGGCGCCACGTTCCAGAGAACGGCCAACAAGATCTTTGAGTCTCAGATCGGAAGAAACTTGGAGGTGTATGTTGATGATATGCTGGTAAAAAGCAGGAGTTTTGAAGCCCATGTGCAAGACCTTGAAGAGGTATTTGGGGTAATGAGAAGATTTGGAATGAAAGTAAATCCCAAGAAATGCATGTTTGCCTTCCAAACGGGAAAGTTCCTCGGGTATGTGGTCAGCAGAAAGGGGATTCAGCCTAATCCCGCCAAGCTGAAAGCAATCTAGGATATGGTTTTGCCAAGAAGCGTGAAAGAAGTGCAACGGCTCGCAGGGAGGATAATCGCCTTAAGCCGATTCATCTCCAAGCAGGGCGAGAAATGCCTCCCGTTTTTCAAAGTCATTCGGAAGAAAGCGCAATTCGGATGGGGAGACGATTGCGAGAAAGCCTTTAATGAATTAAGGGAGTATCTTTCCTCAGAATTACTGTTAACGCGACCTGAAAATGGCAACATTCTTTTTCTTTATCTAGGGGCAGCCGATGAAGTAGTCAGCGCCGTTCTGGTCCGCAACGAAGGTGGAATCCATAAGCCGATTCACTTTATCAGCCGAATTCTGAAAGACGCCGAGTTAAGGTATTCCCAGGTAGAAAAGGTGGCATTTGCCTTGGTTCAGGCTACCAGGAAAATGGCCAGGTATTTCCAGGCACACCCAGTGGTTGTTCTGACAGATCAGCCTCTGAGAAGAATATTCAAGAGACCCGAGTTATCTGGCCGAATGGTCATATGGGCCATAGAGTTAGAACAGCACGGATTGCAGTATCAGGCCAGACCCGCGGTCAAGGGACATGTACTTGCTGACTTCATAGCCGAATGCACATTTGTCCAAAAGCCGATTTCCTTGCCAGAAGATAAGGAAGAAGCTTGTTTACCTCTTCCCGATACAGAAGGAGACAGATGGACAATCTTTGTGGATGGAGCTAAGAATCAGAGCGAAGCTGGAGCCGGCATTATCATTACAGGCCCAGAAGAAATTAAAATGAGGTATGCCCTAAGAATCTCTAAGCCATTGTCAAATAATGCCGCCGAATACGAAGCCTTGTTGACAGGGTTGCGAATCGGAGGAAGCCTGATAGAAGAAAACGCACCAAACAGCTCACAAACGGGCGACGCCCGTTTAACTTTATACGGAGATTCAAAGTTGGTAATAGATCAGGTCACTGGCCGTTCTCAAGCTAGAGAGCCTGTCATGGTTCGATACCTGAAGAAGGTGCAGAAGGAGCTGGCTGAAATTAAAAACTGAGGAATTTCTGTTGAAATTAAGCATATTCCTAGAAAGGAAAATGCCGAAGCAGATGAAATTGCCAAATTGGCGGCCAACTCCAAAGTAGCAATGCCCACTGATGTTACAATGGAGGAAATTTCTGTCCCATCTTTCATGGAGGAGGAGCAGGTGCTATGTGTGCAGGAAGCAGCAAATGACTGGCGTGTTCCAGTAATTGACTATCTCAAGCATGGTAAATTGCCGGAAGACGCAAATGAAAAATTGAAAATTCTCAAGAGAGCTGCCCGATGTACCTACTTCAACGGAGAGCTCCTGCGCCGCTGTCTCACATACCCGGCTGCCAAATGCATCAGTGAGGAAGAAGGCTTATACACCCTCAGGGAAATCCATGAGGGAATATGCGGAATGCATGCCTCAGGAAACACCATGGCCGCACAGGTCCTTCGGACAGGTTTCTATTGGCCCACGATTCGAAGAGACTCAGATAATTTTGTTAAATCTTGCCACAAGTGTCAAGAGTTCGCAAAAGTCCCACAACGGTCGGCAGCCGAAATAGCAAGCATGGTTAGTCCCTGTCCGTTTGCAAAGTGGGGAATTGATATCCTGGGACCTTTTCCAATCGCCAAGAATCAACTTCAATATGTTATTGTTGCTGTCGATTATTTCACCAAGTGGGCCGAAGCAGAAGCAGTGGCAAAAATAACGGCGGACACTACATGGCGTTTCTTCATGAATAATGTTATTATGAGGTTCGGTTTCCCCAGAATCCTTGTGAGTGATAACGGTTCTCAGTTCACTAGCGCTTACTTCAAGAAGAAATGCGCCGATTACTCGATTGAGCAACGGTTCTCCTCCGTTGCGCACCCTCAAACAAATGGTCAAGCGGAGGTCACCAACAGGGCAATCCTCAGTGGAATCAAGAAGAATCTTGAAGGCAAGCCAATAAAATGGCCAGAGGAATTACCGTTTGTCATATGGGCCTATCGGATGACCACGAAGACTAGCACCGGCATGACGCCGTTCGCCATGGCTTATGGGGTAGAAGCCGTTTCTCCAGTAGAAATCGGAGCAATCAGTCTTCGAGTAGAATACTTCAATGAAGAGCAAAACGAAGAAAGAATGAGGGAGCAGCTAGATCTTTTGCCAGAAATGAGAGAAGAGGTCGTTCTCAAAACATTGCACTACAAACGCAAAATGGCGAAATACCACAATCGGCGTGTGAAGGAACGGCTACTGACCGCGCGTCGAACACGTCAAATATAGTAGTGAAATAGTTATGGAATTGGGGGTAGAAATACAACTTATCACTGTCTACAATAGCTTGTAGATGATGGTAAGAGGATCGTCCACAGAGACCTCTAGGAAATGTAGTTCTTGAGTTTGACTTCCTCGTCACTGAGTTTTGGTTGGGTGTTATCTGAAACTAAAGACAAAACAGAAAATAATGAAAACAGTTTAAAATATAAAATAGTATTGGCCGAAGTCTAGGCCAAGACTGCGGGCTAGATTGGGAAAAAGTCTTGTGATACGGAATTCCAGGTAAGGGCGATGGGTGAGCTTGCGTTCTTATGCATCGATCATGGACTGAAGTATGTTCATCTCTTCTTCATAGTACTGCTATAGAGGGGAGGAACTCCTTTTCCCTCCTATCTTCCCTCCTCTTCAAACTATCTGGCGGGTACTCCCTCTCCTGATAATCCTAGCCAAGGGACACCTTGCTGGTTAAAGGGTTTATCCGTTTGACTGCTGTCTTGAATGGTTGCTCACCTCTTCAATGGTGCAGGGGAAGACAGTACCTAGGCTAAGTTCCTAGGTTGTCAATCTGGTCTCTACCTATTTTACCTATTTTTCTAGTCTGCTCGAGACTAGTCACCTACTCCGTCTAGCCGGCGGGTACTCCCTCTCCTTCTAGACTAGTAACAACTCTTCTCTCCTAGAGAAAAAGGATGATCAAACCTTGGCTCTAGTGAGTAAGCGATGGATTAAGTTCAAGAATAAATAAATACAAAGAAAGAGATTGTGAAGGACGGATTGTGTCTCACGATTGCATTAAGAACTTCAGCTCATCACCCTTACCAAGAATGGGTTTTTAGTTACTCATACTCATGGATAAAAGATAAAGAAATTAACTTGCATAAATATAAATAAATCCGAAATAAATTCGGAGCAAAGTATTTTAACAATGGCGAAAGAAGAAGAAAGAGCGTCCGAGAGAGAGTGAGGAAAAGGGGAGGACGAGATCAGCTATAAGAAAGCTAAAACTCCTCTGTCCTTCTCCAACTCAATCTCCTAAATAATCTCCTAAAAGATTATTACAATTAATTGTTCTAAATATGGAAACTAAATCACAATTAATTAAAGAGGGAGATCCCATGCGGGATTCTACATAAGATTGTCTTCCTATCCCTCTAAAATTGCTGGACAGCTGCTACGTGCCAGCTGTGAGAGTCCAACTCCAAAAATACTTCAATCGCTCCAAGCTGCAGTCTGATCGCAAAGGAGTCTTGGCCGGAGTCTAGGCCAAGACGATTCTGGTAAGCGCACTGCGTCAGATGCGAATATGTCTAGGCCAAGACCCAGGCCTAGACTCGAGTAAACAGCTTCGGCTCCAAACTTCGTGAATTCTTCTCATTCAGCCTCCAAACCAGACCTGATCAAATGTGGGAAATTAAAGGGAATATCAATAGAATTACTGTCCAAAATAACTAGAAAATGGACAATAAAACATGATGAAATGCAATGCAATCAAACTCCCCACACTTAAACAATGCTTGCCCCCAAGCATACAGACTCAAAGACTCAACAAAAATTAAAAACACATCAAAACAAAACAGACATCCTGACCCCTTGGACTTTCTCATTTTCAAATTGCTTACCCGTCCACTGGATCTGCCAAGACACTTCACTAGAGTACCCAATGCAAGACTAACAAGGAATGATCAATACCCCGAACATACACCTTCCACATGGTATCAAGACACCCTACTAGATTAGATGATAAAGTATAGGGCAACAAGGTTCACCAAGGATTTGAGTCCCACCAAGTGTCGTCTATCAAAAAGTGCCTAAAGACTGGTGCCATTTAAATCACTTTGATAGAGATTTTTCTTCTTTTATTTTCTTTTATGTCTTTAGCAAAAATTTTTTTCTTCTGACAATTCAAGTGTCTTTTCTATGATAAATTTTTTCTTTTATAGACACGGCACATAGACAGAGCTTGTCCTTTTCAGCGGGGACTTCCACCTTTGCTATGTCTGTCCTATGACATTCTAACACCTTTATTTGTCTCACACTACAACAGATAGAACGACACACTCAAATCCGGGCAGCAAACCTCATCATCCTAATAAGAATTAAGGTCCTAGCTAGGTGTCCTTACGACCATATGGATGGCTAACGTTCGGGAAACATCAGATTAAATGCCCCTTAGGCATTGATCATTTACGCTCATTCGCATCCCTGTTACTAAAGCATTGTATTCCCTAGAAAAGTGTCTACATGCAATCCCACCAAAAGACTAAACAATCTAAGCAAGAAAACAGGGATTCGGATGTTCACAACAAAACAAACTCAAAACATGCATAAAAATACCAATAAAAATCATGCAAATGACTGACTCTATACTGGACATACTGATATAAAAATAAAAAATTAAAACACACTAATTTGACTCACAGAAACAGACGCAAAACACACAATCAAACATTCAATATTCACAAAAACACAAGACATATTTAACACCCTCCCCACACTTAAAAGACACAATGTCCTCATTGTGTGGAGAGACAAAAATAAAAGACAAAACATAAAAATAAAAGAAAGGAAAGATATAACCTGGGGGCAGAAGCAACTCAGGTTGCTGGGGTCTGGGGATCTTGGCCAGAAGCTTGGCCTAGATCAGGGGCAGGAGGGTCTTTTGGTTTCGGAGCTCTTGAAGCAGGAGGTTCTTGGCCTGGCGGTTGTCCAGGATGTTCCAGGATGGACTGTTGTTGTTGAGCGAGTGGAGTGCTGCTGAAGTCCGTTTTCAGGTGGAGACTAGATAAGGGATTTTGGCCGCAGTCTTGGCCTGTGTCTTGGCCTAGATCAGCTGCTGCTGCTGGATCTGTAATGGGTGGGTCTTGCAAAGCCTTCGACTCCAGTTGTGGTGTCTGCACAACAGAAGGTAGGAATTTAGGAACCGTAGACTGCACGAATTGGCAACTTACAGTTTTTTTCTTCGGTTTGGCAGTCTTGGCCTGCGTCTTGGCCAAGCTCGAGGCCAAGACTGAGTCTGTTTTTTCTGGATCGGCCAAACTGGCCAAAACTTCTGGGAGTTCCTTCTGATCTCCTGCTCTGTCCTCCAATCCTGCTATTGGATCTAAAATATTAAGAAAATTCACGCAATGTGGATCATTAGGATGCTGTGATGCTTCTGTGATGCTGAATTTTATAGTACTTCCAAAGAATTCTAAAATTATGCTCCCTTCAAAGCAGTCAATCTTAGCCTTCGATGTCCTTAGAAATGGTCTTCCTAATAAAATGTCAGTGGTGCAAGAAGGCAATTGAATATTCATTTCAACAATGTAAAAGTCCACTGGATATATAAAATCATTTACCATTACCAAGACATCTGTCACAATTCCCTTGGGTCGGATGAACGATCTGTCAGCCAGCTGAATCACCAGATCAGTCTCCTTCATCGTACCTAGCTTCAAGGTCTCGAATTCTCTTAATGACATGACGTTGATGCCGGCTCCTAAATCACAAAGGGCTTTCTCTATCGTTTTGTTTCCTATTCGGCATGGAATGGTGAAAGTTCCTTGATCCTTGCACTTCTCTGGAAGTTGCTGCACTGTATGAACTAAATTCACCCTCTCTACACCTGCAACTTTCTTTTTGTTAGTGCAAAATTCTTTAAGAAGTTTAGCATAAGAGGGAATTTTGGCAATTAAGTCTAACATAGGCATATTAACAGCTATCTTTCCAAAAAAATTCATAAAGTCCCTTGCTTCATCTTGTTTCTTCTCTTTTGAGGATCTAGGAGGAAACGGTGGAGGAATTTCGATCACTTCCTCTTTCTGGTCAGTCTTGGCCCGAGTCTTGGCCAAGACAGGTTCTGTTTTTTCTGTTTCCCTGGGAACAGCAGGTTTGGTCTGAGGTTTGGCCAAGACAGCTTCTGCCTCATTTTCATCCAACTCTTGCGATTGAATTTTCTCCAATTCCTTGTCTGTTTTCGCACCTTGCCTCTCTGGTAAAACACTTCCACTCCTTAAACTCATGGCACTAACATTAACATTGTGCGCTGGATTGTTTACCGTGGTGGGAGGTAATCTGCCTTGGTTAGCCATCTGATTGATTTGCTTCTGCATCTCCGCCTGTGATTGCATAAAACTCTTCTGCATCTCTATCTGTGACTGCATAAAAATTTTCTGCATCTCTACCAAACCAGTTTGGGTTGTTTGCATAAAACTTTTAAGAGTGTCTTCTATAGATGGACCTGTAATCTGCAAAGGTTGAGGTGCTGGTGGCAGCTGAGGTATTGGGGCTTGGCCAGGAGCTCGGCCTAGATTCTGTTGTGGAGGGACTGGATCGCTCCATCTGAAGTTTGGGTGGCCTCTCCATGAGTACTCGTTACTCCCCTGAGGGTAGTTCTGCATGCTCCCTTGGTTATGTGCGTATGCTGCGTTAACCTGAGTCATATCATCCGGAGAGTGTTGCACCATATAACAATTGTTGGTTTGATGATCCTGCTGCTGGCATATCCCACACACTGAAGCTACCTGCTTTTGATTCTGAACTCCTGTGGGCATTGCACCTGAAAAGTTAATAGAGAGATTTTTGACCATGTCAGTTAATTCAGTTAACTTTTGTTCAACATTAACAGCACAAATATTTGAAGGAATAGAGTTTCGGTCAGAAGAAATATTATTTTGGCAATTGTCCGCCATAGTTTGAAGTAGCATCTTGGCTCTTGTGACAGTCAAATCTTGCAACGCTCCACCAGCGGCTGAATCAACTTTTTCTTTGGTGGCTGGAAGCATCCCGTCATAAAAGTACTGGATCATTGTCTGATCCGCAACTCCGTGTGTAGGGCATACTTCTTGTAACTCCCTGAACCGTTGATGATATTCACTTAGACCCTCATCGTCCCTTTGCTGGATGGCAGCCATGTTCTTTCTAGCTACCCCTGCTTTTGTTGCATTCCAGTACTTGTTGAGGAACAAAGTGGACATCTCGGCCCAAGTGTTGACCGTGTTGTGAGGTAGGCTGTAGAACCAATTCTGGGCAGCCCCCTCAAGAGAGCATGGAAAAGCTTTCAACTTTGCTCTTTCCATATTCACAGCAGCTGGTTTCATCATGTCACATTGAACGTGTAGGTTCCTCAGATGCTTGAATGGGTTTTCATTCGAATGGCCAAAGAACTTAGGAAGGTTGGCCACCATATTGGTCTTTATAGACCAGTCATTTGCCACTGTTGGCAAAGCGATACAGGAGAAGGTTTCCTGCTCCGCTGTCTTGTTTAGCTCCCTCATCGTCGGTTCTTGTCGATTTTCTTCCATGTCTTGGCCGGAGTCTAGGCCAAGACTGTGGTCTAGACTAAAATCTGTTTCGAAACTAGAGGTTTCCGATTCACTTTCTTCTGGAGTTTTCCTCTTTCTAGCTATCTTTCTGAGTTGTGCTTCGGTCTTAGTGAGATTCAGATGATATGGTAGCAAATCTTCTTCTCTGCAAGAGGACCTGGTCATCAACTATCAAAAACAAAATAAAACAAAAACTACAAATACCGTTAGAGATCCCCGGCAACGGCGCCAAAATTTGACCGCGCGTCGAACACGTCAAATATAGTAGTGAAATAGTTATGGAATTGGGGGTAGAAATACAACTTATCACTGTCTACAATAGCTTGTAGATGATGGTAAGAGGATCGTCCACAGAGACCTCTAGGAAATGTAGTTCTTGAGTTTGACTTCCTCGTCACTGAGTTTTGGTTGGGTGTTATCTGAAACTAAAGACAAAACAGAAAATAATGAAAACAGTTTAAAATATAAAATAGTATTGGCCGAAGTCTAGGCCAAGACTGCGGGCTAGATTGGGAAAAAGTCTTGTGATACGGAATTCCAGGTAAGGGCGATGGGTGAGCTTGCGTTCTTATGCATCGATCATGGACTGAAGTATGTTCATCTCTTCTTCATAGTACTGCTATAGAGGGGAGGAACTCCTTTTCCCTCCTATCTTCCCTCCTCTTCAAACTATCTGGCGGGTACTCCCTCTCCTGATAATCCTAGCCAAGGGACACCTTGCTGGTTAAAGGGTTTATCCGTTTGACTGCTGTCTTGAATGGTTGCTCACCTCTTCAATGGTGCAGGGGAAGACAGTACCTAGGCTAAGTTCCTAGGTTGTCAATCTGGTCTCTACCTATTTTACCTATTCTTCTAGTCTGCTCGAGACTAGTCACCTACTCCGTCTAGCCGGCGGGTACTCCCTCTCCTTCTAGACTGGTAACAACTCTTCTCTCCTAGAGAACAAGGATGATCAAACCTTGGCTCTAGTGAGTAAGCGATGGATTAAGTTCAAGAATAAATAAATACAAAGAAAGAGATTGTGAAGGACGGATTGTGTCTCACGATTGCATTAAGAACTTCAGCTCATCACCCTTACCAAGAATGGGTTTTTAGTTACTCATACTCATGGATAAAAGATAAAGAAATTAACTTGCATAAATATAAATAAATCCGAAATAAATTCGGAGCAAAGTATTTTAACAATGGCGAAAGAAGAAGAAAGAGCGTCCGAGAGAGAGTGAGGAAAAGGGGAGGACGAGATCAGCTATAAGAAAGCTAAAACTCCTCTGTCCTTCTCCAACTCAATCTCCTAAATAATCTCCTAAATAATCTCCTAAAAGATTATTACAATTAATTGTTCTAAATATGGAAACTAAATCGCAATTAATTAAAGAGGGAGATCCCATGCGGGATTCTACATAAGATTGTCTTCCTATCCCTCTAAAATTGCTGGACAGCTGCTACGTGCCAGCTGTGAGAGTCCAACTCCAAAAATACTTCAATCGCTCCAAGCTGCAGTCTGATCGCAAAGGAGTCTTGGCCGGAGTCTAGGCCAAGACGATTCTGGTAAGCGCACTGCGTCAGATGCGAATATGTCTAGGCCAAGACCCAGGCCTAGACTCGAGTAAACAGCTTCGGCTCCAAACTTCGTGAATTCTTCTCATTCAGCCTCCAAACCAGACCTGATCAAATGTGGGAAATTAAAGGGAATATCAATAGAATTACTGTCCAAAATAACTAGAAAATGGACAATAAAACATGATGAAATGCAATGCAATCAGCTACTCAAAGCAGGAGATTTAGTCTTGCGCAACGTAAAGGCAACTGGCCGAGAGAAGAAAAAGCTAACGCCGAATTGGGAAGGGCCATATCGCGTAATCAGAGTCATCGGCAAAGGAGCATATCACCTTGAAACAACGAACGGTACTCCGATACCCAATTCTTGGAATATTTCCAACTTAAAATTATATCATTCCAGGGTAAATTTGTTGTTTTTACTTGACTCAAATAATAAAGATATTGTGGATGTATAATTATTCACAATTGACCATGTTGAAAGCATACACCTGCCAGTATTGTCCCCCATATGATTGCAGATCTTGCCAAAACAACCGTGGACGTAAGTCATTTTAGACCGAACCACGTTATCAAAATCAAAACGGCCGTGGACGTAAGTCATTTTAGACCGAACCACGTTATCAAAATCAAAACGACCGTGGACGTAAGTCATCTTAAACCGAACCACGTTATCAAAATCAAACTACCATGGACGTAAGTCATTCTAGACCGAACCACGTTACAAAAATCAAAGAAGCAGCAACATTCATGTTACGAGGGCTACAAAATATCTCCAAAACGGCAAGCAGCCGCTTGTCCCCAAAACAATAATCAACCGATTCCATGAAACAAAAAGAGATAAGTTCAATGTCAATCGTTCTATCTTTGTTTATTTTTTCTGGAGTATATATAACGGAAATGATTAAGCATTCGCAATTACTAAAAATTGCAAAATTACATTCCAAGTGAATATTTGTTCTTTACAAAATATGCCAAATCGGCAATAACCAAAAATACAGGAAAGGATAATCTAAGCAGAAGGCTGTCTTCTATGGTTCATCTTCCGAAGAGGATTGATATTCCTTCGCCTCAGCCTCTTTTTCCAAGGAACTGACGTATGTGGCGATCTTCGTGGCATCAAAGTTGATCTCCCCATAGAACTCCATGTAGCTATCGATCATGATGTCTTTTATCTTCTTCCGCCACCAGCCAATCTTTGCTGGAAGTTTCTCTACCTCTGCATCTCTATCGGCAAGGCTGTTCTGAGCTGTTTCCAAATCGGTCGTCTTACCTGCTAGGTCCTCAGTAAGCTGGGCCACATTATTGATCAAAGCGGCTTTATCCTCAGAAAGCTTCGTAACGGATTCGCACAAGGCAGATTTGTCCTTTATCAGCTCCCCGATCCATTCCTGCTCTTCTCTGATCTTTGCCGAAAGACCGTCTCGTTCATTCAAACTATCAGCCAGCCGCCTGCGCGCCTCAATTACTGCCTTTTTGTCACTCTCCCGAGAGGCAGATAGCTCATGTATCTTGATTGCATTGCATTTCATCATGTTTTATTGTCCATTTACTTGTAGTTTTGGACAGTAAATCTACTGATGTATCCCTTAATTTCCCACATTTAATCAGATCTGGTTTGGAGGCAGCAAGAGAGGAATTCGTGAAGAAGAGAGCTGAAGCTGATTACTCGAGTCTAGGCCTGGGTCTTGGCCTAGACATATTCGCATCTGACGCAGTGCGCTTACCAGAATCGTCTTGGCCTAGACTTCGGCCAAGACTCCTTTGCGCTCAGACTGCAGCCTGGAGCGATTGAAGTACTTTCAGAGTTGAACTCTCACAGCTGGCACGTAGCAGCTGTTCCGCTATTTTAGAGGGATCTGAAGCCAATCTTTTGAAGAATCCCGAATGGGATCTCCCTCTTTTATTAATTGCGATTTAGTTTCCATTTATGAACAATTAAATTGTAATAATCTTTTAGGATATTTTAGGAGTTTTAGTTGGATTGGGACAGAGGTTCTGATGGCTATTTTAGCTGAACATTATTCACCTCTGTCGCGGATCGGATTTTCCTAGTTAGCTACGCAATTCTTCTTTCTTAGTTGGCCATTTTTAAAATACTTTACTCCGAATCTATTTCGGATATATAATATTTATGCAAGTTAATTTCTTTATCTTTTATCCATGAGTATGAGTAACTAAAAACCCATTCTTGGTAAGGGTGATGAGCTGAAGTTCTTAATGCAATCGTGAGACACAATCCGTTCTTCACAATCTCTTTCTTTGTATTTATTTATTCTTGAACTTAATCCATCGCTTACTCACTAGAGCCAAGGTTTGATCATCCTTGTTCTCTAGGAGAGAAGAGTTGTAACCAGTCTAGAAGGAGAGGGAGTACCCGCCGGCTAGACGGAGTAGGTGACTAGTCTCGAGCAGACTAGAAGAATGGGTAAAATAGGTAGAGACCAGATTGACAACCTAGGAACTTAGCCTAGGTACTGTCTTCCCCTGTGCCATTGAAGAGGTGAGCAACCATTCAAGACAGCAGTCAAACGGATAAACCCTTTAACCAGCAAGGTGTCCCTTGGCTAGGATTATCAGGAGAGTGAGTACCCGCCAGGTAGTTTGAAGAGGAGGGAAGATAGGAGGGAAAAGGAGTTCCTCCCCTCTATAGCAGTACTATGAAGAAGAGATGAACATATTTCAGTCCATGATCGATGCATAAGAACGCAAGCTCACCCATCACCCTTACCTGGAATTCCGTATCACAAGACTTATTCCCAATCTAGCCCGCAGTCTTGGCCTAGACTTCGGCCAATACTATTTTATATTTTGAACTGTTTTCATTGCTTTCTGTTTTGTCTTTAGTTTCAGATAACAACCAACCAAAACTCAGTGACGAGGAAGTCAACTCAAGAATTACATCTCCTAGAGGTCTCTGTGGACGATCCTCTTACCATCATCTACAAGCTATTGTAGACAGTGATAAGTTGTATTTCTACCCCCAATTCCATAACTATTTCACTACTATATTTGACGTGTTCGACGCGCGGTCAAATTTTGGCGCCGTTGCCTGGGGAACTCTAACGGTATTTGTAGTTTTTGTTTTATTTTGTTTTTGATAGTTGATGACCAGGTCCTCTTGCAGAGAAGAAGATTTGCTACCATATAATCCGAATCTCACTAAGACCGAAGCACAACTCAGAAAGATAGCTAGAAAGAGGAAAACTCCAGAAGAAAGTGAATCGGAAACCTCTAGTTCCGAAATAGATTTTAATCTAGACCACAGTCTTGGCCTAGATTCAGACCAAGACATGGCGGACCAGCAACCAGAACCGACAATGAGGGAGCTGAATAAAACAGCTGAGCAGGAGACCTTTTCCTGCATCAATCTCCCTCAATTGGCCAATGATTGGTCCATAAAGACTAACATGGTGGCCAACCTCCCCAAGTTTTACGGCCATTCCAACGAGAATCCATTCAAGCACTTAAGAAACTTGCATGTTCAGTGTGACATCATGAAACCCACTACGGTAACCATGGAGAGGGCGAAGCTGAAGGCCTTTCCAAGCTCTCTAGAAGGGGGAGCTCAGAACTGGTTTTACAGTCTGCCTTATAATACCATCAACACATGGGCTGAGATGTCCACCATGTTCCTCAACAAGTACTGGAATGCCACGAAGGCTGGCATAGCTAGGAAAGATATGGCCGCTATACAATAAAGAAGCGGAGAAAGCTTCTCTGAGTATCATCAAAGGTTCAGAGATTTGCAAGAAGTCTGCCCCACTCATGGCGTAGCAGACAACACAATGATACAATATTTCTATGATGGGATGCTCCCAGGTTGCAAGGAAAAAGTGGATTCAGCCGCAAGTGGAGCATTGCAAGATTTAACAGTCGCAAGAGCAAAGATGTTGCTCCAAACGTTGGCAGACAACTGCCAAAATAATACCATTTCGGATAGAAATGCTTCTCCTTCTTCTCTAAATTCGCTTAATGTTGAACAAAAATTAAATGAATTAACCGATATGATTAAAACCATTTCTGTTAACATTTCAGGTCCAATGACTTCGGGAAATCAAGAGCAAACAACCACGGTATGTGGGATATGCCAGCAACAAGACCATCAGACCAACAACTGTTATATGGTCCAGCACCCAGAAGAGATAATTCAGGTCAACGCTGCATATCCACAGAACCAAGGTAGCATGCAAAACTATCCCCAAGGAAGCAACCAATACGCATGGAGATCACACCCAAACTTCAGATGGAGAGAGCCAGTCCCTCCAAATCAGAATCAGAATCAAGGTGTACCCCAGCAGCAACAACAACCTCCTATCAACTTCCAGCATTTCGTTCCACGACCTCAGAATCAGAATCTTGGCCCGAATCTAGGCCAAGAGCCAGGCCAACCTCCTTTACCTCAACTACCGCCTGCCCCTAGACCTTTGCAGCTTACTGGCCCTTCAGTGGAAGACACGCTCAAGCAGCTGATGGAGCTGCAGAAAAATCACATGCAGTCCACACAGACTAGCTTGGCGGAGCTACAAAAGCAAATCACTCAAATAGCAAATCAAGGAAAATTACCTCCTACTACGGTAAATAATCCAGCCCATAATGTGAGTGCTATAAGTTTGAGGAGTGGAGTGGTGTTGCCAAAAAGGAAAGGAGCGAGGACAGATGAGAAAATGAAGAAAATCGCTTTAGAAGATGTGGAAGAGGATGAGGAAGAAGAAGCTGAACCAGAAGTAGTCTTGACCAAGACTCCGGCCAAGACTACCATTACAGCAGAACCAGAAAAAGAAGAGACTGTTTCGGGCAAGCCAAAACAGAAGGAGGAGATCATAGAAATTCCCCCACCATTTCCCCCGAGATCTTCAAAAGAAAAAAGACAAGATGAAATGAGGGATTTCATGACTGTTTTTGGAAAAATAGCCGTGAATATTCCAATGTTGGATTTAATTGCAAAAGTCCCTTCTTATGCTAAATTCCTTAAAGAATTGTGCACTAATAAAAAGAAAATTGCAGGTGTAGAAAGGATAAATTTATCCAACAACGTTTCAGCAGTACAACAACTCCCGGAGAAGTGCAAGGATCAAGGAACCTTCACAATTCCATGCCAAATAGGGAACAAAATCATTGAGAAAGCCCTTTGTGATTTAGGGGCTGGTATCAATGTAATGTCTCTAAGTGAATTTGAAACCTTGAAAATCGGAACCATGAAGGAAACTGATTTGGTGATACAATTAGCAGATCGAACAATCATCCGACCTAAAGGTGTAGTGACTGATGTCCTGGTAATGGTAAATGATTTTATCTATCCAGTTGATTTTTATATAGTAGAGATGAATGTTCAATTGCCATCTTGTACCACTGACATTTTATTAGGAAGACCTTTCCTAAGGACCTCAAAAGCAAAGATAGATTGCTTCGAAGGAAGCATAATTCTGGAATTTTGCGGAAGAACAATTAAGTTCAGCATTTCAGATGCTTTAAAACACCCAAACGACTTGCAATGTGTTAGTTTTTTGGATGTTTTGGATCCAATTACAGAAGAAATAGCTGACATTAATCATAACGATCCCCTTGAGTATGTTTTGACCAGGGGAATTTCCACTCAAACACTGCCAGAGCTAGAAGACCGCACTGGGAATCAAGAGGAACTCCAACAAATGGTGGACAGTTTGGCCGAACAAGAAGAAGAAGACTTAGTCTTGGCCCCGATCTTGGCCAAGACGCCGGCCAAGACTGCCCACAAAAGAAGAGGAGTAGTTAATTGTCAATATGTGCAATCAACGAGTCCTAAATTTCTACCTTCTGTTGTGCAGGCACCACAGTTAGAATTGAAATCCCTACCAGGTCACTTGAAGTACGCCTATCTAGGCCTAGATGACACACTACCCGTCATAATTTCAGCCAAGCTATCAAGAGAGGAAGAAGATAAATTGATAGCTGTCTTGAAGGAAAACAAAGAGGCGATTGGCTGGACGATGGCAGACATCAAGGGGATATCATCTAACATCTATACCCACAAAATACATGTGGAAGAGGATAAGAAACCCATTCGGCAACCCCAGAGGAGATTAAACCCTCCTATGATGGAAGTTGTTAAGAAAGAAATAATTAAGTTGTTAGATTCAGGTGTTATTTATCCTATCTCAGATAGTAATTGGGTATCTCCTGTGCAGGTAGTCCCTAAGAAGACTGGAACAACAGTAATCGAAGGAGAAGATGGCGCTCAAAGAACAGCCAGAATTCAAAACGGATGGAGGGTATGTATTGACTACCGAAGGCTGAATCAAGTCACACGGAAGGACCACTTCCCGCTGCCTTTCATCGATCAAATGGTAGAGAGACTTACTGGAAAGTCTCACTACTGTTTCCTAGATGGATACTCGGGGTTTCACCAAATCCCCGTTGCTCCCGAAGATCAACAAAAGACAACGTTCACTTGTCCATTTGGAACGTTTGCCTATAGGCGCATGCCGTTTGGGCTTTGCAATGCGCCAGCCACCTTTCAAAGGTGCATGGTAAGCATATTTTCTGAGTATGTCGAGAGAAGTATCGAAGTGTTTATGGACGACTTTACCGTGTATGGTAATGACTTCGATCAATGCTTACACAACTTAGAAAATATTTTAAAAAGATGTGTTGATACATGTTTAGTCTTAAACTTTGAAAAGTTCCATTTTATGGTAGACCAAGGGATTGTCCTTGGACATGTAGTCTCTAAGAAAGGCATTGAGGTTGATCAAGCCAAAATTGACACTATCAAGAACTTGCCTTACCCCTCATGCTTGCGTGAGGTTCGTAGTTTTCTTGGTCATGCAGGTTTCTACCGTAGGTTCATTAAAGACTTCTCAAAGGTGGCTGAACCAATGTGCAAGTTACTACAAAAAGAGGTGGAGTTCGACTTCAATGAAGCGTGCAAGAAGTCCTTCGAAGAGCTGAAGGAACGACTGACCACAACACCAATCATCCAACCACCAGATTGGAGCTTGCCGTTCGAACTGATGTGCGACGCAAGTGATGCTGCTGTTGGCGCGGTTCTTGGCCAAAAGAAAGGGAAAGACCCCCACGTCATCTACTATGCATCGAAGATGCTAGATGATGCCCAACGGAATTATACCACAACTGAAAAAGAACTCTTTGCAATAGTTTTTGCCCTGGAAAAATTTAGATCTTATTTAGTGGGCACTAAAATTATTGTATTTTCAGATCATTCCGCATTGAAATATCTTTTGGTTAAGCATGATGCTAAACCAAGATTAATCCGTTGGATTCTTCTTATGCAGGAGCACAATCTGGAAATTAAGGACAAAAGTGGAAGGGAAAATCTTGTAGCAGATCATCTAAGCCGTTGCCTAGCAAAGGGAGACACAAACCAGATCAAAGCAGAATTTCCAGATGAGAAGCTGTTTTCTGTCGCACTGTCTAGCCCGGAGTCTAGGCCTAGACTCCAGCCAAACCCGCGACCATGGTACGCTGAAATAGCGAATTACCTAGCAACAGGTAAACGCTATGGTGACATGACTACCTATGAGAAGGTAAAGGTCAAGCATGACAGTAAGTATTATGTTTGGGATGATCCATATTTATGGAAGATAGGATCCGATCAATTACTAAGGAGGTGTGTACCTCAAGATGAAACAAAATCCATACTTGAATTCTGTCATTCCCAAGCATGTGGAGGCCATTTTGGCGCGAGAAGAACAGCCCTAAAAATCTTATAGGCTGGTTTTTATTGGCCAACAATTTTTCAGGATAGTGCTCTATTTTGTAAAACTTGTTCGGCATGTCAAAAAGTGGGAAACATTAGTTCTCGAAATGAAATGCCTATGAATTTTATTCTTTCTTGTGAAATATTTGATATATGGGGCATAGATTTTATGGGACATTTTCCTACTTCTTTTGGCAACAGATATATTATTTTAGCTGTGGATTATGTATCAAAATGGATAGAGGCGAAAGCCACTAAAAATGATGATGCTAGGACTGTTATTTCCTTTATTAAAGCTAATATCTTAAACAGATTTGGGATTCCTCGAGGGATCATTAGTGATCGAGGAACCCACTTCTGCAACAAGATTTTAACTTCTCTTTTCAGGAAATATGGCATCACACATAGGGTATCCACAGCCTATCACCCTCAAACAAACGGCCAAGCCGAAGTGTCAAATAGAGAGGTGAAGTCAGTCTTGGCCAAGACAGTAGGCCTAGACAGACGCGATTGGAGCCAGCGGTTAGATGACGCGTTGTGGGCCTGTAGAACGGCTTACAAAGGACCAATCGGGATGACACCGTACAAGCTAGTTTACGGGAAGACATGTCACTTGCCAGTAGGATTGCAACACAAAGCGTATTGGGCAATATGAAAATGCAACCTAAGTTATGATGAGGCTGGTCAAGACAGAAAATTACAACTCCACGAGCTAGAGGAGTTGAGGGACCTAGCCTATGACAATCAGTTGATTGTCAAGGTCAGAATGAAAGCTTACCACGACAAGAGAATTATTGGAAAACCCCTTCACACAGGGGAGAAAGTTCTTCTTTACAATTCCCGTTTTAAATTATTTCCTGGAAAATTACAAACTTGTTGGGAAGGCCCTTTTGTTATTACTAACGTTTACCCACATGGTGCAGTAGATATTAGGAATGAGAAAACAGGTGCCGAGCTCAAGGTGAACGGGCAGAGATTAAAGCCGTTCTTTGAGAATTTTCAGGAAGAAAAAGTTTCTGAAAAGGTGGACGAGCCACCTCAAAACAACTGAAGAAAATTGAGAGTCAAGCCTAGGACTTAAAATAAGGGCGCTGCAAGGGAGGCAACCCTTGTGTCTTTTAGAATTTTAGGATGTAAATATTTTTTTTTATCACATTTAATTTCTGGGTATTTTTCGTTTTTGTGCAGGAAATTAAGTGTGGGGAAATTGAAGTAGTCTTGGCCGAGATCTTGGCCAAGACTGAGAGCTAGACTACCTAGAGTGTGAAGAGCCTCTTTTAAATAGTGGGACACGTGTCAGCTCTGCCAAATTAAGTCATTTAATTACTTTTGGAACGGACAGCTCCAAATTAATTAGGCAGCGTGGGAATTAAAACCACCACCTCTGCATATTCTCTCCCACTCTGACACGATCTTCTCACATCCAGTACAAATTAAACCGCTCCCACCTGAGCTAAAAGCATAAAACCTTTCTCCTTCTCCTTCCCCAATCAAAATCGCACAGTACGCAAAAAACCCAAACATCCGAAAATCCTTTCATCTTCTTCTCCATCTCCAACAATGACTGCACCCAGCCGTCCTTCGCCTTCAACCGTCCCTGGGGAGAGTGACGACCTCCGCGGAGCTGCACCGACTGGAATGCCGACAAACTCCACCGCCGCTGCGCGTCGTCTGCTTAAGGCGCTGGAAGAGGAGGACTCCATGTCCTCCGAAGATGACTTACCCGAGGAGTCAGAGGAGAGTGTCCAAGGAGGCAACCGGGCTGTTGTCGTGTCCGATGAGGATTCAGATGAGGTTCCTCTTGCGAAGAGGATGAAGACCTCTGCTCCGGCGAAGACGGGAGACAGAGCTAGCCGCCGCCAGAGCAGGCTACTGAAGAAAATGGCAGGTACCGGAGCATCTAACCCGACTCCGACAACCGCTAGAAAGAAATCCACTCCTGCCACTGCCGCCGCCGCTACTTTTACCACACCACCACCGCCACCTCCGGCGAAGAAAAATCCAGCCACTGCGCGGACCAAAAATTCCGGGCGAGTCAAGCAGATGGCTCACAAAAAGACACCGACCAAAAAGCCAGCGAAAACCCCAATTGCAGCTCAGTCTCCACCTCCGCCGAAGACCACTGCCGCTCCTTCCACTGCCAAGAGCAAAGGGAAACAGAAGGCGGTCGTGGAGGATTCTGATGAGGACAATGAAAACGATTTAGTCTTGGCCAAAACTGCGGCCAAGACTCCTAAGGTACGATCTCTTCCTCCTCTGCACACACTCAAAGGCTGGTTAACATTTGATACCCCTGACCATAAATCTAAGTTGCGTGATATGCATGCCTGTGATATTCCTGCTTATGCTCGTTTGGAGTTTGATTTCTTGAATGAGATGGCTTTAGGGAATATGTGTATGCTCTTGGTTGGGTACCTTTTATGTCTCTTGAGTGTGATGCTTATGTTGAGTTGTGTCTTGAGTTTCACACAACCTTTTGGTTTGATGAACCTGCCTTGTATGTTAGGGGTAGAGACAAACCTGATTTTGCAGCCCCCGAAATAGTTAATTTTAGGTTGTGTGACAGATGGAGTCACTTGTCTGTGTATGAATTTAATGCTTTGCTTGGATTTGCTCACAGTGATGAGGCTATATTTGATTATCCCACTGATTAGGATAATAATGTAGCTTTTAGGGAAATTACGGGTGATCAAAATGCAAAATTTGATAGGAATTCTAAGGCACATGCCATACTAAACCCTGCGCTTAGAATGCTCCATAGGGTCTTGTCTATCAACCTCTCGGGGAAGACAAAGGTCTCTGGAAATTTAGCCAAGTCTGAATTGTTTCTGTTATGGTGCATTTTGCACAAGAAAAAGGTCAACTTAGGCTTGTATTTGGTTGAAGTGTTGCATGCCCGTGAGTCCAAAACAAAACTTATCTTTGGTTCTTTGATAACTTGGCTTGCTATGCAAACTGCTAATTTAGATCCTGCTGCTTCTGATTTACATTTATGGTGTTCCCCGAAAATCCTTGGTTTTAGATCCTTCGACCAAATGGGACATTTCCATTTGGAAGGAGAGTTTGTTGCATGTAATACAGGATTCACGCCGGTCCAGGACCACATTTTCTCGAAGAATAATGGAGGGCAGTACAAACTACGGCCCATTATCATTCCAGGAGAAGGAGCAGATGGCAATCTTGCCCAGGATCTAGGCCAAGACGCTGGCCAAGACACCACCATTCCTGATGCTGCACATGATCTAGGCCAAGAAGCCCGTCAAAATCCTCCTGACAGTAGCACCATTGAGCCTCCAGCGTGGGCCAGGGAATTCCAAGCACGACAGCTGCTCATCCTTGAGCAGCAGAAAATAATCCTGGAGCGTCTAGGCCAAGACAAGAGTCAAGACCAACCTCCCACCTCCAGCAATGCAGAAGTAGCGCCTCAGTGGGCCCAGTGTCTTAATGACAAGCAGGACGTCCTCCTTGAGCAGATGAAGCTCACCAGGACAAACGTCCTCCACGTTTATCAGCACCTCCAGGCCCATTTCAAGATCCTCAAGGATCTCCATGACAACTTGAGCTCCGAGAGCGATTCGGAGTCATCTGATGAGGAAGATGAGCCTGCACCACAGCCCGCAAAACCACCAAATCCATCAATGCGCCCTCCAGCTCCGAGAGATCCAAAGCCGAAGGAATCTCCTGCCTCTGATCTAGGCCAAGCCTCTGGCCAAGATCCCCAGACCCCAGCAACCTGAGTTGCTTCTGCCCCCAGGTTATATCTTTCCTTTCTTTTATTTTTATGTTTTGTCTTTTATTAATGTCTCTCCACACAATGAGGACATTGTGTCTTTTAAGTATGGGGAGGGTGTTAAATATGTCTTGTGTTTTTGTGAATATTGAATGTTTGATTGTGTGTTTTGCATCTGTTTTTGTGAGTCAAATTAGTGTGTTTTAATTTTTTATTTTTATATCAGTATGTCCAGTATAGAGTCAGTCATTTGCATGATTTTTATTGGTATTTTTATGCATGTTTTGAGTTTGTTTTGTTGTGAACATCCGAATCCCTGTTTTCTTGCTTAGATTGTTTAGTCTTTTGGTGGGATTGCATGTAGACACTTTTCTAGAGAATACAATGCTTTAGTAACAGGGATGCGAATGAGCGTAAATGATCAATGCCTAAGGGGCATTTAATCTGATGTTTCCCGAACGTTAGCCATCCATATGGTCGTAAGGACACCTAGCTAGGACCTTAATTCTTATTAGGATGATGAGGTTTGCTGCCCGGATTTGAGTGTGTCGTTCTATCTGCTGTAGTGTGAGACAAATAAAGGTGTTGGAATGTCATAGGACAGACATAGCAAAGGTGGAAGTCCCCGCTGAAAAGGACAAGCTCTGTCTATGTGCCGTGTCTATAAAAAAAAAAAAAAAAAATTATCATAGAAAAGACACTTGAATTGTCAGAGAAAAAAAAAATTTTTTGCTAAAGACACAAAAGAGAAGAAAAATTTCTGTCAAAGTGATTTAAATGGCACCAGTCTTTAGGCACTTTTTGATAGACGACACTTGGTGGGACTCAAATCCTTGGTGAACCTTGTTGCCCTATACTTTATCATCTAATCTAGTAGGGTGTCTTGATACCATGTGGAAGGTGTATGTTCGGGGTATTGATCATTCCTTGTTAGTCTTGCATTGGGTACTCTAGTGAAGTTTCTTGGCAGATCCAGTGGACGGGTAAGCAATCTGAAAATGAGAAAGTCCAGGGGGTCAGGATGTCTTTTTTGGTTTTGATGTGTTTTTAATTTTTGTTGAGTCTTTGAGTCTGTATGCTTGGGGGCAAGCATTGTTTAAGTGTGGGGAGTTTGATTGCATTGCATTTCATCATGTTTTATTGTCCATTTACTTGTAGTTTTGGACAGTAAATCTACTGATGTATCCCTTAATTTCCCACATTTAATCAGATCTGGTTTGGAGGCAGCAAGAGAGGAATTCGTGAAGAAGAGAGCTGAAGCTGATTACTCGAGTCTAGGCCTGGGTCTTGGCCTAGACATATTTGCATCTGACGCAGTGCGCTTACCAGAATCGTCTTGGCCTAGACTTCGGCCAAGACTCCTTTGCGCTCAGACTGCAGCCTGGAGCGATTGAAGTACTTTCAGAGTTGAACTCTCACAGCTGGCACGTAGCAGCTGTTCCGCTATTTTAGAGGGATCTGAAGCCAATCTTTTGAAGAATCCCGAATGGGATCTCCCTCTTTTATTAATTGCGATTTAGTTTCCATTTATGAACAATTAAATTGTAATAATCTTTTAGGATATTTTAGGAGTTTTAGTTGGATTGGGACAGAGGTTCTGATGGCTATTTTAGCTGAACATTATTCACCTCTGTCGCGGATCGGATTTTCCTAGTTAGCTACGCAATTCTTCTTTCTTAGTTGGCCATTTTTAAAATACTTTGCTCCGAATCTATTTCGGATATATAATATTTATGCAAGTTAATTTCTTTATCTTTTATCCATGAGTATGAGTAACTAAAAACCCATTCTTGGTAAGGGTGATGAGCTGAAGTTCTTAATGCAATCGTGAGACACAATCCGTTCTTCACAATCTCTTTCTTTGTATTTATTTATTCTTGAACTTAATCCATCGCTTACTCACTAGAGCCAAGGTTTGATCATCCTTGTTCTCTAGGAGAGAAGAGTTGTAACCAGTCTAGAAGGAGAGGGAGTACCCGCCGGCTAGACGGAGTAGGTGACTAGTCTCGAGCAGACTAGAAGAATGGGTAAAATAGGTAGAGACCAGATTGACAACCTAGGAACTTAGCCTAGGTACTGTCTTCCCCTGTGCCATTGAAGAGGTGAGCAACCATTCAAGACAGCAGTCAAACGGATAAACCCTTTAACCAGCAAGGTGTCCCTTGGCTAGGATTATCAGGAGAGGGAGTACCCGCCAGGTAGTTTGAAGAGGAGGGAAGATAGGAGGGAAAAGGAGTTCCTCCCCTCTATAGCAGTACTATGAAGAAGAGATGAACATATTTCAGTCCATGATCGATGCATAAGAACGCAAGCTCACCCATCACCCTTACCTGGAATTCCGTATCACAAGACTTATTCCCAATCTAGCCCGCAGTCTTGGCCTAGACTTCGGCCAATACTATTTTATATTTTGAACTGTTTTCATTGCTTTCTGTTTTGTCTTTAGTTTCAGATAACAACCAACCAAAACTCAGTGACGAGGAAGTCAACTCAAGAATTACATCTCCTAGAGGTCTCTGTGGACGATCCTCTTACCATCATCTACAAGCTATTGTAGACAGTGATAAGTTGTATTTCTACCCCCAATTCCATAACTATTTCACTACTATATTTGACGTGTTCGACGCGCGGTCATATCTCCGTCCGAAGGGAGGCCTTCTCAGCTTCAAAGCTCTGTCTCAGATCGGCCAGCTTTTGATCGGTCGATTCAGCGAGATAGCGAATGTTGCACAAGCTGCGGTAAACATTACTCTCGGCATTTGAAAATTGGGCGCTGAAGTCCAAATCTCTGAACCGTTTCCGGTCCTCTTCGTTTGCCAACATTTCGGCAATCAGTTGCCCAGTTCGCCTGTCAGAACAGCTCGGAATATTCAAACCAAGGGAACGGCAACCGATGTCCCCAAAGTTCTGCATATTCACGATATGAGTCATCTCACCATCAGGACCATGACGTGACAGATGAGCTCGAAGATCGGCAGGAGGTGCAAGCGCATAATCGTTCGAAATGAAAGGATCGGGCATCGGCGGGCCGGCAACCCAATGAAGAACAACGGGCGCAGAGCCTGAGGAATCGGTAACAGGAGCATCTGTTGAAGCAGTTGCTTGACTTTCTGGAAGCGCAGCCTTTGGTAGAGGAACGGATGAGCTTTCGCCAGCAACTGGCTCAGGAGCAGCACGAACTTGATCGGCATCAGATTGCTCCAAAACGGCATCTGGCCGACTTGTTTGTTCAGGCTGAGGAGGAACGGCAGTAGAAAAATCGGCTTCCTCTGGAACGGCTTCAGACCGATCTGGTTCATTTTCGGCCAGAACGGCAGCAGCCCGTTTTGCCGCAGCAGTTTTCTCTGGTTCATTTTCGGCCAGAACGGCAGCAGCCCGTTTTGCCGCAGCAGTTTTCTCTCTCTTCTCAGCGGCTCTTTTCCTTTTCAAGGCCACCCGTTTGGCCGCTTCAAGAATTTGAGGACCGGGATTTTCCAAAGGAAAATACTCGAAGGTATTTCGGCCGACCTTTTTCCGTCTGAAGATTGACGGTGCCGAAACTCCCTCATCAGTAGCAGGCGGATCCACCTCTGGGCCCCCCGAGCGGCTTTCGCCCTCAATAACGGCTTCATCGGCCATTGCTTCTTCAGCAGCCGTTTCCCCAGATGGAGGATCTTCCGTCTCCATCGCATCATCATCATCATCGGAATCGGCCGTTGCATGGCGCAAACGGACCGAGACCGTTCTTGCAGGCCGTCCCGTTCCTGGGTAAAATTAAAATCAGCATCAGAATTCTGCAATGAAATACAGGTAATCTTTTACAAAAGTGTGGTAACTTACCATCGACAGCGCAGTCCAGCAACGGCACGCCCATCGCCATCTTTTGCACATGGAATTTTGTATCAAAAGACAACAGAATATCAATCTGAGCTTGCAGCTGACCGGAAGGCTCCTCTGGCCTCACCCACTGCATTTCATTCATCGCCTGGTTAAACCCAGATATCCATTGGGGCTTGGCGGTAGTCGAAACCAGGAAGAAATGATCTTTCCACCCCTTAATGGAAGACTCATATTTATCAAAGTTCTTTAAAAAAGGTTGAAGGTCGTCATCTTTACGGGGACGGATGGTGACTAAACTACTTCGGGTACTCAGATGGAAGAAATACCTAAAAAGCTGGAGGGAAGGCTCTTTAATTTTTAGGGAAGAACAGACGTTGATAAAGGCATAAATCGAAGCCCAAGAATTGGGAGTAATCTGGGCTGGGTTTAGAACATGCACCACCAACAAATTTCTCACCATGGGATCCAGAGGAAGGTGAAAGCCGTATGCAAACATCTTAGAATATAAAACCCTACGATTTTCAGTAAAGGCACTATTCAACCTAACATTGGGAGGAGCTACAATGGTTTTGTATCCTATCGGCAGAACAATTCCATATTTCTGCAATTCTAACTCTAGTTGTTCTCCAGTCCTAAGTACGGTAGCAGTTTGTTCAAGTTGCTCATCAGTAGTGACAACAGGACGTCTAGGAGCCATATCTCAATCACAAACCACGCAAAAAGAGAAAAAAGGGTTAAGATATACCAGGTATTGCAGATGTCTTTGAAGAACAGAGCCCAGAAATTGAAGAAGCAAAATGGCGGAACGAGAAAGAGAGAGAAGCTCGGAGAAGATGAGTGAGAGCGGCGCTTGGAAAGTGAAAATGATTTAGGGTTTCCAGTGAGAAACCAAATTCAAATGAGATAAATCCTCAGCCGCCCACGTGTCCAATCGATCACTGACAAGTTTCAAGTCTGTTCCGAAAAAGCAAACGCATGCCCATAAAACTGACTTCCTCATTAAATGAGGAACGGCGCACGCGCTTCTCAAGGGGTTTTTTGAATTTCAAAATTTAAAACTCTTCAGATGAAAGGACGTTTTTTCCTCAAAAGCCACAAGCGGTTAGAAACACTTGGCTATTAAAGTGTCACATCACCAGGTATATTTAAATTGAATTATACTCTCTATTCCTGCTTAATATTTATTTACAGGATTGAAGAAAAACCTTTCAAAATTCCCGAATTCGAAGGGGACAAAAACGGCAACCTGCCGATTGCAAATCATCAAGCAATAAACGGCCAGCCCTTGGTAAACACTCGGGCTCGTTTGTTGTTGGGCCTCTGATAATACATAAAATTATCAGAAGGGCATAATAGACTTTGCACCTTCACAAAGTACCGTTGACCGGCCAAGACGGCACGTGACCGATTGACCGAGTCAAAGGGAATAGGTGATCGAGGAACAAGTCTAGCCCGTCGACTAGAAACGGCATACGACCGATCCTGCCACGTGGCCATAAAGAACGAAACGGCACGTTGCCGATGCAACCGCCAGATCGCGCGATAACGGATCGGCTCATTGACTAAGACAACCGTCCCCAAATCGGCACCTTGCCGATTTGACATAAACGGTCCCCTGTCGATTTGGCACAAACGGTATAAGCTCCATTCATCAGTATAATTTATATATAATTCTCAGTACATATTTAGTCAAAGTTGGTGTGAAGGACAACCTTCTCTGCTCCCATGGAGCCATTATTTAATAGCTAGATTAGGTGAATATATATATTTCCCAAAGATACCAACTCTATGTCATGATTATTAATTCCTACTTTGAAACCACTTTGTGGAAAAAAGAGGAAGGCTGTCAGCAGATCTAACCACCCTACCCCCAAAAAGGAGGAAAGGTGTCAGCAGATCCAACCACTCTAGCTCTATATAAGGACTAGAGTGAAGTACCCGAAGGGAGGACACTGGACCCGACACTTAAAACCCATACTGACTTTGGCATTGGAGCTTCTACGCCGGAACACACTTCCGGCGCTTTGCAGGTGACTCGAGGACTCCAACCACCACAATCCGGCGTGCCATTTGACGGAAAAGCCCTCCTCATCCACTCTCGGACTATCACCAATCATAATTCCTTTCCTCATCATATTAATTCTTTTTTCTTTTCCTTTCTTTTGCAGCAAGCAACCAAAAGAACAACACAACAATATTGAACTAATGAAGGAAACTGAAATATGTGAAGTATAGAGACTTTAAAATGAAAAATCCACCACCCAATTGAACCATGAAACTTGGAAGGGAAAAAATGGTGTGGTTCTTGTAACTTCCCCTCCTAAATTGAATTCCATTCTCAAATTTTTGCTCCAAAAGAAGAAAATGTATTGAATGGCATTCCTAAATTCACTGGACAAAAGAACTAGCTCTTCATTTCTCTTCACTTGCGGCAGGATTGGTTGGGGCGCCATCAACTTTTATCGAAATGTCCTTCGTAGTTTTATCATCTTGTAAGGCTTTTCCTTTTGGTGATCCTTCAGTAGTGCTACTATCTTTTCTTTTCCCCCACAAATAACAATAAAGTCCAAAAATGATGAGAATCGATCCTACCAAGCTGAGGAAAAATGGAAATTTGAGAGAGTGAGGTATAATTATATATTTTTATAAGCTGAAATTTAAAATGTAAGACAATTTTGGCATTTGATAACCTACCTACCCACATGAAGTCTCTCTGCAAATGCGATTGCTGAGAATACTCCCACACTCAAAACACGCAATGGATTGAACATGGCTGTAAAAACCGGACCCTTTTTACTAATGCACCATGTTTGTAGGTAGTAAACGAATATTGGCATAAAAACTCCCTGTTACAATAATTAATTATGATCAATAGAAGTTTATGAAACTAGTTGACTGTAAATTAAAGGAATATATATATTACTCACACCATATAAGATGTTTAGAAGCTTCTCATTCCAACCCAACTTCCAAAGTATAGGATCTCTTGCAAAAATCAACGCAAGGACAGAAGACTGAATTGTTGCGAAGAAGCAAATCAAAGTATTCATTGTTAAAGGCGCTGAATAGTCTTTACACATCATAGCCTGATCATAATATTGGTAAATCATCAGCAGATCATTAGTACATCTATTAAAAACCCTCATTAATTCAATCAAATACTCCCTATGTTCCGATAAAAAAAACGATTATCATGTTACCCACTAATTTTCTCTCCTAAATTTAAATTTTATTGGAAAAGATAAAAGCATATCATTTTTCACGTAGATAATGTTTAATGATAAATATTTTCGATTAAAAATTTTAATCTTAAATGACAACCTTCTAAAAAAAAAGGAGGGATTATAAACAAAAAAAAAGTTGAGGGACTAAAACCCATATATTCAATAATTACTTAAATTGAAACAGCATATTAAATTATATTAATTACCTGGAGAATTAGCCACATGCACCATGCAATATTACCTGTGAGGATAAGAGCAGTTCCTTTGATCCAGTTTTCCTTGAGAGGTTTGTCATCAAGGTAATTTATGAGGGGTTCGTCCCCAAAGCTTTTATACAAATACCCTCCTTTCCATAGGGTAAAAATAAGTGATCCACAAATACAAATAATTGTTCCCAAAACCTTAGCCAATCCACTTTTATTTTTTATATTAACAGTCTCCATTCTGAAAAAAAGAGAATTGTTTGAGCTAATAAAAAATTCAATTTAATCGCATCAAGATAGTGTCAATCTCGGACTAACAGAAATTAAATATTTTCACTATACAATCAAAAAGAATATCACAAAGACTATGAGCGGAATTTAAGAAACTCCTCTAAAAAAATTAGGTTATCTCGTAATAGTCATTCAAAAAATATCACATAGTGTGGGAATATCTATTTAGAATTTGGGTGGCTAAACATTTATGTCCTAGGAGTACTTTACTTTAATAAAACGCGGATTCATCAAAAAAAAAAAAAATCAATACAATGACTAAAATTAGACTGAGAATAGTGATGAAAATACCCGGCTAAAAATGCCATAAGGAATGTTAAGCTTGGGACGATGTTACTGAGAGCACTATCAACTGTGGCAGAAGTGTAGGCTAAACCAAGAAAGACAAGATTATGGTGGATGGTAATTCCAAATGTTGTAAGCACAAAAATCTTCATGACCAAGGAAAATGAAAGTGGAGTACGCTGCTTCCTGCTCAATTTATAAACAAATGATTTATAAAGTAGACATTTTTTTATAAAGTGTGTCGGATTTTTTTACAAGTCAGATTAATTCACACCTTATTATGTTAGAACTTAAAAGCCGACTTAAGTGGTACTTTAAAAATTTTAAAATATTTGTTACTCCAAGACTCGAACACGAGACTTGGAGGTATCAAGGTGAGTCCCAAACCAACTCCATTACGCACTAACTATATACTTTCATCTCTGAAGTTTTTTACCTTCAACTTTGATCCTTGATATTTATAGACCAAAATTTTTAACATTAATCTGATGAGAAAAATGTTCGTTTTTGCTATTCATCCAATAATATGTTCAATCTATTTATTTTACATGTTTAATTTAATAAATTAGAGGGAAAAAAGGCAGAATTTTCTTTACTCATCATGGTCTATCTAATGTTTTTATAAGTACTACAAACATTATAAAACACACTTGGATGTCGAAACATCACTGAAAATATGTCAAAGGTTCATATAATTGTTATCCAAAAAAAATCTAAAGAATAAAGCTTGGGGGTAAAAATCAAAGTGTATAATTCACTGAATTTTAAGGCCTTAAAATAATTTTTTCAATTTATAAAATAAGGTAATGGAATAATGGATTGATATGAATGTTTACCTTTCGAGTAAATAGGCAAAGGGAGCTAATGTAATAGTAGAAAGTATATGCATGTAAACCATAAAAACAAATTGATCCTGGCCCTTGGCTAGCGCAACTTTAAGAAGGATAACTGCGGCTGCCGTACTCAACTGCACAACCACCATCGCCGCATATGGAGCATAAGCATATGATTCCATATTTGTGTGCTGTGCACTTTCTGTTTCAATTCCATCCATGTTAAAGACTTCAATCGATTAAAAGTGAAAGAAAGACCACCATATTTTTTTTAATACTAATGCAGAGTTTATATATGGAAGATATAGGATGCTGAGTAATGTTTTTTTGTCTTTGGATTTTTATAATCCGATCATCATACTGGGTATATGACATTCTTTTAATTTCGAAACAAACAAACAAAACAAGGAGTATTATGCTGTAAAAAAACAACATAGAAATATTTAACATAAAAGAACGAGTTAATCTCAAACCCAAATTAGACAAACCAAAAGCATAGAACACTAATTAATTAAAAGTCAACTACATAAAAGACCCTACAATTTATAAAATATTTCGCTTACCTCATGTAGTGTCAAGGCATGCATTACAAATTTTATATTTTTCTGAAAGTGGCAATTTTAACCTTTCAAATACTTAAAATATCAAAAAAATTATAAAAAATTGTAAAAAAATATAAAATTTGGACAAAAAATGTAACTAATATGATTAAGCTTAATACAATGAAAAATATATAAAATATTTTCTAATTTATTCCTTTGTTCTATGCTCTTGGTTTGGCTAATTTGGGTGCAATTAACCCGTTCCGTCCAATCAACTATTAGTTGACCAGATAGAAATTAATGTTACCTTTTTTTTTCTATTTTTTATGATTTTTATTTCCAATTTAATATAATTAATTTTTTTTTAATCTAACAAAAATAGTTAAAGTAATAGTTTCATTAATCCGGTTCTGGTAAAGAAAAAAAACATAGCTATATGGGTGATGCGCCTATTACCCAATAACATAAATTGATTTGAAACACAAGCTGCCAAACCAATCCTAGTAATTTTACACCACTCTTTAGTAATATTGTAATTAATTAATTAAACTTACAAGTTCGTAAGAAAAAAAAGCGCAAACTATTAAAACAAAAGGTTAAAGTATAAACTTTTTTTTCTTTTTTGAATCGATAATCTATGAACGTTTGAATCAATGTTATTTTCGTTACGCTCTAATTTTAATTATTCTTTTTTAAATACAGTTGTGCATTGTTCTCCACTTTCGCGACGTACGACTATGTGATTGGTGTAATCCTTTTCCTTTTCGGATTCTACCTATATATTGTAATTTGCCATCGTTCATATCGAACGTTTTGTCTTTATGGTCACTTACATTGCTCGGTATCTATTAGAAACATTGATTTAGTAATTTATGAGTTTTATTCAAAAAAATTGCTACCATGAAACTAAATTAATTAGATTTTTTTTTTTTATAAATATGAAAACTAAATTAATCATACATGTACAAGGCTTTTGTTAGATTTTTTTACCAATTTAGTAATTATAAATAATAGAATTGTAAAAAAAAACGACTTAAGCTAATTTGTGGGGGAACTCATTTCACTTGTTTTTTATATATAAAAGCTGAAAATAGGATTGAAAGAGAGACACACAAGACGTGTGCTCTTAAAAAAACATTAAGATTGACCTTAAAGGTCAATTTTAGGAGACTACAAGTTATTCTCCAGTTAAAATTAAAAGCTCAAAAAAAAATTAGTTCAACCAGAGTCTCAAGTTTTTAGAAAAAGAAGCCATGATATCATGCAAAGAATAGGAAACCTAGGGTACAAAACTTTAATCCACACAACCAAACTAACTCATTTCACTTTATATATATATAGTAGATTCACATCTCTATAGGTCGGATCCGGCTCCTCTAATGTTGATTAAAACATGACCTATCATGTTAAAACAAATAGATGGTTGAAATTTAATTAAATTTATTTAAAATTTAATAATTGCTAAGTAATTAAATTACTTTCTTTTTTTCACATACATAAAAAAAAGGAAAATATATATTACTTAGCTTGAGAAAAGACTATCACTTTTTTAAGGGATAAAAAAAGTGTTAAATCCCAGCATTACAAAAAAAAAATACCACTCCATTATATTTTTTGACAAAAAAATATTGTCATTTATCTTTTCGGTAGAAACTTCATCAACGTCACTCATATATAATCATAACACACATCATAAGCTCTTGAATCAAATTATTTTAATGTGGCATATAAACCAAAAAAATATAAACTATTTTAACTCAAACTTGACAATAATTGGTATTTTTTTCCATTGGTTCGCAATTTTTATTTTAATGATATTGAATAAAGTTTATATATTACATTATCTCCAATAGAATAATCGTATATTTATACAATTTTTAGTACAAAGATGGTAGGAACTTAATAGTTATTATTAGAATTTTAACAAATTTGATATATAACGGAGTCCACAAATAGAAAGTAACTTAATTTCTGCTGCCTATTAAAATTTTAAAAAATACAATTAAATCTCAACCATCTATTTGTAATGAATGGATAAAATTGACCTAATATGATAGGTCATATTTTAATCAACATTAAAGAAACTGGATCCTCTATAGGTCATCTACGGATCTAAAGTCAACTCTAATTCTAATACCTGAAAATTTCATCAGAAATGACACTTTATATATATAGAACATGATTCTATATATTTTGTGTACTTCATTTTAATTTCTCTAGATTATTAAAAATTATAATCGATTCAATTGAACAGAACAACCACTGTGTTTTTAAATAGTATTATTTTCACACCCCAAATTGTTACTCGCATACTCTTTAACTTAAAAATTACTATATTAGTCTTTATTAATTATATTTTATGACATAAATTTTATACTTAAATAAGGATAATGAAGTACATTCATAGGCTAAAGGTGTGAGAATAATAATTTTGACGATATGAGAATAACAACACCCTATTAATAATGTGGACTTTATAATTTAAAATAGAAAAATATTTTACATACTAATAAATTATACGAACTTTTTATACTAACTGAAATGTCAAAATATGAATGAAGTATTTTAAAGGATGGACTCTTAAGTAAATTAATGCATATTCTCATATTTTTTACACTTCAATTAGTATAAAAAAATTATAGAATTTGTTAAAAAAATTATAGAATTTGTTTGTACGTATAAAATAGTACTACTCTTTAAAATATGGAGAACAAGATGCTGAATGTTGTTTTTGCCTTTAATCCGCTAGAAACCATGTCCGGACGATACGATGAAAATGACATTAGTTAATTAATAACTAACCCTTTACATCTTTATTAAGAAAAATCTTAGGGCTTAACCAAAGATAATATAGAGGTAAAACACTTATAATAAATAATTATTTCATACATAATCAAAAGAATGTTGGGATCAAGTCACACCAATTATTATCATCATTATTTTTCTTACTAAAGTTTGAACTTATAACTTCTTAAAAGTTTACGCAACTGTTGAACTCTAATAATTTTATACTAAGGTAATATTAGGTTTTTGGAATGTAACTCTATCGGGAATGTAATTTTATCCAAAAAATGACTCCTGAGAAAGTGATTCTCGGTAATTAAAATTACCTTATTTTGTTTGGTTGATTATTGTAAAATTTAAACAATGTTCGATAAGGAATGATAAATATGTATTTTTAAAATTATAAATATATATAAAAAGACATACATAATTGTCAAAATATAAAAAAATTCTATCAAGTTCAGAAAAGTTGAATTCTCGAACTTTTTTTTCAAGAATCACTTTTTTTTTATTACCGTATTCGGTATCAATCTTGTTTTCTCAAAAAATAAATCACAAAACGCGTTCGGTTGTATCGTCTATTTTCAACTTTTTTTTTCTAGGAAAGAAAACAATTTGGGCTGTTTTTTGCATACCACTTTTTTTGATTTTCTTCAATCAATTTTGTTTTCCTTCGTTCCTTCCCCTCTGCCCCACTAAACCTTTTTTTTTTAATAAGCTGATGCATATATATAAATAGAAAAGAAGGTCATAACGAATGACCAAAAGAGCACGAACCAATATAAAGAACAAAGCCGGTAGACTGGCTACCAGCAGAAAAAAAGCTAACTCTCACACAAAACCACCCAACTAACTACTCCACAACAGAAGAAGCAACAGACAACGGAACCGAAACGACTAACAACACTGTCATCCTAATCCATATAGCCAATCCGGCCCAAGAAGCATCTGAGAATGGGAATAGGGAAAACGAGGGTCCAAAGTCAGCAACCACTGCTGCCAGGTACTAAAGATGACATTAATACAACCAAAAGAGCAACATCTACCTTCTTTGAAGACCACTTTATTCCGCTGAAGCCAAATGGAGTAACAACCAGCATACAGAAGAATCAACCAACCATCTTGGACAGCCCTTTTGTTACACATCAACAGAGATGACCAACTATCCCAGTGGACTAACAAAGACTTGGGAGTCGCCCACTGCATACCCGCCCATCTCAAAATCGTCGTCCATATTTGATGGGTAAACTTACAATGTAGAAGTAGATGGTCAACAGTTTCCTCGGTTTCCCCACACAGAGGACACCTATCGCTATCAGAACTAATAATGGCCCTGTGGCGCAGGAAGTCCCTAGTAGCTATCCCGTTATTCAAGGCGAGCCAAGTAAAAATTTGGGCCCTGAGAGGGACCTTCGCCTTCCAACATCGCTGCAGGTACTTGTCCCTATTGATCACCCCATTCCACCTCGCTTTTTCTCTGCAAAAGGAGCTAACCGTATACTTACCAGAGGTATCTAGCTTCCACAAAATCCTATCCATGGGATCTTCGACCAGCGGTTGAGATATCTGACGCTGCATGTCTCTAACCTCATCCAACTCCCAATCGAACAAAGCTCTGCGCCATCTGAAATCCCACATCCAAATCCCTTCAGACCAAGAACCGGACTCTCTAATCGTGCCCAACTTGTGCGTCGCTAATTGGTAAAGCCGAGGATGTTTAATGGCCAGAGGAATTCTATCAGCCCATGGATCCCACCACACCTTCACATGAGCTCCATTCCCCACCTTGATCATCACTTGAGTAGTCCAAATGTCAAACGCCGTTCCATTCCTACCACAAACAACAAGCATATCCGCCCACAGTGAGGAGGCCATCACTTTGTCAGAACGCCACACGTCCCCTATAGAATGTACCCCGTATTCTGCCCTAATGATCCTCTCCCAAGATCCCTGCTTCCCTGTCACAACTCCCCAAAACCGTTTCAATAACAAGGCTTCATTTCTTGTCCGCAAGCATCCTAGCCCAAGACCTCCATCCTCCTTACTTTTGATGACTTTACCCCACTGAACTTTCGGCAAACCCCTGTGATTATCACCACCACCCCAAAGAAATTTGCGCATAATCTTTTCACACTGACGAACAACCCCCAAAGGAATTCTAAAGATGGACATGTTGTAGACAGGAAGGCTCATCATGACAGACTTGATTAAGGTTACCCTACCCCCCAACGAAAGAAGAGCACCTTTCCAAGACGCAAGCCTTCTTCTAACCGCGGACAGAAGACCTTCCCAGTTAGACAGACGTCTGGGGTTCATCCCAACACAAGATCCAAGATATTTAAACGGAGTGACTTCAAACTTGCATCCCGCTCTCCTAGCTAAAGCTTCCCCATCCGGCGTGAATACATTTACCCCCACAAGCGAGCTCTTATGGAAATTAACCTTAAGCCCAGAATAAGCATCGAACCACCTGAGAATACCTTTAACAGCCTGAATCTCATCTTCCTCGTTATTAACAAAGATCAAAGTATCATCCGCAAACTGAAGATGGTTAATAAGCCAACCATTCCCTCTGACTCCTTTTAAAATCCCCTCTTCCAACGCATGAATGAACAACCTGTTTAGACCCTCAGCTGCAATATTGAATAAGAAGGGAGAGAGGGGGCAGCCTTGACGAAGACCACGTCCCACATGAAATTGTTTAGACGGGGAGCCATTAATCAAAACAGAAACCTTGGCCGTTTTAAGACACTGTTGCGCCCATCCTCTCCACCTACTACTGAACCCCATATGGCTCATGACATCCGCTAAATAGCCCCAGTCAACCGAATCGTAAGCCTTCTCGAAATCCACTTTGAATAGGAAACCTTTTCTTTTCGAAGCTTTGAGTGAGTGAACCACCTCATTGGCAGTGAGAACACAATCCAAAGCTTGCCTCCCCTTGATGAAACCATGCTGATTGTCACTAATCAGAGAAGAAATCACACTCCCTAATCTCCCAGCAAGAACCTTGGAGACGATTTTATAGTAGCTGCTAACCAAGCTAATGGAGCGATAATCTTGGAGCTTGCAAGCCCCAGTTTTTTTTGCGATAAGAGTGATGAAGGAAGTGTTCGCTCCATTAGGAAATCGACCCAACCTGAAAAAGCCCTTGACCAGACTGCACATATCCTTCCCAATTATATCCCAGGCACGCTGTATGAAAAACATAGAATACCCATCAGGACCAGGAGCTTTGTCACTACCACATTGGTTGACAGCCTCCCAAACTTCCTCGTCCGACACCTCTCTATCCAAGAAGTCGACTTGAACAGCAGATAGACAAGGAAAGCCCAAGTTCTGCATCTTGGGCCTATCCCACTGATCTGCTTTGAAAAAGTCGCCGAAATATCTCCAAGCCTGGTCTTTAATTGCCTCGGGCTCGTTTAACCTGCCATGACTGGTAGACAACTCCCCAATATTATTGCGATGCATACAATTTTTCGCTACGCGGTGGAAAAACTTGGTATTCCGATCACCATCCTTGTTCCATCTCATTCTAGCCTTCTGCTGCCAAATCCTACTGAGTTGCCCTTGCTTAACCCAGATGGAAGATTCAAGGTTGTTTTTCTCTTCTAATTCAGAATCCGATAGAGAGCGCATGTCTCCTTGACTGTCCAGCCAGTCCAGTCTGTTCTGCATCGTCAAAAGAACCCGCTCCACATTACCAAAGACCTCCTTATTCCACTGAATCAGATACTTCTTTAGCTCCCTAAACCTTTTTAAAATCAGAAAATCTCCAGGGAACTCACCACTTAGCTTAGCCCACCAGCCCCTCACCTTCTCCTTAAACTCGAACGAGTCCCACCACACCGCAAGGTCACGGAAAGGCTTGGGCCCCCAATTACGGCCTTCGGAACTCAGTAAAAGAGGAGTGTGGTCAGAATGGTTTTTGCTAAGTGCCACCAGGGATAACTGGGGCCACGAGGTGAACCACCCAACCTGAGCAAAGATGCGATCAATCTTACTTCGGCTGCTAGCATTACCCCACGTGAACCGACGGCCAGAGAGATGGAATTCTAAAAGCCTACACTCCTCGGTAAAACTCCTGAAGTCCCGCATCCCGCTAGTGATCTCAACCCCATTAAGGCGCTCAGTGGGTTCTAAAATTTCGTTAAAATCCCCCACAATCAAAACAGGAGATCTGGCCTGCATAATAACCTCAACTAATTGCCTCCATAAAACACCCCTTTCCATCGTCGTGGAGTACGCATAAATACTTACTACTGTACATTCGAAGTTTGTTGGGACGTACTTACCTTCCATCCACAAGAACCGATCCCCAATACCGCTTCTAGACATGATAAAGTCATCGGTATTCCACACAGCAAGAAGACCTCCCGACCTTCCAGTAGCGGGAGCAGCCAACCAGTCTATCTTATTGCTCTTCCAAAGGGATTTAACGAAAAAATCATCCATAGTACTCCTCTTAGTCTCTTGGATAAATAGAATACTCACACTTCTCAGATCAACCTGCTGACGGATGAACCTCCTCTTCGCAGCTAGCTGCAACCCACGACTGTTCCAAGATAAAATGTTCACCATAACCCTGACTATCACACACGAACAGAGACTCACATGAGATTTTCAAGTTCCCCAGCGAAGCGTTGATGATCAAAGATGCGCATCGCCTCCTCGTTGACATGTTCAGTCAGTCCCAACTTCTTGCCAAGTTCCCACACGTCTCCCTTCAAAACTGTTGCAGCTTGAGCCTTATTACTGCGTTCGATACCAGCATCCGATATATGAGCACCACTACCAACAGAACCCGCGTCCTGGGTCGTATGGAGACTACCTCCCTTTCCCGCAATTCTTTTGATCTTACCACGATCCCTATTTAAATTCACCCAAGGACAAACAGCGCTGTTTGTCGGGACTAAAGGCCCCGTAATTCCCGGGGAAACAGCCTGTCTACTAGTTCTACTAGACGCTGACCCAGAAGGGACCACAAGTGCCCCTGAATTCACACTCACTTTAGTCCCGACGCTACCTTGCTCCTCCTCCTCCTCTTCGCAATCAGACTCCTGACTCCCGACTCCTACCATCCAATCCAAATTTGATATTGTCCCATGCATAGGTTCTTCCTGACATCTAACCTTATGGACTACCCCGCTGACAGAAATCTGAATCTCAAGATCAATACTCACAGACTTCGTCGACACCAACATACGCGCAACATCCATACGCTTCCTGTTGACCGTATTCTCATCAACAGCAACAAGACCTCCAGCCTTGTCTCCAATGGCTTGGAAAGCATGTTGACCCCACACTTGAAGAGGGATCCCGGTGCACTGTATCCACACTAGTCTGCCACCATCTTGAGGAGCTTCCTTCCAAGGGATAATCTTAGAAAAGAGAGAGTCGACAGCGGCGCAAGGAGATGCCAGGCAACGATCAAACTCTTCCTCTCTATCAAACTCAAGAAGAACCAAACCCCTTCCCAAGATACGAGTATCACATATCCACCCTGCTTCCACAATCAACTCTTGAATCTCCGGAAGTCTCTCAATTGATCGAATAACCCCGACCGCGCTCCTCCGAAGCCAACACTCATTGGACCTAGGAATGGGAATATCAAGAATATCATTAGGGGCAGGTATTTCCCATCCTCTGGAGGTAGGAGAGACTGATCCGAGATTCCTAGGCTTAGCAGGCTCCACAGTCAGAGTTCTCGTTTTGGTGTTCTTCCCCTCGTTCCGTTGAGGGGCAGCAGTAGGAATGCCGCGACGTCTTCTCATGCCCACAGCACACTTGATAACCGAGGCACCCACGGATTGCTTGTTGAGGGACCTCAACATAAGCTCAACATTCTTGACCCCAACCAGACGAATGAAGCCAAAACGCTTCCCGTCCTTATTGCGCCGCTGCGCTACATAAGCGTCGCGTACAAAGCTGAACTGAGGCAGCCTCCATCTCTTGGCAGCCAGGTACCGGAGTGCCCTAGGATCAACATGTGAGGGAAGATTTTCCACATAGAACGACATCTCAGTGTCGGGGAGGGATGCCATACGAAGGCGAAGTGACAGGGAGTGAAAACCACTAGTTGGAGCAAATCATCAAACACTTGGTGAGCACAAAAAAACACCCAGACCTCTCAGAAGTCACCCCTGACCCAGCTTCCGTCGACCACAGACCCCAACAAACCCAGAGGAAAGAACGACAAAAAGAATAGGAATCTGCAAAAAACACACAAGGGCCTACGAAGTCCCTTCAAACCAACCAAATCCAAGCAAAAGAAAGCCAAAACAGAGAGGAGAAAGCGGATCCGAGGACAGACGGGGGGTGGTGACCAGGAGAGACCACCCAAAGGAAAGAGAAGAGCGACGGCCGAAGAAGCAGGGCACCAAACCCCAGATCGCCGAACCTCAAGACAGACAGCCGAAACCACAGAACACAGCAGATCGGGGAAGGAATGACGAAAGACGAAGAAGGACGACTAGGACGGCAAAGTTTTTACGCCAGCTGCAGTGGGCAGCTGGTATTTTGTTTACTCCGGCAGCAGTGGGCTGACCGGAGGGGAAGGGAGAGTTAGGAGCTTTTACTAAGGTAAAATGGAAGTGCAGTCAACATGGTCGTAATTAACTACCCCACTAAACCTCTTCTGGTCACTATCGCTCCTCATCAATGTCTCTTGTCTTCCTCGTGCTGCCACCACCACCTCCACCTCCCTCCTCTTCCACACAACAACCGTCGCCGGCCACCTCGCCACCACCACCCTTGCAAATCCACACCACTTACTCCACCTCTGGTCAAATTTAGCAGTGTCTGGCCACCTAACAACCACAAAAAATCATCTGACTTTCAGATTCCGGCCAGCAGGGCCCTACCGTCTCCGCCTCTATGCACCACCACAAACACAACTACCATATCTGATTAGATCCAGCAGCATCTCTGTTCGCAGGGCCAAAAGTTTTTTGGGCCACCCACAACTACCACTCACCTCCAAGATCAGAAGTGAAATATTTATTAAGAAGCACCCAACAAATTTGTTGTTTCCTTTATGGATTCACAATTATGGTGTATTGAAAGAGAGCGGTGAAAATGGAAGCAGAGAGATCAGTGGTGGAGTGTGGAGGAGATGGTGGAGGAGAGAACGAAAAAGATGGAGAAGAAGATGGTGGCAGACTGGCAGTGGCGTTGGGAAGAAGGAGGAGATGGTTGTTTTTGGATTTAATAATCCACCTTGTTATTGACTGTTTTTTCTTGATCGTCACTTATATTACTTCTACTGTTTTTTAAATTTATCCCCAAAAAATATATTTTTTTATAAAAAAAACTATCAATTTGACCCTACATTATACCTTCAATTTTGATATGCCCCTTATCTTCTTCTTTTTTACGTATCAAATAAACTCAAAGATATTATTTTTCCTTTCAATTAAGTCATTTTTGACATTTTTACCCTTAAGTCATGCCAAAATAGCTCCAAACTCATCCCTAACGTGGCACATATGATAATTTTTAATAGGTAAAATATCATTAGAAGAAAGACTAATATTTATTTTGAAAATTATTGAAACATAATAAAATAGCGTGTCCAGTAAAAATGACAGTACAACTATTTAAAAAAAATTAGTTAAAAGTATGACATATTATATTACCCGTTCGTGAACTATTTGTGAAATACATGGTTATAAGAATCGAACTGAACTGGCCGATTTGATTGAAAAAATCGTGACTCGGTCATGAGTTCGGTTCTTATAACCCCTAAAAACCGTATTATTCATAAACCGCTAAGAAATTATGGATCAGTCTGGTCTGACCATAAATTAGTTGACTCGGACACAAGTCGTACGATTCTAGCAGTTTATTTTTTTTTTATATTTTGATTGATTTTTTTTACTAAAATTGTGATTTTTTTACTTAAATTCAGTACTTTCCTTTTTCTATAATAATTTGGATCTACATTTTTCCTTGTTTGATAAATACTCATTTATTTTCATATAAATTAACATTTATATACCAACTTTTAATTCAATTTACAAATGAATAATGTATATAAAGAAAATAAATTTTCAAACTTTTTATACATAGATAAAATTAATTGACATTAAATATTTAAAATGTCAAAACTGCCAACTATATATTAATTTAATTGATTTACAATTAATATTTATTGTAGTATTTAACTAGACAATTAGTAAATTAATATTTATTTATTCATATAATAAAAATCCAAATTTCCTAACTATTTAATATACTTTATCAAAATAAAACTTTAATATATATTTAATTTAAAATCAGGAAATTAATTTAAAAATATATCATTTCTCTATCATTCTAGACTTCATATTTAATTTATTAATTTTTTCATAATATAAAAATTAATAAACTTAATCAAATTGAATGAAGTTTGTTTTTCATCCATTTTTTTCACATGAATATATTTATTAAATCATAAGTTATTCTTACCTTATATTTTAATTTTTTTATTAATAATCTAAAATGTTATTTGATTTAGAACTTTTTTGGATGATTACTTTCATAATATTTTGATATATTCTATTTTTATGAATTATTTATGTGCATACTACATTGTATAAAATAAAAAATACACTATACTATAGTTTCGGTTTCCTCAGTTCACAAATTTCTAAAATTTCGATTCGACCATGGTTCGATCCCAATTCGATCTTAAAACTGTGAACTTCTCAATTCACTGCTTTTATGCCCGGTCCAGTTCTAAGGTCGGTCCGATTCTTACAACATTGCAAATAACCCCTATTCTTTGAGTGTAGCTAGCTTGTTACTTCCCATCTCACATCATAGGCGAGTTTCCATTATTAGCGATAAAAAAATAGTAAAATTCACCTCTACATTTGTATTATATATCAAAATAAATTATAACATTTGTAATTGAACCAAATAAGTCACTGCATTTGTCACTCAGCCAACATTAGTCATTACTTTCTAAAAATAGTTATACCTTGTTGGACATCTAAATAAACAACATAAGGTGGTGCTGATTTAGAAAATAAATTTAAAAATAATTTTTTTTTTACATAAGAACTAAATCAAACAAATAAATAAAATTGAGTTGAAAAATATAGTGGTTTATTATTTTGATCACGCTCAATGTTTTAATGTTCGAAAATGATCCCACTCGATTTTTTATTTTTGGATAATTTGATCTTATTTTTTATTTTTCACTTACAAAATGAGTGAGTAGCGTGAAGTTTTTTTGTCTATGTCATTTTTTCAACAAAAAAATAAATCATATAAGTATATTCTTATGCTGTTTCTAAACGAAGTATAACTATTTTTAAAAAAAAGTGACTAATAGAGATCGAGTGGATAGATGCAGTGTCTTATTTGACTCAATTACAAATATAGTGATTTATCGTGACATATGATATAAATATAAAAGTGAATTCTCTCATTTTCCTTAGAAAAAAATAGTAGATAAAATATAAATAGAAAAATTACATTTATACTCTATATTAGTTTTTTTTTGAAAATCCTCTATATTTATAATTAAGTCAAATAGACAATTATATTTGCTTGATTGATCAAATTAAAATACATAAGTCATTTTTCATCCCATTTAATAGATGAGTCCGGTCGGACCAAATTTAACGTTTGTATATAAAAAAAAGGTTGGAAACTTCATTGGCAATTATTGAAGTACAAGGTGGGTATAATTCTATGTTTGACGACAAAATTCGTAAGAGACGATCTGTTGTTAAACAATACAAACTAACGAGAAACTAGGCCTGATACATTGGTTGTTCCTCGGAAGAAAAAGAAGAAAAAGATGAGCAATGAGTTTCATTGATAAAGAGATACTACCCAGCTTTTGCCATGTTCGACACTGTTCAAGAAATCGCAATTTACATCCATAGGTTTCACAACCTTGACCTTTTCCAACAAGGGTATGTTCCTGGTTTTTCTTTTTAAGTTTCCTCTCATTCCTCTCAATTTGTTTTCCTAATTAATTGATTGTGCGCATGTATTCGTTTCTGTTTTCTTCTGCCATTTTATGTGTTAAAGATGGTATCAAATAAAGATCAGCATGAGATGGGAAAACGATGACTATACTTCTTACGGGACTCCTTCAAGGGTTGTGCAATATGAATGTAAGCTTATTTGCCCAAGACATTCTTTTTTTTCTGGGGTTTTTCTCCCTAATCCGTTAATTGTAGAAAAGTTTGCTTGTGAAAGGAAAGAAGAAAAATTGCTGATGAAAGTCGTATTTTTCCCTCTTAGATTACATTTTATAGATACAAATTTACATGACCCTTAGATTGCAACTAATGCAACCATCAGAGCATTGGAGACTTTAATGTAGATTGTACATTGCAAAAATGGGGCTTTTGGATGAAGTATATGATTTAGGCAGTGGAGAGAGTGGCTGGTATGCTTGGACCAACAGACCCGCTGTGGCTCATAAACATTTAAAACCATGTTAATTTTCTCTTAGTAATCTTGACTGAAAAAGTTTGTTCATTTTCTTAGTAGGATTTTTCATTTTCTTAGTAGGATTTTGGCTTTACTTATATTACATATCGTATTTATGTGGTCATAACAGTTGATAATGACACTTCTTTGTGATTCAGCTCCCGATCTGGGGTCTGACATGGTAGGTGGGATATGGAGGATTGATGACAAAGACAATAGTTTCTTGACCCAACCTTTTCGGATTCGATATGCAAGGCAAGACGTCCGTTTATCCATTATGATCTCATTCAGTCTCCCTCTAGGTAAACATAAGGTAATCAACCTTGTTGTTTTCAATTTGTCTTAGGAAAGGAGAAGCTCCGTTCCCTTTTTCCCTTCATTTTCCTCATTCCATTGTATTTATTTCCAATAAGAGAAGTTAAACATGCTGGAATTGTAGCAGAAGGTTACCTTCATGATCAAACTAGCTTAACTTAAATTCAAATGAATGTACGGGAAGTGATAGCTCTAGCGAGTGGATTTTACACTCAAATTGAGAGACATATTTTCCAAGCAAGATACCCGTAGTGCTATTGTCTGTCTGAAGAATTACTTCTATATTACCTAATCTGCTTTGCGTATAAAGTGGCCCTTATGACAAAGAAAATCTTCTTTTTTGAGGTTTTCTATTTGCATGTGACTTCAAAACACTTTTTGGGCCCATGTTGTGATATTGTAGTTTTTGCTGTGATGATAATTCCTTAAAGATGTTGAATATGGCCATCATTAACACAAACAATTGGAGAACTTTGCTCAGTAAAGTTTTGTGGCTTTAACAAGTATGGAAAGAATTTAAACATTAGTCTTCCTAATTCTTGCATTTGAACATTCGTTCTTGTGAAGGGAGGAATTTAATGGGAAGATCCCTAATGTGCTTGTTGGTTACATTGGTCTATATCAACTTGAAATTTCTTGCTGCTTGTATCTATTATCTGATCTTGTACAAATTGCAGAGTCCACCAACATATGCTGTCATTGTGAAGTTCGAGCTTCTGCAAGCTCCTACAATAGAAGAAAGGTGAATTGGCACATGTGCGCACACAGATACACACACACACACACACATATGAGAAGTTTTCTGTGTATGCAAATTAAAGTTTACAGTTGTGTTGACTATATGCGCTTTGTGCAGGCTTGACTTGTTGGCTTTTCTGGATGCTACTTCTGTTGCAGTCCATGAGTTTCGTATTCCTCCTAAGGCTCTTCTAGGATTGCATTGCTATTGCCCTGTTTATTTTGATTCATTTCATTCTGTGCTAGTTGATGTAAGTGTGCACATGAGTCTATTGAGGGCTGCTACTTCCGTGCAGGTACCCAGGTTTGTCATGTTTCTTGTGGATAAAAGTAAACTGTTCAAGATCATAGTTGGATTGTGATTTGTTAAAGTAACCTATTGAGTTGAATAATGACAGTAATTCTTACATCAGTGAAGATGGTGCTGGTGAAAGTATCGATGGGATCAATCAAGTATGCTCTTACACAGAATTGTTTACATGCCTTTGGGCTTTTGTAGCTTTCTTCATTCATGCTCTTGATGTTTTGCTGATTTCTATTCGTTATATTTTCTTTTTCAAAAACTGCATCATAATATTGATGCATCCTTGTAGAACCCTCGTCATGAGTGTAAAGTGGATGTTTGTGGCATTCACATGTGCATTTATTCATTGTATTTGCCCATACTTCATTTCTTGCAGCTAGCTCCAGCATGAATTACATGGTCATGTTCTATTAGTATCACTCCTGCAACATTTATACACTCAACAAATTGACCTTTATTGCTTCATTTTTAGTTTGCAAAGAATTTTTTGTTAAATAATGACTCCTGGGTCTTGATTTTAATGTGCTAAATGAATATTATAACCTCTCATCAATTGCTTGATACAAGAGGACGCATATTTTCTCACTTCAGAAATTTGAGGTCTAAGCATCTGTCTGATTCCTTTTTCTTGTCATACATGAATTTCCTTGTATGAATCTCTTATGGAAGCCTGGTTTTGGTCATTAGCTTATGAGTCTTTTCCTATTTGTCCCACATCAGTTTAATTTCAAGAAATAAGAGCTGAAAAAGACACCTCTCTTGAATCTTAGAAGGAAGCATCCAGATTAGCCAAATGACAAACTATAACTAGAAATCATAGATGCCAATTGACAATGGGAGGGTAATTCACTAATATCTAGGTACTGAGTAGTACGCTTTACTTTTCCTTTTGCCTTGGTGCTTTTCTTGCCATCGTTCTGTAATGCTTAGAATCTCTTAGGGCCGGCCATCCATTATTAATTTTGATATTCTCTAAAATGGATCTTTTTTTTTTTGAAAAAAAGTGGAGTTTCTATGGAATATGTAAATGTTTTCCACTGGGGTTGAAGGCTCTGCTTGGGGGATGAAGTCTAATTTTTTGACATCAAAATTGGTGTGCAATTGCTAGTTTGGAGATCCTCATGTATTTGCTTGTGTATAGTTTTTGTGGTATTCTTTGGTGTCAGTCTTCCATGACGCTATTATCTTGTGATTGTTCAGGCAGTGGTTGAAAGGGCTTCTATAGATATGAAGCAGATCATGCTTGTTAAAGCATTGTTAGTTGCCCGTGACACATTGCTTGAAGAGCTACAAAGGATTAGTAAAGCAGTTGACCAGACAATTGATTTAACAGCTTTTACCTCCCAGATGAATGATATGAAAATGTTTGATCCGATCCTGCAAAACAATCTAGGTGCTGCTGCTGCTGATGTTTCGATACAAAGAAAGTCCCAAAAAGAGCCTGAGGTCCTTCCTCTATTCTTTTAGCTGATTGTGTTTAGTTGTTTATTCAGTTTGAGTATCTTTATTTACTTGATATTTTTTATTTTCTTTGGAAGAAAGCAAATGGCACTGTAGATTTTCGAAGTGAAATATTGCGGCGCACTTTGTCAAAGGATAGTGTAGTCAGTATTTTCCGTTCACTGGGTGCTCAGTTATCATACTTATGGAGCACTTTTCTGCAGTTCCACAGGTTTGATTTTAACCAAATAGTCATCCAAGCTATTCTCATGTTCTTCGCAACTGATAGTATCACCATGTTCACGCACATCATTTTAAATGACAATCATTAAACTCTTTTCCTATACTAAAGCACTGACAAGGAACAGTCCACATTGTCTAGTTTAGGGTTTGCTTTATTATTGCTTGAAATGGATTGGGGAAGAATAGGGAACTTTCAGAATTGAGACTGAAATGTAATTGTTTCTATCCTTAGGGCATTTTTTTTATGATTTCCATGAACTGCAAATACCATATTTTGGTTGTCAATCCTAATGAATTTAATTCACCTGCTTATCTGTTAAGATATGTTGGAAGTGTCTGGCCTGTACTATCTTGGCCTCCTCAGAACAGCAAAGGAGAATTTTGGGTTTGGTTGGTTCTTTAGTATTGTACCATAGCCTCTGTGATAAAGAATTTTGTTATCCAAAATCTAGAATTCCTCATTCATGTAAAAAGTAATATTAATCCAATGTTGTGAGGTAGGGGCCTGAGATACGTTCCAGTTCACTTGCAAAGTTCAAAAGGGTTTACAATTGACCATATTTTAAGATGCACAAGATGTGTTTGGCTGTCGACTGGCCACCCCCTAAACGATTGAGCTAGATCTTTTGGGTTGAACAACTTTTCGATATTTCAGTACAATTTAAATATGATGTTGAGCAAGTCCGTATTGCAACAAATCAGCTAACTACAACTTTTTTTGTGTGCCTAATTTCAGAGCAAATAAAACAAAAATACTAGAATTTCTGTATGATGCATGGACTAGGGATCGAAAAGCTGAATGGTCTATATGGATGGTGTACTCTAGGACTGAGATGCCTCACCATTACATGAAGAGTGAAAATGATGATTCTTCCCACCATCCGGTCCATCACAGAGTGTCAAGTTTGTGGAAGTTGCCTGATGATGTAAATACTCTTTTTTATGTTTCATTGGTCTTATGACAAAAAATAGTTTTGATTTGGACTTTCAATGCTATATACCCACATCTTATTCATTGCTTGGTCTTCAAGATGTGTTTATTTGTTGTATTCTATACAGCCTGCTCAGTCTGCAGCTTCTCGTGCTGAGCTTCATCGGCGAAGTATTGGCCAAATGAAGGTTAGTTATTATGACTTCATTAACTTCTGCATTTTCCTTATCTTCCTTGTATTTGGGGTTCTAAAGGGTTTTGTTTATTGACAGATGAATAATCGCTCAATTCAAGATATGTACGTGTATGGAGATCCACTGCGAATTCCTATTATAATTGTGGAACGCGTCATTAACGCACCGCGGCGTACATTTAGCGAGAACTCTTACTTCAGAAATTTTGACCTAATAGAGTCACCTGGCTTGGTTGCCGGACCTGGCACTGAAGCAGGAAAGAAGCCATCCCTTAGTACTCTACCATCAAAGGGGCATCAATTGAAGATTGTTGTCTTTGTGCATGGATTTCAGGCAAGTGTTTGCCTTCACTCAATTTAATCTATTTGTTTTTTCCTTTGTTCATTGGATTTTCGTTTGTTGCCTCCCTATTTTTTTGAAATAAATCTTGATGGTATATTTACTGTCCAATGCGACAACAGATTACTAGGAGTAATTTATAGAGTATTTTTACACTGTAAAAAAGTGTTGTTGTCCTTATCATTAATTATTAAAGATGAGAGGAGTTTTGTGCTTCATTAGCACTGTGGCACCTGACCAATTGGATTGTCTTGTTTGCCTACGTCCGTGAATATGTTTTTGGTTTGTTCCCTTTCTTGTTACTTATTTAGGACTCAGTACCCTTTAGGAAAATTCTTAGGTGTTCTATTGCTTTTCTAGGCAGGATATTAGCACTATCAGGTCCTCTTTTCTATTAGTTTTATTTAGTCTTTGGATTAGAATTCCTCGAGGTTTTGGTGTGCCTCTATGAGGACATGTATCACTGGACAAACATGTATCTTCTTCCTCTGAATGAGTCTCTTGACTTTGTCCTCCAATAGAGTTGCAAGCACAACGAGGGGGCTGCCTTTTATTTTCAATCAATCCTTGGCTGCTCAGTGCTGCTACTGGTGCGAGTTGTTAGGAGTCTTAGAGTTGGGGGCAGTGCTTGTCTTTTAAGTTCAATCATCTCCTATGACGGCTCTGCCTATTTTAAGATAATTCAATGATATCGTGGAGATACTTCAGGAACCTACACACACATACAAAAAGAGAGAGAATCTCTTTGATGCTAAACAAGATTGAGTCTGGGATCTTCTTAGAAATGTGAAGATCTAGAAGTTCAGCTCCATACGGGGAAAACAGGGGACTAGAAACCCAATAATTTTGTAAGATTAGGGGAGATGGAGGATGTATTGTTTAAAGTAGGCCATCCCTCTTTATGAATAGTCAGGTCAGGAGCAAAAAGACAGCTGCAACTCCTTTAGGAAATAGCTCATTCTCTCCTCTGGCTCAACCTAAGTTTATCCGGTGTTTTCCTATGCTGAAACATGTGATCGAACTCGCTATAGATGAAAGTTAAGGCATGGCCTGTTTGCTTTTTTCAGAGAACGGTTTTGTTTGAGAGTCTCTTTTATGCCACTATAACCCAGTCCTCTTAAGCAGAAAAAACGTGTGCTTCTACAGGGAACTTGGTAATACCCAGCTCTTGATTACAGCTTGTATTTTCTATTCCACTTGTGTCATGTTTGTGCTATTAAATTGTTTTATTTTATGCAATTGGTTATTGTACTCTGAAGTATACATCAACTCAGTAATTTTATTGGCCACGCCTCTAAAATTTTAGGGACATCATCTGGATTTACGGCTTCTTCGGAATCAATGGCTTTTGATAGATCCAAAGATTCAATTTCTTATGTCAGAGATAAATGAAGAGAAAACATCCGGAGATTTTAGAGAAATGGGACTAAGGTTGGCACAGGAAGTGATCTCTTTCATTAAAAAGAAGGTGGATAGAGCTTCAAGATCTGGTGCCGTAAATGATATCAAACTTAGCTTTGTTGGGCATTCTATTGGTAATGTCATTATAAGATCAGCATTGGCAGGTAATTAACTATTGCGTTTAATCGTCACATTCAACAGTTCACTGTTGATGTTATATCTGCTTTATGCTGCCGCAGATAGAATTATGGAACCGTACCTCAAATACCTTCACACATACGTCTCTGTATCCGGTCCACACTTGGGGTATCTTTACAGTTCAAACTCTTTATTTAATTCTGGAATGTGGGTTTTGAAGAAACTCAAGGGAACACAATGCATTCATCAGCTTACTTTCACAGATGACCCAGATCTTGAGAATACTTTCTTCTACAAACTTTCTGAGGTAATAGAAATTTATATATTTTCCATAAATCCAGTCTCATTTTCAAGTGCATTAAGTCGGTTTTAATTTAATACATTTTTTCCTGCATTTATTTGATCTTTTTTATTGTTATTATTGTGTAAGCAAAAGATCGGTGGCAGAGCAGCGTGCTTATTTTATACATAAATTATGAGATGATCATTGATCTGCAAGATGACTTGCATTATTTGAACTAGTTCATGTGCATGAATGGAAGGGAGGCACGTGCTTGGTCTCTACTTGCTTGATTGTGGTTCTAAACAGTTTCTTCTATTTTTTCAGCAAAAGACACTGGAAAATTTTCGGCATATAATTCTTATATCTTCACCCCAGGTAGTCCCTTGCGATATTGTTTCTAGAACTTCTAAAATTTTCGAACTTTTCCATATACTTCTTTTTGTTTGACAATAATTATTTAAGCCCTAAAGAATGATGTCTGGGAGTGGCCAGTTCAAGTTGTAGTGATGATAGAGATTTAGACGAGTATTATTTACAGAAGAAAAGAATTACAAAAAAAGACTGTGATGTATATGTTTATGAACTAGAATGTTGTGAGGTAGGTATCTGTTGAATGTAAGAAGTGATAAGGCTGAATAATACTTTCTTGCTTATGTGAAAAATTGCCTGAATGATAAAGTAGAGCACAGACTTTGATTTATCCAAATGAGAAATGTTATACTTCCTTGGAAAGATGATGTTCCTTCCGAAGATACACTCGTTCATCGTAAACTTATATGTTTAGACTGGTGATGTTGATGAAAAATGCTGTTAGATGTGTAGTAGGTGATTCGTGCTAGTCATGCAAGTTTTTTTTGTCTCCTCAGACACTGATAAGTTTATTGCTTTCCTCATAGGATGGTTATGTGCCGTATCATTCTGCGAGAATCGAATTGTGCCAGGCTGCTTCTCTGGATTTTTCAAAAAGGGGTAGAGTGTTCTTGCAGATGCTGAATAATTGCTTGGATCAGATACGAGCCCCATCATCTGAACAACGGCTGTTCATGCGATGCGATGTCAACTTTGACACCTCTGCCTACGGTAGGAACTTAAACTCGTACCTCGGACGGGCTGCTCACATTGAATTTTTGGAGTCTGATGCGTTTGTAAAGTTCATTATGTGGTCTTTCGTGAATGTTTTTCGCTGATTTCTACAGTGATGTGCTAACTTAGACTTAATAGGTTAGGTAGATCCATATTAGGTCTATGCTCATGCCTGGATTATGTTTGTAAGCAGGTTCCAGAATATTTAATGATGGATGGAGTAAAAACACTCTTTTACTTTCTTTGCATTCTGTTTTTTGGTCCATGTACATTGATAAGTTCCATTGCTTAATCTTGTTTCTGTTTTAGGCAAATCGGACTCGTTTAAATGAAATGGGTTAAAATAAGAATGAGCCCTTCACTTACAGATGCCTTAATTAATGTAGTTTATTTTATTATTACCGGAAAGATTCCATGAATCAGACCTGTGACATACCTCGTAAAAAGAGTATCCATTTATATGCGCTACAACTTATTATCTAATGTTAATCAAACATATCTTGCAATCTTTTGAAAAAAGAGAATTTCAGAAAGAAAAAGAGAAAAAAACAAGATTAGTATTGTAATTTTAGCTTGAAGTATTTTATCTAATTTTATACCATTTATTTCATGTTTCTATATGGAACTAATAATTTAATAAGTGAAGTGCAGAATTCAAGAACTAGGGTTAAACTTTTCAAACAAAATTAGATAAAAGGTAGTTACAAAGAAATATTAGGACAAAATTTAAGAATTAGCAATTATAAAGCTAATTGTTTTTTGTTAAATTTTTTAAGGTTAATTCGTTTCTCCCCATGAAACTAATTTCTTATCCAGGTAATTAGGAGAAAACCTTGTCCAAAAGATACTTGTGTTGGATCAAACTTTGATTTACAAGTACTAAGCAATATTTTTACAAACTATACTCAACCAGCTTGGGTCAAATGAGTTTGAATTCCTTCAGCAAAAAGAGATTGTCGGTAGTTGTTTTCGTGATTGCGGGGGATGGTGGTTTGCTGCTAAGGTGGCTAGTATAGCGCTCATAGAGCTGATCAGCTATGGAGTGTCCTCTATGGCATTGAAGAAGCTATCAGATGAAGTTGGTGAAAAGTTGAAGTGCGAGTGGACAACTCTAGCGTCTAGGAGTGTACACGGGCCGGTTCTATCATGGCCCTACTATTTCAAGGCATGTGCGACGCCTAGATCCCGCATCTAGGTCAGCCTTTTCTCGGTCTTTGACAGTAAACTCCAAGAACCCTCGTATAACTTCGTCTCATGCATATCTCATGACAAGATCTAGCATCGACTCGCATCCATCACTTAAGGCTTAGTCAAACCTAAGACTAACGCCCAAGCCATTCTCTACTCTCGTGCACATGTCCGACTAAGGCGAGGCCTCGATACACACGACCATCGCCAAGGTCGTTCGTGCACGTCTCGCAGTAAGGCTTCTCTTGTGCTCGACCATCACTCACACGCAGGACAAGCATGACTTCCGCAATCCTTCAAGACACACTCACTTGGTCTCTCTCCCAAGCTCGCATGTAACTCTCAACCACATTCCACGTCTCGAGGCCACGCTCGCTCGCGCCTCTTGGCAACACTCAACCATGTCATAGGCCGAGTCATCTCATCTCGACCATGTCATAATACTTAGTTCTCAACTCTTCCACTATGTTCCTAGTAATCTTTTAGGTGATATAGCGAACATGTCGTCCTTGAAACGAGTATGTAATTGATTGTTTGGGGGTTTCATTTTAGTCTTATATATATAAATATATAAAAACTTATGCGATACTAAAAAAAATATTTATTTAATTGTTAAAAATAAATAAATTGTAATTTGTATTCAACTAGTGTATACATAATGCAAATGCAATACATTTTTTAAATCAATGCAAAATGCAATACATAGGTATTGCTTTTGAATGATTTTAAACATATCACATCAATTTTTAAATTCATTCTATGCATGTAATGTGGCTTTACTTTTCTTAGAGAAATATTAATATTTTTATGTAATAATTTCAATTACCGTAACAAAAAACCTTTTACTTTCTTACGTTAATCTTATTTAATAATATTTATATTAAGTATTAATAAGTTATATTAAATTATGCAAATTAACAATTTGGAAAATTACTTAATTTCAAGTGGCACTAAAATTCTATATAAACAAGCTTTGCAAAACCAAAGTTCAAACTTCAACAATTCAACACCACCAAGTTCTCCCTCCTATTTCCCTCCAAAAAAGACCTCCGCCTGCAAAACTTATCACTCATCTTTGTCCAGTTTCCAGTAGCTGATTTTGGTTTCAACCTCAAAAGAATCACCAATCGCATTCTTGTCTCGCTCAGCTCTCTACTTAGGGATTGGAACGATGGAGGAGTACTTGCAGCACATGAGGACTCTCCGCTCTCAAATGAACGGTACTTCGCTTTACCTAACTCGATCATTTATGGACTGAAAATAGTTGTGAAATTTCAGTGTTAATTTAATTTTGGAATCGCAGATGTGGAAGATCATGCGGCGAAGATCTCCGCGGAAGAGCAGACGCACATCACCACAATTCAAACCATGGAGAAAGATCTCGCTTCAGGTCCGCCTTCCTAACCATTTTTTTTTATTTTTTTGAACTTTTTGTCTCGTTTTTTTCTTAACTATTGCAAGTGTTGAATTTGTACACGTGCGCTATGTGATTTCCAAAATAAATCAATTTTTTTCCTCTAGAATTTGGGAAAGGTAAAGGATGTTAGTCGGTGGTAGTTAGTGTCAGCTGGTTATGGTTTCTGCGAGGCTGAGTATGGAAGTTGTGATTCTTAGCTCTGGTGGTTTAGTTTTTGTATTTTGCAGCCACTCCATCTGTATTTTGAGCTGACCGGTGAGTGTGTTTTGATATAACGTGGCTACAATTTTGTGGATCTCTCTTTAATTCTTTTGTTTTAAATTCATTTTGTGGAAAGTTGATTTGGATCAACTTGTATGGTATGATGAACTAGAAGTGAATTGATTTATAATTAGTGCTTCTTGTTCGATGATTTTGAAGTAATATTATATGGAGAGAGTTACAAGAATTATATTTAGCATTCAGAAGAACAAAATCTGAAGAAAATGTGATTATGTGTAGTGATATGTGGATGTTAATGTGCTCTTAGACCACTTTTTAATTACTTGCGCAGTAAAATCTGAAGCAATGAAACTCAAAGAAGATGCTGATCTGATGATGAAAGTGAAGGGGGAGATATGCTCACAGATTTTGGATAAACAGAAAAGGATTGTATCGTTAGAGTCCGACTCCTCTAATCTTTTACAGGTATTCTGAGCATTTCATGGAACACATACACATAAGTAATTTTATTAAATCTTTTCTTGTTCTTTTTTCATTTTTGGTGATAATTTTCATAAATGGGAATGAAGCAGGATGAGATTGTGGCAGGCTTGGTTTGGGTTCAGAAAATTGTCATTTGCATTTTCTTATTTGATTAAAAACTCATAACACAGCTTTAGGCGAATAATTAGTAACATTGGAGCCAAAAATGAAAAAAAGAACCAAGAAAAGATTGAGATAGGTGCAGTACAAACAGATATTACATGCATGATAAATTTGCATGTTGTCAAGTGAATGCCTAAGTTGGTCACTTCTTGTCCACTCAATAAACAGCTCCTTACTGTCCTTATTTCATAATTGTAATTTGGTGCATGACTTTCTTAACATGCAGACTTTGGACCTTATTCAACGAGAAAGAATCAGTTTGTCTGCCAAACTTATAGAGAAGGGGTAATTGAAAGGAAAAACTACTATGTTTGACACATTGGACATTATATAGAGCCATACTGACTGGGATCATTATGTGTTTACTACAACAGTGCTTATTATACCAAGGTAGCAGATGGTATTAATTCCAACCTACAGCAACAGCAGGTTTGGTTCCCTAAACTTCTCTTCTTGTATGTTCTGAACTTGTGAGTGATGGTCTACGTTTTCCACTGGGGCAGGAATGGATCAATTCTCACTGGGGTAATGGAGAAATGGGAAAGGATGCACTGGTACTTTCTGGCTAACTTTCCTTTTTATCTTGTTATGTTGATTATTGAAGCAAAATAATGGCATGAATCTACAAGAGCTGTCCCTTCCAACTTACAGATTAAAGGCCAATGTGTGATAGGCTAAAATTGATAAGTGCTTAGTGAACAAGCCACCCGAGCAACAATCTCTTCCAATATGCTTCAGTGCTTTTCTCTATGTTGATAAAACTAGAGGCTCAACTCTTAACAGCCATTTTCTGTACGAAATGCCTAGTATCTTAGCTACAAATAACCAACAAATATGCAAACATACTTATACGTATATAAACTATAGAAATCTAAGATTTCTCACTTCTTTTTGAGATATTGGTTAGACAATTGGTAAGTTTACTAAAATCTCGACAACTGTGATAACCATAAATCATTTCATGATACGGGGAACACATGATAATGCATGATCTTAATACTTTGCTTTAGAGAATTTCTTGTGTGCTCCTTGTTTTCCTTTCTCTCAGCACGATAAGATTTTTTCTTCCATTGGAGAAAGAAAAAACAATGTAGTTCCTAACGGGATGTTTGTTGTCAAGATATCATAGTTTCGTTATATTTTATTTTATTTTCTGACACTGTCTTCACTTCCTCATCACATATAATATTTATCCACTAGTATAGTGTTTACAACAATATTAACTTGAACCTATACAGGTGAAGAAGAACTTTGATCAGAAAACAGTTGAAACTGAAGGTATTGCTCTCCCTTTTTTGCATTTTTCTTGGGAAATATATCTAATTTCTTTTAAGATTTTAATACCAGCTATTGTGGTGTTGTTCATAAATCTCTCTTTTTTGTCGTGAACTAGTTAGCTTAAAGTTTCTGTATTCTTCTACACATGAGATCATTTTTCATTGTATGGAGTGCATCAAGCTATTGAGATTTTTCAAAATTCAGACCATGTAAACACTCTTTATTTTCATGCAAGGGATGCAGACCATGAACTAGCTGAGATAGTGCCAAATAATATTTCTATGATCTCTGCTGTCATGTGCTGGAAGAATCATAAACTCAATTCCCGATAGATCTGGCTTTTGAACTTCAACTCTCAGATAGATTTCTAATGAACTGGATTTGATGGTGAAAATATGTCTTCATGCAGATTACAAGAAACTTTTAAACTCAATAACAATAAATAAATTTAAGGATCATGTCATGATTTGCTTTTCTCCTACTTATTCACTCGATCTATAAGTGGCTTTAACTTATTCTATCAGATAAACCTCACTTAAACTCAGGCATGAAACACACTCTTGAATGGTTGTGTATGTTTCATGGCAGATATTTGACAAGTTTCAAACAGGGGATACTGTGATGCACAAGTTTGAGAGTATTTTCAACTCTTAAGGAGCTCCTAAACAATGGTTTCTTTGTTCTTCTTCATTATCAAAACTTTTCCTAATGCATCATCCTTAAACGTGGACTCAAAAGAATCATGGATTATCAATTTAGCTTGAGGATTTGAAATGAGGACCTACCTTCCTTGGTGCAAGTTGTGATAGTACAGGATCAGAAGAGTGATTTGAGGGAAAAGTTTATCAATTAAAATTCACATTTTACATTGATTTAGCATGATATTACTCTTATTGAGGATGTTAATGTCTCATTGCCAAATATTTTATTGTAAGATTATTCTCCTCTGTATAAACTTCATGCTCACAAAATATCCATATAATTTCACTATAAAATAAAATACCTGCAATTTTCATTTCACATCACACTTGCCTTGCAGGGATGTGTGCTACTGATGATAACCTCGTCACATACAGTATGGTGAGTAAAACATACTTTCATCAACAAAAATGTTACAATGAGGGTAGCTTAAGTATCCTTGAAATATACAGGGTAGTGATGCGAGGAAAAGTGCAATGACAAAGTTAAACTCTGCTCGATCCAAAGTTGATGAAATTGCTGCCATGAAAAGCAAACTTACTGCAGAGAATACCAAGGTTTCTGTTCTGTACTGAATTTCTAATGCACATACCGTAGGACGTACTTTACAGTCATTCAATTGGTGGTCCTTGTACAGATGTTGTCACTTCATTTAGCTGTAAAATTAGATGTGTTGAAAGGCCTTGTTGATCCATAGTGCTTTATTCGTTCTCAGTCAAATTCAGTGTATTTCTGTCTCAAGTCTGTGAATTGCTGAGTCCAAATTTAATCTATTTGATGCCCTATCTGTCATGTTCGACAAGAAAAATGGCTTCCCATATTGCAGAGTATGGAAGCACCTGAGAATTCATCGGATATTGAGTAGATGAGTTTTATCCCATTAGGTCCATTCAGTTTTCTATCCATTATAAGCCTGCTCAATTAATTCCGGTTTAGCTACCCTGAAACCTGTGCCAATTTAGTGTCTTGCGAGAAGAAATAAAGACATTGCTTTTTGATTATCCAAGTTGTCGCTGGATATATGTATATTAAACAATTTAAATACTCCTGTTGTACATTTGTTTTACAAACTTAGTTATTCTTGACTTTTGTTGGGTGCGAATTTATGGTTGTGATTTCCTGCCAACTGCCAAGTCATATTACATTGTTGTAGCTGAACATTTGAGATCCCTCTGATCCTATTTTCAAGCAGGGAAACACATTCAGAAGATAGCAAAATAGTTTCAAGAACCTAGCACGTATCTTGCTTGCATGGTTCATTGATTTTGCAAAGTTTTCCTTGATCAGTCTTAGCTGTGATGTTGCAGATGAAAGAGTCTATTGTAAAGCTGAAGAATAGGGTGAAAGAGTTTAAGGTTAGTTATTCACTAAGTACATGCCACAAAATTGAGTCTTGGAGTCAACTTCTACAGTTTATATGTTTTGCGGATTTCATTTTCTTTTTTCCCTCCAGTAGTTTAAACCTGGAAATGTAAGTATTGACATAATCCAATAGTGCATTTCCTTGGCATTTTTCAAGTGATCGGAATGGGGAATGGCCATTAGTGCATTTGATGTTGGCTTATGCTCTTCCCAGTCTTTCTTATAAACTCAAATATCCTGATGGTGACTGCAGCCTGAGCTGGTGGCAATGGATGTTAAGAATTTGGAAGAGGGATACCAAACCCTTTTATCAGATAAAGCTGAGGAGCTTGAGTATTTGAATTCTCTGCAACAGCAAATTAAGAAGCTTAAGGTAACTTTTTATCTATATATTTTTTGTGATTCCTTACAAATTAGGCATGTCTTGGGATCAGATACGTCACTTGATTGAAATGGTCACAAAAATGTTGCCATCATAGGGTTTACATTGGCTTGGCTTCTTAAATAATGTTGTGGTGGTATAAACTACAAGTCATTAGAAAAGTTGTTTTTTTAACCCAATTTTTTTTTTTTTTAGAAAAGTGGTTCCTTTTTCACGTGGTCTGAAATCTGTAATCATTGAAAGTATGAATGTTTAGCTTTTTGACTTCACTGTTTCTAACGCTGGACGAAAATGCCGTGCTCTAACATTGGATTTCTCTTCTACTTACAGGGTATTTCTCACGTGATTAGATGTGAATGTGGAGTGGGATACAAGGTTAAAATGGATCTTTGTGCTTGATATGAGAATGGACAAGATCCTCTCAATCTATTGGAAAGCGAAGTAGTATAACGTGTGTACTGAGTAGAATACGAATGAATACTTGTGCAGGTAATTGTGCAACTTTAGATAGAACTGATCTTGTAAATTTAGTCAAATGGATGGTAAATTTTGTAACTGTGCCCCTTTCACAATTTGGGGCTCCGAGTTGTCGTAGCGTGAACGATGTTGTTTCGAGAACATGTAATCATCTTATGCTGCGCATGTTGATGTTCATGAGCAGGAACGCAACTGTCAAAATAGAATGAGGCACATTCATTCCCATTCAAATGAGTAAAGAATTACAGTTTCATTTACAGGGAACCTTTGGTATGGTATGGCATGGTGTTTAGGAGTAGTGTCGTCGATCCTGTGATACGCATCAATCCTAATTTCTTGCGTCTTTATAATTATATAAACATTCGACCAAATAAATAATAATTATATAAACACACGTTTGCTTATTAACGTGTTTTTTATTTTTATTTGTCGATTAATTTAGACTATGTTCGTTAAAAAAGTCAATGAAACTGAAACTTCTAATTTATTAATTTAGTCTTTCAATTCATATTAAAACTATATTTTTTTTAAATATAGTATAATTAATATTTCAAAAAATGGTAAAATTCACCTTTACATTTAGATCACTCATTTAGACCACTACATTTATAATTGAATCAAATAAACTACTGCATTTATCCACTCGATCTAAATTAGTCACTCATTCTTAAAAATAGCTACGTCTCGTTTAGAAACAACATAAGACTATATCTTACGTGAAAATTATATTTTTTTTAAAGTGACATGGCAAAAAAAATCACGCTATGCTACACACTTATTTTGCAACTAAAAAATAAAAAATATGATTAAATTATCCAAAATAAAAAAAATGGAGTGACATCAAAACAATATCCCTATTTTTCAGCGTTAAAACATCGAGTAAGATCAAAATAATAAACTACTATATTTTCCACTCAGTTTTATTTATTTATTTGGTTTATTTGTTATGTCATTTTTTTATTTTTAAATTTAATTTCTAAGTCAACATGGTCTTATATGATTTTTTTATATGTCAAATAAGATATAACTATTTTTAGAAAATAGTGGCAAATGTTAACTGAGTGGCAAATGCAATGACTTATTTGATTCAATTACGAATATAGTTGTTTATTCTAATATATGATACAAATATAAAAGTGAATTCTTTTTAAAATAATAATATTTCTGTGAATGTGATTAGCGCCGTTAGCCAGTAGGACTACCAGAATAAATTGTGAATATTATAGGATTATCCTCTGCTTAAAAACTTTTTAATTATTACTATATTATATAATATTAAATCAAATCATTTGGTTTTCGAAAAAAAGAAAAATGTTAATTTACCATTTTCTATAAGATTTGAGCTTTGTTTGTCTGTGACTCAAAAGTAAAGAGTAAATCAGCTCATACACCATGGCACACGGTACACCTGGGTAGAAGATATGTTTGGCCTTAGCTAAAAAAAGAGATTTTTATGGCCACATCTTTTGGAATTTGAACTGGACTGGAGTCTATCTATAGACTCTGGATAGCCGCACGGTGAGCCGCTTCTATCTTCCTCCTCCATAGTCACCGTCACCACTCATGGTCGAAAAGTCCACGAACCCTTCGCGTTCAAGGAGCGACCGGAACGCGTTTGGATGAGTCTGATTAAAACCATTCGTTAACAGGTATGTGAAGGAGTCTGTTTTCATCATATAATTTTGAGCCCTTTTAAGTGTTTGGATGTGTTTTAATCATATCATTTTGTCTTGTTTTTGTTATGGTCCGCTCAATTTGAGCCCTTTTAATTCTTGATTGCTTTTGACTCGTTTGATAGCTAAGAGTTATTGATCATTGGGATAAGATCATTAGCTGCGCAAATTGATTGTCGATTGGAATTAACCCCAACATCCTTCTCGTGAACGCGGTTGTAAAGCTTGAAAGTCATTCATTTGCTGGTTATTGTCGTCTGCAGTCTTAAAATTGAAATCTGGTTATTCTTGGCTGAGTGACTTTGTATGGGTGGGTGGTAATTCTTGCCTTCACTTTGTTATGATGTCTGAAAAATTGAAATCTGGGTTTTCTTGACTACGTGAACTTAAGTAATCATCATGTCAGACTGAATGAGTTTGTATGGGTGGGTGGTAATTTTTTTCCTTCTCTTCGTTGTGATGTCTGAAAAATTGAAATCTGGGTTTTCTTGACTGCATGAACTTAAGTAATCATCATGTCAGACTGAATGAGTTTGTATGCGTGGGTGGTAATTCTTGCCTTCTCTTTGTTATGATGCCTGTAAAATTGAAATATATGCGTATGGTGTAGTGTACAATATGCAATTCACTTATGATGCGTCTTGGACTAGGGTCCAGTGCTTTTGGATATGACACCATATTAGGATGAAACTGACAGGTGAATTAGTTATTCATTATTTGCAGATATGAGATCGCGAGCTCTTGACGTTTGGAAATTGGGAACAGTTAATTACTTGGAAGCGCTCAAGCTGCAACAAAAGCTAGTGTCTCAAAGGAAAGCACACAAGATCCCTGATACACTTTTGTCCCTGCAGCATCCACCGACATACACCCTTGGCAAGCGTCGGACTGATCACAATTTATTGATCCCTGTGTCTGAACTTCAAAACATAGGGGCTGAACTTCATTACACACAAAGAGGAGGGGACATCACCTACCATGGTCCCCATCAAGCTGTCTTATATCCGATAGTATCTCTTCGTGATGTTGGACTTGGTGCGCGAAAGTATGTGGAGAAACTTGAGTCAACTATGATTGAGTTGGCATCACTTTATGGCGTAGAGGCCACTGCTGGAAAGAAGTGTGAGACTGGCGTCTGGGTTGGGGACAGAAAGATTGGGGCAATTGGAGTTCGTATATCATATGGAATCTCCTCTCATGGATTAGCGTTCAACATTGATCCAGATCTAACCTATTTTAAGCATATTGTTCCGTGTGGCATCGCAGACAAAGAAGTTACTTCATTGAGAAGGGAGACAGGTACTACTGCACTTCCCACTGAAGAAGTTATTCATGAGCAACTGATCTCTTGTTTTACGAGACAGTTTGGTTTTAGTAGCATTAGGTGGAAGGAGAATGCTTCATTATTGTCAGATAATGAGAATTGTGAATGACACACTCATACTATTGGTTTTTTATGTGATTTTAAATGCATTACAATTTATGTGAACATCATACTGCCCTTGATTTAATTTGCTAAAGTAACTCAAGTAATTGTGTGCCTGAAAGATAAATTTGTAGACTTTATAATATATATTGAGAGTTGTTCCTTCTTGGGAGTAATATAATAAGCTCCAAACCTGAAAAATAAGATAGAAGTGATGTCATGCACTAGTTAAATGGATCTTCTAAATTTAGATTCTTTACAATGATACTTGTAAGATTGTTGATAGGGTTAGGGCAAGTGAGCTTGTTTTTCAATCTTTTTTAATATTCTAAATACTTGAGTTATATTCAGTCTGTCTTTGAAATTGGATCTTAAGAACAATTGGGTTGAGCAGATTTATAACTTTGAATCCAAAAAGAGACTTGACAAGGCATACAAGCTGGATGCATATGGGAAAAGGCCAAACTTTGACTAAAATTAGCTCAAATTATGCAGTAGGGAGCAAGTAAGTCAAATAAGTGCAACTCCTAGATGATAAAAAGTGCAGAATGAGCATTTTTGTCATGCCATGGAAAGCACTAAGCAGTTTTTTTTTTCCAGCAAAATTTAGCTGTATTTGTTACTTGTTTTGTTTGATTAGAGGTACACAAAGAATCTGTCATTTAATAAACTAATGACAGAACTAACCAGGCCTCATGTGATTAATCACATGAGAAGTCAGAAGTCTTGTGACCCAATTCAGCATCACATGGTCAGTTGCTTCCAAGTTCCAGCCTACTGAATAATAAAAGGGCAAATCACCACAAACTTTAGCTCACATGTGAAAATGTTTCTTGGAAAGGAGACTCCTCTTGTTTAAATATGCATTCAAACCAACATTCTTGAAAAGCTAGAATTGCATCTCTTAAGCTCATAGATTTCTGCTTCTTTTATTTCTTGCTCCAGTTTTATTTTCCAGTGGCAACAAGGAGTGAAAAAATGGGAACATGTCATAAAGCTTTGGTGTTACTGTTTTCCTTGATTCTCAGTGTTTGTCTCATGTCTTCTCTCTTCTCTCTGCGCTATCAACCAAGCTTCGATCCGGTAGAGAGGAATTATCCGAGGAGATTGCTAGTTTCCGTGTCAGTTTCACAAGATTTCAAGAAGTTAAGTGCAGCAGCCGTTAAAGATCCCAAGAAAGCTGTAGAAGCAAGTCTAAGGAAAGCACCTAAAAGTCATTCAAACCCGACCCAGAATTAGCAGCCTTGAAATGATCAGTGCTTCTGTGGAGATCTCAATCTCAGATGAAGGAGAAGTTCACTCTCCTTCAACATTTTTGTAGTTCTGTTCTGGTTTTCGCATTAAGCTAGAAACATTTTTGCAGTTTTTCTTGTTTTGTGTTGGATCACTCTTGGCTTGGGGCTCAAATGTACAGGGTAAGTTGTAAACCTAGGCAATCTATTTAGGTTGTTATCTTTTATAGGGATAAGGTAGAAACATGTATGTTGCAATGGTTTTGTACACGCAGTTCTTGGTTTCAAGTATGGAGAATGATGAAAGCTACGTTAGGAGAGGCATTCACCATTGAGTCCTGACAACGCTAGAACAAGAATGCTCTCTTAACTGAAACGGGCCGAACAGATTCCCGAAGACACGAAAAACCAGTTGAAATCACAATGCTCTAATTCCTCAGTTAAGTATTAGTGATACCAAGTAAGTTTGGTGTAATTTGTTGTTAACTAGGCATAGGTAGGTAGATGAATGGATCTCTCTACACATAAATTCTTGTAGTTTCGGTTTTAGAGTTTCCCTTGTGGCTTTCGGCATGTTCTTGTACTTTTATAGCAGATGCATTTCTTGAATAAAAGTTACGAGAATGTATGTAGGAGTTAACTCTGTAGGAGAAATCTAAGATTGTTAGTTACGGTTCTTTATTTTACATGCAATTATAATTATGGGTTAATGATATTAGTGAACTTATGCTAGAATTATTTTATTGATTTAACTCTTATACTTTTTTTTCTCCCCATTTGGTCACTCTGTTGCTCATCGTATATTAATTTGGCCCCTACTCTTAACGTTGTGCACACGTGGGCATTAACTATGCATATGTGACATTTTTATATTATTTTCGATGAGGTGACACTCCATGTTAATTTTTTTTTAAATAATAAAAAGGAATAATGTCGAAAAAAAAATTTAAAAATTAAAACTTCTCAAAAAAATTATATAGTTATTTTTTAAATTATAAAAATATTAAGAAATAATAAAAATATTAAAAATGTAAAAAAATATTATATGAATTTTTGTTTAAGAAATAATTTAGTTATAATTTCTTTTGCAGGTTTTCTTGAATTTTTTGAGATTTTAAAAAAATTGATTTTTTTAAATTTTTTTTATAGACATTTGATGTTGAGTGTCACAGTCATAAAAAATATATAATACGCATAGTTAACAACCATATATACACGATGTTATGGTGATGGGTTGAATTAATATGCGATAAATAGTAGATGAACTAAATCGTGATAAAAAGAATATATGGGCCGAATCAATAAAATAATTCAAATGTAGGGACCACTAATATCATTAACTCTTATAATTATATTATAATATTTTTTTACCATTTTGCTCTTCATTTGGTCGATTTTTCTTCTTCATCTTTCTAAATAAATACTTAATATTTTTTTACATAACTGATAGACAAGCGATGCTTCTTTATTTAATGGTATGCCAGAATCACCAAAGTTCTAAAATTGTGAATACTGTTGTATTGATTTACGTACTATTGCATACTGAATTTTTATAATTGTCTATTTTAATTAAAACGGATAATATTATTTTATTAATAGAGATTGAGTGATTTTTATTTCTATAACAAATACGAATAAGAGTGACTAACTTAATTAGGGACGTAAATGCAATTTTAAAAAGCAATAACCTTCTTTACTATTGTTGTTATTATGCTATGTTTTGTTTTTTTCATTCTATTCCTTACCTAACACCAATGTTTTTTTTCTTTTTCTTCTTTTAATCTTGTATGAAGATCATGGTTCACTGGGGAAAAATAATTGGGCCCCAATCCAGACCCATTTTAGGCCCAACAAAGCCCACGAACCCTTCTTCCTTCCTTCTCCATCTCATTCGCGCAAACACGCAGACTACCAGATCGCCAAGATCTACTCACTCACTCGCTCTCATCTTCTCCACACCTGAAATGCCACTTCCAATCTCTTCTATCCATTCAAAACTCTAACCATTCGCTCTGATTCACTTTCCACCCATCCCTACACGTGTCAGCCATGGCTTTCATGGCCCTCCTCGAATCCGATCTCCGCGCTCTTTCCGCCGAAGCTCGCCGCCGCCACCCGGCAGTCAAAGATGCCGCCGAACACGCCATACTGAAGGTCAGCTTTTAAACCCAGTTTGATGTGCGACAATTTAGTAGTTACACGTGTATTTAGTGCTGACTTGTATTTTGGCGCGAAAATGTGGTAGCTGCGATCACTGTCAAGTCCTGAAGAAATTGCGTACAATGATGACATTTTGCGGATCTTCTTGATGGCATGTGACGTTAGGACTGCTAAGCTAAGCGTGATTGGACTTTCTTGTCTCCAGAAACTCATATCTAACGATGCAGTTGCACCTTCTGCTTTGAAAGAGATACTTGCTACGTTGAAAGACGTAAGCTCTTTCTTTAGTTTCTTAAAGATCATTTTCTCCGTTGAAAGATGAATGCTTACTCCTTTAACTTCTTAAAGATAACTTGAAAACCTTATTTATTTGGATATTTGGACATAGCATGCCGAAATGGCGGAAGACACTTTGCAGCTGAAGACGTTACAGACTATATTGACGATCTTTCAGTCTCGTTTGCATCCAGAAGATGAGGTGATCATAAAAAATTCTCTTAATTTTTCAAAGTACCTATGGCGTTCCTTATTGCACAAAAAATTACTATAAGTAGAAGTAGGAATGCATGTGTTGCTTTGGTCAATTATTGTATAAATTTATTATGTGCTCAAAAAGATATTCAGGGTGAGTTTAGGTTTTAGCTTATCTTATTGTTATCCTGTGCTTGTATAGAGTTGTGGCTTTATCTGTAAAACTGTTTGTCGTAATTTTGATCAAGAAATTCTGGAATTGTGGTTTTCTGGTTGCATCTGCAGGAGACTTTAAAGATTATCTAATTTTTGATATTCCTAAACAAAGATTTTCCACTTAGTATCAAAATCCTTTTACAAGTGTTGATTTGTGAACTATGCTTGTGGTCATGTAGGAGTTTCATCAAATTCACTGAAATTATATTTTTTTTCTCAGGTTGTGATAGTGTGGTGAATGATGTAGAAGGAATATACTTACCGACCAGACTTATTTGAAATTATGGTCTAATTGGATTGATGTTACCTACCAGTTAATTATGGTCTAATTGGGTTGATGTTACCTACCAGTTAAATGTAAAGATCATGCTAAAATATTTGGATCTGTCCTCTAATAACTTACACTGTGTTTGGCCACTATCGGCCAATGTAGGGGCGGTTTTGCTATAACTGCTTCCTCCTTTTTTCTGTTTCTGTTTTCAGAAAAAGAAATTGATCAAATGTGGCTGAGTTTGACTAAGTTGTGTTGAGTCTGATAGGATGAATTGAGTTCGAGGTGTCACCCTTTATTTCTAAGCAAGCAGCATCCTAGCTGCTTGAAAATATTCCACAGTTGCCATCTTCTGTCTCTTGTATGTTTAAGGAGTAACACCACCTATGTCTGTGGATTTTTATAAGCCAGTATATATAAGGGTTTGAGTTTGTCACATTGTGTGTTCTCTGCCTTTGAATATATATATATATTGCTTTATGCGCCTTTTACTTGTTTGTTTGGTGAGCTGATGTGAATGGTGTCTGATCATTTCACTCATCTCAGGTGAATATGGCTCAAGCACTTCATATATGCCTTCGGCTTCTTGAAAATAACCGCTCCTCTGACAGTGTGCGGAAGTAAGTTGATTTGTTTTCAAAGTTATTCACAGCTTTCTGGTTTCTTTAGCGTAGTGTTCAATCTCCAAACATACGCGGAGAGATCGGAAGCTGAAGTTTTACGGGTAAACCTTTGTTATTGTATATTTTCAGCACTGCTGCATTCACCTTCAGACAGGCGGTTGCTTTAATTTTTGGCCACGTGGTTTCTTCCGAGTCTCTACCTGTGGAAAAGTTTGGTTCCGGCGGCCATTTTTCTCGGTCCAGTTCAGTTACTGCTGATGTTAATCGTAGCATCAATAATTCTGAGTATGTGCCCTTTATGTTATTTTTGTTGTCAATTCCTGTATTTTGGTATCCATTTCTTTGTAGTCATTTTATATTAAAAAGCATAACATGAATTTGAGTTTGCAAACTGTTCACTTTGATGAGTGTGAAGGCTAGTGAACAGGTTACCTTTTCATATCTTTATGTCTAACTCCATTATGAACAGGTTGTTGGGGTTTCTTTCTGGAGAGTCATCAACAATGAGGGAGATCCTAACAAATTCTGGAAAGATTGGACTTCGTTTACTTGAAGACCTGACAGCTCTTGCTGCAGGTGGATCTGTATGTGCTAGTTGAAACTATTAGATAGTCCCCTTGCTGGATTCTGCATCTAGTCTTTATTGTGGTTTTTAGGGATTTTTGTTACGTGTTATTGAGGTTGTCCCATTTTCAACTGCTGTTTACATATTTTGCTTTTCTCCTACAGGCAGCTTGGTTACGTGTTAATTCTTTGCAACGGATTTTTGCCCTTGATCTACTTGAGTAAGAAATATTATTTCCCCACTTTTTGTATTCTTCATTATTGTTGCAAACCCCAATGTTGAATGTTCTGGATTCTTCTCGTTGATTCATAATAATTTAATAGATTTTCATATAATGAAGTTGTCATAAATGTTATCTGGATGTCTTCAAGGGTCACACAGCTGAATCCAAAAAAATCCTTTTCATGGGAATTGTTGAGATAACTAATAACATTGGGCCTCACTCATAAGTCATGGCTTTTGAGTGCAATGGTTCTTTGATATGGTAGCGGAGCCTTCATGACCAAACGGTCAGGAGTTCGAATCCTATCACCCTCCATATTTAATTAAAAATTAAATCAGCACAAGGTATGGTGGACCTGTGCAAGTTTCAAGCCCAAAAAGGGCTTTCACTTGAGGGGGTGTGTTGAGATAACTAATAACATTGGGCCTCACTCATAAGTTATGGCTTTTGAGTGCAATGGTTCTTTGATAGGAATAATGGGATCTAGTATTGTTCTCTATCTAATTCCTAGAGTCTAATTACCCTAATGCAAAGCTTTGTTTTGTATATGTTCTATGCAATATCTGAAAAAGCAGCATAAATGTTCTTGGTTTAGTGTAGCCTTGCAGTTAAAGCTACAGCATATTTTCTGGAGTTAGGAGGATGTCTCTGTAAAAAAGTTCTTGTTCACCATTTTTTCTTGATCAAACTAATTTTTTATCAAAAATAAATGATATCACTGGAATTTGATGGTGCTGGTTATAGTTTATATGAATATCATTGTGAGGAAACAAATGGTATTTTATTATGAACAGTTGGCTTTTGCAGTATGACAAGCTGTGGTGTTTTCGAGATTTTGTTTCTAAATGTTTCCTGAATGTTTTCTTTTGCAGGTTTGTTCTTTCAAGTTATGCCGTTATTTTCAGGACCTTGATTCCGTATGAACAGGTGCATCCATGCATATCAAATTTATAATATTCATCTCTTTTTTTTCCCTGGAATGTTAGTTGGACTTTTGTCACTTGTAAAAGTTTGCATGAATACTGTATAGGTCTTGCGTCACCAGATATGTTCACTCTTGATGACTTCACTGCGTACTAATGCTGAGGTAACATCACTTGTTGAGACAAGTCGAATATACCTTTGTACAGTATGGTGTAAAATTGTGCCTCATTCTGAAAATTTCCTTCATTGCGTTTTCTTCATTTAGGTTGAAGGAGAAGCTGGTGAGCCTTCTTTTCGTCGATTGGTCTTGCGATCAGTTGCTCATCTTATCAAGCTGTATAGTTCTTCTCTTATCACTGAGTGTGAGGTACGTTTTAGCTATGATTACAATGTCCTTGCAGTCTGTTTGGTTCCTAAGGATGAGATTACTTAAAGGGGAATTCAAAATTCCAAATGGCGATTGATACTTTATTACTTGTTTGGCATACAAATTACCAGGAATCTGAATAGTGTGGCATGAACGACAAATTACCCTATGAACTTACATTTTTTTTCTGTATTACTATAATTGTGTTTACTTTTATTACTTAATTATGATAAACACCAAATTATTTTATTATTTATTATATGTAAATAAAAATTTATTCCTTCAATTTTATTTTCATTAATGTTTCCTTCCTCTAGTTTTTGTCATATTAGGAGAGTTAAAGAGATTACCGTCTTAATTGTTATTTTTTGTGTATCTACTATCACTTCTATAGGATCATTGTTATTAGTGCTATATTACTACTGTTATTATTGTGTACAGTGGATATTTATTATTTATTTGTTTCAGTTTTAATATTATCTTTTCCATGTCTTTTTGTGGATTTCTTTTTTCTCTTAGAAAACTCTTGCATTTTTCATGTGGTGTTGCAATTATTGTTTGGTGTGTTTTCTTGGCTCAATTACCGTCAATTAGTTCAGAGTGTGTGGTGAATTACTGACTTTTGAAAAGGTCCGTATATTATTTAGGATACCTTGACTTTGCGTAAACGTTTTTATTGGGTTTGATTGTATATAAATCCTTGAATTGTAGGGTCAGTGCAGTAATTCCTTAGCCCTTATGATTTTTGCTTTACTATGAACTTTGCAAGATTTATGGAGGGCATGCATGTTTTTCCTTTTCTTGTCCTTTTTCTTAGTTGAACTTGATTGTGATAGCCCATCTAGAGCTTTCTTATTTTATATTTATTTAGGTATTATTTTTATGATTGAGGTATAATTTTTTGAGATGGAAAAGGGGTTGGAAGGAGGAAGAGGTTGAAATTGTGTGGGAAGAAAAATGTTTGAATCCTTGCTTTTTAGCTCAGTGGTACCGGTTTGGGAACTGGGTATGAACTAGTCACAAGATTAGAAGAGTATGGCGAAAGTGATGATGCGATGAATAGTGACACTTATAAGAGAATATGATTGACAAAATAACCAAAGATAAAATCCTAAGCTAAACTCCACTGTTGATAATATCTCTTCATTGATCTATATCTTACACTCTTATTATAAAATACTTAGTTCTTTGCTGAGATTAGCTAATGTAGTCATGGGTGTTAACTTCCTTTTGGTTTTCAGTTTGTGGAATTTTATCTTCAAGATTCTCTATATGTATATACTCAACAAAAATATGTGTCCTTTGCAAATGCAGGTTTTCCTCAGCATGCTCATAAAAGTTACTTTTCTTGATCTGCCACTGTGGCATCGCATCCTCGTGCTAGAGATCTTGAAGGTAATATCTAAGCCATTGGATATTGCTTATTCATTTTCATGTTATTAGTTTATAGTGGGTGATCTGATTGTACCCATCTGGAAATGTAATATATCTTATATTTTGGAGTTTGACAGAGTTTTTGCGTGGATGCAAGGACTTTAGGAATTCTTTTCCAGAACTTTGATATGTAAGAACATTTATTCGTTCTTAAGTTTTTTTTGTTTTCAACCATATGCTGCAAAAATGCCAAGACATCTCTGTCTTACTTGCAAACTGTGTTTCTTGAGAGAAATCTTAATTCCATTACCATGTCTAATGATTGCTTTTCATCCACCTTCTAGGCATCCTAAAAACACAAATGTTGTTGAGAGTATGGTTAAAGCTCTTGCTCGTGTTGTTTCGAATGTACAGGTGAAATAATTTTTAGCATTTCTAATTTTCTACTTATCAACTGATCTCTGTATATTTGTTGGTATTCTGTAGTTAGTGATGTTTCAATTATAGTAAAAGAGCATGATTTGGGTTTGTATTTCATGCATTGTCGTGTGTTCCTCTTCATACCTTGTGGTGAAGGCACTACAAATTGTGATAACAAATATCTTGTGCTTACTCTAATATCGTTGAGTAGCTGAATCGCCTTTATGTATTAGCTTCAAGAATCAAATGAGGAGAGCCTTGCAGCTGTTGCAGGGATGTTTAGCAGCAAAGCTAAAGGTAGTTATTTTCTTATGGAAAAAGTAACGATGATTGTATCTTGTCGCAATATGATATAGTAATGGGAAGCTATGTTATTCTTGGCCTGTTCAAGGGATCCTTTATTTTATGGTTGTTGTGAATTAGCCACTGTTTTGCTGGGATTTTGGTGTGTCGGTGTCACAATCTCCTGTTCAGATGACTAATGAGAACAACGCGTCTATTTGGTTATAATCTTTTAAACGCGATCCTTGTGGAAAGTGGGTGAAAGAAAGGAAAGAAGCTAAACTTTATGAAATCCTTGGAATCCTCTACAAACAGCACCACTTTGAAGCCACAAGAAGTTTGGGTTCTTGAACTACTAGAGAGCCAAGTACAAAATTCTCTTTACTACAACTTTACTCATATAATTTAAGAACAATGCTAAATTAGAGTTCTAATTAGGCAATTGAATTATTAATAAGAGGATAGTTATGAGTTCTTAATTAATTCTAATTACTCTAACATAATCTTTGCCATAGACACTACTTGTAAGAACAATCCTTAATTAGAGTTCTAATTAGGCAATCGAATCATAAATTAGAAGAAGATAGTTATGAGTTCTTAGTTAATGCTAATTACTTGAACATAATCTTCCCAAACTTGTTTTACATATCAAGACAATTGAAGTTGCACTGAAAAATAAATCATTTGGAAGTTTTATTCTGTCATATTTAGGACTTTAAATTATACCTTTTATACTTTCTGAATTTCATTATTGTAATGGAATTTATTATAACTAGGTTATTGTTGATGTCTAAATTTCATTTTTGATACCTGCTTGCATAAAAGGATGTTCTGCAACTCCCCTACGACACTATCATTAAAAAAAAATGTTGAAAACAGACAAAAGGTGTATGTTAAGTTTGTTGAAGGCATGCCATTTAGGGAGCTTGTGAGGTTATTGAACTTTTTGTCAAATCATTGACATCTTGTTATACAAATCATAGAATAAGTTGTTAAGTTTCCTTGCCCTGCCCCAAGTTTTAGCATTTTACGGATGCAGTAAGAAGTCATATTAAGCTGTTTTGTACGTTGTAATTGATAGGGTTGCATCCAAGAATAGTGATTGGTTCATAATGACCAAAATATTTCTCACTTGAGATGAGGTGTGCTATAAAAGAGTTAGAAACCTGTCTCGGGATAATTGATGCATTATTTATTTGGCATTTGTGAAGTTCAAATTGATCTATTGCATTCTCCTTTCCAATAGGAAATTAAAGTCGTTGTTTCTGGTAGGGATTGAGTGGATTCTTGATAATGATGCATCTAATGCTGCCGTCCTGGTTGCTAGTGAAGCCCATGCAATAAGTTTGGCAGTTGAAGGGTTGCTGGGTGTTGTCTTTACAGTAGCTACTTTGACAGATGAAGCACTGGAAGTAGGGGAGGTATTTCAACAATGTTTTTCTTTTATTACGTCATACCTCTTGGTATTTGTCTGAATAAAACAAAGAAAGGTCTTATGTCTCCCTTTATGAAACCAGCTTGAGTCCCCAAGAGGTGAGTTCAATCCTGAATCTAAGTGCACGGGGAAGACTGCAATTCTGTGCATTGCGATGGTTGATTCATTCTGGTTGACTATTCTTGATGCTTTATCACTTATTCTATCGAGGTTTGTTAACTCTATCCCTTTCCAAGGATGTTGTCCAAAAATATCGTAGTTGTGCGTACACCTGACCCTGAATTAATGTGGAAGGTCACAAGGAGAGGCTATTGTGTTGGAAATATTAAAGGGATATCAGGCATTCACGCAGGTAACTTTGTTTAAAAGTTCTCTTTCCATTTCCCATCCCTGGAAAAGTAACCGTCAGTCTTCTTTTGAGTTATGTTTCTGGTTTATTAAAACTTATGATATTTGTGATTGTCAATATATTTTTCTACCTGAAAATTTACTGTTTACCCTGCAATGGATGCTGATTCCTTATGTCTACTGCACAGGCTTGTGGGATTCTTCATGCTGTAGAACCTTTGAACTCCTTTTTAGCATCACTTTGCAAATTCACAATCAATTTTCCAAATGAAGCAGAAAAAAAGAGGTAAATTGTATGCACCACTTCATGCAGCTTGCATGTTTATAGCCTTTGTATTCATGTAACAACATGCCACTTTTGAGGGAAAAAAGAAAAAATCTCAAATGAGAAAAGTTATAAAATGAAGAAAAAAACCTTAGTTACTCCTTAAGCTAATACATTGAGGTTTGTTACTACTACTACATTTACTTTTCAACTTTAAGCCCCAATATGTGAATATAAGGGTGCCTTTTCAAGTTACACTTTTGCCTTTTGTAAATGTTTCAAACTAGGTACATTTTTTTTCTCATTGAAAACTTACCTTCGCAGAATTATTCATGGCTATATTTTAGGATAGTTTCCTGTTCTGTCAGCAAACTGAACATCTCTCGGGAAATGTTTTTAAGGAATTCACCAGGTTGCTTAGCCCAAGTTTTGCTGTGGGCCTGTTGAAAAAGTGAAAAAAAAAGTGATCAATAGGAAGAGTGATAATTTATAATATCGTTATTAATAGTATCTAACTACTCATAGTAAAAGATAGACTGCTCAAATTTAAAATGTGATGTACTTTTTTTTTAATGGTAAAATGTGATATACTTAAACTCATATAGTCTTCGTGTTCAAAGAATAAATAAAAAAAACAAAAAAAAAACTCTTATCATCACATGACTGGTTTTTTACTTGTATTCCTGTTTGACTTTGGACAAAATATTCAGCTAGGATGTATCACAGATTTTTGACTTCTCTGTGTGTTTATAGCTATAGCTGCATATTATTGAGGATGGAGATGGTATATACACTCTAGTTTAGTTTGTTTAGGTGACACAATAGACAAGGATGACATAGATACTTAGTGGCCTCTTAGAGGTTTTGAGATATGCCTACTTTAGATTCTCTATTGTGATGTGTGCGATCCTTTTTTTGTTTTTTTTTTAATATTTTATTTGTATTCTTGAAGTACTGGATTAAATTGAGATTTATGCAGTGCACTACTGTCTCCTGGATCAAAACGTTCCGAGTCGCTAGTTGAACAGAGGGATAGTGTAGTTCTTACTCCCAAAAATGTTCAGGTATCCAGCATGGCTCTATGTTTATACCATAATTTTCTTTGATTGTTTACCTTGAGCTTTTGCTGTAGTTTACTTTTTAGTGATTAATTCTATTATTTGGTTGTGGAACTGTCTTAAAATTTAATTCCAACCGCTCTTGCAACTCAGGCCTTAAGGACTCTCTTCAATATTGCTCATCGGTTGCACAATGTTTTGGGGCCATCATGGGTTTTGGTATGTTTTTTTGCTTTTATTTTTTCCACTGTAGAAAAATGATCATTATAATATATACTTTTTTTCCTGCAAATAAATGCAGGTATTGGAAACATTAGCAGCTCTAGACCGTGCAATCCATTCTCCACATGCAACTACTCAGGTTTGGAAATTTATACAGGCAGATCTTTGAATTATGGTTGCTTTAGTAGTATTATATTAGGTAAAATTACATATTCTGGAATACATGTGACTTGTATGATCTCTCTTCTCACATAGTTTCAATAATTAGAGTATTGTCTGCAGGAAACTATTGGAGTGGTAACCAGGAATTTAGAAATAGCTCACTAGTTTTAGTTGGAGAGATAAAACTTACTGCAAAAGCAAGATCAGAAATGCAGCTTTTATAAATTGTTTGTTACTAAGTGCTGATACAAAGAAATCTGGTGTCTATAGCTTTAGATAGTATGAAGAAATTCTGTGCGAGAATTGTTTATTTTGACATAAGATGTTATCTGATTGGCTTCATACTATCTCTTAAACAAGTTCACTATTGTGTGACTGGTTGCGTTTTGTTATATGATTGCTTATGAGTACAGTTTTGTGTCCGCAGGAGGTCTCTACTGGTGTTTCAAAGCTTACAAAAGAATCTTCTGGCCAATACAGTGATTTCAGTATCCTTTCTTCTTTAAATTCTCAGGTACATGAAGTGATTCTTTTGATATCGTAAATTGAAAGTGTTGTCTTGCTTGAGCTCTTTATGAAATGAACTTAGACACCAATTTTCTGGTCTCTTTACTTCATGTTGGATAAGATGGTTTGATTTGTTTCAAGACATTAACAAGAATTTGTTGTCCCTCTTTTACATTTTGGACCGATTCACTTTTCCATCTCTGTTCATAGTTAGTTTGGAAACCTGTAACCAAGTGCCATTGTCTTTTTGTCTAAAACTTAGAAGCTGTTAAACTTTAGCAAATAACTTGGTCCTTGGCTTTTTAGCACAATTTTATGGTGCATGTTCTAATCAGTGTTTTCTTGATTTGTGAAGCTATTTGAGAGCTCTGCATTGATGCATATGGATGCAGTTAAGTCTCTTCTTTCTGCTTTATGTCAACTGTCACATCAATGCATGTCAGGCACATCAGATGGTTTTGGACCAGCAGTGAACCAAAAAATCGGAAACATCAACTTTTCGGTGGAAGGGATGATCTCAGTTCTGGTTAATAATCTTCATAGTACGTAATGGGAATCAATGTTTGGAAATTGCTGAATTTAATTTTATTCCTTTCATTTCTCACGTGTATTAGTTTATATAAATATAAAAAATGATGCATGTGCTGGTCCCTTAAATAAGAAGTTTATGCACATGCCTTACACACTTGCCACTATCATGAATATTGTTATCTACACCTCCATGTATTTCTATGTTGTTTCTATGTTGTTCCCGGTCCAACATTTTGGTCATTTTCTTGATATGAATCAACATTTTTGTTATTGCTGTTTAGAATGCTTGTCCTAGGACTATGACTGATGGAAGTTATCTACCTTTCTTATCCATGTATATTTTCCTGAAGATATTACTTTTCCCTCTTTCTTGAGGCTTATTTAATAGGCTAGTTGATCAACTTCAATTTCAATTTTTTGTGAAAGTTTAACCAGAAACCCATTCTCCTTTTTTAGTTTCATTATCTTCTGATCTTGCTTCATCCCTTGCTAAAATATTCCAGCCAATTGGCCCTTCCTGTATTTTTCTTCTATGGTCCCCTTTCAGTTCATACCTTGCTTATAGCTTCTTCTTTTCAAATGCCTTTCGAGTTAACAACATTTTATTTTAGCATATCAAAATGTGGGCTCATTCTATTTTCAACTGCTATATTGCAGGAGTGGAGCCATTATGGGATCCGGTTGTGGACCACTTTCTTGAGGTGATCATGATGAATACTTTTCTTTCAGTGCATAATGCTAGCAACATCTTTGTTTTCTCATGGCAAGTATATGATGCAGCTCGCTGGCAATTCTAATCATCATTTGCAAAACATGGCACTTGATGCCTTAGACCAATCCATATGCGCTGTTTTAGGTTCTGAATGGTTCCAGGAGTACATGCCATCCAGATTCCTTGGGACATCTCAGGATGTGAGTCCTTTCAACTTCTGTTTGTATTATATATTGTTTTATTACATTATGGGAGAGCATTCTGTTGAGGTTGATTATTTCACATATGTAGACGGAAACTACGCATGCAGAATTGAGATCACTTGAGTGTTCCGTCATATCTCCACTTAGGGTTCTTTTTTTTTCTACTCAAAGTATTGATGTCCGTGCTGGGTCCTTGAAAATTCTTCTGCATGTCTTGGAGGTAGAGTATTAATGCAGAACATGGATTATTACGTCTTGTTCCATCACCAAATGAGAATAATTCTTTCTCACAAGCTTGTCTTTTTCCCCATCTCCAGAGGCACGGGGAAAGATTATATTACAGTTGGCCAAACATTCTTGAAGTGCTAAGGTGGGCATATAGACCATTGCTTGCTTCAAGTCACTGATTCTTTTTGGAATTCTATCTTTTTCGTTGATTCATTTTGCTTCTCTGTTTTGTTAAGGTCTGTTGCAGATGCATCAGAGAAGGATCTTGTAACAATGGGCTTCCAGGTTAGGGGAAATATCGGTAACATCTCATATGGGACTTGCCGGATGTGCTTCAGATTACTTTCTTATCTCCTTTTGCTATGCTTGTATGGTACATGTTGACACTCGCAATGTGCAGTTACAGACTTTTCTACAGTCTTGGGTTATCTAATTAGTAACCAGATTGAGGATGAAAAACTGGGATCCAGCAGCATATGCTATCTGTGCGCAACCCTGAAAAGAAATATTTGATCCCCAGTCTAAAAGTGATAAGAGAGAAAATTATGAAAGCAAGCAATGTATGATAAACTTAATTAAACAATTGCAGCTCTTTTCATTAAAGATTTGCTAAACTTTTGGTATTCAGAATGTTAATATAAACATATAATTTAGGAGGTCATGATCGATGGAAAGGAGGTTAGTTAAACAAATGGAAAAGGTAGAAATCATAGAGCTGCTGATCAGGTCTGGTCATGTAATGCTTGAAACTGCCTTTGAAGGTGGAGCAACTAATATACTTCTAATGAAATAAGATTGTACTGTTTTGTGTTGTTGGCATCATTTGAATGCTGCTGTTTGTGCAGTGGGGCATAGTCTATGCTGTCATGATCTAAAATTGAATTTCTGGCCCACAGTTAGGGAAACAGTAATCAAGAAAGGATTGGTTCACTATGAATCAGTTGGCATTTTCTTCAGTCGTCATATGCGCACACACATTATAAAATCCTTAATTCTATAAGTCCTGAAAGTGGAATCTGCCCTGCTACTTTTACTACAGAAAGCAGTTTCATTACTTGCAATGAGGTGAGGTTTGTGCAATGATGTTAGTGTGACAATCTGTTTCCTTGTATAGGGCCTGCGTCTCATTATGAGTGATGGGCTTACCTCTATACCTGCAGACTGCCTCCACGTGTAAGATTTGGACTTCAGCATTTCCTTTAATACATTTTTTAGTCTAGTTTATGACAGTATTCTACATTTTATGAAAGTATCTCATTTCATTGTTTGGTTCTCGTGTTATTTTTTACCTTCCTATTTGCAGACTTGCGCTTGTGTTTCCAATATTAGTTGTTGAGAATAAGTGCACATGCTTCTGAGTTGTATAGACCCTGATGCTGCGAATTCATGCAATTTAACACGAATTTAAATAGTTATTATATACAGAAAGATGCACAACTATGTTAAACACCTGTAATGCTTGCCAATCGATTACTTTCTTATCTCCTTTTGTTTGTTGATTGCAGATGTGTAGATGTTACGGGAGCTTACAGTGCTCAGAAGACAGAGTTGAATATAAGCTTGACAGCAATAGGCCTCTTGTGGACCACAACTGATTTCATCGTGAAGGACCTTCATGACGGGCCTCTGGAAGAAAAGGAAACAAGTAAGTTACTTTTGTTAGTCTGTTTGTGCATTGCTGTTTATTTAGCTGAATTGTTATCCGTGCAGTCAACTTTTACTAAATAATAATTTTCCCTTGCTATGTGATCACAGGTCTTCCAGAATTGAATTCTATGACAAAAGAAATGGATGGTGTTGGATTCATGGGAGAAGAAACTCCCAAAGTACACATTAAGGGGAATGATCAAACTCCTACTGCAAATATAATTGATCGTGGAAAGTTACTTTTCTCAGTTTTCTCATTGCTTCAAACACTTGGAGCAGATGACAGGCCAGAGGTATAATCCGTTTCTTTTAGCGTACTCACTACTTCTTTAATGATTTATTCTTTCTTTGAGGCAGTCTTATGTGATCCAGTGCCTGCTGCAGCAGCTATTGTAAATGACTGTTCAATTCATGTGACTAAATATATAATAAACTTATTTCAGGTGAGGAATGCAGCTGTCAGGACACTTTTTCA